>OY718808.1:2975737-3630737 GCA_963070105.1 Litomosoides sigmodontis
TTTTCTCTTTGAAATTGCTTTTACGTCGACAACGATGCTTCAGGTAAATCATTGAATTTTAAGCTGAAATTCAATGATATTTTCTTAAAAATCTAGATTATCAATAGATTTAGATATTAAGTCATTATTTCAAAATTCTCTCTGCTTGATATCTAATTATATCCATGCTTGTTTTTTTTTAGAGTGAGAGCCGAGTGCGGCTTAGAGCTGCTGGTCAGTCACTAATTACTGCAATTGCACGAGAGTTAGTAACATTTAAGGATATTGTTAGTGATGGCCCACCAATCTTGCAAACACCAAACAGGTCTTTTTCGTGTACTTTTGCAGTTTAATTTAGATTTTCTTCTTAACGGAGTTTTAACATAAGCTTGTTATTTCTTAAGATTTATTATATATATATATATATATATATATATATATGTAGATACTTATGGTACCTAGTATAGATTATAGTCAAAGTCTCAGTTCATTTTGGGTAATTGCTCATTTATTGATTTCAGCAGAGTATTCCAATATTATTCATTTGATGAATTTGCGCTATTGAAATTTTGGAAATCTATGTTCTCTATTTTAGATTTCGGCGTACTTCAGCACATGCAAGTTGGGATGTAAGCAGTGGTGCATGTGATGCAATTGCATTAAGTGTTGATCAGACCGGTATTACCTTGCATGGAGTTGGTGTATATTGTGCTCATCATGATCAGGAACAGAGTTTTGTATGTGAGGTATGTGTTGCCTCTTTTTTTTTACTTCAAGATATTTGTGATTTCTGATAATTTCTACTATTCCAACAAATTTTAGGTACTCTTTAATAGTGGCGATGCAGCACATGAACAGTGGAACGTACTGGAAAAGATTGTCGGAGCGCTAGCAAATAAATTTGAGCCATGTCAACGAGAAGTTGCTTTACTGCGATTGACGAAAGCTATTAAACTTCAGCCTGGTTGTACTTATGCTATCAGATTGCAAATTAACGGTGGCAAAACATTTTGTGGCGAAGGTTAAAATTCGATTTTTTCCTTATTTTGACATAATTTTCTTTTGATTATTTTCCATTCAGTGCTTGCTTTTTTTTTTTATTTTTACTCATTAGAAGTGCACACTGCTAATTGAGCGCTAGAAATTAATCAAATGACCAGTTGTGGTAGTTTGACAGCGAATGTAGGATGTGTGGCTATTTCTTATTTTGAACTGTGGCAATTTCATTTGAGAGATATATGCGCTGCGGATAGATCTCTAATTATCAACTTTCAAATTTCAATTCTTAGGCGGCATTGGAACTATTCGATTATGTAACGGGAGTCGGATGCATTTCGAATCATGTAGTTTAAGTTTAAATGGAACTTCTCTGTCTCGTGGCCAAATACCTTTTGTTTTCTATTCCATACAGGATGATGATAGCAGCGTTATTCAGCAACTAGCTAACCCTGAACAGGTTTTCATTACTCTTCAAAATTTCTTTTTAAAAGAAATGTGCGTTTCTTTAATTTTTGATAAAAATTTTTGATAAAAGCTGAAATATGCAACATTTTCCGTCAACTATCTAACATTAAAGGCCCCAAAGTACTAAGGAATTGTTGTTTCGAGAAAGAAAATACAACGTCAAATTGGCATGTTTGGATCAGCAAAGCAGCATGGCATTGAGTAAATTGATAAGGGATAAAGGCCTAATGAAATGGCAACATTTCTTCCTCGCAAAAATTTTCACTGTAAATTTGTCTTATAGAAAGGATATGTGTAACTCTGAATTCCCAGAGTTTCTACCATGAATTTATCTGCAACATTTTTTTTTTTTTTATATTTCAGTTGGCTAATTGGTTCTTGTTACTAATTCGAACGCTCTCATCCAAAGTGTCGGATTTAATTGCAGCTGGAAATTTTTTCTCTCAGGAGCAGTCCTTTTGTTCATGCATTGCAGGTAACTTTTATCATCTTAATCATTAATTATCACCATCAACTGTTATTTCATTTAAAAAGATATTGAAGACATGTTCTTTTATAACTTTTTGATACTGATATTCATTGAGTTAGTAGATAAAGAGAGTTAGTTTCAAATGTATTCATTAGTTATGGAAGACATTAGAACATGCGCATTCATTTTAAGTCAAATGAAGAGAGAGATAGTTTTTTAATTAATGTATGGATTTTATGGATGGATGATCCTAAAATGTGATAATGGTTATGATTATGTCAATAGTGGTGAAAAATGCTCTTTAAGGTTATATAATGGTTTTTTTGGAAGCAAATCCTCAACGTGCATTAGATGTAGTTGCAGTATTAGACGATCTACTTCCGATGGTTTCATCAGCAAATGGTGAACGACTTGCTGAGGAACGTGAGCGTGCACTTGCAAGGTTTTAATTATTTTTTATGAATAATTAAGGCAAACTTTTTGTTGTTAATTAGAATTATTCTGATGTTATTGTATTTGTAGATCTACGCAGCAAAATGGTGCTTATTCACGTAGTTTGCAAACAATTATTGAATCAACACATCCCTATTCCTCGTGTAGCATTCATTCACAGGTATTTACTTTAATATTATTTACTTTAATATTATTATTGATGAATTAAACTGATTAAACTTGAAAAGTTTCGATCAGAGGTCGGGCTTGTAAATAAGTGCGTTTTTACGTGGTTGTTCCCTTACTATTAACGAAAATCGAGCTATTACATTTCTTTTTAAGGAATCGGAACATTTTATATTAACTGGCAATATGTGTAAATAAGACTAAACTAAAGGTAAATTAAATAAACAAGCACCGATTGGATTAATTCTCAGTCGGTCGTAAGATGTCATGAAAGGAAAAGTTGAATTTTACTAGAAGTACTTCCAAGTGAAATTCCAAGTGAATGGCATAGTTAGAATTTTTGATTTCAAATTTGTTCGTATGATTTCTTAATCGAATTGTGAATTTTCCCTGATAGGTTGTTGACTTTGGAAAAGAAGTCCAGTTCATGACGGTGCAGTTCAGTGAACAATGCTGTACTGGTCAAGCAGATGATATTTTATGGATTTATGCGAAAATTGGTACTGAATGTTATGTGCCTATCGGAAGGTTATTCTTTTTTATTTTAAAATTTTAATGGGAAGAAAGTTGTACAAAGGAATAAATTTTCGACTTCTTTAGGTACTGTGGCGATCGTAGCTGGCCTAATCGTATACTTTTGATTCCGGGTTGCAATTTATGGTTTATATTGGAATCAGCATCTTATTCACCAGATAAGCCTGCTGAACAGGTTTTTATCAGTACCATTCGTAAAATTTTCTTTTTTCATTTACTTATGAATATCACGAATGAAGCACTCACTAGAATTGAATTTTTTTGTGATAGTATGAAAATTATTATAGTTGCACTTTGTACTGGTTTTTACATTTTCAGATCTACGGCTATCGATGCACGGTTACTGGATATCGCTATTTGGAAAAAGATTCTGACATGATTTTGGAAGAAGAATTGACTTGGATTTGTGCTAGTGCTTGCAGATTGCTTGTTCAGGTGCGTAATTTGATCTCTTATTTTTTGGCTATAATTCTCCGTACTGTTTTGCTAGATTTTAAACTTTTAATGGGTTTTAAGAATTTATCGTTATGGGTTTCATGTACAGTGCTGTAAAAACTTTTTATGCTAAAGAATAGATAGAAAATGTCTTACTTCTAGATTCTTACTTCTAGATTCCATCAATTAAAACAGTGGTAGCAGCAGTGACGATGATAGAGGATGAAATTGACGATATTGTTCGTAAACACGGCACGCTGCTTCGGAAAGGATTAAATCTTTCTCATGTCCCAACAGTCAACGAAGTTCTGAAGCGTGATTTACCAAGTCCTTTGCAAACTTCAGGTAAGATTTTCTCGTGTCTGAAGTAAAAAAAGTCTTACCTTTTTTTATTTGATTTAAAATAATGCTTGCTTTAAATTTGAAAACAACTTACCTTCTTAAAATGTATTAGTATTTCGTCTATCCGCAATTTATTTTTTTTAGGGGGGGGAGAGGGGGGAGGAGAGTCGAATCGCAATTTATTTTTTAGGGGAGAATAATAGGACTTGGTTTGGTACAAAATCAGATTTGCTTAATTTAATGAAATATTAAAAATAATTCACTTTAAGATTTGAAATTCTTAAAAGAGTTTATTGCTGCCTCTACAAGTACTCCTGCTGGTTTCTTGGCACGATGGATGATGAATGAACCAGTTGTGGACCTTCATTCTAGTCAGTTGCAAATGTCTAATGAGGAGACACGACCTAGAATTCCAACTCAGGTAATTACGGAAGAAAAAGCTGCTGTCTCACTAGATTCTCTTTTTTGGATGGACTTACATCGTGGGTTACCTGAATGTGGGATTATAGCATCAAGTAGCGTTAAATGGATTAGATTAGTGGCTGATAGCGTTGTTTATCTATGGGTTTTCATTGGTCTTGGGAAAAGATGAACGCTGAAGGATGTAAACTGTCTATCTTTCCAGATAGAACTTATCCCTCGAGATCAGTATGGTCGCCTTGCAATATGCCCAGACATGAAGGTCGAAATCACAGTTCATATAGGTATGGAAGCAGAAAATAGTAATTCAAATACGTGTACAGCTGTCACTCATAATCGATCAGTTGCAAGTCTTCCTCCGCCACAGTCCATCAAGGTTACTTTAAGTTGTAATTCGAAAATTGTTTCATTCTACAGTGTTATAAGTTTGATGTCGATGATAAAAGTATAAGGTTAGTAGCTAATTTAGGCTGATTTACTTCCTCTGCTCCTTTTCATAAGTTCTAGAAATTTAATTAAACGCTAAAAATTTAAATCAATCAAGGAGCCATATCGTCCAGTTTACGTCAACAAAGCACGATATGTTTCAATTACGACAATGACTGCTTATCGGGATTATTGCTTCGAGGAATTACGCCTTGGATGTTACAAAGATACGATGATGAAAGAACAGCTTACTGTAAACCAACTAGCCGACGGCAGGTTTGTCTTTTTATATTCTCCTATCAATAATTTAAGCCTTCGATTAGTTTTTGGGTACATTTAGGAAAGTTATATGTGGGACAATAGACATATTCAGTGGATAGTTTTTTTATTTACTTTTCTTTGTGATTAGGTTTGTGCAGTTTTAAACAATTTTTGATTTAGCTTTTCGGCTAAATGGATACCGAAGCGTGGTGGCACATATCGAATCGAATGTCGTTTGGATGGATTTCAATTAGCTCAGAGCTATTTGATTGAGGTGATTTTAAAAACAATATTATACGGGTTTTTACATTAACATTCAGTGCAAAATATTACTTGAAACAATTGTTCTATTACTTTTTTGCGAAGAAAAAGCGTGCGATATGTTTTTATGCTTTTTATTAATGTTTATGGTTTTTTGTAGGTGCGGGACAGCAGTATGTTTGATGGTTCAGTGTCATCAAAAGGAGGCAGTAAAAATCGTTTGAGTCGAAGAGTATCCCATTTTAGCAGGTTTAGCTTGAAGCTTGCAGTAAAGTGTGGAAAAGCTGAGAGAAGTGAGAATGTAGGAAGTTTTGCATGTTCCTTTCAGGACACGTTTTGCCTTTTGTGATCAAAAACTAATGACAAAAGGCATAAGAATCCGTGCTTCACCAGCGCTAAATTCATCACAAGTTGGCGTCATACCTCGTGGTGCCACCGTTGCATATATTGAAGAAGTAGAAAACGTGGACGGTGTTTGGTTACGGCTTACCGATGACGCATGTGCTATGTACTGCGATGCACAATTACATTCGCAAGTACGATGTCTTTGAAAAAGATAATCATTATTAAAGTGGAAGAAGGACAGCATGAGTAGCCTTTGTGCCGGTGAATTTAGAGTGAATCCTAGAAATTTATTGACCTATATTAATTTATTGCTGTTAGATTAACTTTAATGCAAAGTGAACTTCATTTAATGTTTGCATACTTACGTATTTTAAAACTTTAAGGTATTTAGTAAATTTCATTTGACACTTCTGGCTTTATCCTGATTCTCGAGATCTAAATTCGAATTTTATTTATAGTGCAGTTAATTTTGTTGGGAACAACGCTTAGGATTAATTGAATGGAATCTTTCATATAAATGATTGATTTCAGGGTTGGTGCTTACAGTATAGCAATCATTTGGGACGTGCATTCTTAATGTTGCAATCAGATTCTACGGAAGGTCTTGGTTCCAATTTCCTAAGTACTACTGTTCAAATGCCACAAAATACAAGAAAAGCCAATGGAGAGCACCTTGAGCAACTATTACAATTAGATATTGAAGAGGTAATTTAATCTTTAATACTAGACTTCTATCAAGAGAAGTCATAATTCATTTTGAAGATTGGAAGTATTGAGAATACTGTTGGATGCCGTAGTAAAGGACAGCTAGCGTAACAAGATGCTTTTTTTGTTTTGAATAAGCTATTTAATTCCTACCAGCTGATGTCTTTGTGGTTACCACTCCAAATTTCTTTCGCAAAGGAGTGGAATCACTTTGCCATATCATTTGAGTGCTTTCGAAGTTAGCACTTCTTATAGACATATTCAATATGCGGATCAGTTGCGGTACCGATTTATAATTATCCATCATTGGATGCAGTTTCCGATGATGTTATTAGCAGTACAGAAGCCGATAAAATAAAGTCATCCGGTTGGCTTCACAATAAGCAGGGGATATGGATACGATTGTTGGGCTTCGATCAAAAATATGCTTTTGTGCAGGTACGGGACACTTTCCAGACCTTACATCTATTAGTTTTCATTTACATTTTCTGAATGGGTTGCTTTTTTTTTTGATTTTGGAAAATTTTAACTTATTATTGAACACTTCATTATATACTGAGTTTAATTTACATCTTTGTCGACCTTTGAAATTAAACTTAAGTAGTAAGAGCGGAAATTTTATTGAATTAAAATTATGAATTTGAATTTTTGCGGTAATTAATTATTAAGATATTAGAAATTTAGTGTTGTCTTTACTAAATTTTGATTACTGAGTGACATTATATGAAAATTTTGTAGGATTTAACTGGTAATCGATATTTACAAAAAATAAATACCGCTGTGCAACGCTGTACGAATGGTAATGGTGAAGGTTCGCCGACAGGACAGAAACCAGTGGCACAAATTTATCCACGATCGAGGTCGTAATAAATTAGTTATAGAGATCAATTTCAAAATCTGGTTAAATTTACAAAATTTAGTAGACATATCGGACAAAATCATAAAGTTACTTTGAGTACTAGCTCACGACTTATTTAAACACAGCGAGAAATGAATTTCTAGTTAAATTCTAGGAATGAGGAGCCGGTTCAAGCATTGAAGCCTTCTGTTGTTGACTGTTGTCGAACTGTGTTCGCTGCGTTTCTGTGGCATGAAAGATTAGTGAAGGATGCGATGGTGTGTAGTACTTACCTTAAATTTCACGAGGAATTACATTCCGTAAGTGTCTTTCTACGTTTCACTTTCCAAAACCTAACAACTTAATTATGCCGGTATATGCATGAGTTAAAATAGCAATCAGAGCTTTTGTTCCTTTCAGTAAGATTAGTTGAATGTGTTAGAAACTGTGGTCATGACTTACTTTTATTTCAGATAACTCATAATCAAAATCGGATGGAGCTAATCATGGCTACACCGTTGCATTCACTTTTTAGTATCTGGCAAGAAATTAATAATGCAGTACAAACTAGCATTGAACAGCGTTCAGTATTTGTACGTCCAACAACTGCTCGACAGTTTAACTTAAATCCCATAAGTGCAAGCGTTGGTACCTCTCCTCGACAGGTAGTACTTCCTTCTTGCTCTTTGCTTTTACTAATTTTTATTAAATTTTTTAGTTTATTGTTGATTTTTTTACTTATATTTTTTGTCATTTGTCAGTTAGATGATAATTTCAAATATTGTCAGTAATATTCTTAAAAGAAAAAGATGAAAGATTATTGTGAAGGCATCATCGGCAGCAGCTCAACGAAAGGATTTGTGTGAACTTTGTGAAGAGTGGCACATTGCGCCTGTGACCACGCATATGCGTGCAGCACATCCTGGATGTGGCAGATATTCTGGTGGTCAGGGATACAACAGTTCTGGTAAATATACAAATGGGTGGTCAGGAAATTGTGGTGATGGTGGACGACCAACTGCTGTTTGGTAAAATCTTTTTTAACTGATTTATCCACTTTGAGATTGTGCAAAATTTCGTTTTAAGCTTTACAAAATTACTGTATTTCAGGTATTTGATGTGTGCAGCATGCCGATCGAAATATTTGCTAGAGACTCCATCTGGATATGAACAGGTATAGCACACTTAAGTTCTTGAAGTTGAGGTTCATTGAATGTGGAGGGAAGAAGATAGTGTTCAATTGGTACTTTTAATTGTTCATACCTTTGCCATTTCGGTATCTCACCAAATTGGATGAATCTCGTAAAGCTATTCCGTAAGCTTTGAATTAAACCTTTTGATTTCAAAAAATTATTTGAACTTACTAGGAGCGAAGCCGCAGATGGCATGAATTTTGCGCCTCGTCAGCTACCTCAGAAATGTCTCCAGAAACAGTAATCAAGCAGAACGCAATGTTTCTGTTGGAGTTGAATGCTTGTATTGAAGGTGATAGTAAGGATACATCAACAGCAACGTCAGGATGGACAATAAATCTTTTCCCACAAGCATCCATAGTCACACCAACGATAACTTCTGCATGTGTACAAACGAATGTTGGAATATCGCAACCGGTTTGTTAATTTTTAATGTATATATATCGTGGCTTGTGAATCTTGAAAGTTTTTGGTATTGCATAAATTATAAAAATCGAGAAAAAACTGCTACAATATATTTGGTTAAGGATTTTCTATTATTTGATATTGCTCAATTCCGTCAATGAAATGCTCAATTGGGCAGAAAAAGGAGGCAATAGTCGGCATTACAATCATAAATAAGGATTGAAAACTAGTGTACTTGATAATTTGCATGAATAGATGAAAAGTTTTAAAATTCCCAATTTCTCACTCTAGCTGATATGATACATATTTCATCGGTGGTGAATAATTTACAGCAATTATCTGATGAGCGTGATAATTTTTGTCAGCTTCGAAAACTCTCATACGCTAGTGATCCAGGACCAAAGCATGCTGGTGTTGGGGCGTATCTGACCCTTTCAAATTGCAATCCTTTGTATTCAAAGAGACGAGTGAGTTGTTGGTAATATTCAAAAAGACAGAGATAACTTTATTTTTCTATGTAAATTATTGGGAAGTTATGATGAATAAACTAATTTGAGGGAAGTAAAGCTACTAATGAATGTTTTATTTTTTAAGTCACATTTCAAAGAATATAATTAATGTGGATTATTTTAGCTTGGTTCATCGCCGCTGACAAATACTTGTAATCGAAGTGAATTAGCTAACTCACTACATCGAAAAATGTTAGAGGGATACGAAAGACGACAGTCAACTGAAGTACGTTTAATTATGTAATGAAATTCTTTACATTTATGAAACGTCTAACTAGATTTTTGAAGTTTACTTTGAAATTTGAACTTTTTCGGAATTGGTTTGAAGTGTAAAGTTTTTTCTTTTTGTTTCAAAATGCTGGAAATTGAGAGTTCAAATGAATTAAAAATTTTTCTCTTCCTTGCAGATTGTTCGTAGTCCATCTGTAGCATTGAAATCATTGCTAGTGCTGGCTGAACAAAACAACATGTCAGGCAACTGTAATTTTTAAATATTTTTGTGCAAAGTTTGCAATCAATAAAGAGTAATAAGCTGGTGGTAGCTTAGGTCTTAATGGCTATAGTAGCACAATATGTATTATACAATTATTCTATAATGCTCTCAAATAAGGATGTGAAAGGATATAATTTATAGATAATCCATTATTATTAGGTATGAGAGTGATGTTAAAAATTGAATGGAAGTGAACAGCTAATATACAAATACCTACCATGTTTTGACTGAACATTTAGAATGTTAATAAATATTTCTTTTTTTATATTTTAGCAAATCTAAACGTATCGCTTCGTCGACCAGTACTTGCTTTTGTCATGGAGCAACATAATTTGGCTCGTATACGAGAAGCAATGGCAACTGCTGTAGCTCGTGCTACATTTTTCGCACATTCATTTCGTGTTTGGAACTGGCTTCTGAAATTGGTTTCAACCGAATCGAGGTAGTTTTGAAAAATTAAAGATAACATTTTTGGCTACATTTTTATAATTTTAAAATCATGGAAAATTCAAGGATTCTGTTTTGATTTTTATAGCGTTACATGAATGAATTAAGAATAAGGCCAGTAAAAATTACAAATGCGAGCTACGCTATAAAAATTTTACAATTATTAGAGAGAATGTAGGAACTTGAAATTTGAAGAAATTGGTGTGGTTAATGAACGATTCAAGATGGGCTTTTTAAAGATTTATTTTTTTGCAGTGTTGCGGATATTCTTTGGCAATATTTAACAGCAATGAACTCCTACGTACCTTTATGTCGTTGGCGTAAAAATAATTTACGTTTAGCGACAAATTTACGTCTTTTACCACATCCATGGCGTGTTTGCTATTTGGCTGGGCCAATTGCCAATAAAATGGTCCATCAGCTACATTCCTTTCTGCATACTGTTGCAGTTATCGTGCAATCAAATGGCGTAGACACAAACCTACGTTGCTTGTGCTTCCGAGTTTGGACCTTCCAGTTAACCTTTCATGAACAGGTTCATTTATAAAAATTTTTTTCGAATATTTTTTAAGTTTTTATTGTTTGATTTGCACTATTTAATGTAAATGAAGCATATGCTTCCATTCTTGATGACTTGCTTCTGTAATATCTTTTGTAAATAAACGCGGTTTACAGAATTCACACTTTATAACATCCATCGGGTCCATATTTTTGCATTTCTCCGAGAAGGATAGTTTCAGGACTTGCTTTCTCTTATATGCGACGTGTTAGCAAGTGTTGGCATTATTCTATCAAATTCATCGTCCGATCATTCGTGGAATCTAGACAACGGCGAACGAAAAATAGATCATCAATCGTCTCATGAAGAAAGACTATCGTTGTCTAGAAAGCGTGAGATTCAATATATTGAAATCCTAACTTTTAAAGATGTTAAGAATTTTAGTTTGGTTCTCATCTTGTGTGCTAGAGCATAGCTATTTACTACACTTGTAAAATTTTACTGAGCAGTACAGAACGAGTTTTTGGATTATATGAATTTTTGCTAGAATTCACTGATCCTTTCTAAGAGTACATTCAAATACTAATTTACGTAAGAACTGCTGAAATTTATTTTTTAGCGCTAGCAGATGTGAAACAAATGGAAGATATTACTGGTATCTTGCGCTTCGTAGCATCAAGCCGTCAAGCAATGATTGGATGTTTAACTGATGGAAGCAGTGAAACTTTTTGGGAAAGCGGTGAAGAGGTTAAATTGAAATTAAATTTCATTGCAGACAACAGTTTCGTGAATTGTCTTTGCCAAATGAGTTTCAACAGAATAATCAAAACTGTGAATGTTGTTGTTTTTTTTTTATCTAATTAGAGATTTCTAAGATTATTTCAAAGTATTTAAATGAAATTCAAGTTAAAAAAATTTTTTAGGACAAAAATGGACCACGATATATAACAGTACATTGTGATATTCGAAGCTATATGGCAACACTGCTTACTGTATTTGTGGATAATATTCGTGATGAGGGTTATCGAACATGTTCCGTTACAGTTGTTACTGGTGAAAATGATGGGCGACGTCGGAAGATTCATTCTGAGTGTCTTAATCATGTGTGTTTATTCATATCATTTATTTTATAAATGTTATATCTTCAGTTAAGTTGATATAATAGAAATTTTTCACACTACATTTTAATAGTTTTGAGAAAAAATAAGTCATTCAGTATTCAGTATATCATTTTCAGCAATTTGTTGGCTGGATCAAGTGCTGCATTGCTGGACTAAATTGTATACAAGTAATATTTCGCGGTAACGACCCTTCCTTGCGCATACGTCAGGTTAGCGATGAAATTCTACCAAATTTCAAGTGCATGACAACAATGGAAGACTTTTTTCTCTTACCGACATTGCTGCTCAGTTACTGTTAAGAATATATAGTGAAAACATATTCTTTTTTATACTGCTATTGAAATTGCGAAATTTAAGCTTCGAGTTTTTGGTACCAGCACTGTATTGGATACGTTTAATGCTCAGTCATTTACCGATCGAGGCCAATTGAGACCATCATCATCACATCAGCTATTGTTCAATGCGAATCAGGATGATGCATTTGCAGTTTTTCAAGCTATTGCAGCCCAGGTTTGCAGATTATTTAATACTTCTTAAGTCATCAGCCTATCTTAGGTTTTGAAAAGACCATGGACAGTGCATAATATCATGTCTTCTGAAACTCTAACTCGTATTTGAAGATTATGAAAATCTTTCTGTCTCAAAAATTTTGGCTAAATTCTCATATTGCTTTGCAATTCTACTGCAACACGGTGGGAAGATTGAATTTACTTTCAGGCATTTAGTGATGAATTTTCACAGGAAGAGAATAGCGCACTACGACAGCAAGTTCTTGATTTACTGTTTAGTCGCATACAGTTGCAACCTCTTCAGACATTTGTTTGTTCCCATATGATCAATGCTTTGGAAAGGTTTTTCACTTTTTTTTTGCAAGAATTCAATTTCATACTCTTATTTCAAGTCATTAATAATGAATGACTTATCGATATCTTTATTTTAAGCTTTTTTCTTAAGAATGAAAGCAGAAGGGAAATGCAGTGAAGAGATTTAGCATTTGCAGGAATGCTTATTTTTCAGAGAGGTTACATCACTGCGTGAGAAAGCAAAGCGCAACTACTCATACGTTTGCGGTTTAATGGAAATGTTGTTGAAGATTTGTGGTTCACGTCAAGGTCTAGAAGTATTTGGTGTCAGAAATAACATTCTTATTGTCCTTTCCGAGCTTTCGCTATTTGCTCCTCAAGTAAATCTTATTTCTTTTAATCAGCGTCCCTAGCCATGTTTTGCTTAACAGAAGTACATCTCTTCGTCTTTTTAATGTTTTAATTGTTTTAAATCGTTAGTAACACAAGTTTTTTTCGTTTTTAAAACGGTAAATATTGTTCTCATTTTTACTTATTAAATTTTTACAATTTGTAGGTTGTACAATACCAAGTGTTGGAAACAGTTGAGTGCCTTTCCAAATCGTTTACACCTTCCGCAGTAGACTGTTCGAAGTTTACGCGGAATTTGCTAATACTGATATCAAAAGTGATAACATTACAAATACGTAATAAAATGACACGTTCACTGACTTCGGCTTCTTTAGCGGTGAGTTTCACGCTTCCATACGATGCATTTAAGACATCCTCTCTATCAGTAATATTTGTTGGTAAAGCTATTCTGTGTTTCATATGATGACAGTTTTCGGGAAAAAAATGGGTACATCACAAAATTGTAATTGTAGTTTGAAGAGCAAAAATATTGCTTGAAATTTTGCAGACTCATGTAACAGGTGCACCGATGTATTGGCGAATAGATCGACCAGTCAATGCCGATATTGCACATCTTGCAAAGCAGCTGTTGAGAAATTTGAGGTGACTTTGATATATCGACTGATAAGTAATCTGCTGTAGGTTAAGGATTTCAATCTTAAACTGCAAAAAATTTCTTGTTATGTTGTAAAAAACGATGCGCATTGTTTCTGTACATTTTCATACAGAATTTGTCTAATAAATCAGGAAAATTATAGTTGCTATTTTATTTATTATTTTATTTTCCATAAAATTGACATTTTGCATCATAACTTATCGTCTAATAGATGCGACGTTTATTCCTACAGACGTTATACAAACCCTTTCTCTTTTTCATATTCAAACTTAAATACTGTGAGAAAATTTTCCACTTGTTTTAGTGAAGGATTATTGAATGAATACTGGACAGTTCTTGTACGTACAGAAATTGCAAATGAGATTATGAATTTAACCTCCTTGAACATCACTCATTCGTACGATGCTGATCACTGCGGAAGAGTTGTAACGGAAGAAAGAGCAATGGGAGAACCAAATGGCTCGGATGTTTCCGAATTTATGAATACCAATAATTCTCAAGCAAATATTCTGAAGAGCGGAAAATTCTGGCTTGCTGTAGCTGCCTTATCGTTGTTAAAAGAGAGTCAATGGCTAGAGTTATCACCACTATGGCAAAGTTTACAAGTTAGTTTCATAGGTATATTCAATTAGGTCATTTCATATTATGTAAATACCTTTTCATATGTATTGCATATTGATGTGCAACATGAAAGCAATGATTGCTTGTTATATTTTCAAAAAACAAAAAAATAAATGTATGTTCCAAGATTAGGTGCGAATTTTGGCAAGAAAAAGTGTTGAACATACCTAGGTTGGATGATAAAAGATCTATGGTAATGCTAAATACTACGCCTCTCTATCAGATGCACACATCTAATGAAATGACTGCTCCGCTTCTGCTCTATTTTCCTGCTACAGTTATCTACATTTAAGGCTATATTTTCAATTTACTTTTATATATTAATACAAAAAGATTTTTTTTTGAAGAATAACAAAGAGATTGTATCGGAAACGCTATGTGATAATCACGACGATGGACGTACGTTAGCAAGTATATATTGTGAAACCTGTCAATGCTCTTTATGTCATGACTGCTTCTCCGTGCTTCATTTAAACAAACGAAATCGGTATTAAAGAAAAATTTTTTCGTCACGAAGTTCAGTAGTTAATTGAGATTTGTAAATATGCAGTAACTTCATTTTTCTACCTCTAATGCATTCTTTTTTTTGTTTCTTATGTGCTAAATTTTTAGTTGTCATGCCATAGAGTATCTTGGTGGAACGCATTGCTGTCCACAAGTTGAAGTACACGAAGGTTCCACTCGCTTACGTTTACCACGTGTTTTGGTATGCTAGCAATTTTTAAATTTTATTCATTTCACCGATCATTTGTCAGTATACGAAATTTTAGAAGTAATTCATACTTCTTCTGGGAACGTATTCCCACTAATTTCCTATTTTACTTAACTTATGCATAATTTAACCAACAAACTTAGTTTGTAAATTCACAGATACTATTTAACTCATCTACTTTGAACGGAATGGTCGAATTTAATGAAAGCGTTGTCCGAGAAAACATATCTTCAATACCATATAATCGAATTTCTGGTATGCAATTTTTTTCCTTTTTTTCTCACACGTGTGATAATGTCTCCTGGTAGCTTATCTATATTAACTGAAGTAACCTCTTCTTCATAACCATGCGTGTGTACAGAAAAGTTTTCCCTAGGAAGCGTAGAACCTTCAAATCATTTCCTTTGTCTTTTCATTTCTAATTTCTGTTCCCGATTATGGTCCTATGGCACATGAAGTGCTGAATTTCAATTTGCGGAAGTTTAAGTCGGATGAAAACTTTTCCCTATCAAATTTCATTTCAGAAGTATCAAATCTTGCTCAAACAGACAGTAGTTGTGTTTGCCGGTTTTGTACTGCTCCATTACTTCCAGATCAGGTTTTTTTCTTTTGTATTAATAGAATTTCGCATGATAATATCTCTTTCCATGCTGAAACAATTTCGAATATTGACTGCGGTTTTAAGCATATGTTATACTAAACTATTTGGAACATCCAGTTTTCCGGATTATTTTGTTATCCCACTTCTGCTTTCTAGGTTTTCAGTTGAAAGTTTATACTTTTTAGTTTGGCAAGTGATTGAGAGGGCATGCACACTTGTTCATTGTTTTAGCACTTTATTGTTACAATTTAACATTTGTAACTGAATGTATGGCAGCGCGTCGTAATTAAAATGTTTGGAAGTTCATTGCCATTTTCAGCTGATTGATGGTTTGTGTAATCATGAGGAATGTCGTCATTTTTCGACATTAGCTTGTCAACGACGACTCACGTGCGGTCATATTTGTGGTGGTATACGTGATGAAGAAGTATGCTTACCGTGTATGCAATGTAAAAAGCCAGGTAGGAGTGGTAATTGCTATATTTTTCCAATTGCAATTTTTATTTGACTTTAGATTCAAGTGAGATTTAAGTGTTTTATCGAAATAGTTTAATGGTTGCTATTAATTGACGTGTTACTAATAATTTTAATAGTTTTAAAATTTTAGGAAGAAAGAATTTTAGTTTTTTTTAGCGAAAAAACGTACTATTCTATTATTTTGCAATTTTCCTTTACTTTTCGAAATGAATAATGTTGACATCTTTTATCAGCTGAACTTTCAGATATTAAGCAAGATGCAGATGATTTATGCGTAATATGCTTTACGGATCGCTTGGGTGGTGCGCCGTGTATTCAACTGACCTGTGAACATGTTTTCCATTATCATTGTGTGCGGACTGTACTCGAAAAACGTTGGAATGGACCACGGATTGTTTTTCGCTTTATGCAATGCCCACTGTGCAGGAAACAAGTTAGTTCTGTCTTTGCAAAGTCTTTTAATTTGATGCGGTTGATTAGGTAAACTTGTAGTGGTAATCGATCAGGCTTTCGTAGGTTGCTCTGAATTACTACCATGTTGTTTCTTGCAAAATTTCCAAGAGATGTGGTATTTTAGGAAATTAATTTTTGTGCATGGAAAGAAGGTGTGTAAATGCAGGAGTCTCTCTTTCTCAGTGAATATTTTAGGATTATCCTTATACAGGATCAGTGGGAGGTTTTGGTTGATTCAGTCGTGAAGTTTTATGCGTTAAATAATTTATATCACTTGTCATTTACACTAGGCATAAATTTTTCCAATTTCCAGATTGACCATTCATCATTAACGGATTTGATACGCCCACTACAACTTTTGTATAACGAGGTATTGACGAAAGCGCGTCTAAGGCTTGAATATGATGGGCTTGTACAGTCTCGTACGACCACATCTGAGAGCAGGTAATTTTTTTCTCTCTATCTCCGATAGTCACTATTGTGTGATCAAAAAGAAATACATTTCATGTCTTATCAAATATTCAACAGCAACAACTTAATTTTAGTACTTGTGGGATAAGGCCCTGTAACAATAAATAATAACTTTTCCCAATTCGGTGTCTTTAAAGGTTTGGGAAAAATGTTCACCATTCCTGTATAGGTTCACCATTCACCATTCCTCTATAGGCGTTTGGTCAAGTTTTTGTGGAAAGGATATTCAAAGTGAATGTTAGCTTAAGGATATATTCTTTAAAGTTTACATGGTAATTTATTAAGACAATGAGAATTTTTTATTTTTTTAGTGAACTTTACAAAAATTCGGACGAATACGCAATGGAGCGGTATATGTATGTGCTGTGTTTTAAATGTGGAAAGGCGTATTTTGGTGGCGAAAGTCGCTGTCAGCAGGTCGTTTTTTGGTTCATTTCATCCACTTTTTTTAAGATTTTTTGAACTTAGTTGCTTAGAGCTATTTTTATGACTTATTTTTTTGAAGTCTAGCTTGTTGTTGAAATAAACTCGTGATTCTCAGAAAAAAGAAGTTTTGTTAATTTTGTCTTTTCCTTATTTTATTTGTACATAGTTTCAAAAGTTCCTTCAGCTTTTTTGACACATGTAAAATTCTCTTTATAATTGCATTGACTTTAGAAAAATCAATTATTTAAGGGATTGGACAACTCGCAGTATAATCCTGAGGAATTGATCTGTGGTGGCTGTTCTGATGTTGTAGGTGCTCAGATCTGTGGACGTCATGGAGTAGATTTCCTTGAATTTAAATGTCGTTTTTGTTGCTCCGTTGCTGTTTACTTTTGGTTAGTTATTACGGGTTCGGTCTTTTGAAATCAGATAAATGTAGTTGCTCATAGTTTGTTCACATTGATTTAAATTTAAAATAATTGTAAAAGATTGAGAACTTTGCAATGATTTTTAAGTGATGATTATTAACATATTTTGTGGATGAGTATTTGATTTCACTTACATTGCAGCTTTGGTACCACACACTTCTGCACGGTATGTCATGATGATTTCCAGCGATTGATGCGCTTGCCGAAAGAGCTTCTACTCAAGTGTCCGGTTGGACCGAAAGGAGTGCAATTAGAAGGCGAATGTCCGTTAAAAGTTAAGCATCCACCAACAGGTGAAGAATTTGCACTTGGTTGTGGCATATGCCGGAATATCAGTACGTTTTGATCCAAACAAAAAATTCTCCAAAATTCGTCATTTGCATCTGTTGTGTTTTTTGTATGCAATTGAATATTTTTTTTGCTGCTGTTTAGTTAATTTATTAATTTGAAAGCAACGGAACAATTGTGCTTAAGGATGGACATTAACAAAGATGATCGCTTTAAGTGATATATGTTCTTTCGTTTCAATGGCTTTTTGAAAAAATAGTACTATTAAAATGAATTGCTTAAGTAGCCGTCTTAGTTGCACTGAATATTTTTAATTTGTAATGTTGCATGATGACTTGTGTAATCTAATTTTCATGTTGATGTGAAGGAATTACAGGAACAGATGGACTGAAGCTTGATATCAGTATAAAAAAATGAAAGCTAAAATTTGTAGTAAGAATTTGCAAGTAAAAATTATGGTTAAAACTTTGATGATTGTCTGAAGTATTTGCCAAATTAACAGCTAGGTTTGATTTGTAGTTTCAATCGATTTTTGATTTGCTTATATAAAGCGCAATTGTGAAAAGCTACTCATATATATGAATTATCACATTCCGTCTTTAAATTCGATCTCTTTTGTAATTCCGGTAAATTTTTTTCTTTCTTTGGGTTGTGACATTATTTTATTCACTCTTTGCATTTGTTGATCTTGTCCTTGTTTTCCTTTCCAAAGCTCTCAGAGTTGTGTTTCTCTTTTTTAGGTCTGATTTCTTTTTCAATTGATTTCTTTTTCAATTGAAATCGCTATGGATGAGCGCCTCTGTTACTTTCCCGTTTTTTTTTTGTTTTGATTTTTCATGCTGATATTATATTGTTCTTTCAGTGTTCGTATTGAAATGATGAAGAGAAAAAGCTTTTCCACTTTTTTTTACCTCAAATTCATTTCAGTTTCAATTACCAATAATATCATTATCGTGAAATTTTTGTGAAATTAAAGCAAATATGAAAAAAAAGTTATTATATAGTATAAATCACAGGGAAATATGCAATATAGTGATGTGTATTATTTGTTTCAGCGAACATTGAACTGAGTAGATTTAGGGGAAAAAAGAAAGAAAATGCTTACCTAATAGACAATAAATCTGTAGTTACGGCGTAACTCTGTGGTTTATCAGCATTCAATAATTTGAAAGTGATTACTCTATTAATTGCTACAACTATTTGGAAGCTAACCAAATGCTAAATTTCAAATAAAGGAAAAAGTATATATGTAATAGCTAATTGTGGTAAAAGTGTATATTTCAAAAATTGCAGTGAAGTTGAAAATTTTTACTACCGCATGTTTACTCTTAAATGGAACGCTAAGCCATTGAAATTGCTAACATTGCTATAAATGATTGATTGAGCATCGACACCCATGTGGATGTATGTTGTTGTTAATAGCACTAATGTGAGAATACCATCGAGTAACGTGAAAATTTTTCGACGTCAATTTCTATGTATCAACGTGAGACCGCTCTTTTATGCTATTACATACCTCATAAAGTGATGATATTTCCCTCTATAACGTCACTTTCAGTTGCTAAATTTCGAAATGCAAATGTTCAGTTTCCTAGGCTCTCGCTATTATTAATTGGACATGAATAAAAGTGAACCGACAGATAAATAATTGAAATGCTACGCATTGCACAATTATAATTACACGTTTCTTCATATGATGATGATATTTTCTTCTTTACTAATTAATTTTCCTCTTATCAATTATTATTGATTAATTCATTGTGTAAAAATTTTCTAAATCAATTAAAATAAAAAGAACAAATGAAATGGTGATGAGAATGAATGCAAAAGTTTGCATAAATTGATTGTTACAAAAGTTGTCCACCCAATATTCTCATTCTTCTCTTCGCCATGTAAATTATTATTTCGATCTTGTTTTTCTATCCTTTGGAAGAAAAGGAGGAAACAAGAAATGAAATATATGCACTTTTCTGAGCAATCTATTTTTGCAAAAATTTCAATCCTGTTTTAAAAGTTTGGCGTGTGAGCTTTCAATTTCTCTCCTCTCTTATTTTATTTTTGTACATTTTTTTTTTCAGCAAGATAGGGGAGAGAAAAAAGCGTGCGTTATTATTTAGTTGTATGAGATGAAATTTTATAGATTTAAAATTTTTACTTACTTAAAAATTATAACTTGACAGAAAATGTATGTGTGTTCAGTGATGATGTTTGCTGGGTGTATTTCTGTGAATGCAGTTGTTGCAAGCTGAAGCATGGAGTTTTCTCGAAATTTCAATATTCAAAAATTCGCTAATGTTAACCTAAAATTGAATCAAATCGTTTTTTTTTTGCAACTCATTGTTTGTTGTGTTTTGGTGGGATGTTGAATGGTTGCAGTGGTAGTTGGTGCAACTTAAATTGCTAATGATTGTTGTATTAATTGAGCTTCAACGAAGTTAGTGATGGAAGTGTGAAATGATGCAAATGAATGCATCGATTGCTAAAAATAAAAGTTGCTAATTATAACTGTTGTAAATTACGGTAAGTCAAAGTGAAAAGACGCATTGATTGCTGCTAAATTATTTGCTCGTTTCTTCTTTTTTGCATGAAATATGTTCGCAGTAAAAAATTAATTAAACTTAAAATGAAAAAAAAAATTGAAATGATTTCGTTTTGGCACTAAGATGAATATTGAACTATATTGGTTGACTAATTCAAATAGCTTGAAGCAACAATGGTATAATATTTTCTCGCTAGCTTTGTGTTGATGAATTAAATCGATTATCCTAAAATGAATTATAAATGTCGGCTGTAAAATTGTAAGCATTTTTGTTATATTTATATATTTAATATAATTCTTTTTTTTTTAATCTATTGTAAAGTTATTTTTGTGAAAATATCAAATTACTATTCCTGGTGCTATTTATTTATTACCATTACTTTTATTATCATTATTATTAATTATCACTAATTGCTAATTATTATTAATTGCTAATATTAATTATTATTAATTATCATTAATTATTATCGCTAATTAACATTATTGCTATTATTATCATTAAAATATGAAATGACAAATTTTTCCAAATCTGCAAATGACATTCCGAGCGAAGGAGGAAGTTCGCTTCTCCCTTCCTCCCCTTTCATTTAATCATATTATTTTATTATCACACTACAACACCTCCCTCATGCTTATCAGTACCTCACCTTATCACCATAATATCTTCCCTTCCACTTACTTACTACCACTGGCGCACACATTACTTAATGTGATCAATGCTCATGTATTTGTCACAACAGTTGCTACTTCATTCATTTTACGTTTGCTCTCGCATACTTCCTTTTATGTCAACAATACTTCACGTATGTTGTTGACGTAAGAGAGAAAGGATTTTTAAAACGTATGCTTCTTTTACACTTCCAAATATATGCCTTCTATTGCTACGCAAACTTTACCTTATACGTCTCTGATCTCTGCAACCATTTATCTACGCAGGTTACGCTTCTCGACTCGTCAACGATTACACACTCGTTTTGAACTATTCGGCGCTGAAACGTTTCAATTTCAAAATTTATCAATTTTTTTTTCTTTTAAGCAACAATGTGTATTACAAGAACGTTTCACTGAACTTGTAATCCTATTGAATTGGTGAGGAGGTTTCATTTTGTGATCGACTTCACATTCCTATCATCCACTGTGCGCTCCACTCACAGACGTACTAGCAAGGTGTTGTTATCAAATGGATCAAATTAAATATGCAATGAATTACTAATTAGCGGTAGAGTTGCTCAGGTAATCCTCATCCATTAATTGAAATATTATTTGATGGTCAAAAATTTTTATTACACTCAAAGAAAGAACTGATAAGATCACAATTCGCATAATTCTCACTCATTCATAATTTAATATGTTAATTTAGTACAAATTAAACAGGTGAATGGTTAGAAAATTAACACGAGCAGAAAGAAAAATTTTATAAAAAAAAGGAAACTGAACAATGATGACACTATTTATTAGCATTCATTCAATCAATTAATTAAGTTTTATTATCTGAATTGTTACACAAAAAAAAATAGCACTGACTATTCGTTGCAATTAGACAACAAATATTAAACATTTTAATGCATCAATTTGAAATTTTCCATGCATTTAAAATTTCAATGAAACTTTCACAAACACTATCTACAGCTTTCCTTATTCTAATTTTAATGCGTCTTATATTATGGTAACAGAGGAAGATGTAGAGCATGGAACAGGTAAATCATCTTTTTTTTAAATTTTCAACCTCTCCACACGGATGAAATTTCAATTGTTCAAAATGATGGAAACATCGAAGCAAACCTATCTGTGTACTTCGTTTATTCACAGACACTATGAATACTTCGCTCCAATGCTTTACCACTTCACTATTGTTATTATATTGCTATTCTCGCCATTATTACTGCCATTTCACTATTATGATCATAACCACGGTTATGCTATTATCGCTATATTATTACTATTATTATCACCGCTACTGTTTATTATTATTTCTTATTATTACTATTTCTTTTATTATTATTATTATTATTATTATTATTATTATTATTATTATTATTATTATTATTATTATTATTATTATTATTATTATTATTATTATTATTATTATTATTATTATTATTATTATTATTATTATTATTATTATTATTATTATTATTATTATTATTATTATTATTATTATTATTATTATTATTATTATTATTATTATTATTATTATTATTATTATTATTATTATTATTATTATTATTATTATTATTATTATTATTATTATTATTATTATTATTATTATTATTATTATTATTATTATTATTATTATTATTATTATTATTATTATTATTATTATTATTATTATTATTATTATTATTATTATTATTATTATTATTATTATTATTATTATTATTATTATTATTATTATTATTATTATTATTATTATTATTATTATTATTATTATTATTATTATTATTATTATTATTATTATTATTATTATTATTATTATTATTATTATTATTATTATTATTATTATTATTATTATTATTATTATTATTATTATTATTATTATTATTATTATTATTATTATTATTATTATTATTATTATTATTATTATTATTATTATTATTATTATTATTATTATTATTATTATTATTATTATTATTATTATTATTATTATTATTATTATTATTATTATTATTATTATTATTATTATTATTATTATTATTATTATTATTATTATTATTATTATTATTATTATTATTATTATTATTATTATTATTATTATTATTATTATTATTATTATTATTATTATTATTATTATTATTATTATTATTATTATTATTATTATTATTATTATTATTATTATTATTATTATTATTATTATTATTATTATTATTATTATTATTATTATTATTATTATTATTATTATTATTATTATTATTATTATTATTATTATTATTATTATTATTATTATTATTATTATTATTATTATTATTATTATTATTATTATTATTATTATTATTATTATTATTATTATTATTATTATTATTATTATTATTATTATTATTATTATTATTATTATTATTATTATTATTATTATTATTATTATTATTATTATTATTATTATTATTATTATTATTATTATTATTATTATTATTATTATTATTATTATTATTATTATTATTATTATTATTATTACTATTATTATTGTTATTATTATTAATTATTAATTATTATTATTAAATTATTTGCCATCAATTATTATGTGAGGCAAATGAAATATCGCTACAGAAAAAAAAAGTGGAAACCTAAAAAGAAAGTGGAAAGTTTCGAATGGAAACAACCTTTTTCCTTCTTGCACAGCGAGAATCGAATTTGGAACATTTGAAAAGTGAATGAATGAGGGGAGGGGAGGGGAGGAGTGAGGGAGGAGTGAGGGAGGGAGCTGAGGAGGGAACGGACAGAGTCCACCCACAGAGACTGGCAAGAAGTGCTAGCTAGCCAGCTAGGCAGAGATGAGGGATGAATTGAGGAGTGTAATGGGGCCGGTGATGGTGCCTAAACGATGGGATTTGCTACTTCTCTCTTTGCTATCCCATCCATCCTAATGAGTAGTAGCAGCGCAGCTGTCTGGAAAGTAGTTATTTGGCACGCACCAACCTTATTCCTTTTTCTTTCTCTCTCTCTTTTTTTTGTTCTCTCCTAAAATTGCTAACCTCTGAGATTTGATTTGAGGGAGGAAGAAAGAGCGAAAAAAATTTCCTCAAAATTTTCTCGTTCAATAAAGTTTATTCGTTTTCTTTTTTTTTTTTGGTTACCTCTCACTCTCTCTATTACTCTTTCTTTTTGAATGGTTTGTTTGTTTTATTTCAAATAATTTAAATCTTTATAAGCTCTTTTTTCTTTGACAAATAGGAAATGATATTTTGTTTGGGCTTAACTCTTTCTCTTTTTCTCTCCCTGTCTCTTCATCTCTTTCACCATCTATTTTGTTACATGTGTGTTTTATTCTTCATCAATTAACACTGTTTATTTATATTGCATTGTTACAACATAAGAGTTTAACATTTTAATTTACTCTCTCCTCTCCGCTCTCTCCTACTTTCAACAATAATTTGAGAAACTTGTCTAAAAAGCTTTTTTTTTTTGCTTTAGCTGCACTATTTGATTCATGTTGGAAGTTTTGTCAATTAGTAGTTAATTAATTAAAGGTCACTTTTCTCGCTTGCCTTATTGTCGTATGCTGAGGAGTTTGCTGATGATAATTCAATTAATTAATTAATAAGCATCATCTTACTGCTTTATTTTTCATTGTGGAATGCTGAAGCAGTGATAGTTTAGCGACGATAATAATTTAGCTAATTTTTTTTTCTTCCCAACTTCAATGATAATATTTAAATATTATTTTAATTTCTTTTCTTCTCAAAAAAAAAGAACAAAAACAACTGAACAACTGACCAAACAATACTTACTCATTGCAAAAACTCCTATTCATTTCAATTTTTCAATGATTGATGAAATCATTCATTCATTTCATCATTAAATTAAAATTTATTCATTTTACTGTAAGTAAGAATTTTTTATCTTTTGTACCAATAGTGCATCATCAACAACGATCAATGAAATTGTAATGCGTAACAGTTGATGATTGAGAAGGAGAGAGGAAAGTGAGAGAAGAGAAGAGAGAGAAGAGAAGGAGGTTAGGAGAAAAAGATTGAAATGATTGAAATGAATGTGAATTAAGTATAGTTAACTATCGTTCATTGCTGATTACAGTGTAACTGTAGATGTAACTGTAACTTGTACAACTGTTAATTCAGTAAATCGTTTTGATTAATCGAGTAGTATAAGTAATTATTAGGAAAGTAACAGTGTTGTCAATGTTTGTTATTACAACACACGAATATGCAATGAATGAAGCGATCGATTTTGAAGTACCACTTCAAATCAATTTTTTTTTCCTTCCACTACAATTGTAGGAAAAAAGAAATGGAAAGGAATGAAAAAAAAAACATAAATAATTGATAAATGAAATTTGAAACTGTAATCTTTGCTCTTTTCTTCATTCAAATATTATTTGATATATAAACATCACTGCTCTGCACTTTCATTAAATAAACATAATAATTTAGTTAAATTTATTTTACTAACTTTTTATTTATGCGTTGTTTCATGCTGTTTCATGAACAGCAAGATAAACGATAGGATAATGTAAGTTATTTATTTTTTTTCCCCTTCATTTATTTATTTATAATTCTAATTATTGTGATAATTTCAAATAAATTCATTTTATTTATTCGTAATTTCCAATATTCAATTTATTCAGTTGTGTTTTCAAAATATTCACTTCGTTTGTTTTGCGATTTCGAATATTCCACTCATTTATTTGCAATTTTACACATTCAATTCATATTATTTCCTGGTTTTGAGTGTTCGTTTCACTTGTTTTTGCAATTTCAAATATTCCATTCATTTAATTGTGATTTCAAATATTCAGTTTAGCATTCATTACAAATCTGCTAGGTTACAGCAGCGTAAGTTGAAATGGATGATCGTAGGTATCATTGTGAAATGAATGTTGTTTACTTACATAATTTATGTTAATTTATTTAAAATGCATTATCTAAATGTTACAGTTGAAATTACTGTCATTGAAATAGCAAACAGCTTTTTACATGCACAACAACAATAGTTAATATTATTATTGTTATTATTAATGTTACAGTTTTTTGCTAAAATTGGGCATTAAATTTCAAAGTTTCAATTAGAATTCCTGCACATTAAATTTTTTAATTTCATTCATTGTATTTTACATGTTCATTTTTAAAAATTTAAAAAAAAATGTTTTTCAACAAAATGAAAAAACTGTTCCAAAATCAGTCGTTATAGGACAAAGAAATAAAGAGGAAAAAAAATTTATTATTCTTTCCTTCCTTCTCTCTCTCTCTCTCGCTTCTCCTCTTTCTCTCTCTCTCCCTCTCTTGCAGTGTTTTCATTGTTAACTTCTATCATACGACCGCAATCAATAATAGGAAACATCAACTATTAATTGAAAAAAAAAATTGATGATGGCGGATGACTGCTTTTTTTTTGCATTTCAAATTTGATACATACGTGTAATATAATATGCATGTGTAAAATATTTATAAAATATTTTCTTTTTGTAAAATATGTTGAATTATTTTTGATTGAAATTTTTGCTTATTCTTTTTGAATATCTTAAATTATAAAGAAATGTTTCAGCTGTACTTTTTGCTGTTTTGCTTACTTTGAAAGAGTAAATTTTATTCTCTAGAAATTTCAATGCGAAGTGTTCACTTGAAATGACGGAAGTTAAATGTTAGGTTGTTGTCGCGTCCGATGACGCAAGACGTTGTTGCGAAAGGCGAAGGAAAAAAAAGGAAATTTTGCTTGAGCTGTATGGCTCATTTGCAATTGTAATTTAGCAACAAATCATTCCGCTGCATTTTTTTTTCAGTGTTTTTGAGATAAATTTCTCATTAAATTCACTTTTTTTTTGAAATTAATTGTTGATTAAAATTTCAAGTTTAAAATATGATAATATTAACGAATGTAAGGATGCATTTCCTGTGGTTTTTCTTTTTTTCTTTTTTTTTTGTAGGATTGCATCTATCATTTAAATTGATTTTTTTTTTGTTTGCCTGAAAAGATGCAAATTTCGACCGTTTGAATTTGGCACTGAAATGCCAGTGTATGCATACATACACATACACAGATGCACGCATCCGTACACAAACACATGCACACATACACAGATGCATGCATCCGTATACGGACACATGAACGCATACACGTACGCATACAAACACATACACGTACATACCACATGCGTATACATATACATACACAAACTCATACACATACACACACACACGCACGTACACGCGTAAAATACATACAAGCACATAAACACATAAACACACACAGGCACGCATACGGACGTATTTTACTGCATGTGTTTAAATTATGAAAGAGATCCCGGTGGAGCATTTCAGTGAAAAATTCAGTCGGTTAAAGCTTTGTTCATCAGTTTAGTCTAACATCAGTCTATCAGTTTAGCCAAATAAAAATCTTCCAAAATATCACCATTTTTTTTTTCATTGAGTGAAATTTAGCACAAAAGATTTAAAAATTGATTATGTTGTCTTTTTTTTGTTTAAAGAAATTTGAAAAATTTTCATTAAAAAATTAATGAAATGAATGGAAGTATGGCAATATGCAAAATACGCATATGTACGCTTATTGAAGCAGATGTTAGTAGCGGTAGCAACGATAGGTAAAACATTCATATATAATTCACATCCACACGTAAACGTTAATGTAAAGTTGAATTTTTTTTGTGAAAGAGTGAGACGAATTCCATTGCGGAAGTTTAATTATTTCAGCTACCTTCGCATAATTATAGGTGGTAATTTTGGGCTAAAATTTTGTTTTATAAAAAGGAAATTGTTGAACGATGTAATTTTAGTGAAATGATAATTGTTCGTTGCATGTAAAAAAAAGGAAAGGAATTTTGGAATTTTTTGTTGTAAGAATGTGAGCGAAGGAAAAAATGAAATTGAAATGAAATTATTTTGTGTGTTTTGAACTGCAGACAAACCACGTGGAAATTGAGAATGGACAAAGATTGTTGAAATTATCTGAGCTGCTAGAATTCGATAAAATATTTTGCTATATTACACTTCCACATTTCACTCCTCCCTCTTTATTACCTAACCTATCAGTAATTTCCTTTTTGAAGTAGTAAGCGAACAAACTTACATTAAGCGAAATGTTTCATCGGCCAAGTTATTAGTGCTTATCAAAATTTTGATCTTTGAGGGTGGGCTCTTACTGATGATACTCGTCCTGCTTCAATTTCAATGCACTTCCATTTCTCACTGCTTTGAAATTTTAGTTATAGCACAATTTTCTTTTGCTAAATAGTGATTGCTGGTTTTACATGTTAAGTTTATATTGTTGCTTGCATATTTCAACGAAATCACACTAATTGACGTTTTTTTTTTTGGAGAGAATTTACTAATTATTATTACTATTAATAATTAATTGTTGCCACAGTTGTTGCTAATTATTTTTACTATTATTATTGCTAATTGTTAGTTATTACTTATTATTACTGTTATCACTATTTTACTATTACTGTTAATTGTTAATTATTATTGTTATCACTATCAACTATTGTAAACATTATTATTAATTATTACGTTTATCATTCCTAATTATTACCACTATTATTACTAATTATTGCAAAATTTTATTGCTGTTGTTGATCGTTGTTGTTGTCATTTCGAATACAGTGAATTAGAGAAGTGGAAATTTCGGAAAAAAAAAAAAGATTCTCTCCATGTTTCTTCCATCCTTTCGCAGCGTAACTTCCAAGAATTGATTGACCTTTGGTCTGATTTGAACTGAAATTTTTCTTCTTATCTTAAATGCTTATCACTGCCGCCTGTTAGATTACTTTTTAGGATAAATTTTTCTCTAATTTTTGCGATTGTGCTCCATTTTTGTTTCTCTTTTACCATTTCCAATCGTTCAGTCTTAACTTCATGTGCGCGCTAATTAACGAAAGGATTTTTTTTTCGTGTTTGATTTTATGAGGAAACTCATTTACCTTATTATAGGAGAGAATTTGTGTGTGTGTGTGTGTGTGTGTGTGCATGTGTGTGTGTGAATGTGTGTGTGTGTGTGTGTGTTCATGTGTGTGTGTGTGTGTTTTTTCTGCTTTCTAAATTTTGCTTCACTTTTAATCAATTTATACTTTTGTTTGAAAGTGGCAACGATTTACGCATGTGTTTGATTAATCGTTGAAAAAATTTTTCTGTACTTTTTGAATTACTATTTGAATTTTCATCTTTATTATCACATTAATGAATCATCTAGTGGATTAGATCAATATTCATGCGATTCAAGTCATTGTGCATGTTTCATTTTTTTTCAATGGTATAAATAAAATTTGATTTTGACCTTTAGCTTGTTTATTTTTAATAACTTTTGAGCATTATGAAATTTTTCTTTTTGCAAAATATTTTTCTACAAATTAAAAAAGGAATAAAATTGATATTTTTGCAATCAATCAATTAAATCGATTGTTTAACAGTTTTTCAGTGAAAAATTAGTGTAAATTAGAAACAGAGGGAATGTAGAGGTTGTTGTGCTTTCCCTTTGAAAATTAACGCTTTTGCGAACTACCACGCGATGTTCAACCTTTAACTTTTCGAAAAAAAATAATAATCACTGAAATTCGCATGTTAAAAAACCTGTAATCAAATCTCTACACTGGAATTTGTGTGTTGAAAACCTGTAATTAAATCTCTGCAATTCCTTATCCCTAACTTCCTGAATTCCACTTCAACGATCCACGAAAAACACACAATGCCATTTGTTTTGCATTTCATTTCACTTTCATCAACAAATGATTTAAGCTAATAAATTTTGATCAATTTCATTTGCGACCGTTCCTCTTCAGCGATAACAAACAATTCACTGGCAAACAATAAAAAGTGAAAATGTGTTTTTTCTTTATAATTAGCTTTCTTTTTTTTTCAACTTACATAGGCAGTCGTATGATAATAGATTGAACTAACACTGAAACACACTGTTTTATTCAGCCATAAATATTGAATATTTCCCGGTAGCGCTAATAATCCAGCTGATTATTTGATCAATTATTATTAACTAATTATTACTTTTGGCTATTTACTCAAAGCATACATTACTCAAAGATATTCGCTGTTGTTATTAGTTATCGTTATTACTATTATCACTATCATTATCGTTATTACTATTACCACTATCATTATTATTTTCACTACCATTATCGTTATTACTATTATCACTATCATTATCGTTATTACTATTATCACTATCATTATCGTCATTACTATTATCACTATCACAATCACCATTAATAGTATTTTTATTATTATCTTTACCGTTACTATTATTATTATTAGTTAACCAATTAATGATTTTTCTTTATTGCATCTCATCGGTCGAAGCTTTAATGATAGCACGTTTTCTCGCAAATATTATTTAAATGGCAGGATTGTAAAAGAGTTTTTTTTTATTGTTGTTTTAATGCTGAAATAATTTTTCGTACCTATAAAAATTGTTGACTACAGCAATTTATCGTTCTATACCTGGTAGTTCCTGCTAATTTTGCAAACTATTCCTTCAAATTTACATCTCAATTAATCAATAATTTGAATTATTATTGCTCTTATCGTCACTGTCATTATCATTATTGTTACATTTATTATTATTATTTACCATTATATTATTACTATTAGGTATTATCGTTATTATTATTTATTAGCGTTATTATTATTTTCATTTATTATTAATTATTGATTATTATTATTAATATTTATTGTTATTGTCATTATTTGGAATCGAAAATTTATTAAATAAATGATGTATTAGAGATGGGTTAGCAAGCTGAATTAGTGATATCCTTTTTGTCTTAAATTTACGGTTTAACTGATTGACAAATTTTCGTTATTTAAAAGTTACATTGAAGAATTTATTTTATAAAAAAAAAAGAAGAATGTTGAGATGGATTAGCAAGATGGTTTGTTGATATTTCGGTAAAAAAAATTTTAATCCTTTGCAGTTGTTGTTGAACTTTGATTAAAAAAAAAGTGCAAATAATTGCTTAGCTTCTAAATTTTCCAATCTAAAATTTTTTATTTCATTTTCTTTTTTTCCTTTTTTTTATTTTTCTTCTAGTAGAGGAAGATGTAGTTATGTTGGAAGGATTATTTTTAAAATACCACTTTTTTAAACAATAATTGTATATTCACAAAGAGTGAAGGAAAATTGATGAAACGAGCTGCAATAATTTCAGTGGCTTTTTTTTTAATTTGCAATTATTGCAAGTAGTAGAGGAGTACAATTAATTATTATTTCTTAAAAACACTTATTGAAATTATAATTTTCTCATCTAAATCTGTTGCGAAAAAAAAATCGACGAAATCCATTTAGAACATCAATTTCTTTTTTTTTTCACATTCCTAGTTTTATTATTAAAATTGTTCAATAATTTGCATAGCAAATGAAAGATTGTTAGAAATGATTTTGTCGTAATTCAAAAATATCTATTTATTTTTTCATCATTAAATTTATCGTCGAATTTTTTTCTCTGAAACTTCTCGTTGAATTTGCATTAATTACAGGATTCTTGCTGTCATGTCGTGTAACATATAAAATTAATTTTACTTTTTTTGCGTTTTTCACTTAAAATCAAATTATGCATGGCTAAAAGCAACTCTAAATGTTCAGACGTTTGTTTGTTTAAAAAAAAATTTTGAAATATAATCGATCTGTGAGGCTCCGATCGCATAAGTCCACAATTTTCTTCAATGAGAGGTATTTGAAAATGCGAACTCTTTCTTACGCTCATTGAATTGTGTATTATGAAATAATTGAATTCTTTCACTTCTATTTTCTGTCTTTCCTTTTTCCTATCGCTTTTCTCCATCAGTGATTTTTCTTCTCTCTCTCTCTCCCACTCTATTTCTTTCTTTTTTCTTAAAAGAAATAAAATTATTTTTTTTTTGCTTAAAATTTAATTTAGGAGACGAGGAAATAAATATCAGCATCATAATATATTTGTTTGAAACACATCTACCATTGGAAATTTGAATAATTTTTTTTCAAAAACAAGAAAAACAAAAAATACAATAAAAGCGGTAATCGAACAAACATCGATGCTTAATTATAAAAATGGTCAAATTAATTCAATTTTATTGTTTTTAAAGAAGTAATTTTAATGGATTGTAATAGGTATGAATTTAAAATGAAAATTAGCTATTATTGAAATAAAATTCGAAAATTTCTTTTTAATCGATGTATGAATTGGTAATTAATCCCAATGTTTATTTTATTTCTGAAGAATTTTTTTCAAAGAAAATTTTTTTTTAGATAAGTGCACAACACAAGTTTTCACTAACGGAGTGCTGATGACGATACTTAGTTAATCATCCCAATGGTGTGTGTATATATATACGTGTGTGTGTGTGTGTGTGCGCGTGTGTGTATATGTGTGTGTGTGTGTGTGTGTGTGTGTGTGTGTGTGTGTGTGTGTGTGTGCGTATGTGTGTGTGTGTATGATTTTGTATTTTATGTCTAAGAAAATAATACATTTTATAGTCTGTTTGGTTAATAATATTTTATCATTATTATTATTATTATTATTGTATTAATTATTATCATTATTGTTGTTATTAGTACCATTATTATAAACTGCGATAATATTGCTTTATAGCTCTGTGGCATCTATCACTTTGATTAATTATTCATTAATTCACTTGTATTTTGCATTTAATTACTTATTCATTTATTTATTATTTCTTCATTTATTCATTCCTTTATTTATTGATTGTGAACTTATTTGTTTATTTCAATATTTTAAATTTATTCATTTTTTTTTTGTAAAATTTGTGCACTGCTGTGGAATAAATGGTTAATAATTTCTTTGAGAAATACATGCGTGTATATCATCGATATTTGCAAAAAAACATATTACTTTGGTTGTATTTTTTTAACAATTTTGCATTTTAATATCTTAAGAAGTTTATTGTGGCAATATAAATGGAGTAAAATTGACGATGCTAATATTCTTTGTTTTGTATTATTCATATTTTTTGATACTTCCAGATGTTCATTGGTAATAATTCTACCAAAAAAAAAACATAAGAAATTCTTGCTTTTTTTTGACTTTATCTAATTTTTTTTTCAAATATTTTATAATTGCTTTCCTTCGAGGCCTTAATGAAATGCCAATCGTAGGATTGCAGGATGAGTGAGTAGCTAAAAAACAATCTAAAAACATTCAGCTTTCCGTTTTCTTTTTTTTTTTCTTTTAATAGTAATTATGGTATTCTGATTAGAGGATAAATTAATGGGAAGTTAGTGTTCAGGGAATGAACAAGTAGAAGTTAATTTCGAGTTAAACTTCGCTTCTTCCTCTTATTCTTTTTCACATTTTCACTTATCCTTCGAGAAAAAATTGGAAATTAAATAAAACTATTTTTTAATTTAACTTACAATCGAATTATATACTTTAAATTTTACCTCCTTTCCTATATCAAATACGCATTATTATCGCTCTACTTCATTATTTTAACACTTGTTGAATTCGAAGAAAGTTGTCATTTGAACAGAAAAGAGAAAATTTCAGTACACGGCATCTTTGATCTTTTACTTTAGTAAAGGAAAAAACGATTGACATAACTAACTTCTTGTACATGTGCGCTTAGAAATTCATTCATATTAGAATTTTAAAGTATACAATCCTTTTCATTCAAAACGCTGCACTGATAATTCATTGTTGCCAGACGTGAGATTATTCACTTACTCATTACGTTATTAATTAAACGATGACTCATCGCTGAATTATTTTTAAAAATAGCACTAACGATCAGCTGTTAAAATAGGTAGCCATAGATGTCAACTTTTAGCCTAATGTGCAAGTCTTAACATAGATTAACATATTAATAACAGGATTGAAAATCAGACTTCCTTCCTAATTTCTACAAATTTTCCCTTTTAACATTCCTCCAATCGATGAATTAAACGATGACTCATCATTTAATTAATTTTAAAATATGTAAATCAATTAAATAAGTTCAGTTTCGTGATGCATTTTTCAATTTCAATTTCGCAGTAATTTTGAAAAATTTTATGAAAATGAAATTGAAGTAAGACATACGTTTTTTTTTTCTGAAACAACTTTTCTACAATAAAAATAGAGACGAAAAAGGTAATTTTTTAATACTTTTGTAGTTTTATTTTCATTCAATTTGCTTTCTATCATTTAAAGTAAGTCTTAAATGTTAATTTTTTTCCAAAGTTACATTTTTAAATGAATAAAATTTTTTTAATTGAAAATGAAAGAACGATTTTTTTTGGCTTTAATTTTATTATTTTCAAAAATGCAATTAGCTCCTGGTTGAATCCTAATTTAATTTTCAGTTGGTGGATGTCTCATTTTCGTTGGATAATGAAATGAAGCCGTCTTTGTACGAAATTGCTAAAAAAAATCGCTTATTAATTATCATTAACAAAATTTGAATAAAATTTCAATTTTACTTAAATCATTGTTTATTTTGAATTAGCGATATATTGCTGAAAAATGATGCTAACTTCTGCCTACCGTTATACATTCACGCACATCGAAAGCATTTGTGATTATTTCAGCTAACATTAATTAATCTTTGTGTGTTTCAAATTAAAATATTCATGTGAAATACTTGCAAAACTACTGTGCACCTCATTCATGCTATTGTTTTCATTTTCACTTTCTCTTTTCTCTCATCAATTCACTTTTTATTTTCACTTTCTCTTTTCTCTTATCAATTCCTTTTTTTGCTTTCACTTTCTTTTTTCTCTCATCAATTCACTTTTTATTTCCACTTTCTCTTTTCTCTTATCAATTCCCACTTATCATGCTTTCCTTTCATCGCATCACTAAACGATCACTTCAACTGATAAATAATTTGTGCTATCAAAAAAAAAGAGTACATCAAAGTGACTGAGCAAAGAATTGGTTTTGTGAAAGAATTTAAAAAGTGAAGAAAAAAAAAGAGATGTTTGTTTGTAACAATTAATTATTTCGATTCATCCTTTTTGCTACTATATATGCATAGGTATTTCTATGTTTGATTTCGTTGAAGCTTTCCTTTTTTTCTTTTAAAATTCTTTTTTTGGAATTCAAAAAATTTTATTTCAATTATGCAACTAGAAGCGAATGTATATTGAAATATTCTGAATAGCTACTGGCGATGTTGACCTTGATTGACAATAGAATCAATTGAAAAGGAGGAGAGAGAAAGAGAGAGAGAGAGAGAGAGAGAGAGAGAGAGAGAGGAGGTGAATGTTTGGGAAAAAATTACAGCTTTCGATCACTAACTAATTTCTTGATTTATTGATAGATGTCCACTTTTGTTGAAATCATAGCTTCAAAACTTTTTTTTTTTTAAATCATTTCAAAATTCATTATTAAAAGAGATAGCTGTTGCGAACTACGTCCTGCATATCTTTTTATATTTTATAGTTAAAACACATATTATATCAGAATTTTGCATTCATATACCTAATATAATTAGTATTATGATTTTATAATAGTATTTCGGTAATGCTGTCCCGGACCTCATACACTTGTGCATTTATTTTGACTCTTAAAAATCTTACAACTTAATTAATTAATTAATTTATAAAATATCAGGTCTAACAAGAATTGAATAGCATACAATTCTATTTATTACTCAATATTTATCCGTACTTTTTTTTTGTTATTGTTGTCGTTGTTGTTGTAGTTGCCGCTATTGTGGTTGTAGTTGTCGTAGTAATTATTGTTGTTGTTGTTGTTGTTGTTGCTGTTGTTGTTGCTGTTACTGTTGTTGTTGTAGTAATTCCGGTTGTTATTTAATCTTTTTTTCACTAGTACATTTCTCATTATCAATACTATTAAATCGATAGTATGTGTTAAATTCAATTCCAATATATGTCAAATATTTAATTCTAAAAAAATACTTTTCGTTTTTCTAAAAAATTAATTTTGAATTAATAATTTTATTACTTTTGTTTTTTCACTTACAGATGTCAACAAATGATGCGACAGATGCTAGTGGAGCTGTAGCAAATACCAGTGATGGTGAGCAGAAGCTCGGTGTGCATAGGAATGTATCAGTGAATCGTTTTCAGGTATTTATGAAAATCAAAATTCACTCCCTGACTGCTTGCATATTTGATAGAATTTTTCATATAAATTAACAATTTGCTATTTTAACATTAAAATTAAAATAATTAGAAATAACGAATAAAATATTCTTGGAAAAAAATAATAATAATAATAATAAAATTACTTGTTGAAATTTACAAAAGCAACGATTGATTATTGCTACTTTATTTAAAAAAGTTCAATATCAAATAAAATTTATCAAATAAAATTTGTTGTATTAATGAAATTATTCCGATCGGTACGAATTTATCTTTTATTGCTTCTTTTTTTTTTCATTTCCATTACTGTTGCTGTCCTTGATCTATACCTTTCTCATATTCCTTTTCATCTGACAAAGAATGATTTTTTTTTCTTTACATCCATCATTTTTAAATTTAAATGCAAAATTTTATTAGTGTCTGTGATGATGTACATATGCATATATGTGTTTCTATCAGTATGCTAATGAGCAATAATCAATTGAATTTTCCTTTTTTCTTCAAATATCATTTCAATTGAAATCTTTTCAATAATATTTCGAAGGAATTTTTTCTACTTCATATGCATTGCATCAATGTATGTATAATGAAATTTTATATTTGTGCATAATTAAATTTTTCAAAATTTTCAGCAGTTGAAAATTATTTAAATGAGGAAATTAATACTCATTTTTCAGGTCTTAAAGCTGAACTTAGACTCAAATGATTTACCGGCATCGTCGTCGTCATCAGCTGCGGTCAATGCAGCAAGCAAAGGGAAAATGCAAAAAGCCGCAAGTGAGCCACCGCTTTCACTTTCGGTGTTAAGTGCTGCGGGAAGACAAAGTAGTGCGATCGATCGATTTGAGGTATGAATTTTCTTTTTTTTTTTTGCGAAAAAGAATAAAAAACGAAAAATTTTTTGTCCTTCGCCAACACTTCGTTCATTCACTTATTGCTAATTGAACTTTTGTTTTCAAAAAAAAAAGCATGCACAATGAAAAAATGAGTTATTTTTGCTTTTCATTGAATTTAAAATTGTGCGTGAATTGAGATTGAAAGATTGAATTCATTGATAATTGATAACTGCAAGGAAAGAAGAAACGAAGAGAGAGAGAGAGAGAGAGGGAGGGAGAGAGGTAGCAGGAGAAAAATGAAGCTTATCATTGAATTAGCAATGATATCTAAAATTATTATTGTATGAAATAATTTTCAAAAAAAAAAACAAAATTGTCTATGCAGTAAACAATGTACTGATAATTCATTTTTGCATTTCTAATTTCTTCCTTTTTTTTCCATTTCTCATATTTTTATTCATTTTAATTTTTATAAATTTACGTATTTTCAATTATATTTTTTGCAATTTATGCTTTTTGTTTTTTTTTTGAATCATAAAAATTAGTCATTTTCCTATTGAAATACTGAAAAGTGTGGTAATGAGAGAAATTATTGTATTCATCAAAAAAAAACGGAAAAACAAAATTACTAGTATTAGTGCTTTGAAAAATCCTACAACTACTTTTTTTGCCATTAATTAAATATTAAAATTTTTAGAGAACATTTAAAAATTTCTTAACTTTTGGATGGTAGTTATGTTTAAATTAGATTAAAAGCAAACGTATAACTACGTCATGTGACAACGTGTAATTTGATGTAACTACCTAGATTCATACGTGTTCGCTCATCCTCTTATCTTTTCCTGCTTAATATTAATTAAATAATAATACACTTTGTATTCTTTGTGGTCATTTACTGCTTGCAACAGCGAGGCAATATTTCAAATGTGTTACTTTGGTGGAAAAAAACTTCTTAAGACTTAGTTTTTTTTTTGTTATAAAATTAATTAATTAGTCACAGCACTGAGCATAGCTAGCTATCACTACGATAATTTCAAAACATTGTGGTTTAATTTTTACACGAACTAGTTTCATGTTTATCTCTCACCTGATATGATAGTATGTGGCATTTTGCTGATACAATGATGCAACATGTGATATGATAATAGACGACATCTCCTGATATCACATTATTACGGTAGATTTCATGCGTACATACATATGCTGTTCGAAATTTCAATTAAAAATTTTAACACTCTTTCAAAAAATTTTCATTCCTTCCCAGAGCTATTTGGAGTTCTAGTTGATTGAATAATTTTGTGGAAATTTCAACTGCTTGTCAGGAAAGAACACAATGCAACACTGATTTCATTTATTTTCCAAAATAGCTAAAGTTGTTTTTGCCGCAAAAAAAAAATTTTGAAACTATTTGATACGAATTACAGCTGAACATTTTAAATCCTTTGATGAAATTAATGCACATATAAGTGGATAAGAAATTTTTTACTTTAAATTCTAAATAATTCGAGTTTTATTTTCCTGCTAAATCGACATATCGGATATTTTATTGGAGCGCTGCAAAAATGGGGGAAAAAAACTTTGAATGTTGCAATTAAAATTGCACTTCATTAATTTCGGAAAAATTGGATCATAAAAAAAATTTGAAATAATTGTCCAAAGTATTTCCTATCGTGCAATTTATTTTCTCTTTTAGCTTAGCTAATTCTATTTGTATATCACGACTGTCAGTAGTTATTCATAGTTCATTAGCTATTCAAAATGTTTTAGCACTGATGGTATGATTGATTACAGAAAAGAAAGAAACGGAAGTGAGAAAAGGAAGCAATGAATAAATTCAAATTGAAATTTATAAAGTGCTTCTTAAGTTCAAATTGAAATTTCTAAAGTGCTTCAGCTGTTTTCTTAAGCCTTGTAGATTTTCCACTAATTTCACAAATAAAAATTTTTCACCAAATTAATTTTAGTAATGAAAATTTTTCATTTATTTTACTATTATTAAATTAATTTTTTTTTGTCTTTTTTCGTGAGCCTATTTAGTTGATCGTAAATTAATTGCTGGTGAAGCTTTAATTAACTGCATTTAATGCAACATTTTATTGTATTATTTTCTTTCTATTCTATAATGTTATTGGATGTGAAATTTGTGGTCAAACTTCTTTTCATAGTATTAGAGAAAATATTTTCAGAAAATGTTAGCACCAAGGAATGTTTGCTATTTATGAAATTTTCTCGTCAATTGAACGATCATTTTTATGCGCTTTCTTCTTTCAATATGTGCATTGACATGCATTGGTAGATTTTATTTTAACACAAATTAGCAACAATAGCTACAATTAAATTTGCCTGTTACTGTGTTGTTGTTGTTGTTGTTGTTGTTGTTGTTGTTGTTGTTGTTGTTGTTGTTGTTGTTGTTGTTGTTGTTGCTGTTGTTGTTGTTGTTGTTGCTGTTGTTGCCGTTGTTGTTGTTGTTGCTGTTGTCGTTGTTGTTGTTATTTTATTATAAATCGCGAAATTTAATAACACCTTTTTTTACATGAAAAAATTTTTTAAATAAATTTAATATATAGAAGAAAACCACAAGCTATAAAACGATAAAATTTAACTTTTAGCAGAGAGAGAGTAGGAGAAACATTCTCTTTCTCTCTACCTCTCTCTCTCTCTCTCTTCCTTCTCTCACTTTTATTAGCTGCACGTATTTATAGAAGTGCCACTTTCATTAGCATACCTTTTAATGGGTTTTTTAAAGCATTGCTGACTATTTCATTTATTCTTTTGCGCAATTTAAAAGATCTTCTACCATTTAAAATGTCCCATTTTTCATATTCAAATATTGAAATTGTTATTTATTTTTTTTTCTCTCTCGTTCTTTCTTCAAATTTTGGGGATGAGGTATATTAGAAGTGTTAGAGGTAGTAGTGCTTCTTTAATTACATATGCAAAAGATAGAGGCTATTGAGATTGTTTAATTACGTATACAAAAGTACTTGAAGTTATGCTATGCGCTCCTGTTACGCATACAGTATTACTTACGTACGTTAATATGTAAGTTAATTTAATAGTGGCTAAATGAATGTTTAATGCTATTATCATTTTATCATTTATAGTTATTTGTTTAAAGAGGAAAAGTTTGTTAGACATTTATTTCTTGTGATAAAATTGAAATACTATTATCACATGCTTAAGTAATTAATTATCTGCTTGCTTATTAAGAAAATTTTACTTTCGATAGTTGCAGAAAAAAAACATTGTGTTTTTTTTTTTTATTTTCATTACTTGAATGATTTAATAAGAATTAGAAAAGTTTTTCACTTCAAATTGGAACGCATCCAACTTCACCATTTAGAAATGATTTTATACGTCTCAGCTTCTTCTTTTTTTTTCTATCGCATTTTATAAGTGAGATGAATCAGGAAGAAATTCCTGCATTTTTTTTCCTCAGCTCTATCTTATAATTGTTAATGGAATTTGAAATATGATTTTTATGATGTGCTGAAATTGTTCGATGAGTTCACGTAAAGGAATGCTGGAAATTGATGTTTCCATTACTTTGTCTAAAAATTTTCTTTCTCATCTCTTCATCATCGGCAAAATGATGAATTCATTTTTTTTTCCATCCTCAATTAACAAACTTTTTTTATTTGTTTCTTGCAAAAGAAAAAAATCTTATTTTGCATTTTGAGAAGTTTAAAATAAGAGCGACAAGGGATTGTAAAAAATTTTTATATTTATTAAAATAATATTTGAAATTAATTTTTTTTTTTAGATATCATCAAAGATGATGGAAAATAGCAGTGGTGGAGGTGGTGACGGTAGCGATGGCGATGGCGGTAGTGGTGGTGGCGGTAGTGGTGGTGGCGGTAGTGGTGGTGGCGGTGGTGCTAGCATAAATAGGAATAGAAATAATCTTAGTGACGTTCACGCGTCACCATCGAGTACCAATGGAACGGAACGAACCGTGCGATTTTCCGTGGACGGTGACGCTAGTAGCTCGCAACGTTGCGGTGAAACAGACGAGCAACATAATGTGACAATTAATTTGAAAAGTTGGCGGTAATGTTTAATGTGATAATTAATTTGAAAAGTTGGCGGTAATGTTTTTTTTTATCGTTCATTTGCATATAATGTGAATTATTTGGGAAACGAAATATATTATTTAATGTAAATGGTAGATAATAAATTTTTTTTGCAAAATTTTTTTTGATTAATAAAAATTTTGATAAATGTTGTTAAATTTTATTTCACAGAAATTTTTCTAAATTTTGGTAAATTTTGATTATTCACGGTTATTTTTAAGAAAAAAAAATTATAAATTTTTTGTGCAAAATTTTTTTCTTTGTTATTTTTTTTTTTGTTACAATTTAGAAATATGCAAACAATTGATCATCCACCAATCATTGACTTCTATCGTAATTCCGCTGATGAATGTGGTGTGTTATTTTTTTTTTTGTTACAATTTAGAAATATGCAAACAATTGATCATCCACCAATCATTGACTTCTATCGTAATTCCGCTGATGAATGTGGTGGTGTAACGTCACGTCCATCGATGAAACAATTAATACATGGTGATAGCGATCCGGCTACTGTAATTGAAATTGATGAATTTAAAGTTAGTGAATGAATACAGTGGTTTTTTTCATTCACTGCTGATAAATTACCTATTGAAATGATTACGAATTCAAGTAGTGATATTAATTAGCGAAAATATGATTAGTGCTACTTGTATAAGTTATCCAAATGATTACTTTTAATGAATGAGTTTCAGTAATTCTTATCTCAATCATTTGAAGAAAGGATGTTTGAGATAGTTGTTTGTTTCAGTTTTGCAATGTAAAGATAGCTATATATTAATGCTAATTAACAGTAGTAATTTTTAGTCAGTAATGCTAATGTAAGTATATCCTTTATTCTTTTAACAATTATAATTAAAAGTGTTTGAAAAAAATTAGTGCAAAATGTCTTTTCATTATCACTGAATACTAATAATAATTAAAATTTGAATTTTGCTATTTATACTGGGCACTATCGATATGATTATTATTAATTATTGTCGTGAAATTTTTTTCAGAAGGATGCAGATGATATAATAAATGGTGAGAGGAGCACAGAAGCAAAACTTGGTAAATTTGAGCCACCGATTTCTGTTGCACGAACAAAATTCGGTTGGATTCAGGGTGTTTTTGTACGTTGCATACTGAATATTTTCGGTGTGATGCTTTATTTACGGATTAGTTGGGTGGCCGGACAAGCCGGAATTAGTAAGTTGCTCATGAATTTCCTTGTCCATAAATTTTTGCAAGAATTAGACTGCCAGAAACATTTCCTTCACAATTTTCCTAAACAATGTAGCACAAATGTTTCATTTCCGAAATTTGCAATAAAGCAATTAAATTTTGAAATTTGTTAAATTATTTCAAAACCTTTTGACTATAGTGCTTTTACATTTTCGCTTTGCTTCCCCGTTTCAGGTTATACATTAGCTAGGCATTTTCACCAGGCAACTTTTGAATTGCTCAATCATGAACGATTTAATTTCAGTATTAGGATGTGCGGTTGTATTACTTGCGTCTTTGGTAACATTTATCACCGCACTGTCAACGTGCGCAATTTGCACAAACGGTGATGTGAAAGGTGGCGGTGCTTATTTTTTGGTCAGTTATTTTGTGAACCATTTTTTTCCAATACCAAAATTTTGACATTTCAAGCTAATACAGTCATAAGCTATGAGTTATACTTCATTTTCACTAACATTTTTTACTCCGCCAATTGCTTGAGAGTGATAATTTAAATTAGTAAAAATTTCAACTGCAAATTTGATAATTAAATGATTAAAGACTGATAATTATCATTAAAATAAAAAACGAGAAAGTGCTAGAGCGAGAAAGTTCTACAGGTAAATAAGTGAGGAATTTTTTTTCTACAGGTACTTTTTCATTTGAAAATTTTTACATTTACATTGGAATTTCGAAAATGAATTATTTGCATGAGAATGATTGCTGTTTCTGTGAAATTAAGAAGATGGTGTAAATTGCTAGTAAAACTTTGTTAAATTTTAGATTAGTCGTTCGTTGGGACCGGAATTTGGTGGTTCGATTGGCTTGATATTTTCGGTAGCAAATGCGGTTAGTGCAGCTATGTATGTTGTCGGTTTTGCCGAAACAGTACGAGATTTGCTGAAGGAAAATAATTTTGCAATTATTGATGGTGGCATGAATGACGTACGAGTAATTGGTCTTGGTGTGTTTACTGCAATGCTAGTAGTAGGATTATTCTTCCTGATAATTACTCTAATCTAAATGACATTAGGTTAGATTAGAGTAAATTGATATGATAGATAACCGTGTGGTATCAATTGAAAAAGAAGAAAAAAATTAGTTTTGAAAAAATATATAAAAAGAAAGGTTATTGAAAAAAATATCGACGAAATTGAAATTTGTATTCTAGAAAAAAATTTTTTTGTAATTTTATTAGAATTACTTGAGATAATTTTGCGCATTTTATAATCTCTAGTATTTTTATATGTTTTTTGGAGTTCAATTATTTGATGATGAAAAATTTTTTTAGCTAATAATTAATATTATTCATTAAAAAGGAAATATGAAGTTATTATTGTTTTCTACGACATATTCAAATTCATCAATGAAATCATTCTATAGTGAAAAAAAAGAGGGACAGTACTGTTAGAATGAAATTAAATTAAGTTCAGGACAGAAGACAAAAAAGATTGGTTTAAAAATTGATAGATTTAAAAATTGATTTAAAAAAATGATTGATTTAAAAATTTTATAAAATATATATATTATTTTTAATTTCAGCTTCCTGTTGCATATTAATGGCAGTTGTGTTTATTGGAACAAGTTTTGAAAGTAAAATGCAAATTGGTCTACTTGTTATTTTAGCAGTATCTATCATTGATTACTTTATTGGAACATTTGTACCAGTTTCAGAGAATCAATTATATCGTGGTATTACAGGTTACAGTTGTAAGTTTTATTTTTTTTTTCACGTGTCTTTAACGTGTTTAAAGAACGTTTAAATGACGTGTTTTTCATAGCTATTATAGGCTGCATTTTTGTTTTTTTTGAAGAGGCGCAATATGATTCTGAGTGATTTTATGATAACAGATAGCTTTTTGAATCTTCCCATATTAATTCATATTTAGTATTCCAGTTGATTAAAATTACGATTAATTTACGCTTGGTATTTCAGTTAATTAAAGTTAGATATCGTGTTTTTTTTTTACACTTATCATAGTGTAAGTTTTTTTCCTTTTTTTTTTTTGAGTGATGCATTAATGTAATATCATGTTGATACGTATAAAAGAATTTCCACGATTACATGCATAGTAATAGCTATCTTAATTAATTACACTATACTTACGATAAATGATCATTGTTGAGTTATAAGTGTTGGACAAAATTTTTTTTTTTAATCGGTAAATTACTTTTTAAATTACTTCTGTTCCTTTAATTTTATTAAAATTAAACATCGTGCTGAGTTTCTCTTATCATATTATGATTGAAATGATACTATCAATGTATGCTTCAATTGCCTGTTCAATTATCAATCATTTATCTGCTAATTTATCTCTTTTATTTTTCATTTTTTTTTCGTTTTATTTCTAGTTACAACGATGACCGACAATATGCTTCCAAATTTTCAAGGTGGTGAAACATTCTTTTCCGTCTTTGCAATTTATTTTCCGGCTGCAACCGGAATAATGGCCGGTGCAAATATTAGCGGTGATTTAGCTGATGCTCAGGTATCAACATCTAATCAATGAATTATCATCTAGCCTAATGTAAATTTAATCTAATCATTTAATTAATTATCATCAATTATCACTTAATAATTACCACTCGTAGCAATAATTTTTTTTTGCGAATTTTTTGAAAAAAAGAGAAATTTTTTATCAATTTATTTTCATTTATTCCGAAAATGTATTTCATTTTTTCTTTTCCCTTTTCTTTTTCCTCTTTTTTTTTTAGCATGCAATACCAAAAGGTACATTATTAGCAATAGCGGTAACAACAGTGATATATTTATTGGTTGTATTTGCAACCGGATCAACGTGTGTACGATATGCTGATGGCTATCAGCAACCGTACATCATCAACAATTCCTATTTCATTCCGGATTGTGCGCATAATAATACATGTACATACGGTCTAATGAATTATTTTCAGGTTAAAATATTTCAACATTTATTATATGTTGGTATAACAGTAGTTGTAGTTGTAGTTGTAGTAGTAGAACTGCGGTTTTCCTTTTGTTAGCATTTATTTGGTTGTATTTTTTAAAGAATTGAAATTTCAAATGTTGTTATTTTACTTCCTTTAATTATTACTAATTGCATTGTTTATTTATTTTAAATTTAGGTAATGGAAAATGAGAGTTTTTACGGACCATTAATTACAGCTGGTATTTTTGCTGCAACATTAAGCTCAGCGTTAGCTAGTCTTGTTAGTGCACCAAAAATTTTTCAGGTAACCTCGCTTCCTTCTTTTTTTTTTCATTTCATAATTTATTGAACAAAAAACGGGAAAAAATTGGAAAATATTGCGAGAGTTAACGGAGCATTCATTAGCATGTCATGCAATCGTAGATGGCTATTGGTACCTGAAATGTAAGTTCTACAGGTGGTTGTATGTAATGTTCATTGAATATACAGGCCGTATGCAAAGATCGTCTGTTTCCGAAGGTGGATTTCTTTGCACGTGGTTACGGTAAGGATGAGGAGCCACGACGTGCCTACGTACTTGGCTTTGTAATTGCGCTTGTAATGATCCTAATTGGTAAGTGTTGAATTAAATTAATTTCTTTCATAATATTTTCACACTTGTGATTTTTTTTTAAACAAAATTCATACTTTTCTGCAAAAAAAAGGCAATTTTTTTGTGCATAAAAAATTTAACTTTTAATAATTTTTATAAGAGTTAGAATGGAAATGGAAAAGAATGAAATTGACAGAAAAAAAAAGTTAAAGTTAATAGGATTTGCTAGCAGTTTTGATAATTTTCTTATCTATTCATCTCAACTATATTTGTAATTTTAATTTTTAAAAAAGATTTAAAGAAAAAATTGGACTTTTAACTTTGCGCAAAATTACTACTCTTAACTTTACTGCTACAAGCAATATGCTTATTGTATCAGCAAAAGTTTGGTGTAATTGTGATGCTTTAAACTGTGAAAATGTGGGAAATGAGAGCGCCATCACTTATTTCTTTATTCATTTATTTCTTTTTTCCTGAAATTATTTTTTCAGTATTCATTTATCGCCTTTTTCAATTAAAAAAAATTTTTCAACCAATTCAAAATGAATTGATTAGTTTCATTCGAGGAACATAACGTCTCTTCTCCAATTACTGATCAAAATTTCAGGCGAATTGAATGCAATAGCACCAATTATTTCAAATTTTTTTTTGGCCTCCTACGCACTCGTTAATTATTCATGTTTTGATGCTTCATTTGCTGATTCACCAGGTTTTTTTGAAATTTATTTTCAAAATTTACAATTCATTTATTATATTACATGAATGAGTTATGTTTAGTTCGGATTATCTGCAGCCTTTTTTTGCTTCTTCTCTCTTTGATCAATGATAAGTTGTAGAGTAGTTCGATGTGTAAGTGAATTAAATCTTTTTGGCCTTAATTTAGCTTATTAATTGTTGAAGAAAAGATTTATTGAATCAAAATTGTTAGGTTAAGTTGCATCAGTGATAATATTTAATTTGATTAACCACAAGATAAATGTTTTGTACGCAGTTAAAGTGTACTATCAGTTCACAGTAAATGATAGATCAATTAAATTTTCAAAATTAATTTAGGCTTTCGTCCTGCTTTTAAATATTACAATATGTGGGTATCATTAAGTGGTGCATTGCTATGCATTAGTGTTATGTTCATCATTTCGTGGTCGACTGCATTGCTCACATTCTTCTTTTTTGCCGTGTTATTTTTGTACATATTATATCGTAAACCTGGTTTGTTCCTCTTTCACTTTAAATTTTATTCAAAATTTTTCAAAATACTAAATTTTTATTTTTCTAAAAGGAAAGAAAAGGCTGTGATATATTATAAGAATAAAATTTTATGCGTCTTTTTTATTCTTTTGGAAATATTTGACATTTTTTGCTGTTTTAGGGAATATAAATATTTATTAAATGAAAATTTAAAATTAACATGGCGAATGTTTTTTTGCGATCTCAGTTTATTATTCTTATCCTCGTCGATATTAAAATGAAAATTTTTAATTAGCATAGAGAGTGTGTTGTATTATTTAAGTTTGATGTTTTATTATTATTATTTATATTATTATTATTATTATTATTATTATTATTATTATTATTATTATTATTATTATTATTATTATTATTATTATTATTATTATTATTATTATTATTATTATTATTATTATTATTATTATTATTATTATTATTATTATTATTATTATTATTATTATTATTATTATTATTATTATTATTATTATTATTATTATTATTATTATTATTATTATTATTATTATTATTATTATTATTATTATTATTATTATTATTATTATTATTATTATTATTATTATTATTATTATTATTATTATTATTATTATTATTATTATTATTATTATTATTATTATTATTATTATTATTATTATTATTATTATTATTATTATTATTATTATTATTATTATTATTATTATTATTATTATTATTATTATTATTATTATTATTATTATTATTATTATTATTATTATTATTATTATTATTATTATTATTATTATTATTATTATTATTATTATTATTATTATTATTATTATTATTATTATTATTATTATTATTATTATTATTATTATTATTATTATTATTATTATTATTATTATTATTATTATTATTATTATTATTATTATTATTATTATTATTATTATTATTATTATTATTATTATTATTATTATTATTATTATTATTATTATTATTATTATTATTATTATTATTATTATTATTATTATTATTATTATTATTATTATTATTATTATTATTATTATTATTATTATTATTATTATTATTATTATTATTATTATTATTATTATTATTATTATTATTATTATTATTATTATTATTATTATTATTATTATTATTATTATTATTATTATTATTATTATTATTATTATTATTATTATTATTATTATTATTATTATTATTATTATTATTATTATTATTATTATTATTATTATTATTATTATTATTATTATTATTATTATTATTATTATTATTATTATTATTATTATTATTATTATTATTATTATTATTATTATTATTATTATTATTATTATTATTATTATTATTATTATTATTATTATTATTATTATTATTATTATTATTATTATTATTATTATTATTATTATTATTATTATTATTATTATTATTATTATTATTATTATTATTATTATTATTATTATTATTATTATTATTATTATTATTATTATTATTATTATTATTATTATTATTATTATTATTATTATTATTATTATTATTATTATTATTATTATTATTATTATTATTATTATTATTATTATTATTATTATTATTATTATTATTATTATTATTATTATTATTATTATTATTATTATTATTATTATTATTATTATTATTATTATTATTATTATTATTATTATTATTATTATTATTATTATTATTATTATTATTATTATTATTATTATTATTATTATTATTATTATTATTATTATTATTATTATTATTATTATTATTATTATTATTATTATTATTATTATTATTATTATTATTATTATTATTATTATTATTATTATTATTATTATTATTATTATTATTATTATTATTATTATTATTATTATTATTATTATTATTATTATTATTATTATTATTATTATTATTATTATTATTATTATTATTATTATTATTATTATTATTATTATTATTATTATTATTATTATTATTATTATTATTATTATTATTATTATTATTATTATTATTATTATTATTATTATTATTATTATTATTATTATTATTATTATTATTATTATTATTATTATTATTATTATTATTATTATTATTATTATTATTATTATTATTATTATTATTATTATTATTATTATTATTATTATTATTATTATTATTATTATTATTATTATTATTATTATTATTATTATTATTATTATTATTATTATTATTATTATTATTATTATTATTATTATTATTATTATTATTATTATTATTATTATTATTATTATTATTATTATTATTATTATTATTATTATTATTATTATTATTATTATTATTATTATTATTATTATTATTATTATTATTATTATTATTATTATTATTATTATTATTATTATTATTATTATTATTATTATTATTATTATTATTATTATTATTATTATTATTATTATTATTATTATTATTATTATTATTATTATTATTATTATTATTATTATTATTATTATTATTATTATTATTATTATTATTATTATTATTATTATTATTATTATTATTATTATTATTATTATTATTATTATTATTATTATTATTATTATTATTATTATTATTATTATTATTATTATTATTATTATTATTAGTATTAGTATTATTAGTATTATTATTATATTATTATTATTATTGTTATTGTTATTAAATTAATTATTTGTCATTATTGTAATTTCTTTTCTTTCTTAGCTTTCACAATTAATGAGTATTGCAGATGTTAATTGGGGATCGTCCACGCAAGCTCATACATATAAGAATGCTTTGCAAGCTATGCAAAAGTTATCAAATACGGAAGAGCACGTGAAAAACTATCGACCGCAGGTGTTGCTGTTGGTAGGCAATCCAGCATCTCGACCGTCACTTGTTGATTTTGCATATAATATTACGAAGGGATCGAGCTTGATGATTTGTGGCTTCGTTGTACCGGCAAGCTTTTTTTGTTTGATTTCATTTTTTTTAAGTGTTACTTTTGTGATAGAATTAGTGTGGATATTTGGGAATGGTGAAATTTTAATTTTTACTTTTTCTTATTTGCTATAAGACAATTTTTGGAAAAGAATGGAACGATTACGCAATATTATTCGACTTGTTAATTTTATTTTAAAAGGAAATTTTTTAGAGTTTTTTTTTGTTGTTACCGAAGGTCCTTTTTTTTGATTGACTTATTTGTAATTTTATGTTAATAAAGCCAGAAAAAAATTCGTTGATTTACTAACATTATTAATTTATGTGGAATAAATTTATGTTGAATTATGCAAAGTTAAATGATAATTGTTCCAATTGAAATTAAATCGTAAAATGTTGCGTTTTTTTTAAAGTGTTATTGAAATATTACTTTTTACATTTATGTGAGGTAGAAGATGAAAAACACATTTCAGTATGAACCATGTGATCGAGTATTTGCGTTACTTAGAAAATTGGATGTTCAAATGAATGAATGGTTGAGGAAGCGTCACGTAAAATCGTTTTATGTTTCCGTAGCAAGTCCTAGTTTACGTACCGGTGCTCAAACATTACTTCAAGTAACGTTTAACGTATACATATATATTTTGAAGAATATTTTATGTAATTTGCATATATATATGTAGTTGTGATAAGCACAGATGAAAGTGAATGAATGATAACAATTATGAATTTTTTTTCGTTTTTTTTCCATTATCGTTTTTAGCATTAAGGGCTTTGGCGTGGAGAAGGTGACGTTTTGCTTTGTTAAATAATTAAATTTAATTTTGGTTTTAGCTGTATTAAGATAGTGTTAGCTATTTTTGATTCATTAAATGTTCAATTTTTCATATGCTGCTAGCTTATTTGTTCATTTCGTTTTTGTTTTTGCAATTAATAAGATTAGTTACTGTTATCGTTTCTCTCTCAGGTTGCTGGTCTTGGAAAATTGAAACCAAACATTGTAATTACTGGTTTCAAACGAAATTGGGCAGAACGTGGTGTAGATGGTTTGAATGAAATTAACGATTATTTTGGTGTTATTCAGTAAGTGTCCAGTGTTGGTCACTTCTTCTTCTGCAGTAAATTAACGAATTGAATTGAGTGTTCGATTTGAAATGACGAAAATGATAATTAGTGATAGCGGATGATTGTAATTAATGATTGCAAATGTTAGTGATCAGTTAGTGATAGGTATTAATATGCATTCAGGGATGCATTTGAAAGTCGAATTGGAGTAGCAGTGTTGAGAAATTCTCGAAGTGGTCTTGACTACAGTGAATTGATGAAGCGGCACAATGTAGGTGATATGGTACGATTGAACCTACCAGAAATCACTCGATTAAATTCAACAAAAACCGAGTAAGTGCATCACATCTATGCTAAATTATTTGTTTCAGTGGATTTCAGGTTCGTTGAATTATGCGTAGTGATTAATTTTTATTAAATGAAAGTAAGCATGGAATAATTAGCATAATTAGTCTTTTCTTCTCCTCTCTTTTTTTTTCCTTTAAGCAGTTAAAATTTCAGCACTGGTACGATTAAGCTTGATGTACAGGAAGCGAAATCGACGGAACATACTGTTAAAGCATGTGATAAAAAGTACAATGATTAAATTTTACACTACTTATCATCTGCTTATTCAATTAATCATTACATTGATCATGGAAAGAGTAATGTAATAATGAATTTCATTGAATTTCAACTAACATAATATTTCAGCGAGAAAAATGATTCGGGAAAAAATGTGAGCATTGATCAAGAACAAGATTGCAATGCATGTTAGCTTTCCTTCCTTCTTTTTTTTTTGTAATTTTAATGAGATAAATTACGACAATTGAAGAGTTCTAAAATTAGTAGTTAGGGAAACGATTATGATCAAATGTTTTCACATCTAACACATTAATCCTTTGTTGAAATTTTAAAAAAAAAAAGCAACAGGAAGGTTTTATCTTTCATTAATGAATGCATAATTAATTGCTGTTGAGAAATGAGTCCAATGATGAATTGATATAAACTCTTTGCAAACTTTTTTTCGTATCGTTTTGAATTTCACTATCATTTTAATTTTAAATTTTAGTATCATTTTAAATTATTAATTTCTAATTACGATCAACAGTACAAATAAAAAATTATGCATTAACAATTAAACTAATAAAGTGTAAAATTATAATATACGTCACTTTATGTTAGTTTCCATGTGCAATGATGGTGCTGATAGTTATAGTAAGTAGTAGTAGTAGTGCTAGTTAGATGCATTATATTACAATAATTATACTGTATGTTTAATATCTCTTCCTACAAGAATGATTTTTTCTTTGTGATTTTGCAAATATTTCAATCGTTTTTTTTTGTTTTGAAAATATAAATCAAAAAAGAGTAATTTTAAATAACTTAAATAATTTTAAATGACGTTGATTTCATGGGCAAAGGATTTTTGTTCTTTTTTGCTTAGTATTAAAGTATTGAGAAAAAAAAATTTTTCTCTTTTCCCTTACCACTAATCAAATCATTGAAATATTGCAAATCACACTTGATACATTTGTCATTTATGAATGATGCACATGGTTAAAAAAAAAAATTTTTTTTTTTTGCATGAATTTTTACTAGCATGTGAATGATGAAAGATGTGTGGAAGGAGTTGGAAAATTTTGTCGCAAGCAATTTTTTTTTTTTTTTTGTTTTGCAACAACAAGTGTCTTTCAGCGATGCGATTGCATCGGCAAAAAGCTATTGATGTAGGAAGTGGCGGTAATTGTCATGCCAAGGCGGTGAGTGCCGCAAATTTGGACACATGCGCAACCGCAAATACGAGCGATGCACTGAATGTGGAACATTTTGATTCCATTAATGAATCACTACTTTATGGCAATATTTTACATCTTGCCGGTAAATTCATCAAACACTCGTCACTATCATCAGCTTATCAACAGTTGAGAGATGAATGATGAGAGAAGCGAACGCTTCTCATCCTTTCCGCTAAATTATTTTAGTTCAAATTGCAATTATTATTAAATTGAAAAAAGGAAAAAAAACAAGTAGGAGAGAGCGGCAAGCACTGAGCAAGCAAGCAAGCAAGCAAGCATCAGTGATCAATGATTGTTGTTAGCTATTTGAATGCTCACGAAAGAAAGACACCTAATATTTCACTTTTTTTCGTCTTTTTTTTTTAAAATTTCACTTAAATTATGCAAAATATCAGTGTGTAGCATAGTGTTAATGCTTTCTTCGTTTTCTTTTTTTTTTTCTAATTTTGATTAACATTAGTGATGTGTTGCATGGCCATGGATTTATTTCATCCTTTTTATATTCACTAAAATTTAGATTTATCATAAAATTTTTAACTTAATTGGATTATTTGCTATAATGAGCGATTAATTAATTATTGTTTGCTTCTTCTTTTCTTCTTTGCTGTTTTTAGCAACTGGTTCATATCTTGCAAATTGTCCATTTGAGTGCTTTGATGATGAAGGAATTGAAGCTGAAGTTGATGGAGCAACTGTGGAAAATGTTAGCGATAATTTGGAAGAGGTTTGCATTTTCTTCTCTTTTTCTTTTGTTTGTTCAAAGTTTGAAATTATTAAAAAAATATTATTCGAAACAAAGCAAAAAAAAACAAAAAAAAAACGAAATTGATGAAAGACTGCTGCACTATAACATTGATTTTTTTTTCTAAATCTTAATTTTTTTTTAACAAGAATGAAATCCTAAGCATTTTTTTTTGAGTAAAAAAATTTCCTCTACCATAAGAACATTTAACTGATACAAATATGGAAATGAGATGTGAAGGAGTAGGTTTCGTTTTTTTTTTTCATTTTTTGTTGTCTAAATTCGAATTAATTTTAGCAAATGAAATATTTTCATTAGGATTGCTTAACTTTTTTCAACATCAATGAAGACGTGGACAAATTTCGATTAATTTATATCTTTAAGGAGTGATAGCTTTTACCTTGATGAAAGTTAATTAATGAAGAATTAATCTTTAACGTTTAGTCAATTAGTTAGAAATATAAGAAATCGAAAATTATTATTATCGATTTTTTCTTTTTGATTTAATTGTACAATTAATTTACATGCCATCTAATAATACATTGCAGATTATTTGTCTTAACCAAAAATTGTCTGTTAAATTCACACCGTGTACGTCTGCTGCTGCTGCTGCTGTTGCTGCAAAAAAAAAAAGAAAAAAAAAAGAAAAGAAATGCGTGCACAAATTTAATTTGTTCATTAATTGCTTGTGTTAATTCGAAAATGCTTCTAGTGTTTTTTTCATGGAGGAGGAATGGGAAGGTGATAAGTGTTAGTGATAATTTAATGATAAGTTAGTGATTAATGCTTTGTAGGATTGTGATGAATATACGGATGAGAAAACGCGTTTAACAAATGATAGCAATGATGGCGAAGAGTTATTATTAACACACGAGCACAATCACAATCACAATCACAATCACAATCATCATCATCACCATCATCACCATCATCATCATCATCATCATCACCATCATCGTCATCCTAATCATCATCATCATCATCGTTATCTTTCAATCATTAATCGTGATAATAACAATAGTAGCAATGGTGCTAATAATGATGGTGTTGATAATGATAATGTTATTGATAACAAAAAGGTCCGTCCGCTTCTCTCACATCTGTTTTATTAACATTAATTGTTCACTTCTTCCTCTTTTTTTTTTGGTGTCACAACTTTTATTTCATTTTTTTTTTGCTTTGAATTATTTTTATTTTATTTCATTTTTTTTAAAAAAAAAAAAGCAACTTAATTTTAAAAATTTGGAAATTTTTTTTTAATGAAGAAGAGCATTTTTTTTATCTTTTGTTTTTTGCACATTTTTGCAATTAATTTGCTTTTTTTTTAACTTATTGCTTGCTATCTTTATTTGCTTATCTGATAATTTTTATTAATTAATTCATTGATTAATTTATTTATTGCTAATTTTGTTTATTATTGCACGACAAAAACATTTGAATGTATTGCAGTAGCTGAGAAAATTTCATTGTGTTGATAAATTAGGCGGTTAGCTTTTCCTGAAATTGATCGGAAATCTAGCACGTAGTAGGTTTCTGTATTTTTTTTTTTCTTTGTAGTAGCTTTCCTTGTGTTCACGTTTAAAGGGAGGAAGGGTTAGCAGACAGCAATTACGAATTATTCAATATGAATAGTAATATTATTATTACTAGCAGTAGCGGTGGTAGTGTAATGGTGTTGTTGTCGTTGTAGCAGTAGTGGCATATTGTAAGACTGATCCGATCGCATTCCTTCTTGATCATTAATTTTTGATTAATTTGTTTAGCGTGAAGAAGCATTACGTGAGGGAAACTAATAACTTATTAGCAGTACTAATGTAAATTCAATTATTATATTGAAGTAATATTTTGCATTCAGCGCCTGATTCACCGCTATACTTGCAAGAATTTTTTAGCATTTTGATGAGTAATTGAAATTATCGTAAATTTAATGGGGAGTATTAATTAAATTTAACAGTGCAAAATGATTTCATCAATTATAATTTAACAACTTGTTAGACTGTAATTGTTATTAATAATAATAAATATGCTTAACATATTTAACTTTTTTAGGTCCTTGAAATATCTGAAACATCGAAGCAACAGTCATTAAATGATAGTTTTCCACGGTAATTTCTTTTTTTAAATTTTTATAAATGTTAAAATGGCGGATGAAAGAATTATGGATAATGGAGTAATAGCATTAGATAACATTTACGATATCTAAGTTGAGAAGTGTGAAATATTTCGAAGATATTCTAAAAAAGTTTAGTTAATTTAAATAATACTGGTGTTAAGAGTTTGATTTTTGTTCCAGTTTTATATATTGCATTCCTGAGGTAATAAGAACTGGAAATATATTGCTTTCAAGTCTTTGATTTGATCTAAAAAAAGAACAAAACTTGATATTTAAAAAAAATTTGGAATTCCGAGAATCAAAGGGGCGAGCGGTGGGGGGGGGGGGGAATCGATCATTTGAACAGCGTGAACAGGTGATGGATGTGTTTTAATTACTTTAATTCTTAGTGTTTCGGTTTTGTTATTTTCCTCTTTGATAGCCAATTATTTTTATTTTTTACTCCTACTACCTTTATTAATAGTATACATGCTAAAGACTTAAGTTTTACAATTGAAATTTTTGCAAAAATTCCTAAATAAGTTATTTAAATTATCCATATTTGAGAACATATAAAAGAGCCTACTCGATATGGTGAATTTTTCATTTTTATTTTTTAAAATCTTAGTGATAAGATTGTACCATTACAGTATTACTGCTGTTAGAATTTCTCACTTATATTTTGTTCTATTTTTAATTTTTAGCTTATTAGCTATTTGTTTTTTTTTGCTATATCAGGTCACGTCGTCAAACAGCGGCGCAACGTGAGCTTGTTGCATCGATCTGTCGTTTTCATCGTAAAATTAAAGGTGCAGTAATTGATGTGTGGTGGTTGTATGATGATGGTGGCTTAACCCTTCTCATTCCACATCTCTTAACATTACCAAAGAGCTATCTGGAGGTATGTATGTTAAATTAATTAATTAAGAGAAATGATAATTTTGGACACAAACCATTTTTCGTTTTTTTTTCCATAATTTTTAAAAATTTTCACTTTGTAATTTTTTTATGGTATTTGTAGGAAGTAAATTAACATTTAAAAAAAAAATTTTTTTTTTCTTACAATTTAGAATGCACGGTTACGCGTCTTCACTATTTCCACTTCACCAACATTAATGGAACAGGAGCAAAGAAGTATGGCAGCATTGTTAACGAAATTCCGGATTGACTTCTCCGATGTTTCCGTCATACCGGATATTGGTAGGAAGCCTAATGCACAAACGTGCGTTATGTTGTTCAGTTTTGCCATTTTTTTCGCCGTTTTTTTTTAAGAATAATTATTAAAAGTAATTTGCATTTATATGTTTGTTTTTCTTCTTGCACTAATTTTAAACCTTTTTTTTTAAATAAAAAATCAGTTTTACTTAATTTAAACTTTGAAATTTAATTTTAATCTATGTTCGATGTTATTTCACAACTTCTCATTCGTTTGTTGTTTTGCAAAAAAGTGAATTGAAGGATGGAAATCTTTTCTGAGCTTATCAAACCGTTTCTTTGTGAGGATGATAATGTTCGACCTGGTATGATTACACGATCAGAGTTGGAAGCGCAAAAGAACAGGACAAATCGGCATCTGCGATGCTCCGAATTACTTCACGAATTATCTTCGAAAGCTGATTTCATCGTTTTGTATGTTTTTCTTGAAAGTCTAAATTACAGTCTTGTGCTCTGATTTATAAAATTACAAAAAAAAAAAATAATGAAGCGCATGATTGTTGGAAAATCAATTAATATAACATCTTGGAATTTGTTGTTTGTTTTTTTTTTTGAAAAAAAAATTTGACGCTCTAAAGGAATGCAATCAATTGATTTTTCATTCAAAAAATTTCGTATTTTTAAAGTGAATGATGAATTTTTGCTAAATTTCACATTTTTGAATTTTTAAACTGAATCGTTTTGCAGAACATTACCTGTACCACGTTTTGGTTTTGTGAGCAGTTGCTTGTACATGGCCTGGTTAGATATGATGACTCGAGATCTGCCACCAACATTGATGATACGTGGCAATCAAACATCTGTCCTCACGTTTTACTCGTAGCTTACTGGAAACATTTTAAAATATGCAATAAAATTTTTAATTTATTCCACTATCATGATCATCATCATCATCATTTTTAATTTAAGATTGATAACATAAATTTTAACTAATTAATCAGTTAAAACTTTACGCAAAATTAAGATCGAATGGTGTGACAATGCTTGTAAATATAAATTTCTCCTTTTAATTTTTAACTAAATTATGCTTCTATTAAAAAATTTAAACAAAAAATGAACATTTAGAAAATATTGCTCGATTTGTATCTTTCTATGCTTAATAGCACTGCAAGATTTCCAAAGAGTGTGAGAGAGAGAGAGGGAGAGAGAGTGAGATGAATGACACAGAAGCAATGAGAATGTAAACGCTGATGGTATCATCATTTGAAAAATTTTAATTTTTCCAATTCTCTTTTTTTTTTTGCTATTTTTCATTCCTCCTAATATAATGCGTTTTTTTGAGCTCTTTTCCATTACTGTAGCAGAAAACAAAAAAAAAACTCCTCCGACAAATATCCTCTTTCGACATATTTTTAAATCATAATATCGATGAAATGAAGTACAGGTAGGCATACTTCAGGCATGTCATCAATTTCAATGCAATTTTTTGCTCATTTTTTTTTCATGCAAATGGACGGGAAGGAATTTTTGCTTTTCCTTTTATGTTTTTACTACTGCTCACTTTCTTAATTGATATTTGTAAGTGCTAAAAGTATTTAATTTGAAAATGATTGGAAGGATATTTGCTACCTTTATAATTTTGCAACTAATAGTTTAGGTACATTTTTGCTCATTTCATCGTAACATATGAGAGTGTAGCGGTGTATGAGTGAATATGAGAATTCCAAATTTTAAAAGTGTTTTTTTTTTAAATTAGCAACAATAAAGTATCGGAAGGTCAAAGGTTACAAATAGCGAAGGAAGCATTGCGAGCTTTAAATTTTGAAAATGTACAAAATGTCTATGCTTTCAAAATTTGATAGCGAAAATAATAGACTTTACGATGCATTTATTTGAGAATTTTTCTTCCTCAACAAATAACCTTAGTTTTGTTGTAAAAGTGAAAATGATCTAAAATTTTTTTTTTTACAAAATTTTGTTAATAGTTTTGTATGTGCAATGTTAAACTGTACATTTAGCATTCGTTTTTCTCTTTTACACATTTGCTTTAACTTTTCTTTTAAAAGCTTTATTTTAAGCTTTTTGCTTTTGCAAATTATGCAAAATTTTGTTAAATGTATGCAATTTGCAATTTTCAAAATTGTTTTCATTTTCCTTCTGAAAAGTGGACGAGGAAACTGTAAGAGATGTATGTGAAATATTGTTGAAGTGTAATCGCATAGCCTTCAATTTCATTGCTTATTCAATATCAATATTAGTAGATGAGCAATTGCTATTGCCTTATTATTATTATCGTTATCACTACTATCACTGTTATCATCGTTATCAAACATGTGATAAAGTTTCGGTTCTATTCTTTCATCTTTTATATTGGATTAGTGAAGGAGTGATCAGAGAAATGTGAAAAGGGCGATGAATGTGGACATAGTCGACGTTTTCCAGTGGGATATGACCAAAAGTTAAATTTCCTATCATTGATCATTGAGGTATGAACGAAAGTTACGCGTATTAAATTTTACGTCGCAATATTTGAATTAAAAATTTGAGCCAAAAAGAAGGAAAAAAATTTAGGGGAAATGCGTTAGTGCTAAAAAAAACACTGGATGAATTTTCAGTGAAATTCATATCGCACACTCATTCAATTCATGCAAATTTAATCGTAAGCTATAAATAGATGGAGTACTTTATGTTCGAATTTTAGTAGTCAAATTTCATAATTCATTAGTAGGAGTTGGAAGAGCCGGCCGTTGTTCCCAGCAGTGAATTGACATTATGTTAGGAGGTACTGCAGTACGGCCCTTCGAATGCGAAAGCGGCATTTTGCAAAATGAGTCGAAAATTAATTTAGTGAATCTTGATCAGGTTATTGAAATTTACGTTGAAAGCGCAATATGATTTAGCAACAAAAAAATCCTACAATCTGATGTACAAAGATTAATTGCCAATGAAAGACGGTAGAGTAAATGATGAGAATGATAGTACAGTAAGTGTACGGTATGCGATAGGACAATACAGTATGCGGATGACATGTGATAAGACAATGCAGCAAGTACATGATGTGTGATAATACAGTGATATCTTCTTGTAGCTGATGAAATATGACAAAGTAATTGAAACGAAATAATTAAATGGACGAAAAATGGAATAAATTTTTGATTTAAGTTCAGTTAAAGTCAATAAATTATTAGTTTTAATTATCGCAAAAAAAATTCGATCAAATTCAAACTCATATCGTTGCTAACAAAGAAACGACGTTGCAATGAAAGAATGCTAATAAATTCTTTTGATGGCACCTACGTATGTTATGTTCGTACGTATGTTTTGTACGATAATACGTATGTTTTGTACGATACATAGACGTACGTGTGCTTTGACGTGGAACAATTAGCAAATGCAAAAGAAGAAGTGAAATTAAGCCGTTGCAAAGATATTCACGATAGTATTGCGTGGCGTATGCGAACAAACGTACCCACTCAATACATTGTTAATCCATCCCGTGGAATCATTCAAAACGATGAGCCTGTTACGGTAATTAAAATCATCACGTATATGACATTATAAACATTTTAACTAATTAAAAATTTGAAATAATTGCTAAAGTGTAAATTTAAATGGTAAAAATTATTTGATTTCTTGCATTCCATTAACGAGTAATTAGAATATGAATGAAATTACAGCTAACAATTGAATTAGTGGAAAATCACTTTCATCCCAAACACAAATTAACGCTTCAAGCAATAGCAATGATCGATGGATGCAATGAGCGAACAATTTGGAAGCATCAAAATGCAAGAAATTGTAATAAAATGCAAATTATTCGATTGGAATTGAGCACAGTTCTGATAAATATTGAAATGACAAAATATGAGGTTGTGTTGTTTGCTGCAAAAAGTAAAAACAAAAAATTAAATGATGTACTAATTGAAATCAGATAAATTTCAATTTCAACCAATCTATTATGTAAAACCAAATCAATTTCAATTTTAACCAATCTTTTATGTAAAATCAAATCAATTTCAATTTTAACCAATCTTTCATGTAAAATCAAATCAATTTCAATTTTAACCAATCATTTATGTAAAATCAAATCAATTTCAATTTTAACCAATCTTTTATGTAAAATCAAATCAATTTCAATTTCAACCAATCTATTATATAAAATCAAATCAATTTGAATTTTAATTGCTTATTAAATAATTAGGTTCAATTTTCAATTACGGTAATATCTCAATGATTTAACGTCAATATGCTAATAATATTAATTTATGGCAATTATCAACGCGTTGTTAAATAGTATAATATTTTACAAAAAAACTAAAAGTGTTGTTTGAGTGTAAAATTTTTATTCAGTTGTATATTAGCAATAAATTAAAAGAAATTTTTTTTATTGTGTCTTCTCTGCACAATTTTACATGGAAAATTTTTATTTTCAAACTTTTGAAATTTAATATGCTTACCACGGTTGTGTGAAAATTTTCCTAATTACCTGTTTATATTTATATTTAATTCATAAAACTTAGGAAGAAAATTTTGCAACGGAAGTAGAAAGTTTGAAAAGTGGTTCGTGCTGCTACCAAGAATTGGAAAAGTTATTGGACGCCTTGGAAGAGGATTTAAATAATGTTCGAAAAAATATTGTACGAACGAAACGTCTAAAAGTCATCCTTGCACAAGCATTGGATTCACGGTGATTAATTAAATTTAAATATTGAAAGTGTGAAAAAGAATTATTTACAACAAGCAAACAATTGTTCTGACAATCTCAGCGCCTAAAAAAAATTGAATTTTCATGAAATCTTTGCTAATTTAAATAAACGTATTCTTCAGTTTACAGCAAATTAACTCTAATTGAATTGAAGCGGCAATTGATGGAAAGTGAGGAGGAAACGAAAAAATTGCGAAAAGAGCTTGAAAGTAAGGAAGCGGAATTGCAAGTTGCGGAACAAGTACAAACCACTAGCATAACTCATCACGCATGTCAAATTTCATAAAATATTTAAATTTAAATTGCACTACACTTCCTTAATGGCTTGATTTCAAAATGTGAATAAAATTAATTGAAAAGTTGTTTTCAAATTTTTTAATCAAATGTCCTTGTAGCGCACATTTTAATTGCTACTGCAGTTGTGCTGAGGAGACGGTGTTGTAACGGAAATATCTCATTTCGATGATTCAACTTGATTCATCAAGTTGATTCACGACGATTCAACTTGTTGGAAGAAAAATTTGAAGAGTAAAATTTGTTTGAAATGCTCAAAGTTACTAATATTTCGCGCGGTAACACAAATGAACTCAGAAACATTGAAGAAAGCTCTTTTCTGGTTAAGGAACGGACCCCGTGGAATCGGTTCAGCCGGAGACAGGGACGTTGCTTTTTTTTCCGTAAAGCGCCACGGTTCCTGTGGTGTCTCGTAAAGTTTTATTAAAATTAAAAGTGTAGCATTGGATGAAATATCGTATTTTATACACTTTAATTATCTTCCTCTCAAACACTTCACTACCATCATTGACAGTGAAATATGAAAATCATAAATGAGAAATTTTGAAAATTTGCTAAAAAACGTAAGTTTATTAAACGCATATGATTTTGGTATGTCACACGTTTAAATGAGCGGATCTTCACCCTCCTCATCAATCGTTTGCTCATCGTTCGTCTCGTAAACTTTGCATTTATTGTCCTTAATTTTAACATGCAAATTTGAATATGCCGCAAAATTGAACGGCTTTTGATCGTCCATTTCATGGACCGATTTAATCTCCTCCACTACTTTTTCGATTTCCATTTTCTTTTGCTTGAAATAAATGAATGTGACTTATGGATGATTCTTTAGAATGAAATTTCACTTCCTGGTCAGTTACACCAGTTACTTTTCGAAAGCAAAATACGAGTGACATTAGATGATTTCCGTAGATTAAGCTTAAGTGTAGCAAATTAGATTAGTTCTTTGTTGAGTAAATAAGAGTGATAAGTTGCATTAGCTGTTTGCTTAGCAAATATAAGTGAGTAAAAATTTCCAGGAATGTTACCTTACGAAATTCATCAATATTGCCCATATTTTCAACTTTATTCATCGGTATGATATCTGCTTTGCTACAATTAAATAAATTCTAATTAAACACTCAGTTTAATTATCCCAAAGTTCAAAAGCTATTACGAAATTAAGAGACAAAAAGACTGTTTCAAATTTTATCTCAGAACATGCAACTGTAAGCAATGCTATCATATATTTCATTTTTATGAACTGTTGAAAAAAAAAAAATGACGCTTGAATTCACTGCCCAATTAGAGAATTTTTCAATAAGTAATTTTAAGTAATAAAAATAAACGTCTTGAAGTCAAAAATTTTCAGGGAAAGAATTAGATGTTGTTGAGGAATGCTTCAGAACACTTACTCCCGTTCACTTTCTTCAGATCCCTCAATTTGAGTTTGATCATCTCTTCTGTGCTCCTCTCTCTGCAACACGCACAATCACAGTATTTTAATTAAATTTCCTTTTTTCAATTTGATTGATAAATTTAAATTGCAAGCATAAATAAAATTTCAATCTGTGGACTATTTGTCATAATGTTGGAAGTGATACTAAAATGTAAAGCTATTCTATGCATAATTTTAGACGTGCGATTTTTTTTTTTTTTTTAACAAGAAACAGTATTTATAATTTCATCATTGCCACAAATAATTCATTGTTCCAAAACAGGCAATTAATTAATTACCAATTAATTAAGGAAATGAAAAAAAATTAATTAAGGAATGAAAAAAAAAGGTGCAAAACAATCAAAAAGATACACTTTGTGTGATTTTCGTAAGTGCGCCCGCTTTTGCTCCTTTTTTTTTAAAATTTTTATTCTTATTTCTTCCTTTTCCATTGGATGATAAATTACGTTCATTCTTCTGCAAATACATTAGTGAACTAATGCACGCCTTAATTTTCAAATAAACTTTTCAAACTATTTTTCATAAAACTTACATATTTGTTAAGCAAAAAAAAAATTTCCTAATCAATTATCCTAAATTTATTAATTTATTTACTTTTTATTTTTTGCCAAATCTTTACAATTAATCAGTCATTTGCATGTTTACATATTTCATTTCTACGACAGGAAGTTATGCATTTAGCATTTAATAGCCTTTTGTTGATGAATATCTTTGGCGGTTTGTGCAGCGTTCTTAGCGCTCTCGTTTGATGTCGTTGCAGCTACTGCTTGTTGTGCTTTATTACTTTTCTGTTTTTTCACTTTCTTCATCTTCCAGCAACAAATTTGTAGGTGTGATAGCATTATCAGTATCAATAAGCTTTGCACCATTTTCCACAATACACATGACAATACTACAGTTTCAATGATTTGAAATAAACTTTAAAATGCATTTTATTTCGTGAAAGAGCTCATAAATGTGAGGAAAAAAATTGAATAAACTGCATTTTGTTCGACGAAAAATAAGAAAAAATTGTTATTAAATGTAGCAAAAACAAATTTTGAAAATCTCTCATAGTACTTAAAGTTGAAATTTAACAAGTTATATGTGTGAGACATCTATGCTAAGTGGTAACCCTCGAAAAAATTGAAATTTTGCAATTGAATTTGCAGAACATTTGTTGACATCGTTCCACCGCCAATTTATTCTCTACCGCAATAGCGCTATGAAGCAATAGAGCTTTTCAGAGGTAATTTCCAGAATTATAAAAGTTACAGTAGCCATACGACCGCTGATCATTCATATATATATATATATGTATGCATACATAAGTACATTTTGTTATCAGTAGAAAAAATTTTGAATATGGAAATTTTGTAAAGGAGAGGATTCGTAGATAAGATGAGATTAGATAAAATTAGATTTGTAAATGAGGTAGAAAGCATGTCATTTTCTTTTTCAGTTTTGTTTTTTTTTGAAAGAAATTATCACTGAGTGCATTCGTATTTAAATTGATGGCAAGCGAAGTGAAAAAAGTGACAGTTTTAATTTGAAATGTTAATTTCTTACAAATTGACTACGTTACACGGGAAAAAATGCTTCAAAATAAAAGCGCAATAAAAATTTTGCAAAAAAAAAGCTTCTTTTTTTTGTTTTAAAATTGCGCTCTCATTTTTTCATTCAAAATGAAGTAAAAAATATGAAAAAATGAGATTGTTTCGTTTTTTGTTTTCTCCAAGTTTTATTGCATTTGTAATTTCAGACATTTAATTTTGTAATTTGTTCTTTAGGAAGACAATTTTTATCACTTTGTGTTAATTCCCAATCGTATTGCACATCGCCCGATGTATTTTTTGGTAACATTTTCTGCAATGTCAAATCTTATCATCCATTATTTTTCAAAAAATAAAAAAATTGAATTTTAATTAAGTTTTTCCTCTTTTTTCTTGAAACTACTAAATTTTATAATTCCAACAAACAGTGGTGTTGATAAATGCGCGTGAATTTTTGTGGCATTTAAAATTTACCGAATTTTTTCTTTTTCTTCCTCATTTTTCTGCCACAACGAGTAGGGTTGCAGCGGTGCAACAATATAAATTAATGAATTGTATCATGGAATATATCGGTCATTTGAAACGAGTTAAACTTTTAAAATTGAGTTTTAATTTATTGAAATAAATTGCTGCAAACTTACATTGAATTCACTCCGAAGGAGTTCATAATTGGGAACTTGATGATAGTGTAACTGTGATAAATGGTTCATTACTGTCGCCATCTCCTTTGGTACCAATCTTAACGGCCAAATTCATTTCAAAAATTAATTGCCGGTAAAATTAAAGAAAATTGGAAAAGTGCATTGTTAATTGTTTGATGAAACATTCGGTAGGAATGACTGAGAAAAACGTGAAAGGAAATTTGCAACGTAATGATGAATTCATTTTTTCACGTGAAAAGATTACATTTTATGCGTAATTCTTATTTTGATGGAATTTTAATTGCTTTTTTTTTCTCATTTTGCCTTACCCTTTCAATAATATTTTGGGATAAATTATTTTCTTGTATTTTTTCCATGAAAAGTTAAATTTTTAAAAATTTTTCTTAGTATAAAAAGCGCAAAATGCTCGTTGATCAAGCAAATAAAAAAAGACGAATTAATTGTTGGATTAAATTAAAAAAAAATTATGAAAAGTATTGGATGTGAAAAAATTTGTAAAATGTTTTGTGGTAGTTTTCTCTAATTTTAGCAAAATTTTACACATATAGCAAAGAATTATTCAACAAAAAAATTTTACAACCTGTCATTTTTCACATTTTACAAGTTTACAAAGTTTTTTTTTCTTCAGCTAATCGGTCCTCTTTTTTTCCTCCACTCAGCATGGAAGAAATAATTGCATAAAAGTGGTGAAAGTTTGAAAAAATTTTGACAAACCTTCCAAATTCATCAAAAGTTACGTTTTTCTTGTATTTCGCAATTTCATTCGCTTCCACAAACGAACTCCACGGTAGAAAACCTTGAATAAGTTCGACCAACGAATAAAACAAACTCCAGAAATCATCAACAGGACCCTAAGAATCATGTTTTATCATTTTGTATGACAAAAAAAAAATCACTTCGATTACAAAAATTTATTCAGCCGTAATTTTACAATTGTTTTTTTTTTTGTTCAAATTATAGAATTGACTTTTAAACGTTGGAACTTTACCAATTATTATCGTGAATTAAACAAAAATTTAAGAAAATTATTTGCTATTATTTGACTGGAAACACAGTGTAAAAATAAATAATTTCCATTAATTTAGTAGGAAGCAAAATGATCGAAAATACGGTGCACGAATTAAGGAAAAAATGATGGTGAAAATTGAAATTTTTGGAAAGGAAGAAGTTTTGAAACGTGCAGTTCATAATTGCATAATTAATATTTCTTTTAATTACTTAATTTAAACTTTGATTATCAATAGCATGAAGCTAGCCTGATCGCGTCTTTCGTGTACCGTAACAGATACGTATCGCATGGTACCACGAAAACCAGCATAATAGCGCTCTTTTCGTACCATACCATCATCAAAGCGGTATTGTCGAGCCATGCCAAAATCGATGATGTAAATTGTTCGTTTGTGTGAGTAAAGTCCGACGCAAATATTCGATGGCTTAATATCGCTAAAAATTTTTCACTATTTCATCAATCACGCTAAGCCGAAAGATATGACCACCGACACTGTCAGGCATTTATTCTCTTACGTGGTTTTTTTCCCAGCCTAAGCTAACTAACCTAATCGAAAAAAAAAGATATGCCAAGCTTAAATTAAATGCTTAGCTAATTAGTTTCAGCAAATATTTTAGTACTGCTTCGCATTACGCCTTACCAAACTCAACTTTCAAGCGTAAATTAATTTGCAATTTAAATTTATTTCCACCCCTTTACAAAGAGGCAATCCATTTACCGATGTATGTAGCCAATATCGTGTACAGCTTTCAACGCTGTCACCAATTGTATTCCCACGCGTGAAACTGTTGAAATACTCAAGCGCTTTTTAGGTTGATACTTTCTTAGTTCACTCAAATTTTTTCCCAATATTTGCATAGCAATGAAATTATAGCCACAAAAATTACCACTGGCATACTGTAACAATACTGTAAGATTGATTTTGCTCTGATTATTTTTTTTTAAGTTTTGATAACTTTTTAATGTATCATTAATTTTTTTCTCTCCCTGTCTCTCAAAAAAAAAAACAAATATGGCTGAATTGATGTGCTTTGTTGTAAATGACGGTGAATTAGCAATTCCAAAATTTGCATAATACCCAAACGCTCTTTTCAGCTAATCTATGCATTGAATAAAATTTTTATTAAAATTAAAAATGAACAAAAAAGAAGAAATGCCTGTCGAATGAACCAGTTAAGAAAAGACAGAAACAAAAGAATGTAATTTATAAACTGCAAATACTGAAATTGCAATCAATCAATGTTTTCCTGAATTATTTTTGAAAAAAAAAATAGCAAAAGAAAAATTATTACAAATTGTGGTATATTTAGTGTTCCTCGAAGCTTTAGCATCACCTTTTGCTCGAGTATCATTCGACCGGGTTCATGATCTTCGGGTTCAATTTTTATTGCCAATACTGTTTTGGAACGCTGAAAGCACAACTTAGTTTGACGACACTATGGACATATTTCATTACTTTACTATTTTATTTAGAATAATTAAAAAAAGTTCACAATTGGTATTTACTAGTTTATTTTTTGAAATGCAAAAAATTATCTTTATTAAAGTGTTCGTCCTAATATTTGTAACTCATAATATTTCACTCAGAAAACTTCTGATCGATGAATGAAGTAATTGAATGTATGATATCGGTTGCTGCTGAAATTTTTTTGCAAATCTTTTTCTCTAATCAAAAATTTTTATCTAAAAAAAAAATGGAAAAAAAAGCAAACTTCATCGATAACACGATAAATTTGACCAAAACCACCGCCACCGATCAATTTATCGATTCGAAATTTGCAATCAATTATTTGACCTTCTTTAAAATATTGCGGAGCATTGCGTCCATGTTGTTGATTTCGCTTAGCATACTTTAAATTAACCCTTTCATTCTTTTTGTAAATTTTTTCAAAATTTTATTTTTATAAAAGGCTACCGATACAATCATAAAATTGTTCGATACAAAAATGAACGGATGAAGCAACATTTTGGCATAGATCATTTTAATTGAGTAAATTTTCACATAAATGTTAAAATTATTGTAGCTTTGTGTTTAGAAGCAATTAAATGCTAAAATTAAGCTTCACATTCTGAGATTGAAATCACAAAGTGTATTTTATGCAGTGAAAATACTTTTCCTGCTTTTTGAAATACAACCTTCTTTTGTCTCCTACACCTAATGTACATAGACCTTTGCTCTTTTCCAATTTAAGTAGTTCATTTCAGTGACCCATTCCTTAGCTGCATTGACCTTTCTACCTATTAGCATTGCAATTCCAGGTTAACTCATCGTGCTTTCGTTTCATTTCGCAAGTGAATCTAATGAATAATAATATAATTGAGTAAATAGTAATGTTACGGATGCAAACCATCCGTATGCAAATTTACCGCTTCCTCTTTCGGCATAACCTTAATATCGGCCATGATATCATACGGTATGATATGATATGGTAGCGTCTTTTTCACTTCTGCTATAAAATGATAATTGCAAATTGGGAATTAAGCTAAAATGGTGGAATTTTGTCAATACTAGCCTAATACTATAGCAACATTTTGTAAACATTTTGCCAATCATTGATCACTTGTCAAATTTTTTTTTTTATAAAATATTAAAGAGATCAGTTTTTTGTTTCTTTTTCGTTTTAAAATATATATATTGTTTTTTTTTGAAATTAATCAACTTTATTTGTTGTAAAACTCTTGACGCACTAAAAATTTCAGTATTTTAAATGGCTATTTTACTGTTGTAGCAAAATTTACCGTAGTGCTAGAATAAAATTTTTTTCTCAATAAAATATTCAAGTATTTACTTGTTGTAAATGTTGCTCAGGCTAGTAACCAAAGCAAATTAAAGTCTAGCATAAACTGCAATAAACTATTAAATAATTTTAATGTAAAATAGTATTGCAGTGGTTTAACGTGTTTTTTTTCTCTCTCGCCGTCATTTCATTTCCACCATCTAAGGCATGCATGCATCGGCATATGTTAGAGCTAATTTCATTCATTATTAATTCATAATTGCCTGCTAACTGTAATTATCAGCCGTTCGTTTTAAATATTCCACCCACCAGACAGTACACGGTATAAATAAAATACCTGTTTGACTAAAATTTACAATTTATACATTTTGAAATTGCAAAAAATGCATAAGTTGGTAAATTTTCAATCTTAAAATTAAATGTATGCGAACGAAACATTCATTTTGTCATTGCTAACAAATTTCATTTCTCGCTGGCGTAATCATCGGAATCAAATCAAACAATAATTTTTCACATAATCATTTTTCAATGATTCATTTTAATTTAGCATTCATATCAATGAAAATTGAAATAGTGCAAGATGAGAAAAGAATTGAATGGAATTTTTCCATTCCTAATTAATGCATTTTGCACAGACGGTATGTAGCAATCATTGCTAAAATCATATAAATTGATAAAGATTACACTCATTTTTCCTGATTATATTTAATTAAATTCAATTTTGTTCCACTAAAAATTCGAAATATCTCACTAATTCATCAACAACATTTATGAAAAAATTAGTGAATGTAATACATTTCAAAAAGGGAATATCTTTTTAGTTGCAGTAATTACTTCTTTATTACTTTAATTAGGAAATACATGCACACATATATGCTTGAAGTTAACTCTAATTGTTTAAAACTTTTATTTAAAGATTTTTTCCCAATTCTCTTTTTTTTTACACTAACTTGATACACTTAGCTATATGGACATGTGAAAAACGAGGAAGTTGTCGATGAAATTGCGTTGAATTTTTTTTTTACCACTTTTTTTCTGTTGAAATTATTTGAAAAGTTGAAAAGTGAGTGTATTTTGTTCTGCACACATTAAACATACGGTAGCGTCTAGTAATAGGTGAAATAGAAATATTATGATGATGAAATCAACCAATAAAATATTCTGTATTACCAATATCATATCGAATAAAGTGATAATGAAATAAATTAGCACACATCCTCGATTATCAAACCGCTTAACACAAACTGTAATTAATGTATTAAAATAATTAATAACTGTTCAATATTTTTTTCTCTGTACGCTATCCTTCTTTTTTTTTTGATTTTTCCGTTAATGGTTTTTTTTTTAAAAATATATCTGGATCATTTTCAGGTAAATTCGTTTTTTTTTTCTTGCTAGGAAATCCTAATAATTTTACAAAGCTGTATAATATTTTAATGCAAACAGGAAAAGCGATCGTAATATTAAATTAAACTCTGAAATTTGATTTGAATTTATGATGCAAAGAAAAATTAATTTGCATTTACATTGGAAGTTTAAACTAAACGCAATATTTCACTTGTGGTTTAGCATTTAATATGAACTGATTTTGATAGTTCCGCTCCGGCTTACTGTCATACGCAGGCCATTCCGGATAATTCTGGAATTGTTGATGATGGATGAGTTGGACAGGTTAGTGCTTTCGTGTAGCTCGGCAACGGCGGCACTTCGTTGTCATTCAATGGTCGAGCATAGAATGACCCCTGTGAGTCACATTTGATCATGTACGGCTTACTGTAATCAATTGGTGCTGGAACATTTGCTAAATTTGGGCCTGAAATATCGGCGGTCATTCAATTATTCCACTAAAATAATATTCTGAAATGAAATATTCAAATTTATAAAATGAATTTCGAAATTAATCAAAAAATTTGCTAATTTTGAAGTGGAAAGAAATACGTGCAATAAAACAATAGCCAAAGTTAATTATATTGAAGTTGTAGCAAAATAATTTGTTAAAAATGCAAACAAATACATGCAAATATCTGTTGCCTAAAAAAATAGAGAGCATTTTTTTGCTATAAAGTAACTTACATTTTTTTTACATATTTTTGTCAATTTTTTAAAATATCCAAAAAAAAAATTTTGTTTTACTAAAATTCAAAAATATTTTACCATTAAGGCTATCACTTTCGTTTAGCTCATTCGCATTTGAACTTACGCAACAAATACATGTCCATAGCAAGCAAACACTGCTAATTATAACGAAAAATGAGGCAAATTGACAAATCATCTGGCAACCTACTAAAATTATTGAAATAGAAAAGAAAATGTTTCAAAAAAAAAATTTTCAAAAAAAAGAAACAAATAAAAGAAAAATGCATATGGAAGTAAAACAATTATTACAAATTCAAAGAACAGCAATTTTTTGACTAAATTTACAATTAAAGTTACGCAAGTAATTTTTTTTGTTGTCACATAACCAACAATAAATCATCTAAACAAGCGCAAAGTCACTTTTGAACATTCATTAATTAATACCTATGTGCTTTTTAGCATTGACACCAACATTGTACAATTAATTTCGTTGAAAAAATTCTATTAAATTAATTTTAAGCGATATGATCTTAACCTTTGTGCGATATGATCTTAACCAAAAAAAAAACACTATGCAAATAGGAATTCATTCTCTATAAATGTTTCACCTAAATTATCGTCACATAATTACAGGTAAAAGTATTTCTAGCACAAATTTTGTACTTTCAAAATTTAATGCTTTGTTTTTGATTTTATTTTGCTACAAAATCTTAATGATAAAGCAAAAAAAAAAAGGCTTACGTGTGTTATTTTGACAAACATAATTGCCAGTTGTAGTGAAAAAATTTCCATTAGCAATTTTTCGCCGTGACAATTCCATGTGCTTCTGCACTATTTCCTCCAGGATTACTCGAAATTGTTGCTCCGAAATATTTTGAATATTTCCTTTTGTAACATTGAAATAAAATTGATCAGCAACGTCGACAAATTTTCTATCGTTCAACATATGCGATGATTTACTATCATCAGTTGTTAAATTTAATTCAACCAATTTGTGCTATAAACAATAAATATCAGCAAAAATTCCTTTTTGTTCGATTTAAATTGAAATTCCAGTTGGCGTTAGTTAAATTTTATGATTTTATCCAACATCAAATGATTTGTACCGATTTTGCAAAGGGAAAAATTTCAGTATTTGAACTCAATTTTAAGAATTTAATAGTATGTTACGTCTATCTCTTCCTCAACTGACAGTAATACGTTTTGACAGAAGTAATTCTATCGTTTTTTATATATCGTTTTTTTATGTATCGTTTTTTTTAAGGCCATTTAAATTTATGCATCAAATTTAGCCTGACGCGTTGTGAGATACAAATTAATTATGAGAATGCTGAAGATTTATCTGTACCAAAAATTTGTGAACTTTTGAATTAATATTCAAGATTTAAAACTCAAAAAAAAAATGGTTTTTGTTCCAAATTTTAACCACTTAAGAGAAGTCTAAAGTTACACTAGTTCATAGCAAATACGAACAGGATATGTTGAATAATTGAAATTTATTTTACCATTTAAAAAATTTTTTTTATCTGTAAAGATCGATAATGAAATTTTACATCATCTGGCAGTTCAGCATCATTGCTGATCTTTTGCTGTTGTTGCTGAAGCAAAAACTTATCGGATTCCACGCTAGCAATTAATTGGCCGTCATCTGACGCACGCTTACTCCAATTTGAAAGTGAAACAAATTCACTGGATAATAGCGTAGAAGAGAATATTAGCAGTGTAGAAGTTGTGAACATTTGGAGAAATTGTAAAAGTCGTCGTTAACGTAAATATTTCAGGTTCTGCTTCTCAGTTGCCCTAATATTTCAGGTTATGTGTTTCTCAGTATGCAAATGCTTCAGGAAATGAAGAAATATCGAAGCAAAAATTGTTAGCGCTAAAGCATTTACTTGTAACGTTTGTCTGAAATTTTAAATTTTTGATTAATATTAGCTAAAAGTTAAATAATTTTTGCTAAATTTACAAAGTAAAAAAGTAGCACTTAAATAGTAACAGTAAGATGAACATGATAATTTATAAAAAAAAAAAGAAAATTATGCAAAAAACACACACACAAGAGATATTGACGACAAAATATTTACCATCAATAAAATAGCAATGAAAAAAAAAAGTGTTCGTTAGAAAACAAAAATATCTAATTAAACGATAATCATAATTGACAGTACCAATCATAACTTGTAAGATTATTAAAAATGCCAAAATTTTTTTAGATAACAAACAATGATAGCAAAGAAACAAATTCTCCTCAAAAAAAAATTCACTATTATTAATTACTGTTATTGGAGAATAAAAAAATTAAAGATGTACGCTTCTTCAACATGTGAATATGGTTGAAGTGAAAAAATAACAATAATATTTGAATAAATTAATCGAATAATTGATTGATTCAGTGTAAGAGAGTTGTGAATTGAGATAACTCGTGCTTTCCCTTTTCCACTTATGTGAAACACCTCAAACGACTATATTCAAGCTTATCAGCACTAAACACCTAAGCCTATCATCTATCATGCGCTTATCACTCATTCCTCTTCCATCAACTCTTCCAGAACTATCGTAATCATTACTATCATCACCACCGTTATCATCATTATCATCATCATCATCATCATTTCCTTTTTCTCAGTTAACAACAAGACAAACAACAAACAACAAACAACAACAACAACAACAACAGACGTTAACACCACTCATCTCCTTAAACGTTATATTTTAAAATGAGAATGCACAAAGTGAAAAAAGGAAGAAAAATAAAAGTGACAAATTTAGCGAGTTCACTGTACCCTTTCATATAATTCAAAATTTTCATTTATTTTCTCTGTCACCTCAATTACCACTCGTAGAAAGAGACAGACCTCTTTACCTGTATATTGCAAAGGAATTTGAATGTAACGTAACAGAAATACCATTTTTATTGGCATTCAATGCAAAATCATTTATTATAAGTAATAATTCCTTTACCTTGATCTCCTTATTCTCTCACTCCTTCAAATCATTGAAATGAAAAAAAAAATTTTTAAATAACTACCAAACATCACCTTTTTTCTTGCATTTAATTTATCCATTTAAAGTATTTGTGTATTTGTGTTGCTAACGAAACTAAACATTCTATGCCACTGGCAGCAATTGAACAAAAAAAAAGCAGACAATTAAGTGAAAGTAATGTGAAAATATTTGCAAAACACAGCTAACCATTAATTTATTTCAATTCAATCAAACTGTAAGTAAGATCTCAAATGCGAAAGAATGTAAAAGGAAGAGAAGAGAGAGAGAGAGAAGGGAGAGGGAATTATCAGTGAAAAAATTTTAATTTTTATCTTTGCTGTTACTAGATGTACTCATTGCGAGGAGAAATCAGTTCCTGTCAGTAGTGAAATGATATGAATTGATGTCATAACAGAAAAAGAAAATCGCCAAACATCATTTCAGTTGTTTCTTTGAAATAAATGAGTGAATGGCTAGCTAATGAGTAGAGATGTTTTCTGATAAAAATTTACAGTAAAAAATAATTATCTTTAAAAAGAAAACAACTTCAATTTTCTTCTCTTCGAAAATTTTCAAAATTCAAAGGAAAAAAAAAAGCGAATGAAATAAGTGAAATGATTTGTTGTTATTAACAACAGTAACTCATTGGAAATTTTGCACTATAATTATAGAATTTGCAAACAATATCATAAAATGAATTTTAGTGAACTTTGAAGCAAAAGGAAATGAAATTTAACTAAATTAAGCAATATTTCGACTTTTATTTTGTTACGCTGTACTAGAGAGTTACAGGATGCAATGAATACTTTTAGCAAATTTCTTTTTTTTTTTAGCAATTCAGTTTCTCAGGTGTAATGCATTGAACTCAATTATTGAATTAAAATGCAAACAGACTGAATCATACTTCTTCCGCTTCTTTTTTTTCTTCTCCGCAAAAATGTAAAATTTCAATTTGTAACGCTATTTCGACATTTGTTGGAGTGAATAACAAATGATTGAAAAACCTAACAATTCTGATTTAATGCAAAAGTGAAAAAAATGTAGGAAAATAAATCAGTGAAAAGATTTAATACCATAACAACAGTAATGACGATGATAGCGATAATAATAACAGTGGTAACACTAATGATAATAATAGTGATAACGAATAGTAAAGGTAATGATGATTGTAATAATAACGGTGATAATAGCAGTAATGATGATAATTTTTCATGATTTTTTCAGTCGCTAACATCATTTCCCCTCTTTCACATCATTTTCCACTAATTGATTATAGGTATTAATTTTAGTTAATTAGTGAACTGAGTGAAAAAAAGTATTATCATAATGATTATCGCATACGACTGTTAGTTTTTAGTAGTGTCAAAAGTAGAAAATGTGCTTTTTTTTCGCTCTCTCTTATCTAACCATCCATAAATTATCAAATTATTTCAATTATTGACGTTTTAAAAGTTTTTTTTGAGAGGAAACATAATTGTAATCGAGAAAGTAAAACTTTAGAAAAGTATGAAATTATTAGCGCAAACAAAATTATACACAGTGGCCGAAATTACTATTTCAAAGCAAATGAATGCAAAAATTATGCTGATAAATTTATACAATGTTGAATAAATTTTACTTTTTCAACCTAAGTAATTTTTGTTTTTTTTGTTTAAATGCAAAATTACATAATTATGTGGTTAGTTTTAAAGCATTTCAATTTACATGCAACGAGGTAAATGTTAGAGTGATGGAACAACGCTTGATACTAATGGTGCGAACTCATTTGGTAATTTCAACTTCAGTTTAAGACTGCAAACGATATAAAATAATTTGTCAATCTCAACTTCAATTTATCAAATATTTTCAAGTGGAATCAAAAATGGCAGGAACACATTTGATATGCAAAAAGAAATTATTGCTGACAGTTCACTTGCGCGGAATAAGAAAAGGAGAAGTGGTCGATCTTTCTCTGTGTGTGTGTGTGTGTGTGAGTGTGTGTGTGTGTGTGTGTGTGTGTGAGTGTGTGTGAGTGTGTGTGTGTGTGTGTGTGTGTGTGTGTGTGTGTGTGTGTGTGTGTGTGAGTGTGTGTGTATATTCAAATAGCATACTTATCTGTAAGTGATAAAATAATTTTTTCAGTTTACATATATAAGGAATGAAATAATTCACTGATGAAAACTGTTTGCTGCTGAAAACAAAACGGGAAGTGTTCCCATTCGAAAGTGAACAAAATAATGCTCATCGCTAAAAAACATTTAACAAAAAACGAAACGGAAAAATTTTCATAAAATGCATGAAATAACAATTTTATAAATTTTATTGATTTTCAGCAAAAAAAAAAGAATAAAAAATTGAAAATATTTTAAATGAAATGAAGAAAGAGACAGAGAAGATTTGTTTGAAACAAAGAAAAATCCATTTAAAAACATATTGAAAAAGTTTTAGCAAAATATTGTTAATTGATATTTTTTGCCAATTTTCCATAATTAATATGAATTAGTTAATATTAGCGGTAAATTTTAAAGTGAATTTTCTTACTGCTCTTAACAATTCCTGAAGGAACGCAGTGACAACGCTAATAGGTAGGTGCATGCAAAAAATAATTCATTGTTCCAACAAGTTACTTAAAAATTAGCTATTGTAAACTATTGCACAATTACAAAAATAAAATGATTAATTAATTAAAAGAATGATAAAGTGAACGAGAAGCAACATAAGAGAGAGAGAGAGAGAAAGAGTGACAGAGTGAGTGGTAAAGAAGAGAAGAGCGAACGTTGATTTGTAATGCTTGAAATTATGCACTAAAAATGTCCTTCTAAATAGCTGTTTGATCGTTATCATTAAAAAAAAAAAAAAAAAGTTTAGTGCTTTAAGACACAGTATACAAAAAAAATTGACCATTTTTGCCAACTAAAAAAAAATTTAACAAAAATGCTTTTTTGTTAATTGAACGAAAAAAATAAATTTTAAAGTAACAATTTCAAGTACAATGTCAAATCTTTTTTTTTTTACAACAACCATATTTCAATTGTATGTTTTTAAAATATGCCAAAAAGTAGTGTTCCCAATGATTTTTAATTTCTAAGTGATGTGTTAGAGGATACTTGAAAATAATCTGTAAAATGAAAGTGATAAAAATAGCATGAACGAATGCATGCATATAAATAGATTTACTGGTACGCTGTACAGTGTCTTGTTACGCTGTACAGTGTCTTCTCTGTGACACAATGCATTTACATTTTTAAAAAATTGACAGCTAAGCATGTTTGAATTTTTGAAAGAGTGAAAAAGAAAAGTAAGAAAGTAAAAATGATTTGAAATTTCAAAAAATTTTTTGCTACATAAAGCGTAAAAAGACTCGTTTATCATTTCAATACAATTTCAAGTTTTATTTTTTTTGTGCAAACTGATTGAATGTTTTACGATAACACTGGATTTGAGAGCTTTTTTTTTTAACAAAATTAAATTTTTACTTCAATCTTGCGTTTAGGTTTGACCTAAAATTCAATAAGAAATGAAAATGATTCATGAAATTTATCAAACATATCATTAAATTTTTACAATTTATTCAATGGGCTCAACATTTTCTGATACATTTTCTGCTACTGAACAATTGATGAGCAAAATATTCGTGAATAATTAATTGCTTCACTTTTGACTCAATTTAATTTCAAATTAGCAACAACTCTTCTTTCTTTCATTTCCACGTTTTCCAACTTCAATCATTCAAATCAGAGCTATTCATTAATTGCAATGCAAATAAAAAGCAAAAATCGTTATCCGAATTTTTCAAACCAAAAGAAAAAACTTTTTTGTTCTAGAACAATGAAACAATTTGAATGAACAAATTCACTTCATTAGGAAGAAAAAAAAGTAATTTAAAAATGATTGACTTAGCATCAGCTTTATTCCTCATTTCTAAGGACATAAAAGCTTATCGACATGCTAAGGTAATCAAATTCAATTTATCACTTTAAATGCGAGCGATACTTTGAGAGAAAAAATTCAATTAGTCTATTTGCTATTTGATCGGAGCAGTTTGCTTGGCCGTTAACGATTGGTAGTGTAGTTGAAGCTTAGTATGAATACCTATTTTATTCGTTACAACAGTGAATATAATAGCGATGAGAAAAACCCAACCGTACCCAAATCTGTCTTTGAACGGTTAGTAAAGAGAGGAACCCAACCGTACCCAAATCTATCTTTAAACGGCTATAATATATCTGACCTTCAGCTTCCATCAAAGGAGAAGCATCTCCTTTGTTAGGTTGATAAAGAGAGGCGGCTTGCTTTGGTGAACTGAGTGATTGCTACATGCATGGATTGATAAAATGCATGGATTGATAAAATGCATGGATTGATAAAATGTGAGAAGCAGTTTGGTGCTAACACAATGAATAGCACATTGTATACAACGGATTAACTAGGATTTGGGGGATGGGATATGTGCTGGATGAATGGATTACATTTAAATGAATGGTTCGATTAGAATATTACATGCAGTATTTCCCGTTACACTTCCAGTTTCTCGACAGCATTCATGAAACAGTAGCAATAGCAAAATTGTAATTAAAAAAAAAGTCACCAAATTGATAATAACAAGACAAAAAAAGACTTGAATGAAAAAAACACGCGAAATTTTCTATTTTTATAAAACATAAATTAAAATTATCTGTCAGCAAACCGCTTCAATGTACTTTGCTAAAAATTTTAATTTAGCTCATGACATTTGTGTCTTATTTACATTTAAACATGTTCGCAATAAAAATGTACCATTTATTTGTCAAACAAGTCACTCCATCGGTCTCATCTGCCACTATCTGGTACAAAAATGTTGCCTAACACAAGTGCATCATCGATTTCAGTTAGTTAATTGCAATATTAAATTGATTGTTAAATTGATAATTGCATTGAAAGTGAGCTTGGACAGCTAGCAAATAACAGTCATCATCGTCACCAAGCAATTGATTAATTAATTAATTAAATTAATTAATTAATTAAAGCATTAACATCATGATGAATTACGAAATGATGAATGTTGATAATTAATCGATAAAAACATAATCTGTTGTGAGAGAGAGAATTAAAGTTTGACACGTATAAGAAGTAGGAATGAATTGTTGATTATCTTTTTTCTGGTTCTTTAGAAGAAGTACTAATTTTTGTTTTATTTTTCCCTGTAATAAATTTGATTTCACTTCTGCTTTTCAAAATTAATATTGCAATTTAAATTGCTAATTAATTGTATTTCTCTTGTTCACTTTTCATTTTTCCTAGTTTGTCCTGCTTGTCAGTAATTTTCTGGATTTGCTGTGGGTTTGTTGTTTGCTATGATAGTAGGACGGATTCACGCTGCCTGTTGCAGCTTGCCAGGAGCTTATCCGATTCCCTCCACCACCGAGTTGTGGTGTGGTAGAAGAGAAGTACTGTATCCTTGCAAATACTGTTGATGAAGGATATAGCTTATTATTGATAGATAGTTTATTAGCGGAATAATAGCCTGTAAAACATCACCAGAAGTTCACAAGTGGGTGACTGATGGAAATTAACAATGTTAAATATGAAGTGAACTCATCTCAGACATGTGAAATGAGCGAAATTATGGCTGGTAACAGCCGGATGGTCAAAGAGATATCTAACTTGTAAATGATTTGTAATTAACTGTGAGGTTACAGTTGGAGTGCTACCACCAGAGTAGTTCGAAGGTTATCTATTAATAACACTTTCGAATTCTCGACACTGTTCGCAAATGTGATAAATTTTGTTAAATTTCAACAAACAACTTACCATATCAAATACAAATAGCAAACAGAAAAAGTTATCGTTCAAGAACAAAGTGCACAAGGCTAGGCCTAAAATTACAAAGGAAAGCATACAAGACTGAGCTCTAAATTTATAGCAACAATTAAATGCAAGAAAAAAGTGCTAGCTAAATGAAACTTAAAAACTGTGAAATTACAATAACTATCAGACCAAATTAAAACTGAAAGATAATTAGTGTCACAATTGCAATGACACAATGCAACCGCTAGGTTTTACTTTGAAATATAAAATGAGCGGAGGATTAGAATAGAGAACTTTGAGCTTTGGATTAATTTAAAATGTAGGATAATTGTGAAATGAAATGAATGGAATGAAAAAAAAAACCGTTAAAATATATTAATTTTTTTATCTATACTTTCAAACTCCAAGTGTTTCTTTCACCGAAAATGAATTTGAACAAGAATTTATAAATACGAAACACACGCACAAAATATCAAAAATATTCGTGTGTGTAAATGAATGAGACAACAAATGCATACAGTTGGCACAATCAAATTTTCTCATTTTATATTAAATTTAAAAAATGAAAAAAAAAAGAGGAACAGTTAGTAGCAATTATGCTTTACAGCAATTACCTGTGAATAAATGTTGGAAAAGAGGGACGACAAAAAAATTAATTCAATCAGACCAAACAATATGCAAACAAAACTGTTCGTTTGTTTTAAACAAAAATTTTGAGCCAAATTTTTTCATCTTTTTCACCGAAACAAAACTCATTTTCATTAATTATATCGATAAAAACAAACAAACAAACAAACAAACAAAAAATTTGGAAAAAAAAAACAGAAAAGAACAAAAAATTGTTTTTGCTTTTGTTTCCATTTTAGTTAAAATTTCAATTTCAAAAGGAAAAAATAAAACAAATGAAATTAGTTTAAAATGTGAGTGTTGTTTAAGTGGAAGTGCCAGGGAGCTTTTGCTGGCACCACGGTCGCATGGGACGGAAGATCGCATGTGAATTGCTGGAAGAAAATGGACAATTTCTTGTACGATCAGCACGCTCAAAACTGGATCTTGTCGGTGTTCTTTTCCTTTCCATTCCTTTTTTTTTTTTAGTTTAAAATTTTAATATTTTCAACGGTAACATTTTGTTTTGGGAAGAAAAAGTGCAAAATTGCTAGCGATTATTTAAAATATTTCACAATAATTGCGGAATATTTAAATAATCGTTAGGAATTTTTTTGTTAGTTGCAATAATTGATTGAAATTAGAGAGGCAAATGAATGGAGATGATGATAAGATGGTGCAAGACAGTATGATAAGATAGTAGTAGACTGATTAGGCTAACAAAATTAAAAAAAAAAAAGAAAATTGAAAATTGCAATGAAATAGCACTTTAACAGGCAACATCAGGCATTTACTCCTAATTAGTAACTGAATAACTAATTAGCAACCAAATAACTTCAACAATGCTATAGCTAGTTTTTTTGCTATTGTTATTTCAAGAATTACATTCTTGTTCAAAATTTAATATTTAATGATTCCTAATTGACACGTAAACACATGCACAGACATATATGTTTTGTTAAATTGCAGAAAATAAAGACAGTACTATCGGTAAAATGGAATAATAGGCATTATCATTTTGGAATTAAAAAAATTGGTGAATATTTTACCATTGAGGAACTATCGTTCAACAATATCATCCAACTCATTTCATTCTATTTCACTACCAAAGTTAGAATGATTGTTAAATACGAAGAAAATTCTGTTTATTTTATTTTATTGCAATTCAGTTCGGCAAACATTAGCACTTTAAATGTATAATTTGAAATTTTGAGGTGCAAAAGGCTGAGATTTTTACGTTGAATTATCAAATTATCACTAATTGGTTGCATTTGTTAGTTTTTTTGCACCGAAAAAAAGTTACAATTATTCTAATAATTTATCATTTTTCATTTTATAACTTATGAATGCTAGAAATCATGAAAAGATAATTAATTGTAATTTGTAACCTATTGTGGTGGCAAATTAAGTTTGCATATCAGATATTTTCATCGGAAGGATTTAACAACGATAATTCTCTTCCTCCCAATCATACTATCATTGATAAGCGATAAGATGAGGTGGACACTGCTCAGCATATTTAGCATTGTTTTAACTGCGCAAATCTTTAGCATCCATTAACACGACAGTCCAAAGCTGTCCTGTTGCAACCGCTGTATCGGTCAGTTGAGGCCGAGGAGCCGTTCATTCTCGGCGGAGTGCTGTGTTTAGCAGTTGCATGTGCTGTTGTAATATTTATCTATTTCTTTGCTCTCAAATAATTGCAATTAACATTCTGCTAATTATGGCTTAGTTTTTTGCTCATTTTTTCCCTCTCTTTTTTTTCCTCTCTTCTCCTTCTCTCCCTCTTCATTTAATTTATTTTGTAACACAAAAAAAAAAAACTTTCAAACAAATTTGCCAGAATGTTCTAATTTGTAATTCGATAATTACGAAAAAAAATAAGGCAGATATTCATTGTGCAAGAAATGAGCAAAATTTTGCATTTATTGGTCAATCCATTTAATTTTCCTTACAATAAAGTATCACTAAAGTTTGCTAAAAAAAATTACTAAATTATCGAAAATTTCAGTAACACTTGCACTTATCCGTTTGCCTCTGATTGCAAACGAATACATGCAAAAGTTCAAAAATCGTTTTTCCATAAAATTCAATAAAATAAATAAGAAGGAAATATTTATTGTTTAAATGTAGAAAGCATACGCGTGGTGATGTGCAAATTTTCCAACAGAAAATGATTTCTGAAGTAACGAAATTTTTGCTAACTTCATTTTTGTAAGTTATTGTAAAGTGAGTGATTGCAAACACCGATTGTTAAATAAAATGACAAAATTTCAATCAACAAATGTTCTCGTTCGGATTTCATCGATTGGACTGATTGCGAAGCAATTTAAGGAAAAATCAATTATTTACAATAAATTAATAAATGGAAAAAATATGCTTTCAACTCTTAATTTTATAAAATTTAAATTAGTTCTATTAGTTTTTGATGATGTTGAATTTAATGCCATGGTAATTTTGTGCTAATGAACCTCATTTAACAGTGTTTTAAAAAAAGGGGGGGGAGGGGAAATAAATTGAAAATGTCAAATATGTAGTTTGTCGCCTGCATGTTAGCACTATTTTTTCACTGATAATTTTTAAATTCTGATTTGTAAGATTTTGGTAAGTTTTTTTTCTGCAAAACCGAAATTATTTGGCTTGTCGTCGTACATTAGACAGCTTGGTAATAACAATAATGTGTGATATCACTTGTTGCAATAGTTAGCAGTTATCATCTTTAGCTGATTAATAACGTATTAATTACCCCTTAATTATCATATTTGAGAACAATAAAGTAATGATCGAATTGTTCATGGTAAATGAAGGCATTAATCTCACGTACACTTTAGTTTAATATTTTAAAATTGATAATTCAAAAAAAAAAAACACGACACAGATTGCTACAGTGTCGTGTGTTTTCTTACAATTAATTTTGCCACTAGTAAATTGGACAAATAATTGAAGGCTACTGTACACGACAGTAGTCATTTTGCTACAGTATGAGCAACAACATTTACTGTAAGTAAAACATGTAAAATTTTTGTGCTAATCCCTCTCTTTCTATGACAATTCTAATTTAGGGGAATTTGTTGATGAATTTAGCAAAGTGCATGAAATTATCCGTAACAATTTAATGGTAACTTTTATGGCACTTTTTAATTTTGGTCCAAAGCCAAAATTTTGACTAATATTACTAACAGTAATCGACTGAACTCGTCCATCGTACCGTCGTGATAAATCTACCGAAGATTTAATGATCATTCGACCATCAATTTACTGTACATTTTCTATTTGGCACCGACCAACACATTGTCCAACGCTTTTCATTGAACTTTTAAAAGTCGGAAATTTGGAATTTTTATTTATGTTTACGTGAAATAGCAGTTCATCCTATTTTGCACCGCTAATTTCAACATTTTCATCAATTCATTTTATTATGCTTTTATAATTTCATGAAAGAGAGCAATGTAAAAATTAATTTTGATGAATGAGCTTCAATTCGAGCAAAATTGTCGAAAGAGGTTAAGTTACACAAATATACGGAAAATCATATATATTTTAATTAACGGCTGTTGAAATGAAAATGATAAAAATACATTATCTTAACACTCTGATGAATTTATTTTGAACTAATTGCCAAGGAATAAATGAATTTAATTAAACAATAAAAAGTAATTAATGTGCCACCTATATTAAATTGCTTAAGCACCAGCGATAAATGACTTTGTGTTAGTGTAAATGATAATAGAATTATTTAAACAATAATTAGATTAATAATTTAAAATTTTGCTATTTCCTAGCAGTGCCTTCCTTCATTCAACCACAATTAGACATTGTCAGGCGTTGAAGTACATTTCAAGTATTTTTGCTACATGACACATATGCCTTTTCAATTTAACAAATTACAATTTTGATCGTGAAAAATTAGTCATCCCGTAATTTGCATATAGCTGATTGCTTGCTTGTAGTTGTCAATTCCCTAAGCTATGATTAGAATGAAGCAAATAATTGTGATGCAAAGTTTAGATGGGAGAAAAAAAAGTGGAAAATGAGTTGAAGAAAAAAACGAACTCTGTAATCGGTGATTTTTTTTTAAAACACATTTCTAACTGAACGAAGCAGTTCATTTGATCGTTTACTTCTCATGAAAATCGTCATCGCAATATGCAATTAAAAAATTCTCATTGCTTAAGGCAATTAGACTCTTAATTTTTAACAATTAATTGTTCATCTAGCTCTCTGTCTGTAACTCATTTCAGTTTGTTTTAATCTCAATTATGAATTAAATAGACAAATTTTTTGCCCTTCACTCCGCTCGTTCCTCTCCCCTTAACTTATCAATTCGAAAATTGCGGATGAAATGAGTTGATGTAAATTTAACCTGACCGATCGCTGATTTTATAATGTTAACTTAATTTCATCAAAATTAGATAATTTGAATTAATCTAATTTGCTTAGGTGTATGTTCAATTTTATGATTTGATTAATTGTGCAGATTGTAGCTAGCTAACTGAGCTAATGGAATCATGCAATTGCGAAATAGTTTTGAATCGTTGCAAATTAGTATGTGAGAAACAAAAGTGGTAATGAAGCGAATTGAAAACTTAATTTGTATTTTTTTAATGGATTTTTTATATTTACTGCTTTTTTTGCGTTTTATTCAAAAAAACTTTTTGATGTGCATTTTCGAAATAAGTAATTTTGTTCGATTTTTCATGAATGAAAATATAAAAAACTGTTTCAAAAGTGGTCATTCAAATATACTACGCATGCACGTTTTTTTTTTGCAATTTTCTATCGTCTAATTGTGCTTTTTAAATGTTTTGCTGAAATTTTTAATCATTAAGCTTTGATTTTGAACCGAAACTTTACTTCGTCTAAAAGAATATACAGAAAAATTAATCAGTAAATACATTTTAATTATGTAAATTTCAAATACGCAACATTTCCTGATGACGTATGCGTGAGCAACTGAAACTAATAGTTGTTTACTTGAAGGAATTTAGTAATTAATTATGCTAAAAGATATAAATGTGGTGAAATATTCATGCTGCACACGCATTTCAACAATTCTTAGTAGTACTGATCGTAGATAAGCAATACAAAGCAGAAAAAAAACAGGTAAACATGTCGGCCAACTTGAAATAAAAAATTTTTTGAAATTAAATTTTACATGACTTATTCACATTGCCATTATCTTAGCATATAATAAATAGTCTAAATATTATTGGAAATAATTTGAAACTATCTGCTGTAAAAAAGTTTATTCATCTGTTAATGATTGTGCCATCGCTATATTTTTTGTACGAAAATTAAAAAATGATAAAAGTGGATTTTGTTTCCTCCTCTACCGAGTTGCTAATTGAATGGGCAGCAAAAATTTCATTATAAATTAAAACAAAAAAAAAAGACAAAGAAACATTTGATAAGCTTTTTGTGATAAAAAATGAGAATTGAGAATGCTAATTTTTAAATTATTTTATTTTTCTTTTAGTGCAAAATTAAGGTGTTCGCAAATAATATTTGTCATTTTTCCTTTCTTCTCCCCTCACACTTTCACATCCATAGGTTGCTGAGCAAAAATTAAAAAAATTAACTTTGAAAATTTTTGAAATTACATTTTTTTTTCTCCTTCCCCAGCAATTTCACTTGTCGACCTCTTTCACAGCTAACATACAATTTTCGTGCCGTCGAATTTTTCCCTCTCCCTCCTATCATGCTAATGCTTAATTCTATCATTCGTCAGTGTGAATTTTATTTTCAACTTTCCTTTGGTCAGTTATCCTCATTAGCTAGCTAATTGTTGCATCATCTCTTTCATTCGGCGCACTCCAATTAACAGTGAAAGAAATTTTTTTTTTTTATTTTTTTCAGCTTATTCTTATAGTGCACGTAGTGGAAATTTGTGAAAGAGAAATTCACATGTACGTTTTTTATGCACCACGCAACACATTTTTTTCATTTTAGTGTTAATGAAATTTGTAATTTTTCACATTTTTTATTTTGTGAAGAATAGCAAAAAAGAAAAACGTTACGGTAATTATGTGCTGGAAAGTTACGGTAATTATGAGCTGGAAGCTTAAATGAAAAGTGATCAGAAGTGAGAAGCTTAAACGATTGTTGGTAAGTGTTGTGAATTTGTTGGAGAGAGTTTGCCTGTTTGGATATTGGTTGATTTGTGCAGCGAAAAGATTTGCATGAATAATTGCTTAATCTGTTGATCGTCGCGGATAACAATATCTGTGTTTGTGAAATAGTCAATGTGGCACAACGATATGAGATATTGGTCAACGAGAAGAGCTCATTTTTTCCGCCTTCAAGAACTCGCCAAAAATGACCAAAAAAATGACCTCTCTCTCTCTGTGGGAAAAAATGCTATGTGCTATGTGCAGCTGACAGAGAGGAAGTGCTACGATTTGTGTTGATGGATGTTTTTTCGTTTTTTTTTTTTCGTTGATAGCTTGCAAATGATGAGATTGCTTTGGTGTGTGAGGCGAAAATGGAAGATGCGATTAGATGTGATTTCAATTTCAATGAGTTCTTCTCTAAGTACGCGGATTTGTTGATAGTATGAGTGTGCACGGAGTGAGTGATACTTTTTTCATTTGTAAAATTTTCGAAATATTTCGTTGCATTGCCATTCTCACTTTCTTCCGCAAACGCTTTTCATATTTTGATTTAATAAGAATTATTGAATGATTTATTAAGTTTGACAAAAAAAAGTGACCATAATTGTTTTCTTTTTTTTGTTTTAGTGGAATTAATAGCTCTCTGTGATAGTGCCTCTAAATGCCTTGATGATTTGATGACTGATAGTATGTTTTAATCATTTTTCATCACCTCAATACAATTATTAGAAATGATTTAGGTCATTTCAAGCTTTCTATTTTCTGCCGCTCATCCCACAGAGTAATTTACACTTAACAATTATTAGAACTTATTAATGTGTAGAAATGATTTAGGTCATTTCAAGCTTTCTATTTTCTGCCGCTCATCCCACAGAGTAACTTACACTCAAAGTTCTGCGTTACGATTCAAGTTAGATGAGTGTAGGCGATTGCGTAGATCGACACAATCATCGATTGATCATAGATCAATCACTCACAACCTTTTCGAGTGAAAAAAAAAACACCAAATTTCCTAATAAATTAGGAAATTGATTTGCCTCAATTTATTGGAAGAGTAGAATAAATAAATCTCTTAACGAGCTACGTATACATATGCCATTAGCCATGGAAGAAGTGCTTTTCCTTCCATTGCCAGAAATGATAGCTTCGTTCGTATCACTCTATCATTCACCTTCAACTGTTACATTCTTTATTTTATCAAATTTAACTTTTCCAAATTTTTGGTTCTCGCGGTGGAGCACTCGGCAAAACTGCTAATTGCAAGAAAACTTGAGTAATTCAGGGAACGATCACTTTCTCTATCGCTTTTTTTTTTTTAGAAGAAGGAGTGATCGTTCCACCCTTCCTGCTTTCTCACACTTTTCCTCTCTTATTTTACGTTACGAAAAACTATTGATTATTTCGGACTACAATTTTCATGCTTTATTTTGAAATCAGAAAAAAAAAGATATCAACTACACTGTTTGAAATTGATGAGAAATAATCGCCTTTGCAAGTTTTATTATTATTACTATTACTATTATTATTATTATTATCATTATTATTATTATTATTATTATTATTATTATTATTATTATTATTATTATTATTATTATTATTATTATTATTATTATTATTATTATTATTATTATTATTATTATTATTATTATTATTATTATTATTATTATTATTATTATTATTATTATTATTATTATTATTATTATTATTATTATTATTATTATTATTATTATTATTATTATTATTATTATTATTATTATTATTATTATTATTATTATTATTATTATTATTATTATTATTATTATTATTATTATTATTATTATTATTATTATTATTATTATTATTATTATTATTATTATTATTATTATTATTATTATTATTATTATTATTATTATTATTATTATTATTATTATTATTATTATTATTATTATTATTATTATTATTATTATTATTATTATTATTATTATTATTATTATTATTATTATTATTATTATTATTATTATTATTATTATTATTATTATTATTATTATTATTATTATTATTATTATTATTATTATTATTATTATTATTATTATTATTATTATTATTATTATTGTTATTATTATTATTATTATTATTATTATTATTATTATTATTATTATTATTATTATTATTATTATTATTATTATTATTATTATTATTATTATTATTATTATTATTATTATTATTATTATTATTGTTATTATTATTAATTTTTTATTGTTAATTATTATTTTTTATTGTAAATATTTTTTATTAGCAATAAAAAATAATTAATAATAAAAATAATAATTAGCACTGGACACGAGTCAAAGGCGGGTGTTCCCATTTGTCTCATTGAGTCAATCCTATCGAATCTTTCCAATGCAAGGTGATGATGGCCGTTAATTTTCATGCTGAGAGTGAGTGAGTGAGGTAGAAAATTCGACGACTAACAATGCTTTGTTTTTCCGTCCAACGTTCTCTGCGACATTCTTTCTTCCTCACTTATTGATCGTTGCGATTTTTGCTAAATTTTCCTGGAATTTCGAATTATTTCATTAAAATTTTAGGAAGTAAACTAATTGGCGTGCATTAGAATTTCAAACTGTTGTTTTTCAAGAAATTCATGCATTAGCCGTCAAACTTCTTCACTCCCTTCTTTCATTTAGGTAAAACGAACAGAAAAGGTGCGCAAAATGAATTTACAAGTATGAATGGTTTGGAGCAATGTCAAACAGTTCTCATTGAATTACCGGAAATTAGTACTGTCTATGACTGGTTCCATGATATTCATGCATTCTATAATCCAATTCATACCTATTTATCCATTGCATTATGTATTTTGGGTGCATTGTGTAATTTTTGCAATATTCTCATACTTACAAGGTAAGTGATGTTTTCAATATTTTGTTAAATTAAAAATTAAATTTTAATTTTTAACGCAAAGAGAGCGAGCGCTATAGCGCTTCGCTTCATCGCCCTCTCAAATAATACAGCTGGTAAGGGGAATAATTTGAAATAATTTAAGTATAGTAATGCGATGTTTTTTTTTCACTGTTCAAAAATGCTCTTTCTGTCTCCCTCTCTCTCTCTCCCTCTCTCTACTTCAAAGGCACACTCACTCGTGTAACTGATCATTGAATCCACAAATAACAGAAGTGAAATAGGAAAAAAAATGAATGAACTCAAAGAACTGAAAGCCATCGTAATTTTATATCCAATTAGGATATTCTTTCAATTTGCTTTTATCATTCGCAAACAAAAAGCGAGAAACCTAATCTTTTCAGTGAAAAATAAAATAAATGAATTGAGGAAAATGGAAGAGAAAAAAACGATTGAAGTAACTTAACTTATTCATATACGGAAACTAACTATTTTAAAATTTGAAGAAAAGAGGAATGAACAAAAAAAAATTGACGAAAAATGAAATCATTTCTCCTTTCTCTCCCTCCCTCGCTCTCTCTCCCTTTATTACTCATTGGAAATAATTACTAATAAGTCGGAAGTAAGCATTTGCACAACGTTTGTTGCTATTCTTCTTTTTTTTTAAAACAAAGGCAAACTAATCAAAAGAGCTAGCAAATTTAATATAATAATGAAAATTTTAATTTATACAACTATACAGATAGAGAGATGTAAGATAACATATCGTTGATTAATTTTTATTACATTTTTCAAAGTATTTAGGAAACTTAGAAAATTTTCCAAATATTTTATTCTAATTAATTTTTATATTTTCTCCTTTTGCAAAAATAATTAATTTATGGAAAAAATTATTATCATATCACAATTATCAATCATACCGTATCCAAATGATTACTTCTAGGAAGCGAATGCGTACGCCGGTAAATATGATTCTAACAGCAATGGCATGTTGTGATACGGTTGTACTATTTTCAAATTTAATTTATACGACACACAGTACATTGGCATCACTTGGTGCTTGTCATCCGCAACAATGGAGCTATGGTTGGGCGGTGTTCCTTGTGTGCCATGCGCACTTGTCACTTATTGGTCATTCTAGCAGCATTTGGTTGTCTGGTTAGTAAACGAACAGTATCATTTAATTTCATCTGCTACATTTCAAAATTCATATTAATAAAATTTATTGGTCATATTTACTGTACTGATACAATAGTTATCAGTGAATTTTCAAACACATTTCACCGGTACTGAAGGTATCACTGAAATTTGAAATCGTTTTAGGAAATACAAATAAGATGTTATAAATTTTGAGATTTTTAATTGAGTGAATGGATTGCAAGTGTGATATCGTTTTGTGAAAAGTATTCGAAGAGCAAAAAAAAAAGAATTCGTTAAGCTTATTTTAATACTTCAAATGTAAAATTTGAAATTTCAATTTTTCAATAAATAATAATAATGAAACTGTAAAATTAAAACTTTTTTAGTGATGTTAGCATTGATACGATATATAACATTACGAAGCAGACAGGAAATCAGCATTATGCAGGTATCGTGTACGGTAATTTTAAATTGAAATTTATCATTTACAATGCACAATTAATAAACTAACAGAGATTTATGCATGGAGTTGCTCTAAAACAACAAAAAAAAATCTTTAACAAAATATTATTGGATATTAAAAAGAAATGTAAATATCGAGGAAAGTCTTTCTAATCTAAATATTAAAGAATATTTCGTAGGAAAAATGGAAATTTCAATTTTGATCAATTATTTACTTGCTTTTCTTTCTGGATGAAATAACGCTGTAATTCAAAATTGAATACATATTTACTGGTTTAGGGAAAAAAAGTGAAAAAAAGGAAGGATTTACATTTAAATAGTAAATATTAACGAAATAGTGCCATTTGGTAATCTTTTTTTTTGAAATACAATGGGAATTTCAAGAGGGTTGCTAATAAGTAGCTCAAAGTTCAAGCTTACTTCACTTATTTTATAAAATTCAAACAGTAAAACTTTCCAAAATGTAATAGCAATAATAATTCAGGTCCGTTTACGACACTCATATATGGCTATAGCATTTGTTGTATTATTTGTTATATTAATGAATACACCAAATTTTCTTGCTTATAAAATTGCTACAATGAAACTTAGCGAAACGTGTAATATTACTACGGAAATTAGCGGCAGTCGTGACGCACTTCTTTATATACCTGGCGTTTCTGACTTGGCGCTTGAAGCACGTTGCTTGGTTAGCATTTACAAGTGTTTTTCATTTTAAATACATTCCCATTTAAATAGCAATTTTCATTTCAATTTGCTATTTTCAGATAGAGTGACAGTTCGATTTTTACTGAAAAGATGCAGTAGTAAAAGTTACATATGTTAAAATTCTAAAATTTCATCTTGAATGTCCAGTTTTATTAGGGATTAAAAAAAAAAATTTCATTTTCCTTTTCTAAACCTCATTGAGATGATCTGTAATTTACTAAATGTTCATTTTTAGATTTTTAAATGCTAAATTTTGATTTATTCTTCAGTCATTATTCTAATTAGTATCGCAACAAATTATTACTACGTTTATTAAACTCTCGAAAATTTGCCTAATTGATTGAATTTTTTTTCATAATATTGAAATAATTTAGATATTTCGCATGGCATTTTGGATATCAGGTACAATATTCAAAATGATTCCATGCCTACTCCTATCATCCTTTGTTTGGCTATTAATGAAAATTTTAACAAAAGTGCAGCGAAATCGATTGAAACTTTTAAATTATGGAAAACCGTGCTACAACGGAGGGTGCAGCGCTAGCAAGGATTGTCGCGGAAGGAAGAGCAAAAACACCGCCGCTTCACACCACGCAACAAGTGGTCGTAGCGTGAAGTAAATGCAATTTCTAGCTAACATCTAATGAATAATTTCTTCCGCAACAATTTATCGCGTGAAACTGGTTGCCAATTCATTGTTGAAAATTTAATTTCATCTTTCATAACACTCATTTCATTGTTATGAAATTTGTAAAAGAAAAAAAAATTTAACAAATACTTTTTGCAAAAACTTTTAAAAATTGTTCGTTTCATCTTCCTTCATTAAATTTCCCTCATTAACTTCTGTTTTTTTTGTATTATCAAAAGAAAAGCAAAAAAGAAAATAGCAGGAAATATCTATTTTTGGACTTCTCAATATATCACTGATAAGGAATGATCGTTGTAATATTATAAGCAAAAAATTTTTGAAATCCAGTTTTTTACTTTTATCTTTTCCGATAACATTGAGTGGGAAAGATTGAAAAAAAAAGAAGATCGTTGCCATTATCATAGGAGAAGTTTTGAGGAAGCAAAAAATTCTCCTAGCTTATTGATCATTTTAATTAAAATAATATTGAAGATAATTTTTTAAGCTAAGCTTGTAATAATTTAATGTATTAATTTAATATGCTAATTTAATATGCTGCAATGATTAAATGAACGAATAAGCTAAGCAGTGATTAATTTCAGATTAAATAGAAGTGTTACTTATCGTGCAGATCGTACCACACGTATGCTATTAACAATTTTATGTGTATTTTTAATTACCGAATTACCGCAAGGTATTATGATGGTACTTTCCGGCATTCTTCCGGAAGCATTCAGACGTCACATCTACAACAGTCTTGGAGATCTGCTAGATTTGCTATCGCTTTGTAATGCATGCACAACATTTGTTATTTATTGCACAATAAGTGAACAATTTAGAAATGTTCGGTTTTTTTTTTTTTTTTTAAATAACCTAGATAAGGATGAAATCATTGCTGAGTGAAATGGAATCAGATTCCAGGCATTCTGAGGTGTTTTAAAATTTTCACAAATTCACTTAATCATTTTTACTCTAGCATTGCTATACAGCATTCTTGTTGCTCTGGATTTTTTGTTGAACAATTGACAAGAAAGGATTATTTCGTATGACATAATGTTAGGTTGATATTAGGATGAAACGATTAGGTCACTGTTTTTGTTTTTGCGAAGATTAAATATTTTGTTTAAACATTTCAAGGTAATATGAATGATGAAATAGGATGAGGTAAAAATTTCAGGGAGGGGGAGGGGGTAAAATTATATTAGGTACGACAAATTGTAATTTAGATTACACTTACACGGTTGCCTAATAGTTTTAATTCAATTCTTTCTCTTTTTTTTTACAGGAATTTAAACAAGTGTTCCTACCACGTTCATTATTTTGCTATAAGTTAAGATGGAAATTAAAACGAGACTACAAAATCTCATCGTCACCTTCACAATCGTACACTGATGTAAGCTTCAAGGACGCTGCTGAATTATCATCAAATGTTTTGTTGCATCGGTGTGTGTGTTTTAAAGCAGACAGTCAAAATTTATAAATTTTTGATATTGCAAAAAAATTTACTAAAATTAACAGTTTTAGTTTTTTTTTTATTTTTAACGTAAATCACTACACACAATTATTGAGTCACGTGTGTCACGTCACTAAAAGATGCGTGATGCTACACTGTGTTACAGTGAGTTTTTCAACCTATTCGCTTCTAATTAATGAAATAGAAGTTAGCTAGTTTATTTCCATCTATTACATTTCATATTTTCGAATAAAGAAATTTACAGAGATCTTGATGAGGAAGTGTGTCCAGTGGTATCGATAGCAACGGAATAATCAATGGAAGAAATATTCGATGACGTCGTCGTACGTTGACAACGACGTGAGGAAAAAATGAACTTTAAATGTGCAAGAATGCGGTAGATGACATGAGTGCAAAAGCAATAAGCATATTTACATTTCAATGATCAAAAAGCAAACGGACTAATCGCTAGCACTTCATGAATTCGATCTATAAATGAATGTTGATGAAGTTGAAAATTTTTTTTCCTTAAAATGAACTTTTTTTATCCAACAAAATTAATAAATTTCAAAAATTAACATTTCTCAAAAGAATTATGTTTAATTGTTATCTTTTACATGGACATTACAAATGTAGTAAAATGAGAAACCAAAATTTGTTTGAACAATAAAATGCCTGTTAAATTGCTATGAATGATATTTAAATTGAATTTATTGAAATTGAATAGGACTATCAATAAACATACTTGTCGTTAATGGATATCATCGAATACTTAGCACTCTTCCTGAAAAGCCTTCGAGTGTTTCCACCAATTTTATTGCATAAAATAACGGAAAAGCAGTTTTGGTGATTCGTTGAAAAAATTTTTGACAATTCAAAACGAGACACTCTTTCTTTAGGTCTTTTTTATTTGCTTTTTCAAGATGCTTTCTTGAAATTCTCTTTTTTAGGCTTTTTCTTATTCTAAATTTCTGTGCATTGATCGAGCAAAAGAATCAAAACGCTCCTTTTGTGTCGGCAACTCTTTGATGTTAAATTTACAGCAAAACTAAATTTATACTTTGGTTTTATGTGTAAATTTTATAAGAATTTGTGGGACAATTAGAGTAACTCATAAGAAAATGCAAATAATTTAAATTAATAAAACAGGAATCCTGCTTGCTTTACATTATGTTAACCGATACGATAGGGTGATGTTTTTTTTTTTTTTTTTTAAAAATTCTGAAGCGAAATATTTTAACAGTATTTCACTACTACTCCTGTTTTATAGCCTGAAGAAATGCCGCTCAGTACCTGAAATATGTTTGACGCATATCCTATAAAATTTCGCCATCTATGTAGTAGTGAAATTGGTTACAAGCGCTTAGCCTTTATTTTGCATTCAATCCCAACACCATCACGTGAAGACAAATGAACCAATTTATTAGCTTCGCTTAATGCTAGCATTACCGCACCCGTGCGCATTACCTTTCATCTGTTCACTCTCCTGCTATGCATCCACTGTTCTAGGATATCTCCCTGTAACTCTCAAATTTCATCATTGATTATAAATTCATCTCGTCCTTACATTTCATTTAACTCATAACTCAACTCTAATTTACACCCAAACCATTCATTAAGTCATTCGCACTCACACTCACACAGCAATATGCATTTGCAAATAACATTTAGCAAATCGAGAGAGATTACGGCTAACTTTTCAGCAATTTTGGTCAATTATCTCACTTTACCTTTACCTCACTCACATTTACTTCTCGCTAAGCACCTAGCAATATTCTACAAATTACACACTTCACACTCTAAATCAATTCTAATATTAATTAACAAATTCTGCTAGCCATATCAGTTCCACGGAGAGAACTAAGTAAGTTATTAATAGCAATTTTAATAATTTTTAACAATTCACAGTCAATACAAACTTTTTCGATAGCGTAAAACTCAACTCACAAACGATAAGTTTTGGTGAAACATGCCTGAAACTCTTAATTCCCAACAACAGAAATTATGATTAAAAAGCAAAATTGAAACAGTAGCGATAGGGCATTTATTTCTCCTGTAACATTAAGGAGAGTATTGATATTATTTAGAATATTATTTTAAGGAGAATATTGAGGTGGTTTTGAAATGGGCCAAGAAAGAGAGAAAAATTGTAATAAAATTTAAATTATACACATATTGTAACTTATTTAGCGAAATTAATTTAATCAAAAATAGAATTGAGGCACAACATAACACAAAAATTAATTCTACAAAATAAAAAGTTCGAATTCCATTTTTAACCATCTGCCTTCTTTATTTTCTTCATTCTTCCAAATGAAAAATTTGTTGATTGGTTGCTTTCAATTGAATTTGTAGGTGAAACATCGGAAAATGTTCCCTTCATACTCTGCAAAAAAAAGCATTCAGCAATAATTAATTTTCACTTAATTCATCCAATTTTCATTCGATTAAACTTGAAATTTTATTTTGCCTCAAATTTTTTGATTTTAAAATTCTGAAGCGAAATATTTAACAAAATTTCATTCAACGAATGAGTACGTTTTGGCAAAAAAAATGTATTCATAAATTGTCATTAAAACTTTTCAGTATTTCGAAATAACTAATATGTATGCAATTACTAGATATTATAAGCTTAGTGTTGCTTGTTGTATGCCATCAAAATTACCAATAATTAATGTGTTATTTAGCATTTCATGCTACAATCAAATTTATTATAAATTTTAACGACATTAATAATAATCGATTTATTATTTATGCGTATATTTGCTAAAATTAAATTTTATTTTAAATAATTTAATTTAGAGATTTAATTAAACAAACAGAGGATGGTGATGTAGTGTTGTTTGAGTTTCCCAATACGTTCCTGCTATTGGCGGCATTTTTCTCTGAAGTTTGTCCGTTCGTTGAACCATCTCGCTTTTGTGGATGTTTCCAACGATTCCGTCGAAATGTTAGGTAGCAGAAGGCACTAATCGTTACGCAAACAGTAAGAACTGTAGCTATTATTGCTACAGTCACCATTATCCATACAGTTTCCGTTTTCCTCTCACGTATTTCGGCAACTTCAAACAATAATAGAAAGCGAAAAAGAAATTTTGCAAAAAAAAAAGAAAAAATTCTAAAAATTTTTTGCTCTATTTTTTTTCCATTTTAGATTGTAGTAGCTATGGAAACATGAAGTGAAAAATTCATGCCTGATAGAACAAAGTAGGATAAAATATTAATTTGATTTTTTGCTTTTTTTTTCTTTTAAAAAAATTCATAATTTTAGCAGCATGTAACATTTCAGCTTAGTATTTACTTACGAATAGTGAAAGTTACTTTTTGAGCAATCAAAAAAAAACCACGTTGCAGTAATCGATTCTTCAATGATTGTTACAGTGCATATAGTTTGAACCTAAAATTAATTATCACGATTGTATTGTAACGGTAAAAAGTGATATTCAGTATTGATTGCACAGCTCACTGAAATGTTCGCTGATTCACAAAATTGTACAACGTAAATAGCTGAAACAAATAACCGCTACGATTGTTACACGTAAATGTAAGCGTAAATGAGATATGCATCTGTATAACGTTGTAATTTATGTTTTAGAGAACGCATTAGATCTAAATTTTTTTATTATGTTTAGCTTTTTAAACATTTTAATAGGTTTAAAAATAGAATATGTCGCACATGTGATATACCTCACGTAACATATATTCAAAACCTTCCGGACTGTTCACAATTTGCATTTTCAGGTTGTCCGGTTTCACCTTAGCTCTTCTAAGAGCTTTGAACAAAAGTTTGTCACATGTTATATTTAAGCTAATAATTGCGACGTAATGTTGTTTAGCATCGTAATACGCTTGCTTTGAAACGCATTCCATTAAATCGCTACGTGAGACGTGCTGCAAACAACGTTTGCACAAACGTTTACATTTGCGCATATTTCTTTTCAAACATTAATTGCTACTACTAATTAACAATGAAGAGAGGTAGAAGTGTAATTTTTTTTAGTGCTTTTTCTCCCCTTTAATTAATGAATAAATATTAACTTTACGTAACAAACGTTTCAATTCGTGCGAGCTTACATTGATTCGTACACGGTACTGCGCACAAGTTTTGAGAGCAATTATGCTAATGATAATTGGAAACAACCGCATGGAAATGTACTAAAAGACAACAACCGTTATGCTAATTAATTGAAGAGCATTTTTATCGATTAAAAATTTTTGTCATTGACTCACAAAATACTTTAGCCTTTGAAAAACAACACAGTGAAAGTATTGCGCGTGTAAAAATCATGTGAAATTTCAAATTTTAAAATTTCTTCTACGTTTTGCGATACGCGGTCTTTCATCTTCTTCTTGAAGCGTTAACGTGTAAGGATGTTTGTTTGCTTGAGAGCTGTTTTTTTTCTTTCGTTAATTTTGAGAAATATTTCTGAAAAATTAATAGGAGTAAATGAAAAATTAATAGGAGTAAAAAATTAGACACAGATTAGACGCATTTCAAAATTTAGAATTTCGAAGTGTTGAATTAAAGCCAAAACGTGAGATTCCTGATTACACGCAAACTTTCTACATTTTTTTTACTTTTTTTTTTCATCTACGCTTTCATTCTTTTGAAGATGAATTGATGATGCTGCTAGCTCTTCCCTTTTAATCTTTTCGTGCATATTAATTCAATTATTTATCTGTAAATTTTAAAATTTTTGGTTGAAAAATTAAATTAGAAAAAAAAATGTAACGATTAAACGATGAAAATGATATTAATTGCTACGGCTAAGATTACTTACTGTTCATGCTATTTACGCTTGCTACTCACGTTATTCACAGCGTGGGCGAATAATTAGCAAATAATACAGTCAGTGATCAATTAACAACTAATGTCATATTTTATTTATATTAATAAGTTTATTTATCAAATTATTTAGACATTAAATTTACACTTTCTCTCTGTAAAAAGAAAGAAGCATACTTGCCGTGTCAAATCGTTGAATGTCATTTTTTTTTTAATATTTTACTACAACGTTTTTTGCACCTTAAACAAATCACAAGTTATAACTTTAAAATCATCACTTTTTTTTTGAATTTTTTTTTGCAATTTTTAAAAATATTCCAAAATGAATTAGTTGAATGTAATGAAGTGTTTTTGCACAAGTTAAATTGAATGATCGAGTAAAAGCAAAGAAAACTACCATATAGTTGCTGTATGCATAAAATATCAAAGTTCGTAAGTTTAGGTTTTACATATTGACCGTCAGCATCGATAGATGGATAGTGATAGATTGATGACATTATCGATCCTTTTTCATCGGAATGTTCCAAGCCCAATGCATGACCAATTTCATGAATTGCTGGTGGTAGTAAATCTACCATATCATATCTATATTAATTTAATTAAAAAAAAGAAACAAAAATATTTAATTTGTTTTAAAGTCATTAAAGGAAAAAGAGGGGGAGGGGGGAATAGTAAAAATAAAACAAAAACAAACTTAACCTGGAATGTTCGGTAACAATCATAGTAGTCCATCTTTCGTCAGCATCAAAATGAATTAAACCATGTGGTGGAAGTAATGCATGAGCTAATATCATGCCTGTTATAAACGTTAACTGAGGGCTTTCAATTTCGTTCAAAAAAATTTTAATAGAATTTTTAAATTTAGCAAAAATGAGCAAAAATGCATCAGCATAATAATGGTTATGCTAACAATAGTATGAGAAATAAGGAGTTAAATTATCAATAAGATCACTTTAAATGTTTAATTAAATGTCGAAAAGTTTAAAATTGGAATACACCTGCCACATTTCCAGTAATTAATTTAGGAAAAATGAAAGAAAAAAAGAACCTGGTCCATCAAAGGCAAAACCATCCCCATGCTCTCCTCTAACAAAATCAATTCTAATATTTCCATTTCGTGGCACCTCAGTGAAATTTAATTGTGTTACTGTTGACCAAACATCAAATGCTCTCCTTATCACATCCCTGAAATTTTCAACGAATAGTTATCATTGAAAAAGCATACATATACATATGTATATATTTATTTACTATAAGAAAGAATTTCTCAAAAAAAAAAAATTATCAAAAAGAATGAGGCGCAGCATTTTCGTACTTTTAGTAGCAAAGAGTAATCGTCGTACCTTACTAATTTTCTGGATAATTTTTTAGGAATAAATCCTATTGAATATGTTAAATTTTTATTCGTCCATTTGTACACTCTGTTTGAATCTGCAAAATTTAATTAAAAATAGCAAACATTTACAAAATTCCACGAAGAAAACTTTTTAAATTTTTTATTCGTTTAATTTTTAGCATTTTTTTTTGGTCTAAAATAATCTAAATGTAAAACTATTTGAGTTTTAACAGTTTAATTTTTTAAAAAAAAATTGCTAAATTTAATGTCTCATGTTATCTCAGCCTTTCATTTCACGTAATTACAAAGTGGTCATTAGCTCGAACATGCGTTAGCTTAGCCAGTTACCTACCCACCGTTCTACCTTTATTTAAATTGAGCAAATTTGGGTGAGAGCGTCATCAGAGGATAGCAGTAATAGTAGGAACCGTTTGAATGTAACTCACTGCTATCACGCCTTCCGCACCTCATCTTCCCGATTCTCTGCCGCTCATTAAATTTTTCTATTAATTTTAGATTTTGAAAATTTTCCAACGATCTGAGCATGCTGCTGAAATGAAGCTTTTTAATTGCAATTTATTTTAAGCTTGTGCTCTTATGATTATACATGTTGAAAGTCTTGAAAAAACTTTGACTTTTCATGCATTAAACAAAATTCATAATGGTAAATGATTGTGATATGGAGAATTTTAAAATTTTTTGATAAGAAAAATTGCTCAATTCCTAATTTTTGTCAAATGCTTCATTAAAAAATTTAAAAGTTAATTAAAATTAAATGACAATAATGCTATTGTTCGTGTGGAATTAAACGACTATAATGATGATTAAGCACTATGCTGTGCTCTAATGATTTTAAATTATCTTACCTATGAACTTTTTGAATATTTTCTAAATGATAAACATCAGTTGTATTTTTCAAAAAATCGTACTTTATTAAATATTCCTGCAATTTTTTTATTTCTTAATTAAAACACATAACTTTTAGATGTAAAAATGCTAAATAATGCTTTTTTTTTAATTTGTCACTTAATTTCTTCGTACGCTTGCAAAAAAATTTCAGAGATTCAAGAACATCACTACATTTAAATGTGCAAATATTGCAAATGTTGCAAAATGTGGCATACTAAATTGTTGAAATACAGTTTAAAAAAAAGTTATGAATAGCTCTTTTAACCTCAAATTTACATTTGAAAAAAAATAAGCATCTTACAAGCGGAAAATTCCTGACACTCACGGATGGTACGTGCAGGAGAAAGGTTGAAATAAAGGTAACACTGATAAAGTATAACATACGTGTAAAATAAATTAAAATCTGAAATTGATTTAATGCATGTTTGATATTCATTTATAAATTTATATTTATTTGTGATGAAAAATAAGGCAAATTTGCTGACGAAATTTACGTAACACATAATTTCACCGTGTAATTTAACAGTGATGAATGCAGGAGGTGTGGTAGAGGAGAAACAATGATGATAATAATAAACGAGCTGAAAATGATTTTTCAAAAATGATTGCAAATAAATGATTTGAAATGATAATTTTAAATTGATTTCAAAAATCTTAAATTATGGTTTGAAATAACCATATTTTAAATTATCCGCCCCGTGCGAAGAAAACGCATACATACAAACAAGTGAGAATTATTACAGTATTTCAAAGAGCACCGCTCATCCATTTTACTTTTACAGTTCGTAATTTCAAATGTACGAGCTTCTTTTTATCTATTCCGTATTTAAATGAGGCTAATATTAGAAAGTGAAATGGAACATATTTGTAGAGAAAAATGTGAAAATTATACTTTTACAGGATGAAGAGCTTCTTATATCGCACGTCCATTTCATTTTTATTCAAAAGTATCGCGTGAAAGGCCGGAGCAAAATTTCAAAATTTATGAGTGTATTTGTAGATTCTTCAAATTTTTTAAACTTCAAATATTATATTACAAAAACATACAATAAGTTTGGGCTTTTTGTTTTAGGAAAAGAAGCACATCAGGCTTTATTTATTACCATTTCTATCGAATTTTAACTTTCGCTTGTAATGTAAATTTTTCATACCTCTAATTTTTGTGTCCAATTCTAAAGTAATTTTTATTCAGCTTCTCACAATCTCTCCTATAGCAGCATTTGGTTCCAAAAAAAGTTTTTACGAAATCTACAAATATTTTCTTTGCGTATATTCCTTTTTTCCAAGGCAAATTTACTTGTTGCTAAATGAGTAGCAGAACTAGAGTACCACATAAGCTTAAGTGATTTGTGATAGTTTACTGCTAAATTATCGACGGAACAATGAGTAAATTGCAAATAGTTAGTATTTTATAAAACAACACAAATTCATGCAGCAAGAATGCCTTATAACATGCACAAGAACCATGCGATAAATTGGTCACGAACTCGTTCAACTCATACACGAGATAAAACCCTATTTTAAAATTAAAAAAAAACACTTGGCACAAATGCTTTCAGTTTTAAAAATAAAAACTCCATTGGAAATGCTTCTCGAGACAAGAAAAATGAATGATGTTTCAGATATTTTCTCTAGGACTTCTCAAATGATTAAGTTTCCAATAAATGCTTGGTAAGACAGCGCAAGAAAAATATTTCAACCGAGCTTCATTCTGGGATACCTTATAGACTTTTTTTTAAGATAAATCTAACAAGACTTCGCTGTATATGCTGAAATTATACCCGCAAAAATTATATTTTTTTGTCAAAGATTTACAGCTCATTGTTGACATTTGGCGATCATACAATGAAATGAAGGAAAATAATATCACAAGTACAATCAATACCTAACAATTTGAAAAACGGTTATCATTTCATTTTATATAAATTTACAAGACAAAGCAGCAAATGCTGAGAGTCTATCCTCTTGGCTAATAAATCATAAAAAGTTATTTGTTAAGATGCAAGCAGCAAAACAAGGTTTCACTTAAATTCAATAACGTTTCAGATAAAAGAAAGTTGAATAAACTACCTATTTCTTGGAAATCTTCTGAACAACACTATTAGCTGATTGTGGAGCAGGTCTCCTCCTCGTCCTCTGTATACATATTTTATCAACGAATGCTATCAAAGAGTTCTTATCAATTGGATGAATGATACTGTTATAAACGGCTTTTGCTGTTGCGCTTGAATTAGGCAAACATTTATCAGTACGCTCGCGCATAAACTCCCATTTGCCATCCTGCAAGCATGTAAGCAATTGCGATCGTCGATGAAAAAATCAACTCAAACTTAAAGAAACAAGGAAAAATTTTGTAGTACACGAGAGAAATTTAAGAATCTCATTGGAAGACAGTAAACTTCGTTCGGTCCTGAAGTTTATGTCAAAATACTAAGCACATATCGTATTTCGTAGATGGTTGCAATTTCTGCCAAACTTACTACTGCACTAAGTGGTTAAATTATGTAGGCATCTTAATCAGTATTAGCTTTCATTACTGATTAATCTCGATGAGATTTAAATAAATGTATTTCAGAAGCATGTGGAATTTATAAAACGAAATTTACTACTCTAAAATGCCATGAAGTTTTTCTGGCACTAGAAAAGATAAACACCTTAAAGGAATCAGTATTGGAAAAATAAAGCATTACTTTCATAATTTTCTAGTTTTTTAGGAAATATTTTCGAGAAATAAATTCGATTTGTGTAAGGCAATTAAGCATATCGTCTTCATCTGCCATAAATATAAAATACGTCAATATCAAATGAAAGACTAACTTTAAAAGTACATTCAATGATTTTATTATCATATGGCAATAACTTCTTAGTTGCTTTCATTTTCGCCATTGGTTCTGACTGGTTCTGTACAAAAAGAAAGCCAATGTGCTCCGGCAATTCACCAGGTTTTGATACACGTCTTATTTTTAATTGAAAGTCAATTGAGTTATGAGATGGAGGTTTCCATTTCAACAACGTATCACATCGTCCACAATGATATGGCTAAAAAATAAGCAAAATATGTTGATTCGTACAGTAATAAACTAAAAGTTAAATTAAATAGTTATAAGCTAATATTCTGCATTTATAAAATTTGTATAAGCTGCTTCTCCACTTAATTAATTTAACCCAACACGCTCAGAAGCAATATAAATTGGATTTCAACATGTGACGATGTGTCCCAGCAAATGGAAAGATCTCTTCCAACTACTGATGTTTTGTAATGCACAAAAATTATTGACAGGTGTGCTTTTGTTAAAGCACACTCGTTTAAATAAAACATGAATTTCATTCCGAAACTTACTTCATTTACCGGCTGAAAAATTAAGCCGTCAATTTCATGCCCAACATTTTTTGTAAACTTTTCATCAAATAGCTTTCGAACCGCTTCCAATTCCCAAAAATCCTGCAAAAACAATCCCGAAATAAGTCGTTGAGAACCTGGAAAAACTTAATAAAAAAGAAGGAATAACTTCCTCACACCTTATTACGTATACTTATCGGTTCGTTCTCTCTTCTGATACGACCACTTCTCAGTGCATCACGACGTGGCTGAATGAGATCTTCACGAATACACGATAAACGAGTAGTGAAATCACATTCGCCCACATTCTGCCCCTAAAACATAATAAGGCTTCACTACTAGTTTGTTTTTACGCTTGTATCAGGGAATTTTCTCCCATGTTTCAACAAAACAATACTATGACATGCCAACCTCGAATTTAATAATATCGTAGATAAGCAACCTTGGAACATCGGTTATGTCGCCAGATTCTCCCTTCACCTGTATAAATATGATATAACTTACAAATATATAAACTTTCATTTTGCAAGCAACTCCACTCAAGATAATTATAAACATTTAATTTGTGCTTCGACTTGATAATGCTTACCAGCTAACGCACCACTTGATATTTTAGTAAAATTATTATATGCATTTCGCATATTGTCAATCTTTCTACAATATAATCCATTGCATGCAATGCTTTGTAAAAAGATAAAGTAAACTTTATACTGAACCTTTTCAATTATCATTTCACAATCTAGGAGAGTATTTCGAACATGACGAAACTCTTTTTTGTGAGGAAATGTTATGCAGGATATTTTGAACACATTATTGTTCCGATCAAATGCATATATTGAATCTTCATCGTCAATAAGGACCATATATCTAAATTATCCATATTTATTAGGAACACGAGTAGATACTAATGAAATTGCAATTCGACCATTTACTTCCCCAAACGATAACCTCGAGCAGAACCGGGTAATGACTACTCTCACTATAATTTATATTTTGCATCCAGGCTTCACACACGCAACTGCCGTCTCATAATTATGAAAGAAACTACCTTGAAGGACATTTACTCACCTGATTCCATCCGCTTTCCAGGATACCATATACTTCTTTTCAGCCAAAAAACGCAAATTATCTCTTTCCATTGATACTGGTTGACTTCCAGGAAAGCCATCTCTTTTATACCCACACATATCTCGGATCTACATATTCATAATGATAACAGATCGGTACAGGTCATTGCACTTATGTCTAGTTGCAAATCACGGCACTTTATGCCTTTTTTTTAAAGCTCTAAATCAAAGTAATGATGTACATGAATAGTGAATTAATTACGGTTAATCATGAGAACGATCAACAGGAAAGAATAGCTAACATAAAAAAAGATTTATAAAGACAGAAATAACCTTATTTTGTAAAATGGCCTTCGTAATGGGATCCGACACATATGTAACACTGGGTACTGCTCCATCCATAAATTTAGGCTCGTCTAAAAATAAGTTTACAACATCGGAAATTTCAAAACAAAAGAACTCCAAGCCAAATAATATCAGAATTTTTGTACGGTTTTAAAGTAAGTCACGGAATCTTGATACGACTGATACTAATTAAACCAAACACAAAGAATAAACGAAAAACACACCAATATGTGCATCAGCATTACCCGAGATAACTTGATCAGCACTGACATCGTCAAGTGAAATTCCACTACTAGGAACTGGACCATTCTCCCACGCAGGACGCGGCGGTGCCTGCAATTCATTTCACTTTTTTATTCCATAATATGTTTAATCACTGGGCACTGTCGTCGAATGCAACGATCTCGAAAAACATGTTATACTCGAATCAATGGGAAATGAATTTTCCATTTACTTCATGAAAACAAATAAGTCATGATCGAGACAAAACACACTATGATCAGAAAGATATGCAAAAATTAACTTAAAAGAGAAAAAACCTCAATTCTATCATCTTCATCGCCATATCTTTGCATAAGTTCATCCAAATATAGCTGCTTATAGATGCCATTTGGCCTCATTTGTGCAAATGAATAAATGGCAGCATCAATTGCCCAATCCATAGCACTAGCAAGATATGCTGCTATCAGGAAGCCTGTTCTGTTATATCCATGAGTGCAGTGCACGGCTACTACATCTTTAGGATTTGCCTAAGAGCATGCACAATGAATATTTGAATTATCCTAACATTTCAGCTTCTAAAACGCCTGGAAGAAAAGTTTCTTTTCTCCTTCGATATCTAAAACATTGAGTTAAAACACATGCTTTATTGCTTTATCACGGATGTGCGCAGGCAAGTTGAAAATTTGTTCGGGGTTGAAAAAAATGCAAAATGCAGAGATTAACCTGAAGAAATCCACGTACTATCCGACAAAACTGCTCCGTTTCAGCAACAGACGGTGCTTCGCCATGACCTTTCATTGGAATCTTTTTGTAAATACAGTTTCGTTTCTCAACCTAAACAAGCAGTAATAAAAGACCAAGTGTTACAATAAATAAAGGCTCAATACTTTTGTAAAATATTTTGAATGTTAAAACTGCGATCAAACTATAAATTAAATCAAGAAAAATAGGTTATACCATGAAAAGCTCAGTAGCAAAACTATGATAATTACATAAAGAATTATAATACCTCCTTTTTATTGTAATAACGACTGGTTTTTGTGAGATCGATCCACAACCCAATTCTTGCGCCTGGCTCGGCACCACGAAATTTGTATGAAAAGACATCTCGCGGATGAAACTGCCATTTTTTCTCAATTTGATCATCATATAGCTTACAAAGAGGGGTTTTGAAGGGTAAGAAATGCTTTGCAACAACCTGAAATCCTCACAAAATTTACTTGTTTACATATTCTCCTCTAACCTCAATATCCAGAAGGTTTGAATTGCAAGAAAGATTCTGAGGCATCCCTTCACAAAACAGTATGAATTAGCCATTAAAAGCATATGATTCCAGTACATAAATTAAACTAATCATTTCATTATTTCGAAAATGAAATTCTGGACAGCTGCGCAACTACAGATAACATAAAACCTGAGAAGCAACTTGGAATGAAGTGCTACAACAAAACAATTTGCAAGAGCATACCAAGCCTAGCGGTGGACAATAAAGCCAACGATCTGGAGGCCCAAGGCGAGCCTCTTCAATGCTAGGCTTTGCCGAATCTGCGCCACTCTCTTCGTCACTTGCCATTCATGACAGATAGAAACCTACTAACTATAATTTACAGGACAATGCCAAACCATAGGTGTACCCGAAATCTGTAAAACTATTCCTTGAATGTTGCATGTATTTTATATGTTATAAAAATGCACGTTAGCTCATGTTAAGAAATCTAAAATGCAATAATGACAATTAATCACCATTTTCGCAAAAAACACTTATCCTATTGAAATGTATGCTTAATATAGAAGCGTATTATTTTTAAAAATTTAAATCCTTGAATCGGTGTTTCACTGAAAGACTGGAAGATTAGCTAAAAAAGTACGCTACGAGCGTAATAAATTCTACGGCTTCCGTCTACTAATACTCCGGACCACATAGATGTCCATTCTCAGCCCTCTCTCTTCCCTCCCTATCCCTTCTACACTTCCTCACGTGATGTTACCGTCCCAATGACTGAATGCATTGCGACTTCGCCCCTCTCGTATGCAACGAAATCATGAAACGGAACGTCGCAACGTATATGCAGTTGATTGATGAAACTGCAAGTGCTAGTGTCACGTAATTGCAGTGACAAATAGACGTAATGCACTTAAGCTTACAAGCTAATGATAAATATTTAAAACATTTTATGCTTTTTATTCGAAATGTTCCTTTTTAATTAGTTTAGCTTAGCTTAGCTTAGAAACATCGAAACATTGAGTTTTAAATCATATAAAAAAGCAAGAGAGATCACACAAATAATTGAAAATTATTTCTTCGAAGAGTTTCAATGTCTCCTACGAGAGAAATAGTCATAAATGTACCGCATTTGAGTGGTTTATACTCTTTCATTACCTTATTCAAAATTCAATCTTTAGGAATAACTTTATTTGTTAATATTTAAAGTGATAGATTCTATTAATTTGATGTATTAATTGAAGTACTAAATCAAATTTGCTAAAGCTAAAATGACCGAACCTGTTGATTCAAGATAACAAAAATGGAGAAAAATCATAAATACCAAGAATAACGAGGAAATATATTGCGCAGTGTAAGATAAACAAATAATATTAACTAAATTACACTGCGTAATTTAAAAAGATGCATTAATAAAAAAAATTTAAAAATTTCAAAAAGAAAAAGTCTATAATTTGAATTCATCGATTTGAAATATTTTTTTTAATTACTATTAATCTATTACAAGCACTAAATTTGCAACAAAAATTGCTGCAAATTCAGCATTTTTAATAAGTTCAAGTTCAGCGTTTGCAACACTTTCAGAAATCTGATTGCTTGCTGAAAGTTTGGCGAACCTTACGTGCACAAAATTTGTAAGCGTAAAGTTTTCCTGCGTCAATCTCATCATTGCGTCATTTGCGTAAAATTAAACGCATATAGTGGCTTCGTCTATTAATTACTTCTTTACACATAACTCTGTTATGTCCTTTAATATGAAACAAATTTTATCATGCAAAAATTCGTGCTTTTAATCAATTTAAGTTCAGCATTTGCAACAATTTCAGAAATTTGATTGCTTTGTTCAAAGTTTAAAGCAAAGCAAATGTTCGCTTAAATTTCAGCTTTTCGGTTAATTTCCGCTAACCACATATAAAAAGTTAGCTGCAATTGAAATCTTTAAAACAACTCTAATCTTTCCTCTCTTTTCAACAAAATTTAAATTTATACAAAGTACATTAATTTATTAACCATTTCAAGAACTGAAATGCACGTTATTCAAATTTGTAGCAAGCAGAACACAAATTTTTTTAAGTAAGAAAAAGTTAAGCAAACGTAATTCAAAATATGATAGAAAAAAGTTAAAAGTGAATATATACGAAAACAGAAGAGAAGCAGAAAGTGTTAATTATAAATCGGACGTGCATAAATCAAGTCAATTAATGTATGCAACAAGAAAATGGGAAAAAATTCAAAAATGTAGAGAGTAGGATAGAGATAAGTAATTCGTCCTTTTTTTTTCATATATTAAAGTGAAAATTACTTATCCTGCAAAAAAAAATTATCAATACAATAGCAGTGAGATTACACGCATAAAAGAGTAATGCAATCTTTGGTACAATCGAATGTTTACGTACGTAGAATTTTACTAAAATATCAAATGAGAAGAGACTGTCACGTATTCTTCACGTCTCACTTCTTAAGTGTCAATACTGTTAATTATTGCATATTTTTAACTATCTTCCTTGAGTTTTTCTTTTTTTTTTTTCGTGCGTGAAGAAATATTTGCTACGAAATACTTCGTCATTTCTTGCGCTCGCATACGTGGGATAGATGCTATTACAGGCTTTTTTTTTAGGTGAATTAGAATGAATTGATAAGAATACTTCGTCAATTTTAATTGTTTCGTATCTTGCTTTTTTTCTCTATTTTAGAAATATTTTGTTAAATTCATTGAATTTGCAAAATTATTTGGAACTTGCTGAGGAAAGTTTAAAACTTCCGGGCAAATGCTACATTTTTCGATATTTGTAGAACAAACCTGTAATGCTTTATTATGCTTTATAGCAATTTCACAGAAGAAATTGAAAATTACAATTATCCAGCTATTTTAAACTTTTCACATCTCAAAGATGTAAAAATAAGATAAGTGAGTGCTGAGCACTCAATTTCCATTTTCCGTTATTTTTAAAATGTTATTCGAGAAAAAAAAAACTGAATTCCCACTTTTTAGAAATGTCAGTATTGTCGAATTTAAGAAGTTCTACACAGATTGTAGCTATTCATGTATTATCTGACACTTAAAAGCACCAGTTGCAAGTGTAGAAAAATTTTTTATTACCGTGCACTGCACTGTTGCCGTACATTAGCGAACAAATTTTAATTCTAAAAGTTTAATCGGAATTTAAAGCAATTCCCAAAGCAATAGCAGATGGATGAGTAAGCAAAGGAGTAGTAAACGGGACAATCGATGTTTCAACTACCTCTACCGTTGACTGCACAAAAGTGGTACAGACCGATTGATTAAGCCACATTGAGCAGCACAACAGGAAAAAGTGTCCAATCAACGTGTCAACCGTTGTATCCACGAATCAATAAATGAATGACCAGCGTTTATGAATGACCAGCAACGTCAACCGTTGCATCATAAATGAATAAAGTACAGTCCATAGATGTCTAGCTATTAGTGGGAGTGGCTTGATGAACCGTATAGACAGATTGCGTGTTAGGATATGAGAGAATTAGCTGTTTGACTGTTGAATGAGCAGAGGAAACAGAGACAAGGAAATAAAGGAAGCATTGAAGCGGAGGACGAATAGATGAAAAGTTATGTGCTATAGAGTGTGCACACAAGTGGCAGCAGTGACGAAAAATATGGAGAAGGATTATCCTGTACAGTGTCTGAGATTAGCAAAAGCATGCGGGAGAGAGATAGGTAAGAGATCATAGACATCTAGCACTCCACCGAGAAGGGAGGGAATTGTTGGTGGGTGCTACCACTAACTGTACAGGCGTCTATGGAACTATGGAACGACAATCTCTCCGTATGCTTCTTCCTCACCCCTAACTTTCCCACGCCGCACGCACACTACGTAACCTTTCATTTGTCCACTCTCCGTTCCATGCCTCCTTTGTTTGGCATTATCTCTAGCATCTCTCCTCCGCTCATGTAACAGTCTTACAGTCCATTCTCTCACATTCTAACACTGCGAAGCCACTCCCACTGACACCTACCTATACTTGCCTATGAACTACACATAATTGGTGGTCATTCGTTCACTCATCCATTCATGCGTCAACACACTGTGGTCGATCATGCACGGTCATGCACGCTTTCCCTCTTCCGATGAATTTTTTGTTTGATCAGTTGCTTGCCCTACCAGCGACCTCAGCAACCTCCTCAATCCTCGATCAGTTGCCCTATCCTCGACCTCATCCCTACCTCATTGTCTATCCCATCTAGCTCATTTGCATTCCCCTCAATTCCCCAATCACTTATCCTGTCCTCTACCTTTCTTCGTTTGAAATTTCCAGTCAATTATCCCATCCATCACAGTTTCATTCCCGTCAAATTCCCAATCAGTTATCCTACCCTCTACCCCTCTTCGTTTGAAATTTCCAATCAATTATCCTATCCACCACATTCTCATCCTTGTCAATCTCCTGATCACCTCTTTATCCTCCTCAATAGCCTAGTCTCTTTGACCTCTTCCGCTTCAGCCTTGTCAATGTGTTAATTGTTTATCTTGTTGTTGTTGCCTTTCCGGCTGATTAATTTTTTACTCAGCTGCTCCACTTGCCGATGCTGTCTTCAACTTCATCCTTAATTACTAGTTGTCCATATTCATCGTGATGATGATGTGCTGCTTTTGCAACTGACCACAAAGGTATTTGAACTTTTATTTGCTATCTACTAATCATTCACCTGTTCTCCTGTTGAAATTGGAATTAATTCAAATTCTCAATAAACTTTCAAAAATAAAATTTGTTTTGAATTTGTCAGGGAGTGTAGTGGACTTTTTTTTTCTTTCTACAATACAATAAATGTATTCGTTCTACTTAAACACTAGCACATTCCTTAATTATGCATATTTCAGCTTCTCGCACTTGCAATACGATTAGCTACTGGTGTGATTCAGATTTATGGTTACAAAGGAAAAGCAGTAGCAGAGATGGAGTAGGTAGTATGTTTGGAGAGCAACGTGTGGGACAATGTCGCTCATGTCATTTCGTTCTACGCAAGGAATTTTGTAAGTAAAGAGCATGAAATTTCAATATAAAAAAATTGGATTGGTATTTGTAAACAGAGTTGTTGCATCCTCTCCAATTTATAAATTTTTTTTTCAGTGCAATGGTACACGTTTGATGGGAAAAAAGGGAAAAGGAAAAAAAATAAACAAAATGAAAAAATGGAAAAAAAAACAAAAAAAACAATAAAATCAAAAAAAAACGAAAAGGGATGATGGGAAAGCCAAAAAAATTTTTAGGAAACCAAAAAACAAAAAATATATTAAAAAATAAAAAAAATAAGAAGAAGAAGAGAGGTAATATTCAAAAAGTATGAAATAAATAAAATAAAAAATAAAACAAAAAAAATAAAGAAAAATGATGAAAAATAAAAAATAAAGGAGCAAAGAAAAAAATAGAAATACTAAAAAAGGAAAAAGAGCAGAACAAAGAAAAAAATGAAAAAAAAACCCAAAAAAGAGGAAAAAAATAAAAAAAATGAAAAAAAAACAAAAAAGATTAGAAAAATTAGAAAACTCAAAAAAGAGGGAAAAAATAAAAAAAATGAAAAAAAAAGATTAGAAAAATAAACAAAAAATTCAAAAAAGGGAAAAAATTTAAAAAATTAAAAAAAAAAGATTAAAAAATGAAAATGAAAAAAAAAACCCAAAAGAAAGGAAATCAAAAACCGAAAGAGAGTCCCATGAAGGCTTACGTGATTACGTGTGTCACATGGTGGTATTTAATTCCATAGAATTTTCTGAAAATTCTCACTGCAATATTTGTTTTAGTGGATTTTCATTGGTATTTTCATTTCTTCACTTCAGTAAACATTGATTTCTTTAAGCTTCTTTATTATTGTAAGCTTAGAGATTCTGACCATTTCACAGCTTAGAAGTTGCATGCAGTAGGGAAGTTATGGGAATGCAGAATTTCTGAGTTGCATGGTTTGGTCTTCAGTGCTCCTAAAATTCGTCGATCGCTTCTTAAGCGTTTTGAAAATTCTCTAGGAATGTTGCATCAGGGAACCAATTCATATTTTCCCTTTTGTAGATCATATTGTAGTTTGGAAATTTTTGGATCACTTATAATGTGTGTGAGTTTAAATTTTTTTTGCTTTTTTTTTCGAACATTTTTTTTTTGAAAGTTTTCATTTTTGAATGTTCGTTAATCTAAAATTGTTTTCCGCCTTTTGTACAAATTTCTGTTCTTTGCATTCATTTTCAATCTTTTTTTAGTGATTCAATTTTTTTTTGTTTCTTTTTTTTGATTTCCAAAATTCTTTACTTTGTAATTGTGGAACTTTTCCTGTGAATTTTTGAAATTATGTTTTTGAAGGTTTTTTTTATAGTCACTGTTTTTAACTTTTATTTGAATGTTATAAGTTTCGAATTTTTTTTGTATCATCGCTGATCGAAACGCGCATTGCGTTTCGTAATTTCTAAACCTAAACCTCATGGAATAGTTAGTTTCTTTTGCTTCATCCATTTTATTTTACCATGTACATGCATTTTGAATGCTTCAACTAGCTGGATGCCTTTTTTGTTTTTAGCTAAAAATGCATGCAAGAGTTTTAGTACGTTTCAGTAGTAGTAGTAGTAGTAGTAGTAGTAATAAGTGCTGGAAGACAATGAGTACAGAAATAGCTCATGCAAGAAATTGATATATACATTTCCAATATTGTAAGTTTACCATGAATTTTTCCATAACCTCATCTTGAAATTTTCGCATTTTAAGATCAATTTTGGAACTTCTATTTTTGAAAAAAAAAAACGATTTTTTGTTGCTTGAAATTATGGAATAGTTTGAGTTCTGTTAATTGCCCATTTTTCCCACAATTTTTAAAGCTCTTCATGCAATCATAGGAATTTATAGTTTTGAATTTCTAAAAAATGCAATTTTCAAAATGAAATGCCACACTTCTTGATGGATAATGAGAGATAGAGGAGAGAGAGAGAGAGAGGGGAAGACGAGAGTAACTTCCCAGGTGTATTATTCGTTCAAAAATGACTTAATCTTCGCTAAACAGAGAGAGAGAGAGAGACCATCAAGTAAGGATGTTAACGTGCTATTCAATTCTAAAACTAAGGATGTTGAAAAGCCGAGGTGTATTGGCGTCCGTCTGGCCGAGTGGTCTAAGGCGTTGCGTTCAGGTCGCAATCTACTTCGGTAGGCGCAGGTTCGAATCCTGCGGCGGACATCGAAGAGTGAGGTTTTCACCTTTGTTGAATTTTAAACTTTCCACTAAATTAAGCTAAGAAAATTCTGAAGTATTTTGCATTATTTTAACATTTTACAGCATTATATGTCGATTATTATTAGTAATAATAATTATCTTTATTGTTATTACTACTATTATTATTATTGATTATGTTGTAATATTATGTCGTAAAAGGTGATAATGGATTAATGATGGATAGACTAAAAGGAGAAAAAAAAATCGACGAAAATATTTTCTTTCCTTTTTCTTTCATTTTCAGATTGGAGAAAAGGAAGGACGGAGGAGTAGAGAAAGAAGGGGCAATGAACGAATGACTGAGTGGTTATTATTTGTCAAACGCTCACTTCAATCGTTTCATCAAATATTTAAATCGATATGTTCAAATTAATTTATTCTTGCTTTCATACTCAGCACGGCGTATTTGAACCTGAAATTAACAAAATTCTCTGTATGTTTTCCTTATTTGAATTATTTTTGGAAATCTTAGAAGAAACTCCTGGAAAAAATTCATTTCGTAGTTTTTCTTTTGTTTTCTCTCTCAAACAGTCTTGTTAAATTATTAACCATTATGAACGGTTTTGCAGTTCAAATTGATGACAAGAAAATAGCAACAAAACTAAGTATAATTAACAAACTTTGAAAATTTTAAAATAATTTTAAATTATAAATTAAAAGCTGTATAGATGACACACGATAAGCATCTAGTCATCATCCCGCCCATCATATCGATAATTTTAAATTGATCGAAAAAGATGTAGGACAAATCTCTATGAGTGTCGTTCCTTCAAAAAATATTTCAATAGACCGAAACTGGAAATGGCTTCCTCTACCGCACTGGAGCATTTTCACAACGTTATTTCAAACACTCGATTACTTTTCACAGATAGATAAATGTTAAATTTTTTTTATAGCAATTTGATATTTTATTCCTACATAAAGTCTTATTCTGTTCTCTTAATTTGCGACGGTAGAAATTTACGTTCGTTTTTAAATTATATATCATTTTTTATCTTATCAGTACTATTTACAGATAACCATATTTTTTTCGATACAGTGACATACGAGATACTTCGAAATGGAATTTTATGAGTTCAAAATTTCAATGAGGATCATTGTTCTAATAAATATAACAAAATTACGATTAGAAAGAAAGGAAAAAAGTAAAAGGAAGTGAAATGGTTATAGTTTTTAATAGCTATAATAACTAGTATAATGGGATAATGGCTGTTATGAATAACCGGTAATTACAGGTGTACCGTAATTCATGACATAATTTTGATATTTTATCGATTTAGGCAGTAAATTAAAGTGGGAAGTAAAAGTCACTTAGATCTTTCGTTGCATCTTTTTTTTTCTAATTGTTTTTTGTTCATTATTGCTAGTATTTTAAGTGTGATCAAAAATGGCGGAAGGTGGTAAGCATGATGAAACCTATGATATGCCGCCTCCTCCTTCCTACACATCAATTTATCCGGCAACACCGGATGATATATCAGACAAGTTTGCTACGATGAACTGTAAACCAAAAGACAATAACGGATTTACGGATGACATGTCACTTGTTATCAAAGCTGCTGATTTAGCTGCTCGACGTCATCGTAAACAACGTAGAAAAGATGCCACACAAACTCCATACGTGAATCATCCGATTGGTATTCGTTCTGTTCACTTGTGGTTTAACCATTATCAATTTGCATCGTTCATCAACGGGTCGTTAGAAACATTTGATTGTAAGAGGAATATTTACAAATTCGCGATTAATTTTTAATTTCCAATTCATTAAATTGTTACATCTAAAGTTGTGAACATGACATTGTTTGTTTTCCAGGTGTCGCCTACATCTTAACAAATGAAGGAAAAATAACCGATGCGGCAACAATCATCGCTGCCATACTGCACGATACTGTTGAAGATACAAAAACAACAGATGAAGAAATTCGAAAAATGTTTGGTGATGAGGTTGCCGGTCATTTACAAAATGATTTTAATTTTTTCTCATTTGCTTAGAAAAAAAAATGATGTTTTCTGTGTAAGAATATTTAAAAAAAAATAATGCTATATGACGTTATATAAGTTAGGAAACATTCAACGCTATGTTTGCAAAAAGGTACATTTAAATTTAAATTAGTTAACGTTTTTTTACTAGTACATTATGAAAATTGAATTGCATTAAGGTGGCTGATATCGTCAAAGAATGCACAGTGATGAAAAGTATGAAGCGTGAAGAAAGAATGAAATCTCAATTGGAGAAAGCATCCAAACTGTCATGTAAGGTAAGTTGGTTTTGCTTTCAAGACTTTTTTCGAAGTTATTTCCGTTTTTATTTGTTCGAAATTATTCCATCTTGTTCCTCTCATTCACTCACCAGCAACAATCATTTAAACAAAAGTAAACACAGAGGAATGGCTAAATTTATTTAATATCGGAAAAGCTACTTTTTTGTCACAAATTGACGTTGAAATACTTAGTTTGTCCTTTTAATGTCCTCCTTTATCTTTTTTTCGAAGTTAACAAATTTCAAGTTTTAGGCAAAGCTTATACAATTAGCGGATAAATTGTATAATATCCGTGATATCGAACGTGGTACACCATTTGGGTGGACTAATCAGCAAACAATGGAATATGTTTTATTTGCAAAGGATTTATTATTGAACATCAGGGGAACAAATGGACCACTGGAAACAGCCTTGGATGATGTCATCAATAAATATATGAAATAAGTGGTAGAGAATTAGTTCTATTTTTATCGAATTTTTGTATTAGATGAAATGTATTGAATATTATTCATTCATAATCAATTATAGTTAATTAGTAGTGATAAAATTATCATTGCGATCTGTTTCGTGGAATTTTTTAGTAAGTTCCAGAAAAGGAGAGATTGCACAATTGTAATCTGTATGTGATGGATCGATCGATATTTGAAATTCCTATCCTATGCGATAAAATCGAATGTCATCTTACCCATCCATCCCTTTTACCTTATTAGAATGCAAAGTGATAATTTTGGATGTAGGCAGTGGAAAGGCTAATTTTTCAAATGTGAAGAATGAAAAGATTGATTTTAAATATAAACAATAAAAAAGCCTTTTTTTACTACTATTTCCGTCTCAGTGAAGTTTCCAGAAGCATATATCCTTGGCATTTGTGGGCATTGTCAATTTTTTGTCTTATTATTAGCGTTAAGGTTTGTAGAGTCGAAGTAGGAAAATAATAGCGAAAGTTTTTATATGGAACACTTTTAAACAAAACTGATCATTTTAAGGAATACTCCAGTTTCTCCTAAAATATTTTCGGATGTTAAAAAAATTAAAATACTGGAATATATGGTATGACTGCCGTTCTCTCTAGTCATTCACTAACTTTTCTTAGCATTTATGGGCTTAATTTTTTGTCTTATTATCAGCGTTAAGGTTTGTAGAATCGAAGTACGTAAAATAGCGTAAATTTTTTTAATGAATTTGCCGCAATCATTAGCGCTCATTTAGCAAAGCCAACTTGCATTAGTAAAGTAATATCTGTAATTTCTCCAGCAAGCACAAATCGACCGCTCTGTTAATTCAGTTAAAATTTGTGAATTACAATTATAAATGGGAAAATTGAAAGAAGCAATACTGCAATATTATGCATTGCTAAAGTATGTCAGTAATGCATTAATGAAACTGATAAAAGTATCAACGAAGAAATTTTTCTTATCAATTTGCTGTAATCCTGAAATTTTCATTCTTAGATTTGTTGCCGATGTTAAATAAACATTGAATTAGAAAAAGTTATCCTTCATTTAAATTTTCAGACTGGAACAATTAGTATTTTTTGACGAATTTGATTAATTTTGAATTGAAAAAAATTTTCACTGTTGCTCTTCTATCACTGTCACCATCTGCAGTACAATTTATTGAGTGTATTAAAAACGAACAAACATGGGAGGGAAAAGAAAGCAATTAGCATAGTTCGTCTTTTTACTAATTAATAAGCTCCTTCGCTTCTCATTCTCTTGCTAAACAACTATTACAATTAAAAATATAATAATTCCAATTCGAACAGATTTCGATTCTTACATTTCCAAATAGTATTTACAAATCTTAACCACCGAAAAAACGTGAAATATCTTCTTAGACAAACTGAACAGAAATATGCGTATGATTTAGCATCGAAGAAACATTTTCAGTGGCATGGCCTTTCCAACCACTCGCTTACCATTTATATCATATTTATAAACTTCATTATTACCAATCAATAACACCTTCATTCGTCGAATAATTACACCTGCAAAATTCACAATTCCAAACTTTCTAAAATTCTTTCACAAGCAAATTCTTCAAGTGTTTTTTGCCAAAAAATTAATTGATATTCATGGGCTGTACAAAATTTTCACCATATACTACAGCGATGGAAAAATTGGCACCAAGTGATATACGACTAATACTTTAAGCCTCTTAAATCTATTTTGATTTCGGTTTTGCTGGAAAACTATCAAATACCTCGGATTGGTTTTGCTGGAAAATTATCAAAATAATTCATCATCATATTTTGTAATGTGACACGATTCCAGTTTTCATCATATGTTGCAAAGTGATTACCCTTAAAAATTAAAAAGCAAAAAAATTGACATAAATTTTAAATTGTCTTTGAAATAAAACAGAAAAAATGAAAAATTATTTTATAGGAAATGATCAGAGCTGGAATTTTCCTTCCTTTTCATACAAAATATCAATGAAAAAAAAAAGTTGTAAATATGACAATTTTCTAAATTTCAAGAGCAGAAATTATGTGGAAACAAATTATTATACAAGAGGATGAAAACTACTTGATTAATGCAATTTCACATCTTTTCTTAAATACCTTTAAGTATCGATTTCGATAGCAATTAAACCAATTTACAGTATATCCATCCTTTTAGGCCCTTCAAAAGTTAAGCGTAATGCCACGATCAGCGCAAATCATACATTCCTTCCTTTTCATACAAAAAAAATTTTTTCAATTTGTTGTAATGACACTTACATTAACTAATACCTGCGATCCTTCATGCCATGTGAATGCACCCATTGGTTTAAAATTTAGAGCGGCCGGTAATTTCTTCGGATAATTTAATTCTAGCATAAAATTTTCTCCATTCCTTTCCAAATAATATGCAAAAACCTAGGGGCGATATTTTCTGTCTAGCTTGATGGAAAAACACTTCATTATTTTTTTTCTTTATTCCGTCATTAACCCTATGCTAATCTTAATTTGTCATTTAATTACTTATGCCTGAGTCAAAATTAGTGGAGTTAATTGAATTTTCAATGTTTTGATATTGTAACAATGAACAGCTGAAAAAACAAAGTTAATGGCTCAGTTATTCTGAAATCTCATCGTATCTCAGAACATTGAAAATTCCACTAAATTTTTTAATTTTTGTTGAATGTAAAGATAAACAAATTTTAACTTCAAAACTATAACTCAACGAAAAACTTCACATAAATTTATGCAGCATATCTGAAAAGAAAAAAATTGAAAAATTTAATTTTAAATAACCATATACCATTCCTCCGTAGAATAGAAGAGTTTTATTGGTTCGCGGATTTGATAATGCACCTTGAACAAATGGTGGTCCATTTGAAAAAAGATTTTTTAATAAATATTCTTTTTTGATACCTTCTCGATCAAATTTATACACTTTGTCACCGCTGAATAAATAATTTGAACCATTCGCTAAAATCAATGTTAAATCTTTCTGCTGTATGATTCGGTCATTGCAGTACGCGATCAATTCATATAATTTGCAATGCATTATTAGTTTAAATTCAAACATAACTTGACTGTGATTTGTGGAAGTACTTGATGATCTAATCTGATCCGATTTTTGACGGATCATTCATCCTTTCGTATCATACGTCACGAACGTATAAATAACCATCCCGTATATGAAAGATAAGCTTACTTGTAATGACACCATCAACATCATCTGGACAATTAGTATCTATCTTCTTATCATTGGTTGAAACGCTTGATGGTTGATGAGCTTCAAAATCACCACCATACTCTAAATTACTATTAAGATCAGCACTAGCAGATTATTCTTCACAACAGTTCCAATGTAATTTTAGCTATTTTGCTAATCAACAGTGACAATAATAATACTTCAAGAATTCTTAAAGAAAGATGAACGATGAGGCAAAAGAAACAAATAAATAGAAATGCATAACATACACACTGGAAAGAGAAAAATCTAAAAGCTCGTCATGCAATCATCCTTTTTGATATCATTTCTGATAAATCAATCCGTACCTGTTGGCGCACTTCGCGATTGTGGCCTTCTATTATTTACTCCTGATCATTAAGCAAGCATATTAATATTCAATTAACTTGTAACATTTTAATCTATGAATTCAAATTTTAGAATTTAAACATTGCCAACTTATCTTTTCAGTATTTCAACCAAATCAGTAACTCTTTTATTACTTAAAAAAGCATTCATTAGATTCATTAATAAGTTACCGTAGAGATACTGTATGCTTTTCACATCAGATGCGGATAATTTAGGCATAATGTATTCGCCATCATTGTTTACTGCTTCCTGATAAAATGGTGTCATAATAGAATCAGAGTCGGATGAGTGTTCAAGGCCCAAAACATGCCCAATTTCATGAACCGCAACTTGCAACACATCCGTGCTATCATAGCTAATAAAGAGTTTAAATTAAAAACAAAGTGACAAAATTAAAAATCAAAGCACAATTGTAAATCATTACTGATAAGTACTTTGATATAGCTCTTTGATTCATATACACCCATTTCTCGTCCGAATCAAAATGAAGAATACCGGAAGATGGCAATGTTGCATGTGCCAATACGCCTCCTGAAATGCGTAAACAGAAGATTTCCATCTTAATGACCTTACAAAATGTTATTAAGATATAATTCACATAACTTCTTTAGAAGTTTTTTTCCACACTTATTTTACTTTAATTTTTGAAGTCTACAGTGAGACTTTCTTAAGTATCATTTTTGGCTGGGAAATTAATGAAATATAACTTTTTTAAATTCGCCGCGTTTGTACCACTTCATAATTAATCGCATTCCTTCTCAAGTAAATTAAATTTCCCCAATGCTACCCTGTAAAACACTGATTTATTTAATTTAACAAAATTCTTAATTTTTCAACACCTTGCCCATCAAATGGCCATGGATCATTATGCATGCGTCGCGCAAAAGCAACTGTTATATCAGCTTTTTTAGATAATTCATTTAGCGTTAAGGGTGTCACCGCTGACCACACATCACATGCCTTTCGAAGTGCCTCTCTAAAACAATCATTTTTTTTTAATGAAATTCCAAACTAAATTTAAATTCATATCTACAAAAAAAACCATAAAAAGTGATGTAATGCTGGTTTTTTGATTATTTTAGCATTAATTTCTTCCTACTCAGTGCACCATTTGTAATAAATGAAGGAAAAAATTCCAACAATTTACTAATACCTCACTTCATGTTCAGACAATTTATCTGTAAACGACTCAATCGAATAAGTTAAATCATTCTTCGCCCATTTATATTTACCTATAAAAGTCATATCAAATAATTATTCCCTCGAGCGCTTCAAATCTCTCTCCATCAATGAGGTTAGAAAAAAACAGACAGCTGTTAATTGATCATTAAAAAAATCGCTTTTTTAAACATTAAAAATAATGAACCTTGTTGTCGTAGTGCCATCACATCTGGCCGACCGCAACGTTTTTGCTGCATTTTCTTTTCGGTCATTGCATCCAATTTACCCGTCGGTTTCAGACCCGCAAATTGTTGAAATCGTCTTAGCGTAAAATTTTGTTAAGATGGAATTTTCTAGCGATGAAATTGTCGATGTAAAAAGTAAAAATATGACGCGAGAAGAAAATCGTTACTTGAGAGCTCCACGAACAGTCACTGAATTCAGCAGCACAATATCATCAGTTGCTGGCGCATTTGGCATGAGTGGTACGATCATCTCTTTCAAATATCCATAATTGCTAAGATATTGCTACAAATTTACCAGTAACTTGTTAAAGGTGGAAATAAAATTTTACTCTTGCTAGAGGAAGAAGAGGATTGCTAATTTAAAAAAAAAAAACATACAAAAATGTTACTGTTAATGCTTCGAAACTTGTAAGCTCTACAGATAAGCTGTACAGAGTATGAAGTTCGAGAGGAATTGTTGACAAGATTAATCCTCGAAATAATAAGTATATGTTAGAAGAAAATGAAGTTTTCAATCTCTTTTTCTCTTCCTCTCTCTTTCACTCTCGTTCTCTTTCTCCTCCTAAATATGTAACTAAGGAATGTTCCCCTATGAAGTACTGTAACAACAAACTGTTGCACTTGTTTCAAATGGCCCATTCCTTTAATTCATAAAGATATTGCACTGATCAAAATCAAATGCACGTTAGTTGATTAATTAACTAATTAATTAAGTTATTGATAAATATGAGCTATAAACAAATAGCATTAGTAAATTATAGCATTTGTGATTATTCTTGACGATGCTAACAGTAATCTTCTCCATAGATACGTCAGACATTACGCCATCGGTTTGCATCGCAAATATGCCACCAAATGTGAAGAGTTGAACAGATGAGAAAAATATGAAATTTGAAAATGACATTTGAAAAATTAATTCCTGGAAAAAAAAATGTGTTCGGCATAATGCTAACGAAAACTTTTGCGCTAAATAAAAGATCTGACAACAATACGAATTCGTTGTATTTGATGTAAATTCACACATATTTTTAAACATAATATTCTGTCATCCATATTGGGCAAGAAGCATGAATTATGCTAATACACTGCCAGTAAATGTTTTGCAGCTAACTAACCTATAATTTATAGTAATATTTAGAAATAAATATTTAATGCTATTCTATATTACAGAAGTTTTATGGTCTCTTAAAAACTGCAATTCTGAATGCTCTTTGTCTCTACACATATCTAAAAATTCAAAGACTCATTGTGAAATATAAAAATATTTTTGAGAGGTGCACACAATCCAATTAGGGCAATTGCTTAATTTTTCGAAAGTTGAAAAATGAAGCATGATTGGTGGCGCACATGGCTACCGCATAATTTTTGTCATTTGCGCCAATAGGCGTACTTTAATTAATTTACTGGACCGCTTGCGGTAAATGATACTGAAAGCGGAAAGTGTAAAAGCTAAAAATGCAAGGAAGAGAAATGTCAAAAATGCACGAAATATACCAGTTAACAATGAATGAACAATGCTCGTTTTAATCCTATTACAGTACACACGTAAGTGCATCAATTCACTGGAAATTGATTTATTTGAATGTTTTGAATTTTTTTAATTTAAATCCCAAAAGTTTTTTTCACTTCATAAAATTTTAAATCTTTAAAACTCTTACAGTTCATAATTTATCGAGCACCATTTAACATACTAGAAAATTTAATTTGACAAAAAAGAAATTTCAATAAAGTTTATAAATTTAGTGCTGCCTGTAGTTGCGTAATTGATTCCATTGCTGAAAAATTATTAGGCCAAAATTAGATAAATAACTTTGAACATTCACTGCTAAATTTTTTATAATAGAAGAGAAGGTAAGAGGCAAGCACATTTTTAAAAAATCTCTGTGAACTATTTTATCAATGAATCATTGAAATTTTTATAGCAAATGTGGCAAAAAAAAAGTAGAATTTTTTTTGCAAGAAATAATTCCAGTTTTTTTTTCGTTTTTACCCAAATTAAGTGATGAAGTGCCGAAATGGATGGAAAAAATGATGAATGTGAAATGCCACCTGAAATACTTCATCATTTCTGTCTGTTTAATGGAACAGAATCATTAGAAATTTGATAATGTTTTCTTCCTCTCCTATTTCATCTTTCATTTTCAAACGAAGAGGGATAACTTCAACGCATGCAAATTTCATTTAATTTCATCCTACTCAAATTAATTTTCATTTTTTTTTTGATCAAAAGCAGTTCACTTTTGCATTTACCTCACTTCTGCTATTACAGTTCAAATTAATTTTTAAATCGTTTTTCCTGTTTACTCTCAAACACATTCCTCCTTTCAGCTCCGTTAACCGTTTGATGCTGTTGTTTTTTGGATGATGCATATCAAGTCATTACAAGCATTCATTCATTTGAAATTTGTGAATTTTAAGTTATTCGGTACTTACTCATGCAAAATCACTAATGTGTTACGAAATCTATAAAAAGTGACTTCTTATTAAATTTCAAAAAAAAATTTTGTTTAAATAAGGCTTCTAAAATGAGATGCTATAAAAAATAATAGGAATTAGAAATTACCATTTAGCCATTTTAATTCTACTACACCTTTGCTCCAATAAAAAGGATGAAATATGCTAAATTTAGAAAGTCTCTAAGGTAGAGCTTTTACTTGATAGCATCAAAAAAGAAAAGGCTGCCGACAAAACAGGTGGATACGTCTTAGGAGGAAGTTAGTAATCATTCGTTCATCTGTAAAAATCACTTGATCATTTTGCTGCTGGAGTGATCGATTGCAGTAGCGATCAATCGATCAATCGATATAGATTGATCAGCGTCAATTGCTTCTTTTACTGTTGTGTGGAGTGGTAGAGTGCTTTTCGATATAAATCAAATCTCAAACTGCAAAATATAATTTATGACCATTTCATGCTTCAACTGCACTACACAACTGGACACTTTACTGCTCTGATTATACGTGACAGCTTTTTGCCTCTCACCACGAACGACACGTGACAATTGCGCATTTCACAAATGATGTGTGACAATTTTTTTCTATGCACTCAAACGATCCATGAACAATCGTTTGCTCATCGAGAAAGAAATGCTTGTTTGTTGTTTTTGATGAAATTGCAATTTTTATTGATTATATAAATGCTTGAACTTTTTCTATTAAATTTTTAAACTGCTAATATTTTGGATGAATTATTTGTTTTAAAATTTTTAATAAAATTATTTTGTTTTCATTTCGTTGTTTTGCATCAATCATTGAATTTGTTTTATTTTGATTGGCTGCCATTTAGGTGCATTTTTCAATTCTGAAAAATTTTTATTAATTAATTCGACAAAATTAATTATTTCTGAATTTATTAGTTTATTAATGTTGCTGACAAACCTTTTTCAATATTTAGAAGAATACTTTTGTTCCACTGTATCGGTAGAGATGATGAAGTTTGCCGCACTCACTTCTCTTATTGATTTTTCTTTTGAAATTTCCAAAATTTAAAAATAGAATAAAATATATAATCCACTAATACATATATATGACAGTGCTACTTATCAAACAAATATTTCAGTTAACTTTTTCATTTCAATCTTAAAAATTCAGAGTTTCGTTTTTTTTTTTTAAAGTATCAAAAATGGAAATTTGATGACATAGAATAGGAGCAATAAAATCTTGAAGAGCCATCGAATTCTATTTTATTTGATGAACCGCTTTACTGTCAGTGATCAGTGATCGATTTTTTTTTCAATTCAAACTGATCAATGGATCATATATTGCTAGACTTACCGAAATGCTTCGGCCATGCATGATCGCTGTTACTGTCACTTCGCAATGAAAGAAGATGAAGAAAAAGAGCATTATTGTTTGATTCGAAATTAAATAATTCCTCCATCGTACGACAGTTTTTCTGCCGTTATGCGAAAAAAAAAAGAGAGGTCAACACCGGTCATTTCTTTTTTTTTTACATTTATAAAGAAGAGTTGGAAAGTCTTAGCTGAACCAACGAAAGAAAAAAAAACTTCGTCAAATTTTATTCCCTTTAAATTGCTCGCACAAAATTTATTAAATGACAAATTAGTAGAAGCACTGCATTTCAGAAAGTAAGACATTCGTTAATTGAAATGATGAAATAGTATGTGATCGTTGTAAAGAAACGAGAGAAGGCGAGCAAGAAAGGAAAAAAAAAGTTGACCGTTTTTAAGGCACTAAGTGCTAGTTCCTCAATACGTCACTTTTACATTGCATTTTAAAATTTCCTTTGCTTTCAATTGCTTGAACAATTAATGATAACAGAAAATTAGAAGAAGAAAGAGGGAGAGGGAGAGACAGAGAGAGAAAGAAAGAAAGAAAGAAAGAAAGAAATGGAAAGTTAATTTCATCTTCCTCCACCAACTCGTACCATTCCCTTCGTTACTGCAGTCGTAGTCCTTTTTTGCGCCTGTTGTACGGATGCCTGAACACTTAGTAATTTAATGAGAATAACTAAAAAAAAAATTCTTATCAAAAAAAATGACATGAACAAGTGCCTCTCAGTGAATTTGGCATAAGTTAGTTCTGAATTGCATTTGTAAAATGGTACTAGCAATTGCCAATTTGTGATGAAAAAAAAAATGCAAAGAGTTTTTTTTAATTTTAAAAGTGTACAAAAAAAATTGAATTCTTAATGAGCGGAAATAACTTAGTTATATAATTTTAAATTTTAGCAAAATTAAGATCTTTCTTTCCTTTTTCTTCTATTAAATTTTATCATTTAATCAATGAGGAATTCAAATTGATTGGAGTGCAAAAATTTAATGCAAGAAGAAATAATTAACGGTGTAAATTTAATTTTTGAATATTAAAGAATTGAAAGCTAAAATGATCGGCAGGGCATTTCAAACACTTTACATCCTTTTGTGGCTTCACATTATTAGCACTGCTGCAAATTATCAACAGTGCGAATTGATTCATTTCAATCTAATTAAAATTTCTTAAAATTTCACTAAATTTTCAACCTGTTTTGCTGCTATCTTCTGCTGCTCCATCATGGTTTCATTCGGCTCCACAACTGCTAAAAATTCATATAATTACATATTTTGAAATTATCTGTGCAAATTGTAAAATTAAAAAAAAAAAAAGTTTTAGTTTTCACATAACATACTCTAAACTTACGTCCGTATTCCGGTGGTGGTGGTGGCCATTGCCGTTGATTTGGCTTTACGTGTAATCGTGTTTGAAGAACATCAATGTCCTGCTGAATTTGCTGTTCAAATTCCGGTGGTGGCCATTGTATGGTTTTCAGCCGTGAGCCTAGCAAATTTGCTCGTCAAATAATTCACGTAATTTTTTTTCCAAATAAAATTTGAAAGGAGCAAACAGTGGGATGTGAGAGAAGTGAGGAATGATATTGTTGATGCACTCTACGAAATGTTTCGTCGTTTCGTAAACAAATTAATAACAAGCAAAAATATCGGTAGATATGAAAGGATGAAGAGAAAAGCAAGTTAGCCTACGTCGGTAGATATGAAAGGATGAAGAGAAAAATAATTTAGCCTACGTTTTTGCTAATAAATATTTGTGAAATGTAAGCGCAGCACTTCAAATAGATGAATTCTGATGCATTATAAAAACATTCATATTATACCACACTAATTCATTAGCTAAAATTTAGCTAATGAAGTTTATTTTTAACATTTATATGGATTTCTTTTTCCTCTAATTTTTACACATAATTTGAAAAACAGAAAGAAAAGCAAAGTAAAAAATGAAGAACAAAATATTTTAAGCAGAAAAAATAGAACAAAAACAAAGTAATAAACAAATCAACAAATAGCTTATACTAATTTTTGTCTATTTAAATTTAAAGATTAAGAGCAGTAGTTTTAAAGCCTACCTACCTATACATCTACCTGTACGAATTTCGTTTTCTGGTGGCGGCCAAACTCTCTGTAAGTTATGTTGAACAGCTTTACACCAAGCCGTTCCTGTTTCCACTTCCACTTTCTCCTAAAATAATTGAGCACGTTTAACGTCAACATTTCAAATTAGTATTATTAGTTAAAAAAATTGAAAAATTTTCTTACATCACGTCTCCATGCTGTATCGTCCGCTGCTTTAGTTACCGTTACTTCATGCCTGTAAGAAAAACAGAGATATTTGCGGTAATCTTCCAATTCGCATAATTAATGCAAATATGTTACGAAAGAATTTATGCTTAACATTCTAATATGTGATAGGACATTTGCGCTTAGTGAAAATTTACAGCAGTGTTTGAAGATTTTTTCCTATTTGCTAATTTTAACCAAAATATGACGATATTTAAGTGTAGTGAGCTTAAAAGCAACAGCTAAAGCAATCGAATTTGAATACTTTCTTAAATTTTAGAGATAACAATGTTTTTTAAATTTTAGAGATAATAATGTTTTTTAAATTTTAGAGATAATGGCGTGATCATTGATAATTGAGCTATTTTTTTTTTGCGGACTTTTCATGAAAAAATTTCATACGAATTCATATTTTTAGGAAGCGCCATTTTATGAAACATTCAACAAATTATGTAAATCTAAATTTTCAGATTGAAATGTGAAAAAAACGAGGAAAACGACTGGACTAACTGTGGTGCGACATTTTCATTCTGTGGTGGAGGCCAAACGTGACCAATACGACCCGGTTGGTAGGCGCTTCTGATTGAATGCGCTCCAACAGTCTCATCCTAAAAGTTAGAATGGCTTACCTAGTGCTTTTACCTCTTCTAGAAGTAATGATGAATGATTTGAGCTAGTCAACGGAACAGTCTACCGCGAAAAAACGTGGAAACCTGATTGTCAGGATGCCATTCACGAGCTTTCACACGTGGTGCATCGATCAGTTCCTTTGTTTCTTCCTCCGGAAATTCATTCCATTCTATCCAAGTTGGTTGCACTGGTCGAGGAACAATTACAGTTGGCTAAGATACATTTCGTTAAATTTCATAATTTAATTTTTCCTAAGGTTCAGTTCGGAAAGAAAACTGAAAACAATTTTGCAGTATCAGTTAGGATTGTATAGCACTAATTATTACTATTACATATGCTAATCACTACCACATATAAGTCTAATTCTATGAGAAGATAATCGCTAGCTTTAATGCTTGTTAACCTTATGCTTTAATATGAAACTATTTTTAGCCTTATTTAAATAACGATTTCAATTGAAAAATTTTCTAACTTTAATTTCAACACTTCCGCGCAATTCTGGAATAGCAATTTTTGCCGGTTGAGGAACCTGGATTTCAACCGGTATTCGATTCTGTGTTACCCACGATTGATCTTCCTAAATTTGAAATTTTTTCTTTTTGGTTGGAATGAATTTGAAAAAATTTCAGCTTTCACAAGCTTTCAGGGCGTGCTTCCAACAGAGTGCTCATAATGCTGTGTAACATAATAGATATGTGCTTGCATAATTTAATTTTTTTAATTATCACTTCAAATAATGCAATACGTTGTAAGTAACCTTAGCTTTATAAGCTAAGTATTAAAGTGAGGTGAAAGGTGTGTGGATCGTTACCTGAGTGTGGATCGGTTTTACCTCTTGCTGTGGTAACACTTCCGCCTGCTTACTGATATTGCTTAGGTAAGCCTGTTGTACATCGCCACCTCTCATCACTTGAATCTTCTGGCCAGCGTCTGAAATTAATTGCACATATGATAACTGTTGTTGAGCAGATGTTGCAGACGTTGATGAAATCTGAGTCTTTAGTAGCAGATAAATGATGATCAATGATCACCTGCTGCTCCACTTCTGTCTACGGCTTTTGCTGAAGGTGTAGCTTGACGTATCAGTGGTGTTTGCCCTGGTTTTGCAGGTACTGCTGGAGCTCTTTGTTGCTGTTGCACCTGTCTTGTCGGTGCCTGATATCTTGACCCTTGAACCTGAGACTGTTTTGTCATCAGTTGTGGTTGCTGCTGCTGACTGGGTTGGTTTTGTTGCTGTTGTTGAACATTCAAAGGTTGAGTTTGCCGTTGAGCTTGAACTTGCGCTTGTTGAGCCTGTTTTCCAGCCATCAATTTGACCTGTTGCTGAGCACGAAGTTGCTCAGCGCGTTCGCGTTCCGCTTTTAGCTGAGCTTCACGTTGCGCTTTCCGCAACGATTCTTGCTCAGCCTTTCTTCTAGCCTCAGCTTCAGCTTGCGCCTGCCTGGCCTTTGCTTCAGCTTCCGCCTGCCTGGCCTTCGCTTCAGCTTGCGCTTGTTGAACACGCATCTGAGCCTCACGTTGAGCACGTTCCTGTGCTTCCTTTATAGCTTGTTGTTGTGCCAAATGCGCTCGTTGAAGCGCTTCTTGTTGCGCCTTCGCCATTGCTTCTTTCTGCTCAGCAATGATTTTCGCCTGACGTAATTCTGGTTCTGAGAGATTATGTGCTTGTCCTTTTGACACGATCATTTCATGCGATTCCGCATGTGCTCTATGAACTAAAAGTTTCAATATTTTTATTAAAATATGATCAATTGGAGGATGAACGGTACCGCAATAGCAGAGCGGTGTGCTTCATAACTTCAAAATTTCATACCTATCAGCAGGACCAAGAAATTGTTTTTCCTTCAAAAACGTACACATCAAATACTTTATTACTCGTAAATATGCTTAATGAAACGAAACTATGGAACAAATTCAAAAAGTAATAAAAAAATAATAATGTATAAATATGACCATTAGCGCCACTCATTGCTGCTGTTGCGCTTTGGCTGGTAGCATTTGATGTCGTTTTGGTTACCATTTTGAAACCGGTACTTCTAGTAACTGGTGCTTCACCTTCCTCCTCCTCCTCCTCCTCCTCTTCTTCCTCATCCTCAATTTTGTGTGACATTTCTTTCACTGTAATTTTCAGTGAGAAATTTTAGCTCATCTAATTTAGCACAACAATGCTTTACATTATTTTATTGCATTTTCAATCAAACATCACCGAACTAATAACTCAAAAAAAAAAATTTCAGTAAAACGTGTGAAGCTCAACAATATCTTCTTTCCCCACTGTGTTTGTCAAACTCATTACCTTCGGTTTTTAAATTATTAAATTCAGTGATAGTATGTTACGATGAGCAACGCTGTTATGAGCTACTTGCTATATCAGCTAACCTTTGCGGAGCTATGATTAAAATACAGGCTAATTAAGCGTACTTATGAATGCCAGAATAGTATCTCTCTCTCCCTCTCTCTCTCTCTCTATCTCTCCTCCTTTCTGTTAAATTTCAAATTTTTAAAACTGTACGCTACTTGGAATCTGTTATTACTTAGGCAAACCTTATTATCATAATTTATGTATAATTTATAGCTATACAACATCATTAATCTTATCTAATTTCTCTTCAATCATTCGATCACTAATTAATTGAGCATCTGTCTAAATGATAAAACGAAGAAAACGTGTTAAAAAATAAAATTAATTTAAAAATTTCAATTACGTACTTTTAATATGGATTTAACGAGGTATTGTCAGCTAAATGAAACTATCAGAGAAAGAGTGAATTTTTTTTTTGCATTCGTATTTCAATTATAATTTGACAGGATAATCTATGTGAAGCAGCAATGTTATCATCACCTTGATCACCCTTTCGCTGAGAAATAATTATTATTTCTTGAATTTTGAACTAATTTAAAAGTGAATTTTGAGGTAACTTAAGAGATGAAAGAGACTGAAGCACATCTCCGACAGGTGGAAAAAATAAACAAACGGATAAATAAACGGTATAGTATATTTCAATCATCAGCTAAGTGCAATTACTTACAGCCGTAAGCACCTCTGCTCCGAGCAGTTGCTGCTCTATTTGACGGCATTACTGAATCAATTCAACTTTTCAAGTTGTAAAAGATAGGTTGGAGAAGTGGTAGTAAATAAGTAAATATGCTCGAAGAAACGGGTATGTTGTACGTTGATAAAACGTGTATGGGTAAAAAAATAAAATGCTTTAAAATGTAAATTAAATGATGCAAATTAAATTTAAATTAAATTAAGTAATATGTAAATTAAATGATTAAATGCATAAAATGCTAATGGTAAATGTTGCATCGCTTTTACAATAACACTTCATTATTTCTATATCTAATATTTTATTATTGTAAAAAAGTAAAATTTCGAATTATTTAAAAAGATAAATGTATTTTTTTTTCTTTTTGCCAATGAAACATATGTTAAAATTTAACTGAAAAAGTTAGATGAAAGCATTTACTAACTAGAAATGCTATACTAGCAGTGTAAAAATTTTAGCATTTAAATTAATACTTCAAAATAAAATGTATTAATTTCAATAATGAAAATGATAAAGAATGAATACATACGTTTTCATACAAGGCTTTAATTTATGCCATATGAGCGTATAAACAACTTTCACGTAAAACCTTACGTCCTTCAACAATAAAGGGAATTTGAAGAAGGAAGAGCACAGTGTACATTTATAGGTGCGGTGCTAATTTTGTGGAATAACACTGTTAAAAATTGGTAAAATCTGAGATTCATTCGTGAATACGAATGAAATGTTGGAAAAAGTGGAAAAGTTTAAATATTTAAGAGAAACACACACACAGAGTGAAAGAGAGGGAGAGAGAGAGAGAGAAAAGAAGCATGGTGTGTAAGGATGAAATAATAAAAATATTTTGAAAAAAGTGAATGAATAAGTACTTTAAATTTGAAACTGTTAGCGAGAGCATGGGCGTATGTGTGCGAGTGTGAATATATTGAAGTAATAAGATATGTAAAAATAAGAAATTCAGTGGTTTCGATTTGCTTCTTCAAATGAATAGAATTATCAGTGATCCATTTCATTTTCACTGCTCTCTCTCTTTTTTTCTTTCTCTCTCTCTCTCTCTCTCTCTTCTCTTCCTCATTCTTCCATGGATTACTGCTTACATATGCGATTCCACATCTGCTCATTTCTTCTTGTGCTTTTTTTTAAAGTACAACTAATTCGTTAAATTTAACAGCTATAGAGATAAATGGAAAAGATAAGAGAAAAAGAAAGAGAGAGAGGGGGGAGAGAAGGAAAAGAATTGAAAATGGTCTCTCATTGCGATAGCAATAAAAGTAATGAAATTGATAGGAAGCTAAGACTTGCACTAATCCATTTTGTTCGATCTAACATCTCTTCCTCTCTCCAGCAGGAGGAACTGAAATAAAGAAAGAAAGAAAAAAGGAAATAATATTAATAATAATAATAATAATAATTAATAATAATAATTAATAATAATAATAATAATAATAATAATAATAATAATAATAATAATAATAATAATAATAATAATAATAATAATAATAATAATAATAATAATAATAATTAATAATAATAATAATAATAATAATAATAATAATAATAATAATAATAATAATAATAATAATAATAATAATAATAATAATAATAATAATAATAATAATAATAATAATAATAATAATAATAATAATAATAATAATAATAATAATAATAATAATAATAATAATAATAATAATAATAATAATAATAATAATAATAATAATAATAATAATAATAATAATAATAATAATAATAATAATAATAATAATAATAATAATAATAATAATAATAATAATAATAATAATAATAATAATAATAATAATAATAATAATAATAATAATAATAATAATAATAATAATAATAATAATAATAATAATAATAATAATAATAATAATAATAATAATAATAATAATAATAATAATAATAATAATAATAATAATAATAATAATAATAATAATAATAATAATAATAATAATAATAATAATAATAATAATAATAATAATAATAATAATAATAATAATAATAATAATAATAATAATAATAATAATAATAATAATAATAATAATAATAATAATAATAATAATAATAATAATAATAATAATAATAATAATAATAATAATAATAATAATAATAATAATAATAATAATAATAATAATAATAATAATAATAATAATAATAATAATAATAATAATAATAGTAATAATAATAATAATAATAATAATAATAATAATAATAATAATAATAATAATAATAATAATAATAATAATAATAATAATAATAATAATAATAATAATAATAATAATAATAATAATAATAATAATAGTAATAATAATAGTAATAATAATAATAATAATAATAATAATAATAAAAATAATAATAATAATAATAATAATAATAATAATAATAATAATAATAATAATAATAATAATAATAATAATAATAATAATAATAATAATAATAATAATAATAATAATAATAATAATAATAATAATAATAATAATAATAATAATAATAATAATAATAATAATAATAATAATAATAATAATAATAATAATAATAATAATAATAATAATAATAATAATAATAATAATAATAATAATAATAATAATAATAATAATAATAATAATAATAATAATAATAATAATAATAATAATAATAATAATAATAATAATAATAATAATAATAATAATAATAATAATAATAATAATAATAATAATAATAATAATAATAATAATAATAATAATAATAATAATAATAATAATAATAATAATAATAATAATAATAATAATAATAATAATAATAATAATAATAGTGGTAATAATTAATACAATAATAATAATAATAATAATATGAAATATGTGAAACTACGAATTCAAAAATGCTTATTAATTTAATGTAAGATTAGTTTACGCAAGTGGTTTAATTTGCATTATTTATTAGCTTTTATCTACTATAATCATAGGTTTTATAGCGCAAATTCTTATTCAATTTTAACATGATCATTGCAGTTTTCAAATATTTCTAGCACTTCAGTAGGATTTCAAATTTGTTATTAAGTGGTTCTGGAATGAATTTCATTAGTGTATGTATGAATACAAAAACAATATTCAAGCAAAACAAATCGTAATTTTTTAGCTTAATTGAGAATTTATCTGGAATTTAAATTTACTTTCTAACACCCATCAATTATAAAATATTTTCCAAAAATATTTATTTAAAAATCAAAAAAAAAATCTGATTTACACCTAGCATTTTTTTTTTATAAGTGTCATTATAAGTGAAATGCAAACCTGATATGAACAGGTAGAATACACAGAGTAGTATCATAATAAAATAGTCGACATAAATAACCATAGAAACTGAAATATTACTGCAAATTTAGAAATTGCTTTTTTATATCACAATCGAAATAAATCAAAATTTAGTGAAAATATAATAGTCAGCCAAAAAAAAAATGAAAAAAAAATTAACGCAATTTTTTCTCAACTATCTCATTTCAAACTGATTTTGCAAATCTAAATTTTCATTTTAAGTTTTATGCCAAGCTAACGTGAATTTCCGCATTCTCAACGAAAAATCAATGTTGGATGAAAATTAGTTTAGCAAATAAAGTGCAAAGCAGGAAGTTATGTAGAAACGAGCATCGACAGGTTCGTTTAAAAAAAATAAAAGATTTTCGTACGAAACATTTGTTGCATTTATAAAAAATAAAAATATAAAAAAAATTAAAATATAAAAAAATGAAAATGTAAGAAAAAAAAATGAAAAGAAACCAAAAAAATCTAACAATAGCAAATTTGCAGCTTCCTTTACATTTTTTCTGAAATTTTTACCCTTTGAAAATTTCACAACAAATTACTCATTAACCACCTGCGATAGAGCTGATAAATTTCTCATTGATAATTTTTGTGTTGTAATCAAAAGGCAGCATTGCAATGATTGTATTTTGGAATTTCGAAATTTTCCTCCTATTCTGTATTTGTAAGGTTAAAAAAAAATGAAAGATCCCAATAATGCTTTACTGGTAATTGGAAAATTGAAAATTTTAGACTGTTGATGAGCACTAAATTTAAATAAATTTAATGAAAAACTTCAATGATTTTGGAAGAGTTTTTTGCACAAATTTGAAACGCCTAGAAAGTTTAATGTTGCTAAATACAGCTTGAAACGCATGCGTGTGTTTTTTTTTCGTTCGAAATTAATCTTATTTTTTCCCAAGCACTTTATTGCTAAGGATTAATAAAGAATAAATTTGCTTCAGTAAAATTTTTAACGAGAAAATTTTAAACCAGCAAACTAGAATGTGCTTCATCTTAATTCAAAAAAAAATTAAAACATTAATGCATGAATTTCGTATTTCATTCAGATACCATACAATTTTAGAAGAGTAGAGGAAGAGAACATATGCCACTAATATTATCATTTGTCGTGTTTTTCAAGGAATTTTTAAAACTTCCACCAGATGGAGCAATTATATATGAAAAGATGAAATAGAATTCTTTACCTTTACTTACCGTACGCCATTACCATTTCGTATTTCATATACAGTGTAGATTATTTGCTAACTGTAACATTGTTATCAGTGCTTCATCACTTAGCACTTCTCCTTTTCCGCTACATCATCATCATGTCGATTTCACTTTCAAAAAAAAATTTACATATCATTTTTGAATTTAATCTTGTCGTATAAAAAAAGATGTAAATTTTGTCTTATACATATTCAATTAACAGATCATATTTTGTAGCTCAACTGATAAGTTGCAAAATTTTCCTTTTAGTTTTCTCCTACAATTCTTCTTGAAAAAGAGAAACTATGTGAATTTCCTGCAAATAAATAATTGTTGTTCATATCTGATTGGTTGCTTCATTGCAATTATAAATAAATGAATTATTTGTAAAAAAAAAGAAAGTAATCTAAAAGAATGAACGAAATATTTAAATTGTAATGAAAAAATTAGAAGAAAAAAAAAATTTTTCCCAATTGATTTCTCATTTGTCAACAATGGAAACTATTTAAAAGTGCACAAAAAAAAAATGAGGCAAATTCATTCCGTTCTCAATGCTAAACTTCTTGCACACACAACGAAATGCTTGTGCTCGTGTTACTTTTACGAGCGCAATTTCACCGTTACATTTCCGCTTCACATCAATGATCACAAGAGGATGAATGAATGAATGAATGGATGGCATCATTTCTTTATAGAAAGAATTATTTCGATGGATAAAAATAATGACTTTGTTAAAACGATCAATAGCAAATTTTTAAATTATAAATGATAAGTGTAAATGTGATTCATCTAGACTTTATTTTAATTTCAATTTTATCAGCTATAAATTCTTATTATTGTGATTGTATGAAAGTTTTATCAGTCTGCAAACACTTTAATATATAACTGGTGGATATGAATAATTAGTTTGAGTTATAAAAAAAAAATTGTAATTAAGGAAAATTATAATTGCTCTAAAATTGCGATAAATGAAAGATAAAAAAAGTTAACTTAAAATGATAACAAATGATAGATATAACGCTGCACTCGTGAAAAATGGAGGATACAAATAATTGATTTAAAATGATGATAAATGAATGATAGGTGTAAATGAGATTCATCTAAACTTTACTTCAATTTCCATTTTGTCAGCTAAATTATTTAAATTCTTATTATTGTGATTGTATAGATGTTTAATCAGTCTTCAAACATTTTAATACATTTCTTTACGACATGTCGCAAAATGTTACAGTATTGGAAAAGCGGAAAAAAAATGATTTTGTAAATTTTGCAATAGGCTGCTAGCAGCTCACTAATTTTTAGAAAGCAACTTGTCGTTGAGTATTACAAAATTTTTTGCAAATTTAGCACATTTTGAAAATAAAAAGCTTAACTTTCTTTGATCTCAATTTAATTGCCAAAATTGCTGCATAGAAATTCGTCTATTCAATCATTTCCATGCGATACTTTCAAGTAAATGTCATTTTTATCGTGTACAAACTTGAAAAATGCACGCACCACGCACGCGCGCGCGAGAGAGAAAGAGGAAGAGAGAGAGAGAGAGAGTGAGAGAGAGAAAAATCGAGTGATAAAAATTGAATATAATATCGATAATCAATAATAGTCGTAGTAAAACAAAAAATGAAAATTATTTTTCATTACGCATATATGTATATGTACATGGAAATAATTGAGTTAAAATGTTAAATGAAACAAAAGAAAAAGATCAAATTTGCATATGATCAATGTAATTGATTACACACTTACACCTCAAAAGATTTTTGGTATTACGATATTTTATTATAATATACATTTTGTTGCAGCTACATTTGGATGCTCCTACTTATGAGATATAAATGATATTTGTTAAATTGTTTGCTTCAATTTTTTTCTCTTTATCGTCCATTTGAAAAACAAAAAAAAAAACGAAAAGTTCAAAGTTTATGAGATAAACGTTGAAATAAAATTTGAGAAAAAAAATGAAGTACACACACACACACACACACATACACATCCAAAGAAAATTTTTTCAATTATATCAAAGCATAATTTGGAGGTATTTGAAATCACTTTGCATAATCGGTTCGTTTTTTTATGGCAAAATGCCTAATGTTCTCAATTCATTTTGTTGCCGTTCTAACAATGCCTGATTAGCTTCCAAACGAGCTTTACGCTCCTTGCTCAAATCCATCTCCTCACTGAAATACAGTAAATGAATTCGATTTCTAATAAAAAGTAAGAAATGAAACATTTATTTTTGTTGACATTAAAAAAACGCTCATTAAATGTGTTATAAGTAACACGAACATATAGCGATGTAAAAAGTTCAAACTTTGCTTTTTTTTTTAAAAAAATTTCAACAAGCATATTATTAACTGTGCTATTTTACATTCCAAAAATAAATGATATGAGTTTGGTTGATCATCGTATAAATCATGCACGAAATGATAAATTTTGTAAATTAAATACTGTAAAATGAATTACAGTATTGCAAACTACAGTAGTGCAAGTTACAGTATGAGTGACCTTTTAGCCATTTTTGAAAATGGAAGATAAGTTTTTCGTAAAGCTTCTTTCTTCGCAATATACAATGACGCTCCATTCATGTCATTCTAGAAACATTGTTACTTTAAAATCAAAATCACTTCATTTTTCCTCCCTCACTTCGTTGCAGAAGTTCTTTCATTGCAATAATTAACATAATAAGAAGATGTAATTAATTCTTTTTTTTAAATTTGTTTTCTCATTTCAACGACAAAAATAAATGAATAAAACTGCAATTCTGATATAAATTACACTGCAAATACTTAATGTAATATTGACGGTTAGCTAAGCTTAGTGAATTTTCAGTAATTTTTTTCACTTACTCTCAATGAAATGAAACAAAAATGAGGAAAGCGCAAATGCTCCTTGAATGATACCAGCAATGAGTTAAAAATTGCAAATTAATTAAGAAGTGAAAAGTGTAACAGCGAATGCTACTGGTACCTTGACGATGTCATCAGCTAATTTATTGTGTGCGGAATTGCTCACACTTCTACCACCATCAACTTTTGGAAGTTTATTTTTGGATTTTGTCGATGGTGTCCGAGTGATAACCGGAATGTGCGATTGCGATTTCGGACTCCATTTTGCGCCGCTTCTGCAACACCGCGTACAAATCTCATTCAAAAGTTAGTAATTGTAGAAAAGTTGAAAAATTGATAAGTGAAATTTCATTTTAAATAAAATTTGGTTAAATGTTAAGAAGGTTTACTTTTGTGATATATTACACCCATTGTTTCCTTCATCCTTCACGCCATCATCATCATCATCACCATCACCATCACCGCCACCACCACCACCGCCACCACCAGCAGCAGCAGTGACGCTTGATTTTCTCACTTCTTTCCTTGCGACAATTTCATTACTTCCACAACTATCGGATAGTTTTCTTAATTGTTTAGATTTCAGTGACCTTCGGCTGTTCTCATTTGAAAATGCGCATGCATCACTCGTCTTTCGCTCAACCATTGGTGATTTGTTAATTGATTTATTGCTTTTCATCATTAGCTTATTGTTTGCTTCATTTAGCTTTGGATGATTTGCTGGTACGAAATTTTCCATTTGTTCGGAACTGTTTGAAAATTGAATATTTGAATTGAAGTTAATTTCAGATTTGCCTCCAATAACATTCATTCTTCTAAACTGACCATCAGCGTCGTCATTCTTGTTAGGTAAATGACGTGTGATGTTGCGCTCAACATCTGCCTGATCAGTGATACTTCCAGGTTGTCGTTCATTTCCTACTTTAATTGCTGTTGTGGGAGCTACTGCTTGTGGTGCTTCAACAAATGATGGTACGCTATTCTTACTGTTCATGTTAGCTGGATGGAAATTACTGTCCACTTCATCATCAAATGTATTATTACAGTTTGATAGTTTGACCATTGCTTCGTCACCATGTTGTTGTTGTTGTTGTCGTTGTTGTTGTTGTTGTTCATAGTAACAACAACAATCATCTTTTCGTTCTTCTTCAAATTCGATTACAATTGAATCACGTTTAGGTTCAATCAATTCACAAAATTCCATGCAATTCTTTTGAATGCTATCTTTCACGCTTGTATTTGAATACATAAAATGTGTTCGCTGAAATTTATGAGAGTTTTGTGAAAAATTAAAAAAAAAATAAATCTAATCTAATTAATTTGAGCAGTTAGCATCAGCGTGTTTCAAACAAACCTACTATAAACCACTGCTGTTGTAAGTGGATAAATTCACGGGAAAGAAAAAAAGAAGGTGGGATTCTTGATTAACGGATTATATTCGACTAATACGTGAAATTCCGAGATTTTTGTTGTAATTACGGTATTGAATTTATTCATTACACTATAGCATTTAGAAAATTATCATTAAAATTTTTAGTTTTTCATCATTATTACTTATTCATTTATTTATTTATTTATTATTAATTATAGAAAATTTTTCAGTTTTTTCACTATTCATTGTTAGAAAATGTAAACTTACCTCAACGTATTCTGAAAAGCCATTGCAGTTAATTTCATTTACTTTGCAATTTTCTTCTGGCATCAGTGAAAGTACGGTGTGTTCATTGTTCAACGGTATTGGAATTGATGGCATTGTTGGCGTTGTTTGTTGTCGTGTTCTATTTGACGGCGTAGAATTTGACGTGCAATTCGACGTTGCATAAGTTTCAGCACGTGTTGTACTTTGCAGCTGAACAGATAGGTCGTTTGGTGACGTTCGTTCGGAGAGCACCGGTAATGTTGGATCGCTAATTATAATTGTTTCTTCACTGACCACTGATTCCGTCATGCATGATGCTAAGTCATTTTTTTTGCACGTAAAATTTAAGCATGAATTATTGCTTGACGATGGAATTTCCGGTGTTGTCGATGGTAGCACTTCCTCATTGATTGTATTTATAGCAGTTTGTTGTGGAAGTTGATATTTCTGTTTGGACATGAAGCTTCCACCGCTTACACTCTTATTGGTAGACCTTAATGAGAGAGAAAAAAGAAAAAAAAATCAGCTAAATTGGTTTTTTGGTCTTTTTTGGTGTTTTCTTTTTTGAAGTAAATAAGTGCACGTAAATTTTCCTGTATAAAATTTAATAAAAGTGTAAAAAAAAAATATAATTTTTTTTTTCATAAAAACAAACATATGTGTGTTCTTTAATCGTAACGCTAAATCGGACGTGGAATAGCTTTTGTAGAGAGAGGAAAGTTGTTGCATGGACGGTGCAGAAGAAGTGTCCACTTCTTCTGCAACGTAGTCCGGCTGGTTGGCATCATTAATTATTGCTCGCTCTAACTCTAATCGAATCTGCAAATTGCAATGCAAAAAAAAAAAAATCTTCGTACATATTTCGAATAGCTTTGCAAATTATTTTCAAAATGAGAAGTAATAAAGTGAGTTTTCATTAGCCATCTCTACTCAAACAGTTCCATTTCAAAATTCAGTTTAAATTAAATTTGCAACATTTTCATCATCATTTCTGCTTCACCTTTACTTACATATTGTTGAGAAGGAATATAAGCAATGCAATAGGAAGTGTAAATATACTTTATAAGATGAAGCACAGCTAAGAATTGTTAGTGCATCACCGAACGGCATATTTTCAAATGTTATCGTTAATTCTTTTATTTTGTCACCTGAAAAGCAGAAAAAAAAAGTGGCGACAGGATAATAATTGAAATTTTTAAAATTTAGTTTAAATTCATGTAAAAAAGGATAACTTTAGCAAAATTTACACGTTTAATGCAAAAATTAACTCTTAACTACTAGTTGCTATGTAAATTAATCATTGATCGATCTTCATCAACTAACACAAACTATTTCAACGAGTAATTTTAATGAAAACTATTAACAACTATTTTCTATGATATTTGCATTAAATTTTGTGAATGATATTATCATTCGCTATTTGCTAAATTATCGTTAGCAGTTGCAAGTTTCAAATTTTAATTTAACTTAACTTCAAGTTAAAAAAAAAAAGGAAAATTAGCGTATTCCTTCACATTCATTGATCACATTACAAAAAAAAAACAAAACACTCACTCACCAACAAAAATATTGCCGGAACGATCAGCCGGACCGTTAGGCTCAACATAACTGATACATATACCATCAGATCCTTGCGCTATCTGGAAACCCAACGCGCTGGTGTCCCTATCCAACAAGCAACGAACAACATCTTCCAGCTAAAAATAATATTCCGTTTTTTTCCTTTTGTGAAAAAATATTAAAGAGCGGAAATGATGAAAGGAATAGGTGAAATAGGCTAAAATACTAGAAATTTCATTACAATGTTTCTAGAATCATTTGATGCAATCTGTTGACTTCCAGCTATGCATCGCTCTTGCTGCTTTTGTTGAACTTTTTCATTTTTCAAGCAACCAGCATCATCATCATCATCCTCACGTTTGCATGTCAACGAACTACATGATGTCATCTGAAATGTGATGAAATGTGGATGTGTCAGTTAGGAAGCAAATTGAATTATTTCAAAATTAATTGGTCAAACAATGATTAAATAACCAACAAGTGTTGTCCGGTCATTGTTTCTTGATTAAAATAAAAATTCAATGAAGCATCACAAATATGATAAAAACTAAACAATCATAGAACTTAGTTAACCTTCTCTTTTTTGCATAGCAATTTGAAGTGTATTTGCAAAAAAAAAGAAACAAAATTGTAAGTAAAAAAAATATTTTGTGAAAATTTTCAAAAATTAAAACTATCTAAAAACACAAAACCTTATCGGTAAATGCTGGTGCTATTATCGCCTCAACTGCTTTATTTTCCATTTTATCCATGCGTTCATTGCACGCAATTTTGCCTGATTTTACCACATTACTTTCAATTGCAGCTATAAAACCTAAAATTTAACTTTTTTTTTAAGTTTTCAAATTTATTTTAACAATGACTTACTGAAAGCTTACTAACCTTTCATATCTTTCTTAACACATTCATTAATACTATATTTGTTTAAAAAAAAAAAGCAATAATTCCACACATTTTCTTCCTTCGGTAATTCTTTAGAGTTATTCGTTTTGTAAATTGTAAAATAAGCGAATAAATTTTTGGCGAATTTTTTTTTGCCGCAACAGACATTATTTGTATGCGATGAGTTATTCGCACAATTATTACACACGTCATTGATTTTAATCGTTGTAAATTGGCGGCGAAAGTTTATTGGCCTTATTTTAATTGGCCGAACTGTTTCATTTCACATCATTAAGTAATGCAAAAGAAATTGCGAAAATTTTCTTATATTACAAAATACTGCATGTGTTCAAATTACAATAAATTACCAAATTTTTTCAAATTTTTTTCTTTATTCTTTTTTTCCTCATATTCTTTTAATGGTAAACGAAAAATGGAGAGAAAGGGAGAGAGAGAGAGAAAAAGAATTCAGATGAAAGGGAGTGCTGTGAAACAATTATGGAAAATATAATATGTGGAAAAAATTTTTTTATTAAAAAATACACTTCAATGATTTGAGTAAATGAGAGAATTTGCTTTTTTTATTTGTTTTCTTTAATCTAAAATTAAATAATTGTGTATTGAAATGATTACAGTTCCGGGAATGTTTTATAGGGCATAAAATTAGCGAATTGATAATGTGTATTAAAAATACAAATTTCTTACCGTATCTTTCAGCAATGTAAATTACCTGTTTGAAAGTATCCTCAAATGGTTTGCTTACTTTAAAACATTACGTGTGTAGCAAAATTCAATTCCCTAAGTGCATTACAATCAAAATGGATTTGCATATTTTTTCTTCATTAAATCGCTTTTTTAAATTTTCTCTATCACTCACTGCTTCAACTAAATGACCACTTAATGCTTTCTTTTGAAGTCGTCCGCTTCCCTTTTTGCTTTATTTGTTTTTGTTTTTAAAAAAGAAAAGAAGACACTATTGTCTAATTAAAAGACTAGTGAGTGCTAAAGAAAGTTGAAAGGGAGAAAGAAAATTGCAGTTGAACCATTTACACGTGGAAATTTAAATGCAAAATTTAGTTGGGAAAAGAAAATGAGCTTTTTTTTTAAAGTTAAATGAAAATAATAATTGGGGGAAAAAGATGATGGGAATAAGTCAGGATGTAAAACAATTTTTTCGTTTCTTTCACATGTAGTAAATGAAGTAGAGCAATTTGTATAGGAATAAACTGATCGAATAGAAATATTATTCCTATTTAATAAATGTTCAGATAAAAAAGAAAATAACAATTTAATTGCACTGGAATTTCGAAATTTAACAAATGTAGCTCTGTTTCATTCTTTAGGAAACCCAACGTAAAATGTCACAGTATTGATTTCGAAATATCCTGTAAAATATTTCCTCAAAATTTACATCCCTTTTATTTGGTTGGATATGATTTCGCCAAACTTCTCACTTTCAAAATTATCTTTTTGCGCTTTCTCTTCTCTTTCCTTCTTTTAAAATAAGGAAAAATAGCAAATGCAAAAGGAATTAGTTGCCTCAAAATAAGATTGGATTGCTTGTTTGTCAAATTAAGAAAATCAACAAAAAAGCAAAAAAAAAAGGAAAAAAAATGGGTGCGAAAACTCTTCTAATCATTAACAAGAAAAACAAAAATTACTGCAAAAAGTGTCATCCATCCATTTTCATTAATTTGAATAAAATTTTCAAATAAAATTTTGCTTTTCATACGCTTTATTTTACTGTTTACAGTAAAATGTTCAAATACTCCACGAAGAAGTACTGTTTTGCTGTTTCCTCATGCATTTAAAATACCGTCTGAAGTTTTCATGCAGTAATAAAATTGAAATTGGTGGTTAAATTTTGAAACTTATCTATACATTTCCAATGAGAGAAGTAAACATTGCGTACACTAAGTCTTCAGAGTAGGAAAAAAAGCGAATTCAATTAGATTTCAATTTCACTTCACAAAACACACTCAAATTGATTACGAATGTTTGCATAGTAAACAGTGATTTTCCTCTTTTTTTCCGTTCAAATTATCCTTTCATTTAAATGATGAAATAGAAGATGTTTTTTTTTTTGATTAAATTACTTCATTGTTACTTTTCCATTTTGAAATTTTACACATTGAACTACGAAACAAGATCGATTGGATGGATGAATGAGTGAATGTCTTTTGATAACAATCGCTAGAAGACTGCTCTGTTCCACTAATTTCTCAAGTAATATGAAATCTACTACGTTTAGTTACACATACCATAGCTTATGCAATTTTAATTGAAATTGAAGTGGTGACTTAAAAGATGGAAAAGTGGAAAATTTTTTGCTTTTTAGCTAATTGTAAATTGCAGCAATCAAAAATTTTCTTTTCGAATAATTCATAAATGGAAATTAAATAACTCACTGTTTTTCAGTTTTCTTCATCTTTTTGTCAAATTCTCATACTCAAACATTCCAAAATGATTAAATTTTTCCATGCAAAAAAGAAACGGCTAAAATTACCTTAATCGTAAAAATGTTATTGTTTTGAAAACAATAAAACAATTTCCCCATTTTTTGGTTTTTTTTTTGAAACAGTTTGTAGCTTCCTTCAGCTAACAACCACTCTCAGCGCTTTTTTAGATTAAAGAATTATAGTAATTTAAAAGAAAAAAGAAAAAAGTTCAGAAAAAAGATTAGTGGAATAAAATTCGAAGAGTATAATTTCAAAGATTATTTCACTAGGAGAGATGAGTGAAAAGAGAAGAATTTAAAGCGCAAACAATTTATTTCCTATTTTATAAGTTTTATTGTTAAGCTGTCTTAAAATTGCTTACATATTAAATTAAAGTTCAAATTTAACGCTTAAAAATGCTCTACAAGAAGCAAATTTCGAAAAAATTTTAGCATAATTTCAGCATTCGCTTCTTTTTTTCGTTTTTTTCTTTCTTTCGATCATAAAATTGATAAAATATTGAAACGATGCGCAAATTGCAAATATGCCCTGTCAAGTGAAGTACATTAAAAGTTGAAAATCATTAGTCGATGTCTTGCATTTCCATCTTCTTTAAATTATGAAAAAAAATCAAAAGTGTCACTGTATAGAGAAAAGTAATTTAGAATTTTTTTTTCAAAATTTTCCTATTTCTAAAGTTACAAATGAAATTAATTGAAAATGAAATTGAAAAAAAATCAATTTCGTAAATTAAGAAAGGAAAACGTTGTGGTTTGAGAATTTCTTTTTGCAATTATTTTCATACTTATCAAATCACAAATGAAATTGATTTTCATCTTTCTAGAATGACGAATGAAACTGTAAGTGCAACATCTCACTTTTATCAATTGCTCGATTTCTGTACAGGTACCACAGGAGCATTGCGATACCGATGACCGTACAAAATGTTGTAAGTGACGTCACAAAAATGATACCAGCAATTTGACCTGCCGTGAAGCAATTTTGTTGTTCCGCCGAAACAGCATTCGGTCCAATTGCACAAAAAACAGCTAACAGTACCAAACAACAACTCCTCTTGCCATTTCTCCGTCTACCCAACATGGTAGTTTGAGCAAAAAAAAAATTTCCAAAATTATATAAACAAATTCATATCCAATTTAAACAAAAAAAAAACAAAACAAAACAAAATAAAACAAAATGAATTTCGTATCAATTCTATCGATAAATTGTCACAAAAAAAATGTTCCTTGAATGCTTTTCGTTTTGTTTTTCTTTTTTCTTTTTTCTTTTTTTGTTTGTTTGTTTTTCCTTTTACTGAAAAAAAAAGATTGAAAAATTGAATAAATAATTTTTTCGTATTAAATTAGCAAAAAAAAAATTTTGAAAAATTTTTGTACATTTGAAAAAAAACAAAGCAAAAAGTATTTATCAAATAAATAATTATTTATTAATTTTGAAAATTATCTAGCAGATAAGGAGCATTTATCTGTTAATTATGATGATAGTAATAGGTGTTATCGGCAAAACAGTACTAGTAGTAGTAGTAATAGTTCATGTTAGTGATAAGCAAACGATGATACTAATTTATCATTCAAAACGTAAACGTCATTGTCAGCCTTATTCGTTATGTCACTAAAGCATGAAAGGTGAAAGAATTACATTCACGTACACCTACGCATCTAAACGTATTAACGTATATATATATATATATATATATATATATATATATATATATATATATATATATATATATATATATATATATATATATATATATATATATATATATATATATATATATATATATATATATATATATACGATCGTTACAATCGTGAAATATCGTTTTGCGAATAAAGATTGAGGCCATGATGATTTTCAAGGCCATGGAAAGCTGAAAGTCATTCCACCCAAAATTTCACCGATGTTATCACTTTCTTTGTAGCAACCACCCTATCATTATCATTATCACTATCAAGATAGCAGTAATAGCAACAACAACAACAACAACAGCGTTTGATGATAGCAATATATATGTATGCATATGATTGAAATATTTTGGAATTAAAAATTATTAATAATTCCTTTACAATCTTCTCGATGAAATTAATAGATTTTGTTTTTAGCATTTCTTTTCCTCTTCATTTAAATCATTTCAATTATTTAGAAGTTAGAAACAATCATTGTCACTTTGTGCAATGCTAAACTTCTAGCCGAATTTTCTTGTGATAGTAATTGCTGTACAAATATTGTTGCTATAGCTATTTGCATAACTAAAACATACTGTAACTGTATCATTTAAAAGATATGAATGAAGAGGATGCAAAACAGGAAGAGGCAAGAAATTATCACTTTCTATCATTGCTAGAATAGGAGGTATCATTGCCATTTTTCACTTTAGAGAATCATATAGAAACGATCACTTTAGGGCATATCACTTACACAATTAATCGATCATTTATAAAAATTTTAAATTAAAACAAAAAAAAAAAGCAATCTACGCCATGGCGATGTGGAAAGATAGGAATGGAATAGCTAGGAATGATTGAAGTGGTCAAGATGATAACTATGTTTCAGTAGTGATTGAAAGGAGGGAAGGTAGGAAGGAGAAAGGGTAGGAAGGAAGGGAGAATTCATTTTACAGAAAGAATTGATAGCAAACTTCATTAACTTTTCCTTTGACACATTTCTTCCACTTTACGCCCCCGATGTCCTTCTATTCTTCCTCTCTCTCTCTCTCTCTCCTTTTCTCTTTCTTTTACTCCTCCTCCTACATTTCATTATTCCATTTCTGAAAAAGGATTATACAGCATAAAACGTTGTAAATTATACCAACTTTAAAAATTGCAATATCATAAATTAATAATTGTAAAAAAAATGATAATTAAATAAAATAGGTTGTAATTGTTTGTTAAAAATTTTTTTTCACAAATAATTACTGAAAGTTAATCATTGGTGGGAAATTTAAATTAAATAGATGAGAGATTTCAAAGACAGAAAGACAAGGTCAAAATCACTTATTGTTTAATGGGTCAATCAGTAAAATGCGCCTCTAAAAGAAATGACGAATTGAACAATTTAGTGATATCATTAATTATCATTTTCATTTTCTCGTCAACTCTTCAATTCTCGTCGTTCGCTTTTTTCTTTCGCTCCTTTTTCTTTTTGAAAAAATCTTACAAATTAAAGCACAGCAACAACAATAAATTGTGAAACATGTCAGTGAATGAGAGCATAAAATGAAATATTTTAACTATTCAATAATACTCAAATAAAATCTCATAAATCAAGCTCAAATGAAAAAAAAGCAAACAATTTAAATCGGTAAAATCGATAATTTGAAAAAAGAACTGGTTTAAAAATGTTTGCACTCTGAATATAACTATAAAGTTATATTTGAAATTTAAACTTTAAAAACACTTTTCATTCGCAATAAGTTCTTCCTAATATTTGCTGACTATTACCACTGATATTGTTATTCATTTCTGATTTAATATTTCCTGCGCCGAATTCTTGAATTTGTGGAAAAGTTGAAATATTTGTTCGATTTGTGGCAACTGCTAAATGTGCGAAGCAATCCTCGAAAATGCTAATCCTCGAAAAAAGCACATTTAGAATACAATAGAAGGTAATGGAAGTGTCACACAGGTGTTGTAACAATTGAAATATTAATGACAAATAGTTACAAATTTATAGCGGAAAATTTTCACAAATCTTGCATAAGTGATTTCTGGGATTAGAGAGCGAATAAGTATTAAAATTGGCAAGAAAATGGATAAATTTCACTAATTTTAACTCGAAATTATTTACCACAAAATGTTTACTTTGGGCAAATTTCAGAAGTAAACAAAGTGTTATACGACAAAGAATCAATTAAAAGTTGAAATTAGCCAAATTTTACATTAATAATAAGTAAATGTTGCAGTGCAAAGTAAAATGTAGTGGTATGACATATGATATGATATCATGCAATGATAGGTTTTAGTTTCAATTAAAAGTGAGAAATTCAGTAGAAGAAATATTTCTTCCTGAAACAACAGACGGATGTCAACGATGCTAATTTCAAATTGAAAAATGCAAATTAGACGTAATATATTTAATAGATTTTTGTCTTTGCTAAACAGTTACATTCTTGCACATGAAATGCAAAAATTTGACCAGTTAAAATTGTTACTGATTTTTTTTTTTTGAAATATTTAATGAAACATTGGGACAAATTTTAGTTTCCCATTCAACGCATCAAAAATAAATTGTTAGCAGTAGAGCAACGAAAATTGAACAAAAAATTTCCCTCTTTTGCCCCTTTTTTTTTCTTTTGTAAATTTAAAGACAAACAGTGATAATGATAATAGTGATAATCGTTTCATACAGTGATAGTGATAACGATGAATGATATGGAAATGGAATATGATATCCATTAGCAAAAAGATTTGTCGTAGCAATTGCAAAGTAATTTGTTAGAATGTTAAATGTGTGCGTGCGCGTGCGTGAATTGCATGTTAAAATTCCTCGCTGCACAAAACACCTTTTTTGTTCAGTTGATTCTAGCAAAAAAAAAATCATTTATTTATTTTAAACAAATTCACAAATTAGATCAATTTCAATTGAAATATTAGAAATATTTGTGAAAAACAAAAAAAAAGAAAATAGTGCGAAAAATGTTGAAGAAAAGTTTGAAAAATTCTTTCAGTAAACTTTTTTTCGTCCAATTCTCATTTCCCGCTCAATTTTCATTACGTGAAAATTCGACGCCGCGACAGACGTTCCCTTTCACACACACACACACACACACACACACACACACACACACACACACACACACACACACACACACACACACACACACACACACACACACACACACACACACACACACACACACACACACACACACACACACACACACACACACACACACACACACACACACACACACACACACACACACACACACACACACACACACACACACACACACACACACACACACACACACACACACACACACACACACACACACACACACACACACACACACACACACACACACACACACACACACACATTCATTTCACATTCATTTTCTTGATTTTTTAACTCATCGATAAATTGGGGGAAATTATTGATATATTAGTTGCGTATCGATTGATTAGATGATAATGGCAATCATTGCTAAATCGATCGCTGACAAACTGATAATGGTAAAGTGGGAAGTGATTATCCGGAAGAGAAACATAGTTCGTTGAAAAACAAATAAGTCCGATTAAAATTTTGGTTTGAAAGATATTTGTAAATGTGAAATGGGAAGAGTGATAGTGATGATGTAGTGATGGTGATAATTGTTTGAGAAAATAATCGATATCACATAGCTTGATAACTGCATGATGCATGACTCTTCCACGATCAGTTAGGTTTAACATTTAGCGATTTAATTATTAGAGAAATATGCAATGATAGAGAATTGATGAATGATTATCAGAGAATTATGAAATGATAAGAGATAGATAAACAATACAATCGCATATCATTTTCACATTTCTATTTCACTGTGAATATTTTAACAGTTTATTTATTTTATAGCAATAAAATTAGCACACATTTGATTTGCTTGAAAATTTCATTTTGATATTTCACTGCTTTAATTTCATCACTTAAATTTGGATAGGATTGTGGAAGAGAGTGGACAAGGGCGAATAGTTCGGTTGAAATAATTTAAATTTATAGGAAAACACATTAGGAATTAAAATAATCTTTTTACAACATTGATAATCAATTCCTTGTAGTTTGCCATCCAACGAATGTTCATCAATTGATGTTTAAAACAAAAAGCTTTACATTTGGAAATTCTGAATGACTAAGTGACTTTGCATCAAATATTAATTTAACGATTTGTTAAATTTTGCAACAAACATTTCTAAAACAAACGTTTGCAACAAACATTTCTAAATTACATTGATGCTCGAAGTAGTTTTTTTTCCATCCATTAACCTGAAGGATAATAAGTATGGAAGCGTTCATTCACTATTATAAATCAAAGAATCAAATAATTTTTTTTTTAAATTCCTCATTTCCACACGTGAAAGCGCAATGTTTCATTTTGCAATTACTTTCACTTTCTTTCTTCATTACTAAAATACCATAGTTATAGCATTATTTATTACTTTTCAAATTTTACTTGTTAAGTTTTACTCATAAAAATTCTTTACGAAATTCAAATTTTACATTTTCTAGCGATAATAATAGGATTGTTATTTAATTGAAGCGTATTATCGAAAATAGATTAAAATTTTCTTCTCATATTAAATTAAGTGGATAGTGACTTACAAATAGCGACTTCTAAAGTAGTAAAAAACAAAGGATTAGTGCTCCTTCATTTTTCCATGCTTTACGACTTAAAATAAAATTTTAAGACATAAAATGAAATTAAACCTTTAGAAAATCTAAGTTTGTTCGCATCAAAAACAAAATTTAAAGGTGAAACTGAACAGGTAACAAGTGTAGCAGTGAAAATACGAAAAGGAAAACGTCTTGCAATGAAAAAAATTTTCGGTCATCAAATTCTATTGAACTCAACGGATAATGGAATTTGAAATGGAAATGCATACCTAGTAAGCGTACGTTGAATACAATAGGTACGTGAAGGCATATATACGAAAACTTAGTTAGTGTGAGGAGTGATTGATTGAAAGTGATGTTGTAGAGCAAAATTGCGACCCGTAGAATTACTATCTCATTAATGCTGATGATCTTTGAGCATATATTCTAAAAATCTCAGTGGAGAAATAGGAAAGGAAGGGTGACAGTGAAACATCTTTCCTAAGAACAAAAAAAAAAACATCTAAATTTGGATGAAAAACAAAAGGAAGAAATCAATAAATGAACAATTTGCTATCTCTGGGAAAATACGTAATCACTACAATTACGTTAAAATATCATCTTAAAAATGGAAACAAAGAATGCAGAAAAAAAATGGATAAAAATGAGTTATGGATGCTTTCACTATTGCAGAGAATTCGACATTTGTTTAATCTTGCTGTTTTCTTTTTCAAAAAAGCATGAGAAGCTTAAATTTCACTATTGGAAATATTATACTAGCAACAGATTCATTCAAATGTTTGCATGAATTCTTTTTAATCTTTTTTTCTTTAGTTGATCGATCAGAATTCGATAATTTCAGTCAATGAAAGATTATGTAATTAATGATGTGAACACCATGCAATTAGTGGGGTGAGTTTTCTTCCACACCTTCACTTCGTTTATGAATGCAACAACACTGAAGCATAAACATACCGTCAACCGTCCATTATTTCATTAAATATGGATATTAGTTTGTTTGCTTATGAAATTTCAATAAAAACTGGCAACGAAAGAAAAATTAATTTAGGCAATTGCTTTTTTACCTCCAATGAGTCATCGAAAAGCTTTGGAAAGGAAGACTTATTATTATTTCTAATTATTGTCACGCTGGCATGTGTCAATGATACCCATGCAATGTTCATTCTTCTCTTCGTGATGGCGGAAATCTTACTGCAAAAAACAAATAGAATTTTACCAAGTAGAAAGTACCAGAAATTGACAGATATATTCGAAGGACAATTATAGAACATTCATGAATTAGTATACAATGTTAAGAAACTGTAAAGTCGTTATAAAATAATCAGATTAGAAAGGTAAAAAAGACATGAAAAACTGTAGTGTATGAAGATCGATTTTATGAGTGCAATTTTGCAAAAATAAAGAAAACAAGTATGATAAAACAAGTTTTAAAAAAGTAAAGCAATATAAATATTCTAATGATATTTCAATAAAATTTTCCGTGGAATTAAAAAGGCTAAGTCCTAATGTATCAACAGAAGATTAGAATCCACGCAACTGCTTGCAATTTGCGCCAGATGATGGAATTACCTGAAAGCAATACCTTCCATAAGTAATTTGTTTAATTGCTATCTTACAGGGCTATACTTTTAAGGGATATCATTCAAAATTATTAATAGGTTCGAGAAACAAGATGAAAAACAACTGAAAGGAATCAAATCAAATCCATTTATGCAATGTTCATCTCTATTCTAAAGTAGAACAAATAAATACTAACCTCCCTCACCGCATTTTTTAAGTTATCTTGCGTGATTAACAGCTGTTCCTCAGGTAATATCATTCCAGCTTCCACCGCTCTGATCCGCTCCCGTATTGCATCCATTTGTGCACGCGATATTACCGCATGTAAATCTGCTCCTGATGACAAATGGCTACAGGATGCTGCCTAGAAAAGAAATCTTTCAAGAAATACGAAAAAAGAAATGGAAACTGATATAAGGTTATTCTAACAAACATTTCAATAAGATCAAATATACTTAATAATACATGGATATAATCACGAAATCAAACTCGCTTGTGCGCCCAGGCTAACCAATACACCACTTTAACAAAAATCACGCTTATTTCAAATACACTTTTTAAGGCGAAATTTATAGACCATGCTAAAAAGTTCATTATGTTAACTACTTTTAGTATTCTTTCACAAATCTTAATAAAAAACAAAGCTATGGGAGCCTATTTATAAATAAATTAACTTCATCATGACATACAATTGCTTTCAAATCGACATCATCGGTAAATGCTATATTTCGACTAGCTGCACGGAGTATACGCTCCTGTGTTACGATATCCCTTGTTCCAGTTACTTCAATAATTTTATCGAATCTTCAAACAAAATAAGAAATACTGAAAAGGAACAAATTTAAATAAAACCTTTCATTTTTTAGAAATGATGAGCTGCATAAAAAACCATGAAATGCAACAGAACATAACAAAAGTTTTTTGAATTACCTTCCTGGCCTCAGCAAAGATGAGTCCAGCAAATCAAGCCGATTTGTAGCTCCCAAAACGAAGATTTTCGAATCTTCCAAACAATCTAATTCTGCAGTTAATTGTGATACAATGCTAAAAATAAATGATTTGGAATCGCAAATGATGGTGGCGGTAACATAATACAACGATTATAAAAATTGATATTTTGAATTATACAACTGATAAACCCACTTATCAACTACACGGCTGGAATCACCGCAGCGACCTCGTTTGGAAGCAAGAGAGTCAAGTTCGTCGAAGAATAATACGCAAGGTTCAGCCATTCGCGCCTTCTCAAAAACTAAAAGAATTGATTTAATAAATTTTAAGCATCTATAACACCTTCCTTTTTACCACTACTATAACTATTTAATTTAAATTTGAACGCTTCGCTATTTAGTAAACGTACACATGATTCGGTAATACCGCCAGTTATGTATGATTCAGATTGCTGCAAAAAATGACCTTTACGGACGTTTGCTTCACTTTGGCCAACATATTTGTTAAGAAGTTCAGGTCCCTTGACGCTCAGAAATGTTATTTTAAACTGATTTGCGACGGCTGCAAAGTAACAGGTAAGAATATTTCCAATGTTATATTAAAAAAAATCAACACAAATCCAAATAATGAACTTCTCTTATAATTTATACATATATATATATATATATATATATATATATATATATATATATATATATATATATATATATAAAATGTATATATCACTGAAAAAAAATATTCATTAGTTTAATGGAAAATGTGAATAAATCAACGTCCATAACTCCCGACCACCTAGAAATTTTAATCTTTTAAGCAAACATAAACCATTATATGGCCCTTCTGCCAGTGTTACTCAGCAATTGAACTCGAACCTTTAGCAATGAGTGTTTTACCACAACCAGGAGGACCGTACAACAAAGCCCCACTACGTTTCATGTTCTTCTTCCCTCGCAAATTCAAAGTTAAACTTTCAATAACAACTTGCTTAACATCGTCTAAACCGCCAACATCGTCCCACGTCACCTTTGGAATCTACAAATTTACTTATATGTAATGCAAAAAAAATTATAGTTTCAAGGCGACACGCCGTTAAACCTATATATAATAATATTATAACATGATTCCTTAAACCTTGAAAACTTGAGTTGAAAGCTTTTGTTTGTCTTCATAGTCTGTTTTTTTTTTTGGAATATTTGAAGTTCATGTTGTCCGAAATGGAAGAGACGAGTTCAAACAGGAGATGGCGAACTAAAGACTGATGTTAACCAGAACCGATAACAGTAACTCCAAAGCATTAAAGATTCAAAGTGTTTTTGTGGTTTCCTGAAGGATAAATCCAGTTGGCTTGAACTTACAATTGGTGCTCCAACTTTATCAGCCAATCTCTTGTTACGTGCATCAATTGCCCATATGAAATGTTCAGTCATCAGCTTCGATCTATAAACAGGAATTCCAAGTATTTAAAAACATCATGTATCCTAATTATTCTCTCTTGAAGAGTATTTAAAAAAACTCACGAGTTTGTAGTGTATTTTCGAAAGGATGCATCCGACAACAGAGCATGCATATCCGACAAAGTAAATCCCTAAAATTTGGCAAATTACGCATATCGTTTATTTTCAATTATGTCGTTATTGTTGGATATTCGACACTCTCTGATCTGACGAACTGGGATATTCAAAATAAACAGCAAACTCCAAAAACAGTGCAGAATCTACCGTTGTCTGATGAGTAATTGCAGCAGTATCGATAAGATTTGACTCATCAACTTCACGCACAATTATAGATTTCCGATCTTCTTCGGTAAGTAGCGGGATTTCGAAATGGTAAAGGATTAGAGAACGCAATGATATCGGTAACGTTCGCAATTTGTCACAATTACAAACCAGAAATATAGCAGGTATGGTGGAACTTTTAAGAAATTTCATCAAACATGCCAACCCCCGAGCATCTGCAAAATAGGCTAATGCTTGAAAACGCTGAAAAACCGTATATTTGACATTGAAATAAATCGAACTTGCCGTTAAGGTTGCTAATATTCCCAAAAAATGTATTGCAGAAATTTAGCAAGAATTAATAAACAGAATTATAACATTACACATTCTCCAACAATGATCTGCACCGATCTTTTTAAGAGAGCTCTAGTTTAGATCTCTAAGATTAAGTATTCCTACTTCTTTAAAATGAGAGCATAACAAACAATGTTTTCGGTCATCTAATTTCACATGAAGAAATTATTGCAAATGAAAATGCTGCAGTTATGAAGCATATTACGCAGAGCGCTACCACTTAATGTTCAACACAGCAGAGATTAAAATGATTTAGATAGCAGAAAATTAAAATTTTCCTGTTGCGAATATTAATAAAACACCTGGATTGGCGCCATATGAGTCGTAGCCAAGTAGATCTGCGTTCAGAAGAGCCAACAATGAAAAAGCACTTGCTGAGGCTGCAGGAATTCATATATTAAAAACAAATTAAGAAATTAAAAAAAAAAACCAAAACTGCAAGACTAGGTAAAGTAATATTCCTACGAATTTGAATTCAAAACTGGATTAAGCAAGAAGTTGGAAGGGAAAAAACAATTATAGAGCATTTTCAACATAATCAGAAAAAAAAACCTTTTTCAAAAACACTACGAATATTTGTTTCATAAGTCCCAGGTGAGTCACTCCAAATATCAAAACAGTTGCAGAAGTTAACGTCCAAATGTACCAGAGAAGACATGTGCTTTAGGAACAATTTCTTCCCGGAACCTGGTGAACCACTGAGAAGTATAACCAAAGTTGACAAAGATGTGTTCAAGCTACTATTAGCTTCTATCAACGAACAAATTCTTTGCGCTATTCCTGAGAATTTTTCAGGTACGTAACACGTAACATCACTGTATGGGATCCTATCATAAATCTCCTTATCCTGCAAAATAAGAGTAGTATTATTCAAATAAACCAAAAGCAAAGCTGGTTTACAATTCGATGGAAAACAGTCTAAAGATTGGCTTTACTTTTAGAGACCAGAACAAAAGCCTAAAAAATATATTTTAGAAATTCGTAACAATACGGAATGTCAATAAAATCTGAAAGGACTAGCGGAATACAATTCGCCAAGATTCACAAAAGCTATAAAATTTGGCGAACAATATTTCGCTACGAGGAAGCTGAGCTCAACAACGAAAGAGAAATTTTTTAAATGTAATTCAAATATGAAATTTCTTTTTTCGTGCAAGAATGATTGAAAATCAAGGAACCTGATATAATGTTGTATTGCGCGAATCGACAATAGCTTCTGATGGTCTCACTGCATCTTCGAAGTAAAGAATCTAGAAATGTAACATTTACATAAAATAAAATTAAGAAATCGGCAACAAAAATCACCAGTTCTTTCAAGAAAAAATTCATTCATAGCTCCCCAAAACCTAGAGTTTATCATAGGAAGTATTGTAATTACCTTGAAAAATATCTCCTTCACTTTTTTGCTCCATGGTTTACGCCAACGAATAGCAATAGTATCCCCTATCGCAACCACTCTAAAGAAATATAATATCAGTTACATAAAAGTTACATCAACAGTAGAATGCATGAGTTTTAAAAATCTACATTCTAGCAAAATGTATTGCGCATGAAATTGTAAGTTCGTATGAAAAAATTAACAACGTTCATCTATAATGGCGCAACGCATGATGTAATAACCGAACTGATACATATCACATTTGCATCATTTTCATTCATAATAATTGATAAGATGACAGAAATTTCTGCAGATAATCGAGTGAGAGAACAAAAAAAAGAACAAAAATATAGACCTTGGTGTTCGAAAATAGTCCCGAAGTTCGTCAGAATAATCGGACCATGGATCATAAAATGATGTAATAATTAAGGCAATATGAACACCGCATGAAATACATAATTCTGTCTCATCGACAATATTCGAACAACAGCAAGTCTAAAAATAACAAGTCCTCATCAATCGAACTAAATATGCATAGTACATCACTCTGTAAAAATTATGTTAGCATATTTGCAGTTGCTCAAGCTCCAGCCACACTAATTAGTAACTGTAATTTTGCAACACTCTCCTCAAATAGGAAAAAAACTTTCTTACTAAAAATATAAGAGACTCGTTGCGATGAGTACAATATAATGAAATATAGTACAATCAATGACGAGATACGGTAGGAAATGATCATGTTGAGAATAAACTGCATGAATTGTTATTTCAATAATTCAAATGCTTAAAAGCATAGCAGGGAAAAAAACAATAACTACAAAATAAATTCCCACAATCAATGAATCTGCACATCACTTATGAAGATAAATTTCGAGGTCAAATAATGTATGCAACGCATATAATCAACATAGTAACACATGACCCTATAAAATACGATTGTGATTTGATGGGAAGAATTAAGCAAAAATAGTTTGAGTGATCAGATTAATAATTATTTGAAGGAATGGAGGCATCTATGGTAAAAAATTCTGGAACAACAGTTTAATAACAATTGGAATTTGTACGTAAGCCAAAATAAGTATATAAATTTAAAAAAAAACCTCGATTAATGCATCCTCAAGATTAAACCCTCTATTGGAAAGATTAAATGCGCCAAGTTCATCGATAAAAGCAACAGGTTCGTCGCACAGTATTGGATAAATTTCGATCGGACATATTACTGTTTTTTTAGCATCATTGTTACGATTTTTCACAATTAATTTTTGTACATTTTTGACATTATCTGTAATAAGCGGAGCATAGCGACAACCAATCCATATTGCTGTTCCAGAGCTAAAAATATTCTCAATTATAAATATTTTGAATTAAATCAACTAATAACATTTTATATCAGTTTCCAAATGGAACAGTCTGACAGCAAAAATTTTGGAACGTCGGCAAAAAAACCATTTTTATGATATAATGCAGAGGATAACAAATTATAATCAGTATGATTTCAGAGTAAAAAAAATCGGCACTTTAAGGTTAGAAAAAGCTTAAATGCGGATGCAGTTCCTTCTTGTAGGAAACCCTACCATTTACATCAGAACCTGAATTATATATATATATATATATATATATATATATATATATATATATATATATATATATATATATATATATATATATATATATATATATATATATAACAAACAGAATGGGACATTCTCTGTTCCTGCTGGTTTTTCATTCATAGCCACTATTTTACTTTCTTACCAAACCGAAACCACCTGTTTATCCTTTGAACAGTTAAAGCAATACATTTACCAGTGGTGAAGAGTGATTAATGTTAAATTTCGACAATCACTGTTTGATATCAACTATTGAACACGATCTTCGTTACTTAGGAGGATAGAAAATCGAAACCTGTGAAGACCATAACGAGAATTCTTCCTGACAGAAATTTGCTTATGACCTCGATGCATCCAGATGTACCAACTTCGATTTTTTTGTGGCTGTCTTATGTACAATGACGCCAAAAATTGCGCAAGCTCATAGTACAACAAAATCGACTTATATCGTTTCATAACAATCCAAAATGATAGCAGCCTAGGAGTTAAAAAAATTGATAAAACTTATACGAATAAATCGAAGAAAAGCGTCCGACATAGTAAAAACTTTACTGCCATCAACTGATATGTTAGCAAACTCCAAACCTTTTGCAAAAAAATGATAGCAAAGTTGATTCAAAAAAGTGGGCACAAATATGAATGATATTAATAATATCAATTCAGGCATTAGGATGACGGTATTCAGCTGATAATATATGTGTGGAAAACTATGATGTAGTCAAGTAAACCAAACAGGTTTTATTTAAAAAATACATGCAAAGTATAAGATAGAAAATGACATCAAAACAAAACGTTCTATTTTACAAATAATAATATATGCAGCAAAATTTCTGCCATGTGAACAATTTCATTGTATATGAAACAAACTCTGTGATGCACATCGATGACCAGCGTATTTGATAAGGAATGCTCGTAAACAAAATTATGCAGGATAGAGCACCGATTTTTTCATTGCATAATAAATTTAAACACATTTTGTTTTAAAAGTACAAGTACAAGAATAAAAGATGTACTCACCCATATTGCTCCAAAGAAACACGGTAGAGTTAATCACGGGATGGAGTATAAGCTAATAAAAGAATAACAATATCCGTAATGTGTGGATGTAAACAACTATTGTGGGCCTAAAGTCTGCCTGCACACCAAACAAGAACTAGTGTACGAGTGCACGACAAATCAGTCTAAGTAACATTTCTCATCAGCAAACTTCTGGAAAGCAACTTAAACATATTTAATTAACGTTCCGTATTTCAAGCGCATTTTGACCTCACGCACTAAATACTTATCCAGAGTTTGGTGATAAATTGGACCCTGAAATTTGTGCGATACTACAGAACACATGACCACTGAGGTTTTAGGAAAAACAATATCAAAACCTAGTGTATTCGCCAGTTCTCTCTTTGATCCATATTAAAGAGTACCCAAAAAAGTTTGGTCATGTTTTAAAATAATGTTGGAAAGAATAAAATTACCTATGTAAGGGGAAAATTAAATATAATGTGAATAATGCATAGATGTAAAGCTTTCGCAGGAATGAAAAACTGCCCATTTCCAGCTACTGACGACCTCAATCACGCATTTGCACTACTGGCAACCGCAATCACGTACTTGCATATCTTTGTAGCGTTTCAATACTACATTTTGAGCATTATCGATGAATAATATTTTCATTGAGCGCAACGATGAAGGTGCGCATTTTGCTTCTGATGTTCTGCAAATATGGCCAAACATTATATAAAAATATTAAAAATGTATTTTTCTCGCTCAACTTAAATTCAAAATATGACCTACAAAAGATCCTTCATAAATGGCCGTAATCTGAAGACGAAACAAGACTCGGAATGACAAGGCCAAATTCCAGAGAAACTTTTGAGTTGCAAAGGAAGCAAAACGCCTCTTCAGATTGCACAGAAAAGTAATCCATACATCACATGTATAAAAATGTTTTGGATATGCATTTCCGGTATATTTTAGATAGACGCAAAAATTTATGGGATAGTAAAAATAATGCTTTTCATATAATAAACTTGCCTAGTCACATACGATTTCTAATCAGTTTAACAGTTTTCAAACAATATATTTTTTTAAATCACCAAAACTAAAAAACTAAGATAATAATTTTTCCTTTATTCTCATTTTTTCGTATAACTATCTAATAAAACGTAAAATAAATTGGTATAAAACCATAATGAATAGATCCACGAAGAAAAAAAGAAAGTATTACTATCCCATAAATTCGAACAGCATCAAACAACTGCTTATGTAAACTATGCTAATATATCATCCTATATAAAAACAAACCTGGTCGGATCGATAAGATGAACAAGCGTCTGGACGATAGCATGATTCGTTGCATTCATATGGTTATTCAACGGAAATGAACAAAAACCATCACAATAATATGCATGATAACCGTCGGGTGCAATAACCCAATCCTATAGAATTCACAAACAACATTGCGAGTTGCAAATCCCTTACAATAAAAGGTAAGGATATCTTAAAATAAGAAAGTAACTCAAAATTTCCAATCATTCAGTATAGCTTTTATTGAGTAAAATGGTTGACCTATCCCGAAACTTCGAATAATCGTGCTGAGAAATAAAAAATTCAGCATTCACCTGCCAACCGAGATCTTTAAAGTCCACGTAAAGTGTCCTCCTACGGCAGCCTTTATTAGAAGCTGAAAACAAATTAAACATAACAGTGAATACATATGTAAAGCATATAAATTCAGTTAGAAGATTAAAAAAATAAAATGCCTGAATGTCGCAATGGATCAGGTCTCGCGGAAAAGCCATATCCATAATCATCAAAAGCATTAGTTTCATCAGATACACTACGTTTACTCCGCTGGTGAATATGGTTTCCACCGTCCACAAAGGAAGCTATTCCAAAGCCACGCCACTCACCAAAATTTTCCAAAAGCTTTCTCTCTCCTGAAGCTATCATAAAATAAATGCGTGAAAGATTTTAAAACCAGCTGATTATAAACCGAGTAAAATGAAATTCATCATAATAGTTTTCTTTAAAACTTCACTTCCTTTCTGACCTAGCAAGCAAAATAGCATCTTCAGATATGAAATCAAATTGTGTTCTCTTTGGAATCAATAAAGGTATGTGGAAAATCAAGCATAAATTATCAAACTGAACAGACAAACCACGCGATGAGATTGCATACAGAGTTATTGTACTAAGAATTGACCGATTATGAATCCAATGCAGCACTATTTCGGTAATATTTATGATAAAATGTCCGCTACTTGATATACGTGATTCCACCGTTTTTGTATAACTTAGATTTCTAAACATGTAAAATAAAATACTGATTTGAGAGAAAGAGCCAAGACTGGAAAAAATTTTGCATGCTTATAAGCAAGTTGAAATCAATTTCTATTACGTTTCAGCAGTGCATAAAAAACTACCACTAACAAAAATAGAAGCAAAAGGAAATTCCTCATGCAAGTAAGTTGGAAGCAATAAGCACCACAGAGAGCTTTATGTTAAAAAGTAATCATCACCGAATTTTGGTGAAAACAAATAAACAAATCTTGAAAACTATCAATCAGCTTAATAGTTTTTGTTACAGCAAAACCTCAAATGGGGAATAGTTGCGAAGATGCGCTGTGGTTTCATCGAGCCATTAAAGAATATCCGAAGTTCAGCATGCATAAGCTGGCCACCAATCGGTATATTAGCAAGATCGAACTGCAAACTCGTGCCGTAATTTGGTACTGTTCTCTGCTCTAAAAAGTACTTCCTCGTCAAATATTGGAAATTCTAACAATATATTCATGTAAAAGTAATTTAATTACTGCAATACTGAAGACTTTACAAATGCAAATGACATCATGCACTGACTAATTGAGGAGCAAAGATGAAAGGTACTGAAGTATGTGCTCCAGTTTGCGCTCCGGTAACCACATGAGAGGATTAAACAAAAAATTATTTCAATGATAGAAAGAGACATCTGCATATATTACTACTTCGTGGTAAGAATGAAATAATTGTATCAGCTTCGCCTAATTCAATGGCTTCTTTCTCGTTCGCTGACAATAACTGTCCACTAGCCAAATACCTAAATTGTAAATCAAGCATTTTATCCATTTAACTAAAAATCTGCAAAATAAAGTGAAGAAAAACTTTTGTAGAAAGAAGTTGACAGATTTAACGCCTAATGGATCTTTACCTGGGGAATTAAATGAACACATTGTTTTAAGGATGCAGAATTCCCTTTTCAAAAAAAAACTCGCCTCTTCTTCTAGCAACATTATGTTTTAATCAACAACCTTTTTCAAAGTTACTCGCCTAATTTCAAGAATAATTATGAGAAAAAATACTTGTAGGCAGGATTCAACTCCACGTCATGTTCCAAGTTTCGATACAGGTCTGCCATAAACCGTGATGCTATGTCATCTTTTACGCCAGCAACTACCGGTTTTGGATATTCAATTCCCAACAATTCCAATATTTTCGACTCTAATCTTGCACTTCTATGCCTGTAAAACCTTTTTTTTTGTAAACGTACCATTTCTGAAGAATTTTAGGAAAAGTGCCCCATTTTTGTGAAACAACATTCAACTATGTTCAAAAACTTCAGCAGTTTGAAATACATTTCGATAAAGTCAGTAAATACAGTATAATAACATGTGTCACAATATAGTGTAAAAAACTTAGAATTTAGAAAAACAAGAAACCTAATAATAAGATATGAGAGTGCGCGTGATCCCTTCCATTCACTGCCATATTTCATATATTATTTCATCTACCCAAACTATTTGTATTAATCTGAGTAGATGTACAATTACAATATCAGTTTTGATTTTTTTGGTCCGTGAAATCGTCCTACAACGATTTACTTTCGTCCACCCAAATATTTTAGCGGATTAGAGAAAAGTCTTACATAAAATCTCAAATAACGACAAAGTCAATTTTAAATTATTGAAGATTCATTAGACTCCCTCTCTCATTCTTGTAAATGAATCTAAATCTACATATGCCCCCTCCCCAGGAGTTCAGAAAAAACAAAATAACATTTGCAACATTATAATCCTTCAAAAAGCTTTTACGCTACACAGCCAAAAAAGGATTTTATGCCTTAGTGTAAAAAAGTTAAATGTGCCTTTAACCGCATCTCGAAATTTTCGAACTTAGAACTGAAACTCGATTTTGGTCACCTTTCGAATAGAATACTTTTCAATCACTAAATGCATGCAAGATTAGCTAATTCACGTTTAGGAAACAAAAAACTTATCATTTGAATAAAATAAAATAATTGATAAAAAAATGCAATATATAATTGTTCGCAATATAATTGCTTTCGCATATAATTGTTCTTCCAGTTATATTAACGCGTTCTTGATAAACACTGACTTCTCAGCTCCATTCGCTTCTAAAATAATTGAAAAGGTTGAAGACCTGCTAACAGAAAGTGGAATCGATTGTGCGTTTTCATTGTCTACATAAAAGCCTATTGATGTCTGCACCACACTGAAATAATAAACTGATAAGAAGAGCACCGACACAAACATTCGATTACCACAGTCCATCTGAAAATTGAATAAATCAAATGAACCAAAAAAAAACAAAAACAAATGAAAAGACGAACATATGATAATTTAGTAACACCTAATTCATTACTCTCCCCTTTTCTTAATAATTAATGTGAGAAAAGAAATTCACAAATATTAACCGTCATAACCTACTTCTACCTCTTGCATTATTTCTCCAATAAGAACAAAAGATGCACGGTACAACCTGTGCTGTCGTTTTTACATATGTTTTTACATATTTGGTGCATATGTTTTTACATATGCAAAATAAACTTGCTTACACTGAAATTAGACACATTTCGAAGCACTAAAGACTAAAGCACTAGCAGTCACTCGACCTTTTATCCTCCCGAGAGCTATGCAAAAGGAACATTTGAATCTCACAAAAACATTAACGACGTTCAAATTAGAGCACATGCTGCAACAGTCGCAAATGTCTTATAATTTATTTACGGATTACTGTATCTGCTTCTAGATTGTTCTCGAATTAAGAGGGCGGGACGTTTAGAGACATTTTCGGGTACAGGCTTAGTTCAGTGGTCGGTGGTCGGGTGGGCTCTGCTTGCTGGACGTTGCATTTGCATGTGAGGCGAAGGGAAGTTCGAGCTGTCTTCCCGAGGTATCATTCTACTTGGTCAGTAGTGGTCGGTTGTTGGAGTTGGACATACGGCGCTCTGGAGAGTGCCACTTTCACCGTCTTACTCTTCCTATAGCTTAGGACAATCATTAAGCACCATATTAGGAAGCATCTTTCCATACAGTGAGTGGTTATGAGTTCAACTCCGATAATATGGACCTCGCCATTCAGTGATGTACAGTGGTGAAGTGTTTAGTAATGTGTTTATTCAAATGGTGAAACATATTGAATGCAATAAAGTATTCATCTATGCGGTTCTCTTTTATTTTCGTGTAATTCTCAATTTCACATAAATCGCGATTTTTAGGCAATATAAGCAATAAAAGTGTTGACAGCGAAAAGCAGTGTTGTTCGTGAACAGTAAGCATGGCAGAGGTGGTAATGTCATTCTAATTATAATCGTTAGATTTTTTTTCATAATAGATGCTTTGGATTTTGCGAGAAATGGGTGATACATTCATCAACTGACATTTACATTGTAGGCTTTGAAAGAAAAAGAGCTCGGTAATGCTGCCTATAAACAGCGAAATTTCGATGAAGCAATAAAGCATTATGATAAAGCTCTTGAGCTCGATCCTACAAATGTCGTTTTCTACAACAATAAAGCTGGTAGAATTTATTGTTTGAAATATAATCATGAATGGTTCTATTGCTGCAAATTTGTTCATGCTTTGAAAATTTTATACAACAGGTGTTCTTTATACTATGGTGTTTGGCTCGTTATTGGAATGATTCATTTTTTTAAAACAAATTTAAAATACGGTGAGCACTAATACTCACTTCTGCTCCGGATTGGGTAATACACCAGCGACACTGTAGAAGTTATGTGCGTTATTGCAGCGGTGCTTTTCGAGCAAAAAAAGTATGGTGAATGTATCGAACTGTGCAAGAAAGCAGTGGACGTTGGACGTGAACAACGAGCCGACTATACACATATTGCAAAGTAAGCTGTTTCAGAAGATTTGAATAGGTGGGATGATAATGCCTTTTATTTAGGTATATGTAAATATAGAAAAAGGTGTTCTTCAATAATTGTATTCAAATTAGTTTCTGGCTTTTAAAATGCAATAAAACGATTTCACAGGGCGTTCTCCCGTATAGGGAATGCTTACTTGAAGTTGGACCAGTTGAAAGAGGCAATTACCTATTTCGATAAATCACTGTCCGAACACAGAGATCCGGTAAGATAAAATTTCAGGTTTCTATTTTTTTGACGGTTCAGTTATTCAGTGCAGTTAATTCCAGACATCTTGTTTATTAGACGCCAAATTTGGTTAACTATGGTTTTCTCATAGATTATGGAGCCTCTTAGTCGCTTCCTCTTATTCGTCGGGTGACTGATCGAGCTATCATTTATGGGAATTTATTACAGGAAATAGTGAAAAAGAAGAAGGCGTTGGAAAAGGATTTAGCCGAGAAAGAAAGATTAGCTTACATAAATCCGGAAATAGCGGAAAAAGAAAAGATTAAGGGCAACGAACTTTTTAAACGAGGTTTTTTTGAATTTTCCGGAGAAATATTTTACTATTGCAGGATTTGTAAATATGCTAAATTCATGTTCTTTACAATAATCAACGGCAGCCACCCTCGACGGATCTCTAAGCCTTATATTATTTTTTGGTATTTCTTGTGCTACTTTAGATATTAGGAAGTTTTTAGGCAAATATCCGGAAGCCATGAAGCATTATAACGAAGCCGTAAAGCGAGATCCTGAAAATCCTGTCCTTTATTCAAATAGAGCGGCATGTTACACAAAATTAATGGAATTTCAGCGAGCACTTGAAGACTGCGATACATGTATCAAGAAAGATCCTACTTTTAGTAAGCTTATGGAATTTTATTGGAAATTACATGCATACTGTGTTAATTTGCACCTAAGAAATTACATATATACATATATATATTTTTTTTGTACATGTTATATTTTTGTCCTTTTCAGTAAAAGCCTATATTAGGAAGGGCGCGGCATTAATTGCACTTAGAGAATATGGTAAAGCACAGAGCGCATACGAAGCGGCTCTTGCATTAGACAGTAATAATCAGGAAGCCCGTGATGGCTTAATTAATGCAATGAGCAACAATAATGAAGATCCAGATGCTGCACGAGAGCGTGCATTGCGGGATCCAGAAGTGCAGGAAATACTGAAGTTCGTTTTCATTAGATATTTTTATGAAGTTCCAGAAACCGTACTGCATATAGCTTTTTGGCTTTTCAGTGACTCTTTTCGAGTTCCTTTAATCCATGACAGTCACTTTCAGGGACCCAGGCATGCGACTACTGTTGGAGCAAATGAGTCAGGATCCTGGAGCAGTACGTGAGCATCTCCAAAATCCGGAAATATTAAGAAAACTAATGAAACTACGCGAAGCGGGCATTATTAAGATGCGATAAAATAGTTTGAGCTTCTTATTGCGTAGTAAATGTCCGCTCCATTGGAGAGGTTCCATTTCCATTTTTGTTGAGTCTCTAGAAAGTTGTTGTAAGTTGTTCCAATAAGTAATCAAAGATAGCAAAAGTTACGAGCACCTATGGTTTTCTAAAAGGGTTAAGTTTTAGAAACATCACAGGAGCTTGACTAGGCGTGTTGCTATTAGAGCGCCGTACCCTTGCATTATCCCTGCTTATTCTGATGTCATCTTTTTCACGTTTGTTCATTTTTGATAAGTGACTTTCGTTTTATTTTGCTGTCTTTTAATAAAACTATTTCTTCAATCAGCTACTCGTAGAACATCGCAGAATTGTTTTAATTCGGCTTGACGACGTATATGAAGTACAAATGAGATCAAAAATTGCCTGGAAAGGTTTTATGATTGACATAACATTACTGAAATGGCAAACTTTACAGAATTTTAAGGAATTTTATTATTTCGGTTGAACATGAAACAAAGTTTTATTTAAAGTTTTAGGTGATTTCATATTTTCGAGCATTTTCAACAGTGCTTGTGGAGTAACGGAGAGGAGAAATTGCAAGCGGAGCCGCTCGTAAACTTCGTTTAACGAGCAAGAATCGCCAGCCACTTCACGAAACTAGAATTAATATTTTTTAACAAGTTTGGGCAATGATACTGCAATGTAGGGCGAAGTGTCATTTTTCGTTAACCGATGCGCATTTAGAACTTATCCCTTAAATTGATCTGGAAAATAAGGCCTTGATTGCAGTATTGAGTATTTCATCTAGAATTCATTTTTTGCCTTAAGTTGTACTTTTACCAAGTAATTGACATAATCGGCTCGTTTCGAGTCAATCCAAGCTTGTGCATCCTCTTCATCGCTGAATTGTGATGCCTCATGACCAACAAACATACCAAACTCCAAAGCTTTCTGTGCTTCTGTCAGAGAGCTGGACTTGTCTTGTTGGAGTGCTTTAGCGCATTGCTTAAAATTGTATGATAAGTAAGAAGCTCCTAGGTTTATTCTTCACAGATGCAAGTTAACAACTATCTTAAGAATGGAAGTATATCATTATCTGAGACATACTGCATACGAATGCGAGTAATTGACTACCTGAATGGGCGCTGTAAAATGTGCTATTGAATTATGATTTAAATTCAACATTGTTGAAAGTATTTCCAGACCATAATAACATAATCCCGTAATAGGCTTCCTGTTCGTCGTTCTAAGCGATTCCTGAAAATCTAGTCTAATAAGCCTCTATCATATGAATATCATAAGAAAATTGAAATATGTTAGCTAATTTATCTATCAATTTGCTCTTTTTTGCTTTTTTTTGTGCTACTTTCTCTGATGTTCCGTTTTTCGTCTATTTTCGTCCATTAAAAGGTGAAATTTTGATTCATTTTTTTTTGAAAAGTGAGATAGCAGTAAGCTATCCCTAAAAGTAGCGTTAAAAATGATGATTTTGTAGAGAAGAATGATTAGTTATCATCGCCGCAACGATGGACATTTTTATCTCTCTTAGGGAAGACGAAGATTGCATTGGCTACCATTCCTCATTCATACAAATTGGCTCAAATTTGGAGGAATGTGAAAAGGTTATAGGAATTAAGTGAACGAGAAAGAGTTACTTGAAGTAGTAAAATCCTTGGTAAATAATCCAAATTACCAATGTTATGAGTTGTTTGAGTGTATCTAAACCATATATCACGTATATGTAAATCTTGGCTTGTTCAAATTTTTAAAGCAATAAAAAGCAAGCAATTGTGAAAATATGTTGAATGAGCGGAATTTTTAATGCAATTAAATTCACACCTGCATAGCAGAATAAATTCACTTAAATCACTGTTGATCGTTTCAATGCCATTCAATTGGAATGATTTTAATGCACAGATAAGTTGTAATAAGGTAAAGCACACCATCTGTTCGTACTCTTCAGCGGTATGCTAAAATTGCAAAATTTTTAAATTAAAATTTAATCAAGATTTGTTGAGATTTGCTATCGCAATTATTGTTTCATTAAAATATTACAGCATCCGTTGGACGAAGTGAAAATGACAGCGCTTACTAACTTGTTGATGATTAGTAGCAAATGAACTGAACGTCAGCAAATTATGTCGCGGAATGATTAAGAAGCGATATTTTTGACTACATTGATGTTGCGGAATGCTTTGAAGTATGCGACATACCTATACAATTAGTTTTTTAGTTAGTTAAATTATGCAACAAATAATAAATCTAATTTAGTGATAATAACAGTTACTTTAAATGAATTGAACTAATTTCATAAAGTTATCGCTTTGCTTTGCTATTTTTACGATATATTTTTAGAGTGTTAAATTGATCATTTGTGCATTAAAAAAAAAAACACTAAGTCATAATTTAAAATGTCAATCTGTACAGCACAGATTGACGTGTGAATTATAATGCTATTGAAAACGAATTGCACCTCAGCTTGTTCCGCTTTAATTTCTACAAGTGTTGGTGGATTCCATATGTTTCCAGTGAAAAGATCAAGTTTCACTGGGTTGGACTGAGTGACCACAGGTTCAGCCTAGAAGCACAGTGTATTTGATCAGTGATAGAATAAGCATTATTTAACATTTGTAATTAATTCCATCTTACAATTACGTTGATCGCCGCACTGAGAAAGCTATCGTGTGGCAAAAATGCATTAAAAACATGCGTGGAACATTTCGAAAAGATCGGTATCATTGATTCGAAGATTAAATCATCCAACTTCAATCTAAAATTATCAAATTTTACAAAAAATTTTCCCCGTAATTAGTTGAAGCTAAATTTTCTAGCTTCAACTAATGATAGGAGAAATTTAAATTTCCTTCCGAAATTAATGCATTTTTGAATGAAATTATCTTTAAAAAAAAACCGCATTACTTTTGTAGATTTGCTTTTGATATCGATAAATTACGCCTTATGAAAAATTTTTTCTCATTTAGCGAAGCGTATTGCAACATTTCAAGATTGCTTGAGGTCATCTGCAAAAGCTCATATGCTAGAAAATCATTTTTGAATTATTTTAAGCTGAAATTCATTCTAAAAATTAAATTTAATTTAGCAATTTTTTTGATGTTCAGCAATTGGATTAGAGCTATCTCTAATCCAATTCCATCACTTAAGACTGATAATATGGGCACCAGCTAATATAAGCTAAAGTGTGTGCTAGCATAAGTGTGAAAATATATGGCGATGACTTATTCTCACTGGCCTGCTTGTACAATCCGATCGCAAATGCCGTCGAATTATCGTCTCGTGTTTCGCTACCGCGCTTACCCCTTGGTGATGTTGGATGTGGCGGTGATGACGTTGCTGACAATTGAGCCAGCGCTACTAAAGTTGTTGCAAAATTTTCGTTGAAGCACATTGAATAATGCAATCTCAAGTGATCATTCTGTTAAACGTAACTGAGTGAAAAAAAAGCACTTTTTAATAAAATGTCAACGATAACATTTTAAAAATAGTACGTTGACATCTGCAAAATATTTTCAAAATTTCAAAGCTTTCTAATTATTGAGTTATTCTTGCAAAAATAATTATTATTTTACATGCTCATTACTTCGCTTTAATTTTTTGTCCCTATAATTCCACAGTACATTTTTCATGAATAAATTGAGCATGAAAAAAAACGACGAAATTTATCCAACCATATGAAGGGGAGAATGATGTGTCAGTTGAATTCCTTTGTGAGTCAATTTCTAAAATCGATCTGTAACAGTCAACATTTTGAGTGTATCGAAATTGATATTTCATTGGATCATTTTGATGGAAAGAATTCTTGTTGAGGAATGCTCGTTGTTTCACATCTACCAACTAAAAGATGATTGATATTAGTTGTGAAGAGAATATTTGAATATTTTTAAAATAATTTAACAACTTTACGAACTCTGAGACTGTTGGTTCGGCTTGGATGCATGTGAGAGGATGATGATGTTGGTAGTGCGTGCGGTACCGATGATATCTTGGATGTTATTAATAATCGTGGTTGTTCCACATCACTATCCGTGTACGTATCATTTACGTGCGTAAGCCATTGTTTCGGCAATGTATTGCATGCGTTCTTTTCGTTGATTGGCGCAGATGTCGTAAATGCTCGCATCTATAACTGTTGAAATTGCTTATTCTGTCAATTTTAAAGTATTTAATTTTGGAATGTGTTACTTTGTCGTTTGTCAATTTGTAATTATCGTAATTATCGTCCGAATGTGCAACTATTGATTGCTCACAATCCGGCATACTGAATCCTCGATCCGATTTGCAATCACTTGCACCACATCGAATTCGTCCACGTTGCTTCTGCTGTTGCAATGCACGATCACTTGCTATCTGATCCATTAAAAAACACTAAGCGTTAAAATTTCTGATACGTCAGATAAGATCTAAGTGATCAGGAATTTAAATTTCAAGTGTGATATGATAGAATTTAGGATATTTTATCACTTCTTCACATCAACTGAAGTGATTGAACATCGAAATTTGGCAATGATTTTGTTTCAGTAGCAAAATTAGAGTGTGCACACCTTGAATTTGTTTAAGATAGTTTTAAAATTTTTCAACTCCGGCAAATCTTTCACTTTCTTTTCCGCTATCATTGACAATGCCCTGGAACATATGCAAATAATATGTAAATTTTGTTGCTTATTAGAGACAAAATGCAATCTCTCACCGATAGTGATCAGTAAATTGGCACAAATGTCGCGTGAAATATCGACTGGTATCATCCTTGAATTATTAGGAAAAAAAAATTTTAGTGAAATGATAGAGTTCATGAGTGATTGATGTGCGTAAGAGATAGCAGCACACGTCGATTATACTTACGTAAGGCAAACACATAGCGCACGACTGTGTCCACTACGGTCACAAGTGTAACAATGCAATTTAGCGAGTTCAGTGAAAGATTAATCATCATTAGGAGAGTAGCAAATATTTGCCTTTTAATCTAACCTGGATCTCAATTCTGGATAACATACTTTCGCAGATCGTTGTTGCACTGCTGTACCTTCGTTTCTACTGTCAATTGCATTCATTTTATTGCACTAAAAGTACTGTAAGCATATATCTCGAATTTTTCAAAAATTTAAAACAATGATTTCGTGAAATTGTAACGCATTTCAAACTAAAATTTTGACCGTAAAGAACTGAAATTAGCTTTGACTGGGAATTTAATTCATCATAAGATGCATACTCCACTCCCTCCCACGCAGTAAGTCTCTCTCATCATCTATTACAGCTATCATCCACTACATCGTTTTCTTGCTGCCACATAGATTTCAATAAGGAATTTAAATTAAATTACACTTTCTTCTGAAATTTTAAATCGAATTGTCTTACATTGTCATTTTCCATATATTCCATCCTTCCAAGTTCTGCTACGTTTTTACTACAACTTCGGTTGATCGATGTAGCGTATCTTGGCTTTGGTCTTAGGATGTCGTCGCTTGGTGCGTGATCGATGAAGGGTGGTGGCGCTACCTGTATCTTCGGCGCTTTTTGATTTGCATAACTTCTGTACGTAGAAAATGCAGATTTCTGAGATGGATAAAGTGACGTATGGTTGTTACGCCCCAGTTTTTGTTGTCTGTAATCAATAAAAGATCTGAAATCGAAATTCATTTCTTAGAATTTATTTTCTGTTTAATCTAATCTAAAGTGTAAAAACCAATGTAAACTTTTTGTTGCTGTTTTCTTGCTTTTTTTTTAAAGCAAAAAGTTAAATGAATTAATGAAAGATCAGATTGCATGTGTAAATTTTAACAAAAAATAAGAAAAAAAAAGTCGCAAATACATTTTCATATGAAATTTAAATGCGTAATATTTTTTTTGGCACAGAAAAAAAAAGGTCAGAAGAATGATTTAACTCTAAAAGTTTTCGCTTTTTCAAAATTTTGCTAAAATTTTTACATTTATTTTAAAAAATAAAGCAAATAATTGCTTCCAAAAAACATACTTAATTTGATAGCATTTATCAGTATCGTTGATATCACAGTGAGTAAAATTAATTTGCGGTTTAACAAGGGGTGGAGTGTTAATAAAATTGCTAATTAAGGATCGTTGATTACTGTTGGTGAAAGCTTGCTGTGATAATTGCTCTTTTGCGTAACCGTGTCGTCTGCCAGGTGTATGCCGTGGATCTTCGATCATTTGAGAGAAATCCATTTTTTTCATTTAGTTAGAAGTCCAGCTGTAAGAAATTTAATTTGTTGTTAAAAAATTTACATTTCGAAATCTTTTTAGGCACTGAGCGCTGCCGACTGAAATCTTCAAACATATTCAATAAGATTAATTAAAAATTTGCAATTTTTAATTTTACTCCTTTTTATAAATCGTTATTTAAACCGTATTGATGAATTGATTTGGAGAAGGCAAAAATTCAATAGATGAAACTTTTTTTTTGAGCAAACAACTTCATCTACTTTTCCCTTACTTTTCCAATTTTTCTCCAACTCTTTTTTTATCAAAAACTTTAGAATTTTATTAAATAAACATTTTTAAGTGTCAGCAAGTAAATAGTATGAAAAAAAAACTGAAACAAATTAATGAAATGATTGATGAAACTAGTAACATTTCTTAAATTTGAAAGGAAACAGAAATAAGTTATTAATTAGCATAATTAGTAAAAAAAACTAATAATGAACTTTAGGTAAAAGTTCAAAAATTTTTATCTCTCTCTCTCATACTTTACCTAAATAAAAGTAGCAATGTAACTGAAACAACTCAACCAACTTCGTCTTTTTTAATCCCTTTCTCTCTCTTCCTCTCTCTCTCTCTCTCTCCCTTTCTTTTTCCCGTTCTATTACTAAACGAGTTAATAAGTGGTATTTGTTTTCATGAGAGTGAGAGTGCTAATGATGGATTTAAGCTTTTATGCAATCACAATTGATTTATTTCCACCATTTTCTTCCTGTACCACACCGGAAAGCTAATAATAGTGCCGTTGATCCCCCACACTTCCATATTTCCTTGAAAACGGAAGAAACGGAATTTCGATGATTTCTCAATTTACTAATTTATTTCTACTGAATTCGGGAAAATATGATTTTTGAATTACAAAAGATGCGAATTGGTAACTGTGCAATTACAATAAATGAAAACTTAGTATTAATTAATAATTCAATTACAATAATTAAACGAAATTTATAGCTTAAAATTTTCGTGATTCGTATGCCATGGAGTATTTAAAATTATTTAGCAAAAGAGAGAAATAAAGGGAGAGAGAGAGCGAGGGAGAGAAAAGGAGAGCATTATACCTCATACTACACCATACATTTAAATCGTACAATTTCATCTGCCAAAACATTTAATTAATTATTTAACTTAGCAATTGTTGCTTGACATTTAGCATGAAAGTAACATATAATTTCAATTAAAATGTTTTTAAAAAAATATTTTCATGCTCAGATAAAAAGCAATCAGTAATTTTTGACTATATTCCAAAATTAAAAAAAATATCACTTTTCTAGTGAGAAAAGTAGCATGCAAAATGAGTTAGAACAACTCGAAGAAAACTTCTAATACTGTAAAGTCATTCACTCTATCATAATTTTTCGCTAAAATTTAGCAATAAGAAAGAAATGTAAGAATTCGGAAAAAACATAAAGCTATTTGACAATGATAGATGAATGATTGATTTTGCAAAAATGATGAAACTTAATGAAACGATGGAAATGAGAAGTGCTCAGAAGTGCTGCAATATGTAAATAGTAAACTTGAGGTATGTAAGTTTAACTAACTTAAATTTTTATTTGCTGAACAACACTGAAGTGAATGGATTGAATAAAGCAAAGAAAATCTGCATCAAATGTTGCTATCATTTTTTTATCGATGAATTTGTTTTGATGAGGATATTTTTAAGTTCGTGATGTTTATCAATTCATCCACTTTCTCATAATTTTCCACTAAAATTTGACAATAAAAAGAGAATGGAAATTGAGCAGTATGTGCATTTGTTTCGTTTACATCTTTTAAATTTTAAATGAACTTTAAAAATCAGATAAAAAATTGCTAATGATTTTGTGCATATGAGTTTCGAGATGAAAAAAAAAGACACATCGATCATTAAACATAGTAAATTTCGAAGTTTAAAAAACATTAAATTTGGAGTCAATCCTTAATTGTAGGCTGAAACCAATCGTCATTCAATTCTAAAACTTTAAAATGTTCACATGCTTCATCGCTTTCCTTTTCCATAGACCGACCAACCTTCCATTCACAATTAAACACGATTTTAGTAAAGGATATAGAGCTGCAATTGTCCAAGCGGGAACGATGAGGCGCTCAATGCTCGGTCCGAATTTTGCAGGTTGGGCGTTTTGACTCATGGTTCCCGATTTTACGTGTTCGTCTCCGGGCGCCTTTCAGAATTTGTTAATTGCTTTTTAACAGTTACAACTTATTAATAGTTATGTGGATTTTTGCTCTTGTCGTCTGTTGCATGTGCATGTTTGCATGAATTTTCACGTTAGAACCATGGTTTGAATATCTCATCCCTTCCGCATAATACCAATTTCGTATATTCTTAATTTTAGTTTCATTTATTTGGAATGGCTCAGAGACAAAAGGAGAAGCAAAAAGCTACCACTTCAGCGGCAGTAGTAGCAGCAGTAGAAGCAAGCAAAAGTATACCAGTTGAGGAGGAAGATGTCAATTCCTACACCGTTGTCGATAAACTTGAGGTTAAGTGTCTTTCAGTAGAATTTAGTGCTTAAATTAGTTTTGATGCTTTGAAGCTTTCTTGAGTTATTTTTGGAAATTTAAAGTAAATTTAGATTAGCGTTCAAAATTGGAACATGTACAGAAGTCCTAAAAATTGTACAAGTCAACATTGCATAGCTTAAAATCAGCATGCACGTTTGATAATTCTAGGACTTCAGCACATGTCCGGAAAGATTGCGAAAATGCAGAAATACATCAGTAATCAAATTGTTCTTTTCCTTTGTTTTTCTGGCTCATACTTGTTTAATAAAAACAGTGGATTTAACACTGAGTGGTTAATTTACAAATTTTTAATACATTCACTGAAGAATGTAAAATGAGTGAATTTATTAAGTGCACTGCTTGAAATTTTATGGCACTACAATTTGAACTTGATGTTCCAGAAATTTTTAGCAGTCCGGAATATCAGCTGCTGATATTCGAAAACTGAAAGAAGCTGGTTTCTGTACATTCGAAGCAATCGCTTATGCACCACGCAAAGAATTGTACGCCATCAAAGGCATAAGCGAGCAGAAAGCTGAAAAAATATTTGTAAAATACTTATTTCTTTGAGTCCTTTTGATTTATGCGGATAGGGGAAGGAAGAGGTTTTATTATTTTGTGAGATGGTTTATTCATGTGAGTCCTTTGAGAACTGATCAAATTCCACAAATTACAGATTCAGTTGGACTGCGAAAGGGATTGAGTCTTAATTACAACACTACATTCCATCTCAAAAAGACACTAAAGAATTTGAAGTGCATTGTAAAAGCTTCTTTATGTTTGGAAAAATTCTAGGAATAAAATTTCATTCAGAAAGCTTTAGTACAAATTTTCACTGGGGATTGAAATCACTATCAGACTGAAAAAAATTGTGCTAGAATGTTTTCGTATGCTTTAAGGTAGAAGCAGCTAAACTAGTACCGATGGGTTTTACTACTGCTAGTGAGGTGCATGTCAAGCGTTCCGAGATCATCCAAATAGGCACCGGCAGTCGTGAACTAGACCGTCTTCTTGGAGGAGGTGTGGAAACGGGATCCATAACTGAGGTAAAATATTATGTTGGTGATTACTACTCTGATGTTAAGTTTCTCGAACGGAGAATTTCTCAAAACTTTTGCAGATGAATTGGTAATTTTTAAGTATAATTTCAATAACAAGTTTTGAGTGGTAGTGAGTTATTCTGTTGAAACTAAAATCATAATTTTTTTTAGGTATTCGGCGAATTTCGTACTGGCAAAAGTCAACTTTGTCATACATTGGCGGTAATGTGCCAGTTGCCGGTGGATTTGGGAGGAGCAGAGGGAAAATGCCTTTGGATTGATACTGAAGGTACTTTCCGTCCAGAAAGACTACTTGCCGTGGCTGAAAGGTTAATCCTTACAAAGTTTAATTGCTTAGATTTATTTACATTATTTGTTCAATCCCAGTCTTTGGCGGAGTGCATTATTGTAATGTTTATTTTTTGACATAATAATATTCCACATAATAGTATTAGTTGAAATTATTGATGGCAGAATATGGTACCGCTTTTTGGATTGAAAAGTATCGCAAACGTCGAAGTCACCATCAATGTTTTTTGTTGTTTCTAACAATTTTTATATGAACTTTATTGAAATTCGTTTGCTTTTAGGCATAAATTGTCTCCGCAAGATGTTCTCGACAACGTTGTTTATGCGCGTTGCTATAATACTGATCACCAAATGCAGCTTCTTATTCAGGCGTCGGCTATGATGGCGGAATCAAGGTTGGTTTACTGAGGAAAAATATTGCGTTTCTTTAAATTAAAATTTTGGCATTGTGGCTGGTACCAATTCCTATTTCATGAAACTGTGCCGTGATTTATAACATTGAGTTTGTAACACTGAAGTTCCATTTCACTATTTTTAATTACTCAAAGTTTAACGGGAATTTCTTTTACTGAAGCTGACGCCGGAGGTTTAAATTAATTTTAGGTACGCACTGCTTGTCGTCGATAGTGCAACTTCGTTGTTTCGGACGGATTTTTCGGGACGTGGTGAGCTTGCTTCCCGGCAGATGATGCTTGCAAAATTTCTCAGAATGCTTCTTAAATTATCTGACGAAGTAAGCCAATAATTACTAATGCTTCGCTGCATTATTTATTTTTTCCTGTTTGTGGAGACATTGAATTTTACTTTACAGTTCTGTTATGTCACCGATGAATCAACTGCAGTTTAATGAAGAGTGGCATACTTTTGAATTCTGAATTCCGTTTTCCATATAATATATTTTTTGCTTACTTTCTGAAAAAAGTTTTTTCATCTTTATAATCATGACATTGCACATTGCACATTCAAAATGCAATTTTTTCAGTTTGGTGTTGCCGTAGTAATAACCAATCAGGTGGTATCACAAGTAGATGGAGGTTGTGGTATGTTCCAAGGCGAGACAAAGAAACCAATTGGAGGGAACATTATGGCTCATGCTTCTACAACTAGGCAATTACCATATTTTTTTGTTTTATAATTGTTGTAGTTGCACTAAAAATGATTCAAGCTCATAACTTGCTGCTGAACAGTTTTATAACCACTACACTATTATTTTTTTGAATAACGATGATTCTGAGTGGTGGATCATTGATTGTTCCCCACCAAACAGTGGAACTTCATGTTTAGTGCTATAGAGATCATCAGAACTATTCACTACGCACGATACGTACTAGATGCGAAGTTCACGTTATATTGATGAAAGGTGACCGTATATGAGAAATGTAAATATCTCATTATAGGCTTTATTTGCGTAAAGGACGTGGCGAAACACGCATTTGTAAAGTTTACGATTCACCGTGCCTTCCAGAAAGTGAGGCAACGTTTGCCATAACGGCACAAGGCATTGATGATGCTGCGGATTAGACAATGTCTTTTTTACCAACATTAGAAAAGAAATTGTAATGTGCGTGTTCATAAAAAAAGATGTCTTTAATGAAGTAAAATATCTTGATTAAATTCAACTTTAGTCTATTAGAAAATTTGAGGACCGCTTGATTATTTCGAAAAAATGCTTCGGTTGTAGCTTAGTGCAATTCCAGTAAGTTGGTTATGCATCCTTTGATCTTTCTTTTCCTCAGAAAGAAAGCTCAAGTGTTACTATAATTCTAATACCGACAAGTTTTGTCACCATTGCTTGATTATCACTGCGTTTGTAAGAGTTGTTTATCTATTTGGATAAATGATTTGTTTCTTTCCTCTGTTCAAAATGCGTGATAGCCACTCCGTTCATCTTATATTGGCGAGTCAGTTATCCTGTTTTTTCTCTCGGGTGTTAGTTGTTTGTTTGTAAATCTGCTGTCAATCCCCAGTTCTGAATTCATATTTCTTAAACATTGCAGATCTTTGCAGACTAGGTGTTTTTTTCTTGATTTTCTATTTGTTGTTTTTTATTACTTTTTTTGAGATTTGTACTCTTATTTTTTGCGATTGTTTTTGTAGTGTTGATCTCATTAATGTTCGCGGAAATATTGCTTGCCTTCTGCAAATTTTTGAAATATCCAACATTATACAGATATAAAATGAAAATGTTATATTAATATGCACAACAAGTTTGGCATGTGTTTGCTGTTGATCATTCTGCTGGTTATAGTAGTTTTGAGTCCCTTGGAAAGCAAATGGATAAATGGGCAAAGAAAACCATGTTTTTGACGGTTCTATGGCAGAAATTCGCTAACTGGTATTAATAAAAATTCCTAGTAAAAAAATTTTATACTGAATTTCATCAGTTTGAAGTTAATATTCGATTTTTTGTAAATGTTTTGTGAATAAGACAATGCAGAATAGATGAAATTTCAAAGACGTTTTTCCGTGGAGAGGATAATTCAATGGAAATGATGAAAGAACGGCGAAGACTGATTGTCCCCATTATAGGCTTTGATATTGGTGGAAACAAAAGCTGTAAATCGCAAGGATTTTTCCTGAAATGTGTTAAAAATGGTTGACGAAGAATGATCAATCGATTTATTCAAGGAGCATCAGACATGAATTTTCCTTAATGGTACTATTAAAACAGACAAGAATGTTTATTGTTTTGATGAATTTTTAGAATTGTTTTGCGTTTTGATCTCAATTTAAGTTTAACTGTCGCACTTTAGCGATGATGAGAGCAAATCAAATTTTTAAAGCTTTCAGAAGCGAAACATTCCTCCTTACGTTGTGAGTTTCGATTCGTTTCAGATTTCTGGATTCCGGAAATAAGATACCCCACTAACATTAAATCCTTCATTTTGCTTACGATAAATGTTGCTTTTGCTAATGAACTGATGCATGCAACCAAGGAAATGAATTCAACATTCTATTCCTTTCTGTGATAGTTCCATTATTTGGAGTTATAATTTCAGATTGTAAGAGCACTCGTAAAAATACATCATGTGAAATTACAATTACGCGTAAGAGAAATACCGTTATCACAAATTTAAAAACGATGATTATCACTTATCCTCAATTTATCAAAATAAGCGTGCTGAAAACTTTTCTCAAGCGGAATGATAAATATTGAAAAATGATGAATCTAATTCTGTCTCGTTTCACTGAAGCCTTATTGATAAATTGTTAGAACAAAAGACAAATCATTCTATCATATTTACTAATGTAGCGTAATTTTTGTAAATTTCATAAGAAGCTGACAAAAGAAAACGAACAATGGTGAAGTGGCAGGAGGTGAAAATACAGTGTGCAATTGTAAGCTGCAGTTTGGTCTAATTGCTAGCGCAAATGAGGCAAAAATTTAACGTCTTTCTCAGTCATCACTGATTAAACAGCAAAAAAAAAACTTCCAACCTTTTTTTCTCCTCCTAGCAACAGCTCATAAAATATTATTGATTGAAAGAGTTTAAAAACCGAATAAATTATATTATTTAGAGCATTCTCTCCACAGAGCATTCAATGTTTTAAATTATTACAGGAAGTGTTTGCGGAAAAAACGTTTTCCAACAACAAAACTCATCGTCCAATTCAAACATTTGCGTCTTTTTTAATATTACAGTAATGAAATGAACAAATGTTACGGTAGTGAATGATTGCTACAGTAGTAGACGAAAATGCTACGGTAATTAATGTTGTTTTCTCGTTGACTGAAAACTGGCAATTTTCGATTCCTCCCATACAAATGGAAGTGTGAAATTTTTGTGTTACAGTAAAATTGTGCATCATTTTGTGAAGAAAGAAGAAATGAATGAATGTTTGTGTCGGAGAAACTCACAGGGCATTGGTAGCATTAGGCGAGATAACAAACATTTTCATTTTAAATCCCTTTCTATACGCTAGTGCAATTTGTAAAGTTGTTGCGAATGACGTATTAAGTGCAGATATAACTGTAGGGGATAAATTTCACGTTTTTTTTTCGATTTCTTTTACATAAACAATTTGCTCCACGAAAAGCAGAAATGCATATGATTATATAACTAGGATTTCTATTACTTGTTAGCAAATTTTCATTGGAATTTCCGATTAGGAGTGCTACTGTAAAAAAGTACCATAAAAGCACCAAATATACTGTTACGTTTAGCCAAACAATTTTCCATTCACGTAGTGTAGGAGTGGAATTTGCCTCCCAAAGATGATGAATTAATAATTATGGACATTTTTTTGTTTTGTGGAAGATACCTCTCTCATATCATTGTCATATATGCTCAAGCGAATGGTTTCACTTCATATATCAAAAATGCTGTTAGTTAGGATAATTTCAGGCTTAAATGTTATCCTGGATTAGCTAGCATGAGCAAAGATCACATTGCAGCAAGTGTTAGCTTATCCATCAGCTTGCTTGACGAATGTTTAGATAGAAAAGAAAAAACGAAATTAGTGAAAATTTAGAATGTAGCAATGATGAATGAATGAATCATTTGTGATTTGCAACAATCGCAAGAATGAAAAATTGTTGATGATTGATGGATAAGGAGCTTAATCATTCAGATTTTAAATGGATAAATGCATGGAGCACAACACAGAGTTCACATTTCAACTTATAATTTAGTTTTTTCCCGTTAAAAGTGCACCAATAATTTTTTGTTTTTGAAATTTTGTTAAATGATTAAGTGCTAAATTTCCAATAAAGTCAACATACCTGGAATGTGCTGATATATTTTTTTTTAAACACACATCTGCTCAAATGAATACTGCGAGAGCCTTGTGATTTTTGAAAATTTTGAATTTGATGTGCTATAATTCGCTATCAAACTACTGATTTAAGAAAAAAAAACGATTTAAAAATCGCTAAAACATTAGCATTCCTTTCGTACTTCGTAATAAATTGAAAATTTCCTCCTCTTCCTCCTCCCAATGCATTTATAAGATTCCATTTTAGAAGGAAAAAAAAAGACTTCAAAGTATTCTCTCAATAAATAATATGTATTTGTCTTATCTCACATTTTCAAGCACTTTTTTTTTCTACACTTAGAACAAAAAATTATAAATCGATCAATATGATAAATCGCTATTTAACTTCAGCGAAATATTAAGCATTCATAATTCATTTGAAATGATCAAACATTAAGTCATCCTATTATATAGCACTTTAGTTAAAGCCCTTTCAAAATTTAGCCAAAACTACTCACATCCAATTAAATTTTTATTGATGTAAGTAGCAGCATCTATCTATCTGTCTCACTATCTATCTCGCCATCTAGCTATCTAGTTAGCCTAGCTAGCTAGCTATCAATTAATCTAGCTATCAATCTCAGTGAAAAAGCTCAAATTTCTAGACAATCAAATTTCCAATTCCCAAACAAGCAGTTGCTCTCTTTCAGTCTATCAAAAAAAACCCAGAGGAAAATTTGCATTTTTAACTAATGAAATTGAAACCTTTTAAATGCAATCCATTTACATCAATATGTTTTAGCCTCTTCTTCCTGCTCATTTTTCTTCCTCGCTTGACAATTGCAAGAATTTGAAATATGTGAGTAAAAACGTTTTAAATAAAAATTTTATTCATTTTAATTTTATAAAATTTAATAATACTCTAAAGATACGAAGGATTTACACGCAGAAGAAAAAGAAGGCGAAGAAGGACGGCCTGATAAATAAGCCAAAACGCTCAGGCCTAATGCATATTTTAGCTCCTTGCATTCAATCGAATTAAATTCATTAAATCCATCGTTTCACACTGCAACACAACACGATGGCTGTCACAAGTGAGGAGGTGAAGATGAATGAGTGAAATTTCATTTTTCATCCTCCTTCCTTTCAGGAATAACAATTTTCATTTGTTATTTTCTTTCACACATTCCTCCTCTTCGCTTTGCTTTTTTTTTTTAAAGTGATTTTTAAGGTAGGAATTATTCTGAAGAGAGCAATATTGCATCTGTTTGCATAGAACGAAGAATTAATTAATTAGTGATAGTAACGAGAAATAACAAATTTTCATAACAATTCGCTTTTTTCTCATTTTATTTTATTAATTTTGCAACATGAAATTATTGTTATTTACAGCGACGATAAATTCACACTTCATCCGAACTCTATCATATTTGTTTAATCGGAAATAAATGAAGTTAAACTTTCAAAACTTCCTCATCAATTGCGGAAATTGAATAAATTTCACTTTAATTTTCAATCACACCCTCTTAGTTGTTTTTTAGGAAAATTTTTTAGGTATATATCGTTAAATTAAAGCATTCAATTGTGCTCATTCCTTCTTTTTTTTAACTTTACCTCTATCACCAACTAATTATACTTCAGACATATTTAGACGTTTTTCATTTCAGTTTTACTTGTAAAATTGCCCTAAAAATTTGAGGCAAATCTAATTTCTATCCATTTTTTTCCTCTTAAATTAGTAAATTTAATGCTTTTCAGGAGAAGGCAGTGAGCTAACTGAGATATTGAGGAAAAGGCATGGCAGTAATTTCATACTTCCTGGTCCCTCTTATCCTGTGTGATGTCATTTGTTCATACAAATATGCATATATATGCGTGTGTGTGTGTGTCTGTGTGTGTGTGTCTGTGTGTGTCTGTGTGTGTGTGTATGCATGCATAATGCTTACAATGGTAATACTTAGGTTACCGCCTTTCCACTTATTTATTTCATCATTTCATGGGACCATCCATCTATCAAAGTAATACGTGCAAAGCACTACTGTAACAGAAATACCTATGAAAATGTCCAAAAGACAAATGAGCTAAAATTTAATTTTAGACAAGAAAATACAGCAGCATTATTTCGATAAATTTTTTCAACTATTTCTATCTTTTCTCCTGAATTTCAAGTGAGTAGCAAAATATTTCATTAAAAATTTGCCTATAAATTTTGTCAAATATTTTCCTCTCTCTCTCCACATCTTTCATTTGTAAACAATATTTTTTAGCATTTATTTCTTCGTCTAATACTCATTTCTAAATACATGCTACATCTATGCATGTGCATATGTGCATATACTTACACAGAGACACGCACGCATGCGCACGCATATACACGTATGCACACACGCACACACACACACACACATGTATTTCACTCTCTTTAAGCGTTATTAGGCCAAAATCTTGGGGATGCGAGGCTAACAGCGATCAATGTGTTATTAGCAACCACAGTCCTACTACACATATCAGGCTTCTCACAAGGCGCAGAGTGAAAGTGAAAAAAGGTTTGTTGATATGTGGGCGCAATGAGCAACGAAAAATGGGAGTGGGAAAGGAAAAATCCATACGATCATTTTTATGCATACGTACACGTATGTCTGTGTCTGTGTGTGTATGCATGTGCGTGCGTGTACGTGTGCGTATGTGCGTAAGCGTGTATGCTTGTGTGTGCGTATGTGCGTGTAAAACTTATTTTTATGCACTCACTATTCACTTCTTTATGCTAGATATATCAGGACATTATGTGATTAACGGTTTCGTTTCTATCATTGTATATTAGCCTTTATTATGATTATCATTCATTTATTATTATTATTATTATTATTATTATTATTATTATTATTATTATTATTATTATTATTATTATTATTATTATTATTATTATTATTATTATTATTATTATTATTATTATTATTATTATTATTATTATTATTATTATTATTATTATTATTATTATTATTATTATTATTATTATTATTATTATTATTATTATTATTATTATTATTATTATTATTATTATTATTATTATTATTATTATTATTATTATTATTATTATTATTATTATTATTATTATTATTATTATTATTATTATTATTATTATTATTATTATTATTATTATTATTATTATTATTATTATTATTATTATTATTATTATTATTATTATTATTATTATTATTATTATTATTATTATTATTATTATTATTATTATTATTATTATTATTATTATTATTATTATTATTATTATTATTATTATTATTATTATTATTATTATTATTATTATTATTATTATTATTATTATTATTATTATTATTATTATTATTATTATTATTATTATTATTATTATTATTATTATTATTATTATTATTATTATTATTATTATTATTATTATTATTATTATTATTATTATTATTATTATTATTATTATTATTGTTATTGTTATTGTTATTATTATTATTATTATTATTATTATTATTATTATTATTATTATTATTATTATTATTATTATTATTATTATTATTATTATTATTATTATTATTATTATTATTATTATTATTATTATTATTATTATTATTATTATTATTATTATTATTATTATTATTATTATTATTATTATTATTATTATTATTATTATTAAATTATTAAATTATTAAATTATTATTACCATTAATTGTCAATTATTTATTATCATTATTACAACCATTGTTATTATTACGACTAATTATTTGTTATTATCATTACTACTGTTAGTGCTATCATTATTTCACGCATCACCGTCAATAAAAAATGATTATTTTTCTGAATATATTAAGAAAAAAGAATTATATTTAGGTGTGGTTCGCTTCTTCAATGCCGGAAGATGCCGACTCGAAGATACATAGAGCAGCTAATTTGCCATCATCATCGTCGACAGCTGGCTTCGAATTGCAATTTAAGATTAGGTATGCAAAGATCAAACTTCATTATAAACTTAATGTTTTGATTTTTAAAATTTCACTTATTTGCAATGCAGCAACACTTTTGCAATTTAATTGATTTCAAATTTGAAAGTTTCCCAACAAAATATTTTGTAATTTGTATTCCAACGTTCAGTTCGTATTTTATCAAAAATCCATAAAACTAAATTATTGCATTTAAAGATTTCATTATATCACATTAATTCATTATATTAATTAGCAATATGCTAGCTAATCAATTATTAAACAATGTTCTTATAATAATAAACTTCCATGTAGCGATCGAGCCTATTTAGATCTAAAAAGCGATGATATTTGTACCCGTTTTTCATTTCTCTAATTTTATAAATCAACTATGCAACTCATACCGCTTCCTCATGCTAATACCGCATTAAAAGTACTCTTCCTCACTTTGTCGCTTAAATTTAAAATTTTAAAATGTGAAATTTTAGTGTTCCTTCTTCAGGTCTTTCTCTTCTGCTACAGCAACAACTTTATTTGCATTTCAGCATGCATTGATTTTTGAGAGAAGAATCCGACGAAAGCGTTTTTAGTCTTAGCTATTTAATCTGAAATCTTTAACACTTCGTTTAAGACTCAATCCAACAGAGTTTGATGTTTGAAAATGGAAAAATTTTTGATTTCGCATTTCATCGAACTTTTCATTTCTTCAATTTTTTTCCTGTCAACAATTTTAGCGCGCAATTTTGCCAAATTTGAATCAAAGTAGTCAGGTTGACCATCCAAAAATATTCACTGGATATTGGAAAATGTTGCATTTAATAATAACTTCATTCTATGTGCAATTAGCTAGACATCTTCCACCAATCAACCATCACATATTAATTAGCCTAACTAACAGCGCAACTTTTAATATTTTGCATAGAGCGGCAAACCACATAGAATTATTCCATTGAAATGAAAAAAAAATTTTTTTCAATTCTAAAAATCATTTAATATTCTATTCTAATTCATAATATTGGAAGAGAAAAGAATCGCATTCATTTCGCATTCAGACCTATCGCATTCACTCTTTTTCCCTCCACCTCGCAAGTAATTATAATTGTAATTTGTTATTAAAATAAAAAGCGTAGTGAGCGGAGTGAAAAAGAAAATGAGGATGCTCACGTGAAACTATTGACGAGTGAAATGTTGAAAAAATATATGAAAAAAAGAGTATTTTTTTCTTTCTTATCTCTTTAAAAAATTAATTCTTCAAAAAATTTTTGCTAATTCATTCTAAATTATTGGAAATATTGAAAAAATTTCTATTGCAGCAATGAAAATTTGTTTACGAAAATTCTTACAAATTAATAATTGAAAAATAAAAAGTGTAAAATTTTCAGGAAATACGATACCGGTGATCCAATAACATTCAAAGTGGATGGTGAACGATTTGGACAAACGGGTGAACGTGGCGTGAAATCGGACATAATGCTTCGAACGTACAAATTTCGTTCGGAAGTTATTTATAAAATTACTGTAACAACTAGGCCAGTCATTGAATTTCAGTAATACTTTCGTCTCTTCGTCTCATTTTTACAATAAATTAACTACAAAAGAAATTTTAATCCTTTCACCGTATACTGTTTAACTGTTCGACTTTAAATGATGATTTGCACCGCACGTATGATAACAATCAAATAACTGGACTGCAAATTTTAGTTAGTTAAATTTCATAAATAGAAGAACAGCAATTTATTAAAATGGTGAGGAATGCTTTGATATTGGTAGTGGAATGAAGTAATAACCATTTAACCATATAAATAATAAAATAGCAATTTTATAGCTCTATTTTTCAAAAAAAATTTATTATAACAATTTCATTCTAATTTCTCCTCTCCAATAAGTGCCTAAAAAAAATCCTATATAATTTCATAAAAATTTGAAACAATACAGCAGCAATTTGTTTATGTGTCATTCATTTCCTAGCAATAATTTGCTTATATTCAAATATATAATTATATAAAAAATCAAAAATCATTAATAACTTTGTGCAAATTCAGCTACTTCATTAAAACATATTCTCTTCTACAATTTCAGTGCATTGCATATATACGGAAGTGATTTAGAGTTACGAGCTGAAAGTATTGGTGGTGGTGTTTACAGCACTGAGTGGAATACAACTGGTAGTGATGTGACACTTAATAGAAAGCGAGAATATATTACTATCTGTCTACAGGTAAACTAACCTGTTACGTGTAAAAAATTTTTTCTTCTTCTATTATGTATCGATAAGGGTGAAAGAGAGAGAGAGAGAGAGAGAGAGAGAGAGAGAGAGAGAGAGAGAGAGAAAGGGGAGTAGGAAAAAAAAGGATAAATGGATGAATGGTAGGAAACAACAACTTGTGCGTTATATTTATTAAATTGAATTTTTACTTTGAGCAATATCAGAAATTATCTTCTTCTTTCTCTCTAGAAATATTGTGAAATTACCAAATGTTTATAGAGATATACTGAAACAGAGATGCATCACATTGATGATATCATTATGTACCTAAAACGTACCACATATGAATGTTTATATTATTAGACATAATATTTGTTTTTTTTTTAAACTCAAATAATTTATTGGCAAAAAAATTACGTAGCAAAGTGTCGTTAAATCTTTTCAATCTGATGATTTACGTAAAAAGGAAAAAAGGTCAAAAAAAAAGATTTGCAACAGATGAAACTAGAGAGTGATAATTTTTAGGGTCCTGGAAGGATATTACAACGAAAGCTTCAAGCTAAGTTCTATCGAAATGATAATAGCCATGCAGATTATGGTGATAAATTGGAAGCATTGATTTGGAAGTGTGCCGTAGATAATGAAGGAAATATAGTTGTGGTTGATGAAATTGTGAAATGATGATTGATCTCTTTGAAATATTTATTTTCAATCGAATGACTCTGATCAAGATAGTAGCGGTCGCTCACTTCTTTTTTCCTTCCTTTTTTTGTTCGCAAATTGTTTCAAGAATCTCAATTTGAGTTTCTAAAACTTTAAATAGCATACAAGCCAAAGTTTTAGGGAAAAATTAATAACATTTGACAAATGATAATAATCAAATTTGCACTACAGTTCGGTGTATTTCAATATTCTTTCCATTTTGTTATTTTTTAAATTATTCGAAATTTAATACAATTTTGTTTGCCTTCTACATTTCTAGATTTTTCATCCAATTCAACTATCTGTTAAGTGATTTATCGATAATTTAGAAATAAAAATTAGATATTTAGTGAAAAGTGATTGAAAATAATCATTGTCTAATCAAAAAGAGATCTCAAATATTATCATTAATACAGTTTAAAACAATAAAAAATGATTATTTTCAATCGCTTTTCACTAAAACAATAAAATAAATATTTTATGGTTGTTAAAAGTCGACTGTAAATTTGATCAAACGATTAATTGCATTAGCTACAAAAGTAAATGATAGGTTAATAAAAAATTTCAATTTTAACTTCATCAATTATCATCTACTGATTAGAATTAGAATTATAGAAATTATCAGTGGTAATGAATGATATGGTTAGTTGTCATTTAGAATTATTTCATTTGATAATAAAATATTGTAGAGTAATGTTCACTTCGTGAAATAATACGTATCAAGTCTTGCGCCCCAATAGCAATCATTATCATACGGATGGCCGTTGAACAGCCGATATTTTGCACCTTTAAGAAATTTTCTGACAATTAGTTCAAATTTAAAAATAAAAAAACTTTCTTAACGATGAAAGTAATGCAATGAATTTTTCAGCTGCACTTACTCACTCATTTCTCTGGAAAATTTTAGCCCCGGAAACTCGAATAACAAATTCGCTACCGCAAAATGAACTAAGTAACATAACATTTTGAATTTAGCAGAACAACTTTGGGAATAAATTTGCTAACGTAAAGTGATAAACGTTTGCAAGAAAGAAAAACAACCAATTACAAGAAATCATTCCCTACAAAAGGTTTTATATGAAAAACTTCTCCTCATGTAGCATTTTGAAAATATACTTTTGTATAAGCCATAATTTTTCATTGAAATGAATTAGAAATTTCGAAAAAAGAAACCTTCCTAAACGAATACGTAAACTTTGGTAATCTAAAGTAGGCGAGTGGTAAAAAGTAAAAATAAAAAAAGTGCGGAGAGTTACTTGGAAAAGGTTTTTTACATCCAAAACAGAGGAAACATTTTTGATGCCAACAATATCCCATAGCTTCCAAATATGTTTCATTGATAGCACAACCACAATCTAAAATACTGCAATTAGGAAATATTCCTTCAATGATATACAAATCCGTTTCAACTTTAATTTCATCCATCTCATGCCAAATTTAGCAGTGCAAGCCAATCGAAACAGGGAAAGACAGGATTAATGTATTATTGTTGAATAATATTTTACAGCAAAATTCGTATTTATACACGTTGTTAATAAACAACTATCAAGTTATTTCATTTGCATTAAGTATGCTTTTTTTAGTAGGCGAAAAATGTTTTACGAAATCTGCACAATAATCAATTGAAATCAACGCTGTTGAGAAAGAAATACGAAATGTTTACGGGGATGATTGAAATCTTATGATTCAATTGTTAAACTAAGGAAGGGATCGTACCGTAAATGACGAATGGCCTAATTCTCAGAGAGATTAGATAGGACTGGCTGAAGTGAAAAAAAAAAGAAAACAAAGACAAACTATGACAAGGTGTTGGTCGAATCAGCGTACACGTAACACATAAAGCATTATCATCGCTTACGTAATACTCACGCGTTATATTTCCTTTACAACGTGAACAGTGAAAATGATCGAAATGCCATAACCGATTATTAGCGATGAAGCCATCGTTAGTAACAACTTCTGCAATACAAATTTGATGATTGCCAAACATGAAACCATTGGCGTATGAAAGGATGAAATCGCAAGGCATATGTATAGATCATAGCTTGCTCACCTGAAAAATTATGAACGAATTCTTTCAAACTGTGAAAAAAAAACAAAAAAAACAGATGAAATCAACAGACATCCATACAAACTAAATATCCTGAGATTTACACTCTTCGCACACTGATCACTTCACTCAACTTAATTAGGTACAGCATACCGGAACACTCGCCACACCTTGCATCCATGAAGCATTCCATTCCAACTGTTAGCTGAGTTAAAAACTGGAGAATATGAGCATTAAACCACTGAGCCAGTTCAGGAAATGCGCGAGTCACACCAAATGTGAACCCAAAATATTCTCGAATTTAAATATGTAAATTCAAGCATTATATTGCTTGAATGTCACCACAAATTCTTTTAGCAATTCCTCCAACCGAAAATCACACCGTCGGTTTTTGAAAGATTGCCTTCCGCCAATCCTAAATATCCATCCTAGCTTAATCCCGCACTAATAAAGAATGAGCAATAGAGTGTATCAGAACAAGTTTGAAAACAACAGTAAATGTTTATTTGTTCAGTAAACTTGCCAACATACGTGGAATATTCAAAAGTTTGGTTTAAGTGTCTAATGAACAGTTCAAAAAAAAACAAACAGAAAAAAATAACGGGAGAGTTGCATAAAAAATGATACTATTGCATAAGTTTAACATTTCCTGAAAATGATTAACTTGATTAAACAGCCTGAACACTTGAAATTAACCATCTGAACACTTCAGAAATCGACTACTTCAACAAAAATGTATAGATCGCAGAAATCCTGCGTAAATATTTTCCCTGGACCCCTCTAGCATACAAGGAACACAGGTGATATGTACGAGCAAATAATGAGCTGAAAATACATAAACACTAGTAGTAAGGCCAAGTTATGTGTAGTACCGCATTTAAAGTCCTCTAAGAACATTCATGCATTTACCGCGCACCGCCCAAAGGAACTGTTTCCAATCAGCTTTGTTCCATTCTTCATAGCTGAAGTTATTAAAAATTAGTATAACGCAGAAAGCGAAAACAAGCACAACAAAACTCTTATTCACATTACCTTCTCAGTTTTTTTTACCCGAAAAAAATCACTCCGAAAGTTAAAACAAAATCAGTGAAACACCATCCCCACAATCTCAGCACAGTACTATATACTTATACATATTTTCTACCTTAGATCGCTGCCGTTGAAACGCTCACGAACTGCAACTTTAGTCCCGAGATCGGCAAACACAACCAAACGACCCCTCATGTCTGGCGCGTTCGATTCAAAGCAGAATTCCCCAGTTCTAAAAGTCTGATAAAATTAAAAATCAAATAAAATATACCAGGATATCATAGTAATTTTACGAAACTCAGAAATCAGTCTTATCAAGAATTACTGTCAGATTTCCGTTGTCGAATAATGGTTGGAATATTATCAAATATCAATCAACTATCTTACAAATCTATCAAGAAGGTAAAAACTACCGCCTAGAATTGTAGGTAAACGCCAAATCCATATCACTGGCGACACGCAATAATTCAGACAGATTCCTCCCGTCACTGAGTACATACAGTGGTTCATTACCATTACTCCCACTTGCATTGTCGCCCTTAAATGATGAAATATTAATTATTGAGAATTGCCATAAAGCTCCATGCATAATTTAAAAAAATCATCACAGACAGTATCCAGGACAAAACATATACCTTATTTTTGGATAGGTTAACCAAATTCATATCCACGCCTCATGTAAAAACACTTAACCCTTCCCATAGACTAATAATGCAAGTGTAAAATTTTATTTGTGAAAAGCCTACACTAAAAGTTGTAAAATAAATCCAGTTCCGGTACCAATAGGTTCATTGTCAAAATTAATGGTGGCGAAGACTACCGAAAAGAAATTTAAAAACTAACGTCATCGCGATCCACCTTAAGAGGGAGAACTTTTATAGTTCTTGCCGGAACTAGATTATCATCGATCAATCCTTTCTAAAAGGATTATGTAGAAAAAAAAAGCAGAGAAACTAAAATCTAGAAATGACAAGGTTTTTGAAGGATCAACATTAATGGAATCTTTAACCTAAGCATCCATTATACCCACTTTAACAATGATTATGCTTCAACGAAAACTCCACATATATGATAATTCTATCAACATGTTAAAATATAAAGAGGAAAAAGGTATATATTTTCAAAAAAGACAATAAAAGAAGAAGAAACCGTGTCGAAAATATTATCCGATCCACAAGCAAGATTTCCAATGCTTGTAGGAGGTAGCGTTAGCGTTGATCGTGGATAAACCGATGTTGCTGTAGTTGCAGAAAGAGCACCATTTAATTTCGCATTTTTTGTAGCATTCTGTATGAACTGATCCAACAGCGCCTGTTGTGACGAACTTGGCTTCGTATCCACAACAACACGAGCACCTGCTTCTAAAAGTGACAAATATAGTACGTCACCACTTTCCAGCTCCTGTCACCAACTTCAGAATCAGAATTGCAACAATACTTTGCTAACACAAAGGGCAATAACAAGACGTAACGTAACGGCAGTGAGTAGTGTGATAGATGGCAGTAATAACGGGAAAAGATGAGGAAGGATAACAACGTATTGCGAGTCTAATGCCTTCTCTCTCCATCAGCTCCATCTCAATCAAGCAATCTCATCACCACCATCATCATCATCATCATCATCACTTCTGTTGTGCCCTCCTCCCTCCACCTTTACTCCTTTTCTCATCCTAAAATATACTTCCCATAGCCTACTTCTCTTCGTCATGCCATCCAACACTCTCAACTAGTACGCGGTATCCCCCACCCACTCTATCCGCCATCAGTATCATCACCGCTTGCCTCTTCCTTCCCTAAATTAATTTCGAGAAACGAAAGTCCTGGTTTCAGCATTTTTCGCTTATCAGTATTTCTGATAACCGATGATAACGAACTAGTGGAAGACCTCAGAAGCAGAACAGTGCATATTAAGTGACTATAATTAGCCAACAAATACATTACTTCGTAGAAGTTAATTTTACTGCTCTGCTGTAAGTTGTAGCAGACGTGTATAACACAACTGTAGGAAAAATGTGATAAAAATGAGGAGATTCCACATTAAATTTCTTTTCACGTTCCTCCACCACATCAAATATCGGACATAGTTCTATAATTTAGAACGACCTGCCAAATAGACACTTACCTGGATAACATTGCTGCTCTCTATCCGGTTCTGGCCTCATTTCAGTATCCACCGGGATCACGAAGGCGGCTGTTTCACCCTGAGATGGATTAAGTGAAACAGCATTCTAAAGTAGGTATTAAAGGTTAAAGTAAACTGAAAGAGATATAAGTGAAAAATTGTTAGAACAAAAACCAGCTCCTCTTCATTACTGCCCATCCCTTCAGTTTCAATATTACTATCCACTCACAAATCGAGACCTGTATCTCAAAAAAAATTTGATAAAAAAGCATCTCCATCCAACATATTTGGAGAATAGGCTTAAAATACTGAGAAGACTGAGAAAAAATACCGAGTTTTTTTTTTTTTTTTAAGAATAATACATACATTTCTGTTATTAACAACAAAACGACTGCGCGCTTGTGGTTGATTGATACCAATTCGTTCCTCCACAATGTTCCAAATACCACCAAGGCCTGTATCGTGCTTACGTTTTAAGTGAAATTTCAGAGTTGTTGGACTTCGATCATTTGTTATCCACTCACAATAGCGGCATCGCACACCACTCAACCCTTTCGTTTTCAGATCCACAAAAAAATTCCAAACCTTAATGCACGGCTAACAGTGACTTCTCAAATCTGAGCTTCCGCATTGGCAACAGCCCGTTATAAGCATATTGCTAAGAAGATTTAGCTAAACCTAGCAGAAGTTGCGGCATGTTAGCTTGTTAAGAAAAACCATCCAGTTAAACTGATACAACGCCACACATTTGTAGCCTCTTTAAGAGGAGACCATTTATGATTGCCATCTATTCTGCATGGTAAAGCAATGTAATGAACAGTAAAATGTGTTTAGAAGTCGGAAACGACAAATGTCCCAAACGATTTTGCATAAACATGATTAAAATGCTCACACTCCGGAAAATTGTTTTAGAGAAACAAACCGGATTTGTCTTCTTTCTACCAGCATTTTTTGCATTGTACTGTGATGGTACCATCGGCGGAGCAATAACAATTGAGCGACATCTATTCAACTTAGCACTATTATTACTGCCATTACCGGATATCGGCGGTGATGTAGACATTGCTCTTTCCTGATTTAATTTGTCGATCTGCAACATCTAACATCTAACACTGGAGGATTAGCACACCTCAGAGCTCATTTTCACTTAAAAAACTATGCCGCTAATTAGAATTGCAAAAATTATGATTGCAACTCTTTACTCAATTATCACAAAACAATTGCACTCTTTTACGCTCAGTGAAGAAATTGGGAAATACTAAAATGAAAGTGATAGAAGGAATTGATGGTTATGGCAATCCTAATAGATAGCTATTTCACATAACGGTTGTAAAAAGGGGAAGGAAAAATTATGACAATCAGGTTTCATTTACTAAAAGAATTAAAACATTCACTATAGTAAATGAACCATTTTCAAAATGCCGCTTCTTTAATTTAACCACAATTTTCCGTTTATTTTCGAATTACGACACAATCTAAAAATAGCACAAATAATTAAGATGAAATATGCTCTCGAAGAATTACTCGAATGCACAAAAAAAAAGGACAAAGAGAGTTGTCAATGGTAATAAGCCTTGCTGCAATACTACAAGTAAGCGTTAAAAAAAAAAGAAAAAATTGAAAAATTCCAATAATTTCTTGAATACATATGTATTCGTTAAGAATGTATCAATTGTATTTTTATAAAATTAGTGTAAGTAGATGATAAAAATTAAGCAAATAATTAGATCAGTAGAGATTAAAAAATGGACAATAATTATAAGAAAAAATTTTAAAAAAAAAAACTTTTTTCTCGAAGAGAGAGAGAGAGAGCACAGAGAGAGAGCACGAAGGCCTATCAAACCGCACAAGCCATTATCAAATGACTAGAATGAACAGGATGCTGTTACACGCTATCCAATCCATTCCAACATTATCCTACAAAAGTTAAAAAGATAGCCTATGTGTGAACGAGTATGTCTGAGTCGTGCGTGCGTGCGTGCGCTCCTGTATGTATGTTTTTCTATCAATACATATATATCCTATACATACATTTAAATGCGTAAAGTACGTGTGCGCACATGTCTACTAATGTACTAATTTCGCATAGCTTTATATTACACTTGTCTATTTCAATTTTAACACCTATAGTGCCTGCTGTGAAAACGTTTTTAGCAGAACGGAAAGCGGAAACTGAATGGGAGAAGTGCGAGAAAATTTCCACATTTCTTCATGATCATTACTACTACACTAGTTGATTAGTACTGTGAGTGGCGTGAATGGAGCATGGATGAAATGATGGACACAACAACAAAACCATATGGGTCATTCAGTTCAGTTCAAATTTCTTGCTTCCTAACGAAACTAACAGGTTGTTAGGACGCGCGCGCATTCATCACCAACACACACGCACACGCATTATACGTTCACACACACACACACATACACATTCATATAATATATATGTGATATATATATATAACGTTACCACTAACATCCGCTACTGGTTTTATATACACATTCCGCACACGCACACACACAACACACACACACACACACGCACACACACGCACACACACCCAGCCACACACTACCAGAGCATCAGCAGAAGTAGGAGTAAGGAAGGAGGGAGTAGTAGGAGCAGCTGTGGTAGTATCAGGGACATTTCAGGTCTCTCGTCGTCTAACAGCTATTAGAAGACCTGAAATGAAGATGGGAGACAAAAGGGAGAGGAGGGGGGGGGGACCTGCTATTATCACCATCCTTCCTCCCCATTCCCAGAGCGCATAGATGAAGTGACAGTACAAGCGCGCCTTCTTTGACCAGTTTTTACGCCATCTGCACACCTCTCTGCTCTCCTAATATATCACACTATGCCAGGTCATCGTCTACCACAACCTACAATACATCATCCTGCTTATCTACTGACCGACTTCTATCCATCCATCTTCCCTCATCCTCCCTCCTCCCCCTCCTCCTCCTCCTCCCACTCTTCCTCCCCCTCTTTCACCTCCAACACCTTCATCTCCTTCATTTAACGCTTAGGAAACGCACCAATTAAGTAGATTGCTGCTTATCATGCTGCCAAAAAATGAGGGACATACATATTCTATTTCAAGTTATGTCTACGTAATCTTTACGTCACGCCAACATCCTAATCATTTACGTCTATCACAGCAAGATTTAGCTCAGGATGAGAGAAAAGGAAGTTTTCTTTTTTTCTACAACACTAAACTGAAAGTTTCATCATATTGTCCACGGTCCACTTCACGGAACTATATGAAAATTTTAGAGTAAAATAATCAATGATATTATAATACACAAAGAACAAAATATTCCATACAAATTGCAATTTCAATTCTCACTTTTATGAAATACGTCTAAATTTTCCGTAATATTTGTTTATGAAATTAAAAAAAAAAAGGAAAGCTATTTTAAATAATCCCTTTTTTAATCCCTTTTTTCACTGATCATGTAGATGACATTTCCGTCAAGTTAAATAACATGGCTAATTTCATACCAGTTTTTCTCACGTACGACAACGACAACAATTCACCACTAGATACTCAATTAGTTGACCTTAAGTGCACAAATAATACGATCCTTCCCGCTGCACCTACCACTTACCACATTACTATCATTTCATCATCTCACATCATGCTAAGATTTCACTATCCTATACCACCACCGATTTTATCCAACCTACTCCTTTCAAATTTCTCAAAATTTAAACCAGTTCTATTGAAAGAAATGGTCAAAAACAACATCATCTTACCCATACATTCTTTAATTTAATGCGGAATTCGACTTAAACAAGATCAACTATTATTTGCAAATCATAAAAATTTTAATTAATATTTTAATAAGTGACTAGCTGTGCTGCATAAATACTTAAAAAAACACATTCATCACATTTACGGCTTTTCGCTTATAGCAATAATAATAGTAATAATATTAATGAAAGTTCGGAAGCAAATTAGATGACGAAATTCACCTACTTTTAAACCAGCAAATTTAGAAAAATTGAACACACCTAGTATTTATGCGCGATACATTTGCATACGTCGATTTTCTGAAAAAACATTGGAAAGCAATATGATATTTTTTTTAACACTTAGTCACTTCCATCGCTTCCGCCACTAAAATTATTACTATTCGTGAAGTGGTCAAATGTTATTTTATTATATCAAGAAATGTATGAAAAGGAATTTTAAACTTATTGCAAAAATAAATTAATTGCGAAAAGGAAGTAATGAAGGAGTGGAAATGTAGATAGATATCTTCGTTGGAAAAGATAACAAATGAGGAGATCAGTTTTATTCATATAATCGACGGGTAATAAAATACAGACAGAGAGGATCGTCAAAAATACACCTGATAAAATTTCGATTACTAACTAACACATGACTTATGAAGTCCAGACATCCTCAACATATAAAATGTTAAAATCAAGGCATATGACGGATAAGTAATCAAATGGCAGCTCCTAACTCCAAATTTAGAGACCTTTAAAAAAAAACTAGACAAAAACAACGAAGAACCTAAAAATTGAGGTGTCAAATAAAGAAATGATAAAATGCAATGTCAAGAAAGCATGTAAATGATGAATGTATGTAATCAGTGTAAAAATGACAAATTGAAAGCAGTAGATTTCAACATACAAGTAAGAATCACAAGTAGTGATAAACGTCAGTATATGGAATAACACGCAGCATTCAATTCCGAAGTGGCAGTATAAGACTAATCGCGTATGAAATGTTAAAAATACACGAATTCTTAATGACAAAAGTTATAAGCCGATAAACGGTGTGTTAAAAATTCAACGAAAGACGAGATAAATCATATTCAAAAATATGAATATGTACACTATATTATCAAAATACAGGACTAACAATAACTAGCTGCGCAAACCAAGATCGCTCCGATTTACACTAGCCAAATGAATTCCATTTATAAAAGAAAGACAAAATCCAAAACAAGTATTTGAATGAGATAATTGTATTACTATTGTAATAATTATTTCCAGCGCAATCTCTGTTTACATTTGATTCTCTTTGTAAAATTGAAAAATTTTGAACTTCTAAAATTTTTATAATTTTAAAAACATAAAGCTGTTATCCAGGCTTGTAAATAGTTATCTAATCAAATAATGCTGGAAACAAAACAGTCCTCACAACCCTACTCAATAAGCTTAAAAAGTATATTCTGTTACACTGATGTACAATCACTCAAGAATTCCAATTTACCGAGAAAATTTGACAAACAGAATGATGAAAGTCAACAATAAAGATATAAAGCTACAGCTAGCCAACATTTCACAGTTAATATGTAACTCAGAAAACTATAACGAAATGAAACAAAATTGGGCTAAATACAAGCAAACATAAGACTACCTCCTCTCTAACTTTTACTATCACTGCACTTTTTAAGATATAATTTTAATTTATGCTAGAACTTAAATTGATTTTTCATCTGTTCGATATTATAGTTGCGATGTTTATTCAAACTAACCCCATTATTGTCAATTAATTGAATATCTATTTCTTTTAACAATTACCTTTCAATTTGTCATTTACTGTATACCTAAGAAGAAACTAAATTTTGAAGCGAGCTTCGAAAAATCAAGTATTCAAAGACATAAATAATTAAATCTAATGCTGTAAGCATTTCACTATTGAATTCATCGCTGTAATTACCTATCAGATGACTTGAAACCGTGTTTAAGAGGTTGTAATAATTAGAGAAATACGAATTTAATAATTGAGACAGTGAGCTCTTGCCAGGGAATCACGCTAACGGACAGACTGTACCAAACGAGATTTTTTGGTTGCCGATTTTAACTTAGCGCTTTTATCCACCTTGAAACACCACCAAAGACGAAGGCTTTCGTCACTAGATGCACTCATAACATACTGCCCACATGGTGAAATCGTCATGCCCAAAATCCGTTCAGTGTGTCCAGTCAGTACCTTAAAAGTGTTCGCGGTTAGGAAACATTGTTACACAGCAGTAAAACACATATCCTGCCGTTTCAGTTTCATGCTTCACCTCGACGTGTAGGCTAACAGTTTAGCGGTTGAAATTGGTTCAGCTCATTTCATTACTCATAAACAGAAAACGAAAATCACAAAAGTTACTGCAATGATAGCAAATTAAGAACCAGTACCTTAAGGCAATTCATTGATGGATACTTCCATATTTTCAAATCGTTACCCGGATATCCATGACCACTAATTAACTCCTTATAATTCGATGTAAATGCCAGCGCATTTACCTGAAAATATTCAATACAATACAAACTAAGTTCATGAATCTCACAGCAGATTTACTCATCCAAAAGTTGTAGACACCTGACTGTCAGTATCCTGACTGTGACTCAGTGTTCCACTGGCAAGATTCCAGAATTTAATCGTCCGATCGACGGTACCACCACCAGTTGCCAATGAATGTGCTTGATGAGGGTTAAATGCGATAGCTTTTACCGATGCAAGATGATCGCTAAAACTATATAGTGGCTCCTGAAAAAAACCCCAGTGAAACTACCCTTCCAGAAACAACATGATTTTCACAGTCAACAGCAAACAGTCGTGGGTGTAATATGAACGTAATAGCAAGATGGAGAAATTACTACTAAAAGTAGTCACATTTCAATGTTGACTTATTCAATCCACTATCAAAGTAACAAACGGACTATTGAAAGCATTAAAACAATTGAAAATCGCACCGGATCTTCAGCTGTCAACATTGAAGGCTCCCAAATTTTAACCATATTATCACCTCCACCACTAGCAAGGTAGTGACCATCACTACTCCACACAAGGCCACAAACTTCTTGTTCATGTCCCGGAAATGTTCTGTAAGTTATTTAAGTTAGGCGAAAAAAGTACTAGAAAGCAAAAAAAATTAAAAATCATTAAATGTTCTTTACCTCTACTAATATTCTATATCAACAATAAAAAACATTAGACATTTTCAACAATGTAGTAATTACAAATTAACTACGAGCCGAAACAAGCCTACAATGCTTATTACTTCAACATCCCGTTCAGTTAAACAGTAAGTACTTAATACAAATGAGTTTTCGAAATATTTTACTTCTAAGCGATCATCAGCTTGAAAACTTCGTAATCATGCAACGCACGTTTGCCCATTACTGCGACATATCAAAATTTGGTTTGTACATTAAAAAATGCGCAGATGCGCACCATAATAAAGTTATTCGCACTGCTTTGTATCATTTAGCTTATCTTTTACACTAACTGACTTATCGTAATGCATTAATTTCTGTACAAACCATGTAATAAGTACGAATCATTTAGATACTTATCATAAGATACGGCAGCAATACGATACGTTGTCAAACCTTTTACTTGATCATCATTTGATCGCAAAGAAAAATTTCAACATTTTATAATTTATAAATTATTCACTGACATTACTTAATGTGGAGTTGAGTGAACTCATAACTTCAACGTTTGTTACTAATGCCGCCAGCAATCCCTATGTTTAACTCACAGTTGCTGAGGTTTATTTTATTACATATTATATGTGACTGCATCCTAACACATATCATACAAATGACCGCCTCACGAAAAGGATTTTTCCTATTATTAGTGTGAGCCAAAAAAAAATAAAACGAACCCAATTTGGAAATCCCGAACACGAACATCGTGATGGTATATTCGCCCTGAACGACAGCCACTGAAAAAAATGTTGCTTTTGTATCAGTTCACTAAAAACTTTTGCTTTAAAAGGCAAATGAAAAAGATGAAAAATGTTAGCTCCAAAAAAAACAACACAATTATTTTCAGGAAAGCGAGACTATGTGATATCGAATCTCCATACAATCTAATAATAGGAAGTGTATGGCTTGTCTGATTTCTTAACAATGTCTCCATACAAAGTTACAACTTATCCCTCGGAAATCACTTTATCCTTTGAAATTTTTTCTAAACACTGTGCAGAACTCGTAATAATAAATGACAAAACTCACGCAGAAAGTACATGTTGACGCCAAGATAAGCATCCCACACGACTTATTTGACACTGCATTGTTCGCAGCAAAGAATTTTCTCGTGCAGGATCAAACAACTGGAACATTATTCTCACATTTTTTTGATTAAACGAGAATATCGTCAGTCAGTTTCGTCAATTAATTTTCTGATAACATAAATGAACCTTGATGTATCCACTCGAAAGTCCAATTGCCAAAACCGAACTTTGTTCTGCCCACTGTACTGACGTGATATAATTCCCAGACTCTTCCGGTATTTCAAAGAGTGTCTGCAAAATAAAATTGTTCCACTCAAAACTGGTTTTTCCGCAAAGTTTTAAAAGATGAATACTTCAAAAAAAACATGGCACCGCCTAACATACACATTTACAAACATGTATTTACACAATCAGACCACAACTGCAGCAGACATACTGTCTGGTTACATATAACTTCCAAGTTCGTGTCGAAAAGGATATAAAAAAAAAATAGTCTAGTCTAGTCGAGTATTAGCAGCTTTAAACACAGGTCATAGTTCTGTGTTAAACGACCAGGAATTCCGTTACAAAGTGAATGAAATTTAAAATATGATGAACGTACAACAATCTCGCCAGTAGAAGCATTCCATAGATACAAGGCATAGGTTAAGGCGACAGCAATAACATTATCACAGCTCCAATGAATCACGTTCATGTCTGAAATCACGACACCTGTAGCAAAAATTAAACAGTCATCTGATATAAACACTACTATTATGCAAAAACATCTTTAGGCATTATTTTTTCACTTATACATTAAGCACTATAGTGATAAAATCAATAAAACCGGTCATTTGTTACCTGTATGTTAAAATCGATGTAGCGTTTATTGTATTATTCAAAACCATGCCCGAAATTCAAAGTTAGCAGGTAATTTTTGAGAACATGAACCAAGCGCTATTTTTTCTGTATTTTTAAAGTGTGCAGATTTTTCAGAGAGAAGGATCGAGGAAATAAAAGCCACAGAAAAACATGCGGATAGTATGGCTTTCAAAGAATACGATCAGTAAAAAATTAGATGAAAATTGAGTGTTAAAACACACAGTAATCGTCCATAAAATTTGGTGCGTCCAGGATACGTTCTGGACTATTGGGTATGTAACGTAGTCCCTTGGCAACACTTCCAGATGGCTTTAGAGAGCTTGATGTATAAAGTACTTTAGATTGATTTACGTAACCCAACGGCGGTAGTGGTGCTTGGCCTTTTTTGTAACATAGAATTCGTTCATCATTGTTAGCGTCCACATCGTTGGCTGATTTAGCTAAAAGTATGCAGGTAAACAGTTGTAACAGTCAACAGTTTAGAAAACTACATGATGAAAATTAGTATTACAACATGCAGCTACTACGTTTGAAACGAAAATGACAGGAGTCCTTAAGAAAAATGAACATCTGTTCATAAATTAAAAAAATTTCTAACTAAAAAATCAACCAAAACATACCGCGCATCATTTTTATCATATAAGCCTTTTCAGCTTTTGATGGACTGGTTGGTGCAGACGCTGACGTATTTAAAAGCGAATCACTCTACAACGAATAAAAGATAAGTTAATAACGAACCCGTACTACCCTTTAAACATTATAAATTACCTACTATTGCTGTTGGGCTATAAATACTCAATATAAAACTAAGAAAGTACTTTGGCTAGAACAATAAAGATCTTTCAACTAGAATTCACAACTCCCCAATAAAACCAGTAATACTATTTTATTTCAATCCACCAGCTGCTTTTAATAGTGCTCTCAGCTAGGTGAGATGCGATATGAAAATTTCTATGGATGGGCTTGTAAGGTCTAGTAAAACTATGTTAGGTGAAGTAATGCATGATCTCGAACCAAGTCACTGAGAAGAAAAAGTAGTCTGCACATTAAAAAATTACAAACTGAAAATATTAACCAACTTCAGAGTTATGATTAACAAGGCAGTGGTTTGCAAATTCAAACTGTGTTTCACTTCGATTCGGTATAAAACGATCACCCCCACCAACACCGCTATAATTGGGATTCCTGGATGGTGTAAGCTCACGCTTCTTTAAACCACCCTTTGATTTGTTAAATGAAATACTTGAATTATGATTTGGAGTTTTCTGTGACATTGAACGATTTTCTCTGAAAGCGAGAAAATATAAGTTAAAAGTTATCGCCTTCCATAAAATTTATAATACAAATGCTACAAAACTTTATTTACACTTCGTGAACACATAATTTCTCATGGTACCTTAAGACCGTTCGTTTCTGGAACTTCAGATATGATCTTTAATTTAGTTTCAGTGGGATAATTACCCGAGGTAACGCCTATGCGAGTAATGCAAAATTTTAATGGTTTGCAACAAATTATCAACCGGTCTTTTCATGTTCTTTAAGACCAATCAGCTACGTAAGCGACTTACTTCTTAGCACTTCTCGGAGTTTTACTGCTACTTGTTCGTGAATTATCATTTTGGTGGCGACGTGGCGTCCTGTTAGTTGAATCTTTAAATGGCATTTTGTTATGAAGACCAGTAATAATAAGTTAGCAAAGACCTGAAAAGGACAACAATTTATCACACTATAGACACATTGACTAGTCATGAAATTCCGCAGTAATACATCAAAAATTCAAAAATACCTCATTCTCGCATGAACCAACCCTATTCAGTAAAGCTCCAAACACCGCCAACATATAGCAGTCCTGCAGCAACAGACGGGGATAAATATTGCTTGTGTAGGTCCAGTCAGAAGCAATGACCTCTTCGTAGATTATTTAGCACTCTTTATATAAAAAAGCTAAAGTAATTTTTGCTTTGACAAACAAAGTCAAAATACAATCAATTAATAAAGGTTTTATTTCTACCAACAACAAGCCCAAATGTGGGCAATATGAACCATAAACAGATACCAGCGGTATTTTATGGAAGTGGCGATTTCAGGTGCAACATATGTATTCAAGTTATTATAACACAAGCATAACAACAACTTGATGAACTACTAAAATCAAGTTCGTTAAAATTTACCGATCAATTCTCTGTAATCAAAAAGCCAAAGCATAAAGCAACATAAAATACTGAAATATTTCGCACTCAACTGATTGAACCTCGAATTTGTGAATTTTAGCTTAGCGAATTTGTTATTGACTAGTATATCAGTCCCTCAAATTAGAGTATTTTGAATACAACAGAATTTCTATACTTAGAATTGGAAGTCAATTGTTGAAACAAAAATCAAATAATCAAGAAAGGATGGAGTTATACGACTGCTCAGTGCAAGAAAAGTAAAGGAATAAAAAAATTTCAGTCATAAAATTCGTATACAGAAATTTAACATTACTAAATTTAACATCATTTTTTGAAACGTTAAGAAAGTAGATTATTTTCCTCGGAAGACTATAAACTCATTCATACTTTAAAAATTGTAGCAATAATTGTTAATATCACGATCACAATCACCGGATTACTTAACAAAACTTACACAACCACTACATCGCATTGTGACAGCATTTCAACAAACTTCAATAAAGTTATCTTTCGATATAAGGCTTTCAGAACTTGTCATATCAAAGTACATCCAACGCCTGTATATAAACAATAAATTTCGAATAACGAATAGAAACTAAATTACTAAAAAATTTTCTAATCCAACAATTTGAGCAAGATATATGAAATGGATAATGGGATCAGCTCAACATTCCATCTCCCTTTCACTTCTATTACTGTCACCTTCATTACCACCACCATCTTCATCATCATCATCGTCATCATCATCGTCATCATTATCATAGTCATCATCATCCATGTCTCGATTATCTTCGAAATTCGAATCTCTTTCTTCCCCATTTTCGTCGTCTGTAACAAGCATATCTCTCCTTTCGCAGGAAGTCATAATTTTTTTCACAGTAACAAAATTTGATCAATTTTACAACAGAAACACTTACCAGATGAGAAGTGACTTCCATTAGATCCAACTTCTTCGTCATCCCACCATTTTTCCATGCTTTGAATACTTTCTTCCTCCTCATCCAGATCATTCATTTCATCTGACGTTTCTGATACATCACCATCATCTGATATAAAAAAAAATCCCGCGAATTTAGGAAAGAAGCATGCTAAACATTTCATCGAAGTTACAATAGATATGACTACATCTCTCAGGATCAGAGGCATTAAGAATTTGCGATAAAGTCAACAAATATTCAAAAAGCGGCTAAAAAACTTATGCAACTACTGGGACCAGCACAGCACAAGTCCGGACCATGAGCCAGAACAGCGCCACAGTAATAAAGAAAAAAATTATGCCATGTGCTTCAAAAAATTTAAAGTCAGGAATACTAAGTTTTATTATTTTCAGAAAATTCAACGAATCGCACTGACCTTCAAAAGAAATACTTGGCTGCTGCGACACAAACATCTGGGGACACATACGACGACTAATTTGCTCATTGATCAAAGAAAGTTTCCCATTAACTTGCAGTAGTTCAGCCATATTTGATGCCCTTTTACTAAACCAACCAAGCAATGACGACAAATCCTCTTTCAAAGTACCAATCTAAAACTCATTTCATGAAAGAACTCATTTGCTTCATTGCCATTTTATAATCACTTCATAATGGTGTGAAGTATGCTGCTTCTGCTCCACCAAAAAGAAGCTTCTCATTTTTGGCAATTTTTCCTATACCGAGATCATTATATACAATTTGATAATATCTTACAATCAAAGGATGACATTATTGCACTAAATTATGAGTCCGGAACTTACTGTGCAGAGATAAGCCATATGCTTAGACAAAATACACTGTAACCATCTCATCCAACAACTTCTGAAAATCGATCCATAACTTTAGGGATACCAAAATTATGATGTGTGGTAAAACACAAAAACTATTCTTGCTATGATGATTCCCAGCAAACAGATTAATTTTGTGCTATTACTTCATAAACTTGTAATTGAGCAAACATACTCAAAATGTCTGCGATTTCTGCAACGGTATTCAATTTCTTTAAGTAAAGATATAATTTGTGAAACTGGCAAATCATTCAGTGTTGCCGATATCGTTTGCACATCTGCTTTCAACAACACCGCATCAATTTTTTCAGCATCACTGCTCGTTAAACCTTGGTTCAAAATTACTGCCAAACTTTCCCCATTCTTAGCTGTTAAATCCATTATCTAAAAAAACCGCGAATCTGATTATCATAAAAATAATTCACGGCACTAGTTACTTCCTTTAATGCATAACCATAAAAAATACTAATTAGTGTCTGTGAATAATCCACCTTAATTTCAAAGGAGTCAAACTCAATACCCATTTCCAGCGGTCGCCTAGGCCAATATCTTATAAGAACGCGTGCACAAGTTGGTAACAGCACGTTACCCATTAAGAATATTCCGAGAAGGGATGGAACGAAATACATAAACACTACCACAAAATTGAACGAATAAATGACAAACTGTAGCAGCTTTCTCCGTGTATGTATTTGATGTACTCGCTTTTTCAGCCGCACCGAAATTATGTAAGCTTTCGCTGACAAAGTCCACGTTATCCATGTTTGAACTATTATACTGATCACTGAATACACAATGTGATTTAATAAAATTCGGGTACAACTTATTTTAAAACCATTCGTCTAATGGTTTTTTTAAAAAATGATGGACGCTACGTAGCACGAACTTGTTGCCAGATAAAGTTTTATGATTTTGTAATTAGCACTACACCGAACTTGACCTCTCTTTAACAAAAAGACTTCAACCTCAGAGCAAAGCAGTAACAATACTGCTCCAAACATTTGGATTAGAGCTTGATCTTCGGACTGGAAACAGAAAGAAAACGAAAGCAACATTAACCTTTCATCAGCAGTTTTTCTCCTTTGTTTTAAGGGCATATCTTTCAAACTGGTTTTTGGTGATTTCTTTGGTAAAATTACTTCATGATTCTCCTGTAACTATCTTGAATATTCCACACTATTTCGACTTTTAAAAAAATTTATCGAATTGGCAGTCCTGAGAACCACTAAATGAGCATTTAAATATTATTGATTCGTACTACTGACAAGATCATGTAATTCCCATATCCCAAAATGTTACTATTCGATAAATCCTAATTTATTATTAAAGAGAATGAATTTCAAAATTATTACACTTTTGTTACTAACAGCAATTTCTCCATCTTCGTCGTAGTCCCTTACATCATTGTCATCAACCTTGATCTTTTTCTTATTGACCACACCACCATTACAGTGCCTTGCCTCTCTAGCTTCTGACAAACGACGACTTCTTCTCAACATCTGTTAACAGCTTACCGGTATTATGTCTACAATAAGGATAAAAGGTTTAATAAAAAATTTAATAAAATGAAAGCATCCATGGTGCTACTTTCACTTCTTGATGAAATAGAATGCAAAATAGCATTTACCTATTATGATCATTAGAATTGCACACTTTTAGCTGCTATCAAAACGACCAGTTAGTCCATTCAAACCATCACCATTAATGATATTAAATTCTAGCTTCAGAAATTACATAAGTACAATTATTTAAATCGATGTGAGAGAATGAATAAATTGAAATTTTTGTTCCCTCGCACCGCATAACTCTCAAATAACTCCATCCGGCTACTATGAAACTACATCAGTAATTACTCAAATAACATCAGGTGACATTCCCCATCAGTGCACTAGTACCACTACCACCACCACCACCACCACCACCACCGCCACCACCACCACCGTCACCACCACCACATACACCACACAAGCAAACAGACTTCCCAACATGACAGAAAACGCGCGGGCCTACCCTATTTTAAGACACGGACAGTTTTACGCTGTATCACTCCGCAAACAATCGCTTCAGAACTATCGTTGGCGTTCAATGAGTGGCATTCTGGAAATTCTTGCTTGGAGCATATTTGGGGAAGTGTGTGGCGCATTGAGACTGATGTGATACATTTCAGTATTTTAGGTATTTTTGCGCTTCAACTTGTACAAATATTTGAGTTACTCAAAACATTTACGTTGTTCATTTTATGCGTTTAAGTTGTTAAAGTTATTGCAACTCGTTCCCGAGAAGAATTGAAGTGGTTGAATGGTTGCTATTAAATTGTCAAATTAAAAAAGACTGTTCAAACATTCGAATTAATAAGATACTAAAGTTATTTATACCTTCAAGTTATTCGATGTTTAAATTAGTTAGATGCACAATGATTTGTGCATACACGAACTGAGAATGAAGTGCAGGATGCAATAGTTTGAGTAATTAAATATAACAAAGATTAGTGTCAGGTAAATCTCATTTAATGTGAATATGTCATATTTAATTCCTATTTTAAGTTAAATTTGTTTATTCATTTATTCCTTAATTGAATTGTAAACAACTTTGTTTATCCGGCAGTTTCAACCTTTCTGAGTAAACGTACCAATTTGTTCGTCCTTTCACTTTTCTCTCATCCTCCTCTCACTTCTCCCTTCTCTCATGGATCTCTCCTCTAAAAACTTATTTAGTTATATTTTTCAATGCGTCATATCGATGCACAGCACTTCTGAATCATTTTGTTATAGCTCCCTATTACATCCAGTTTTTTCATACATTTCTATACCTGAGTAATTGGTAGTAAAATTTATTTTCAGTTAAAATTTTGAATTTCAAATATTTCTTTAGAATATCTGAAACTCAGAATTCCAGCACAACAATCTCTCTGTTTAACTGCTTGAATGGTAAATATGATCAATTATTTCTTCTAAGTGATTGCACTGGTCAGAACATATAATCTTTCGGCTAATGCATCAAACTACTGACGTATCTGCATACATACAATTAAATCACCTATCTACCTCTGGAATATACCTCCTACTACTGTAAAATTCTCATCTTTACATGTAATTTAGACTTTAATAATTTAATTTAGACTTTACATGTAATTTCGATGTGATTTTAACTTTACATGTAATTTAGATTTAGACTTTACATGTAATTTACCAGTAATTTAGACTTTTATTTCCCCTTTTTAGCTCTCAGATATGTAACTCAAAATAGCATTGTGAGAGAATCTGCCGTTGAAAATTGCTCATCGTCAGGTATTAATTGTTTCAATTATGAATGCCATAATTCGGATAGTAAGTGATTTCAAAATCTCATATATACACTTAACTTTTCATACATACATACATTTAAATCACTTATATATGTATAATATTTATCATGCTATAACTTGTTGATAACAACGATCACTTTCTTATCGCTTTGGCGATCAGCGATGACTTCAAAAATGCATGAAGGATGTTTACAGTTATCGTTCGATAGCTGGTATATGTTGTGCATTATGTTAGGCACTAAATTCACACTTCATTCACAATAAAAAAAAAGGATGAGCTAAAACGTGCAAGCAGTTTGACTGGAGGAACAATTTTTGCTTTCTATCAGGAAGACAAACAGATAACAATAACAGTTTGATACAAAAATTTGAATTCCAATTTAATATCTAGGTTATTTGTTTCTCATGGTCAATGATTGGACTTTTTAGAAGAAATAATGAAAAAAAAAAGAAGACTACGATGACAATTGAGGTAACTTAAGGAACTGTCAAGTGTTGGAGACTGGTGGAGTAGCATAGTGCGACACGTGTGTTACAGAATTGTGCAATATTGCTACAACTTCTGCTTCCTACCTTGTCGTTGCTGTCACGTTGATGTCGTTGTTTACGTTGCGTTAGGTGTTACCGTATGTATGTTTAGTCTAGGAACTTGCATATTTTCGTGCTGACATATAAGTTTGATAAGTGATTATTCAGTATATCATAGTAAATTTTGTCTCAAAACTTTGCTAAACACTTCTTAATATTTAATATTTCTTGAAAAATTGTCGTATTCAATTCAGGAAGTATAAAGCTAAAGTTTGCTTTAGTTAAATAAGGGAAGTTTGCAACATCGATCGTCAATATACTTCATATTATTAGAAGAGCAAAGAGGGGGAGAGAGGGAGAGGGAGAGAGAGAGAGAGAGAGAGATGACATAACCGATGATACGGCATTCAACATCAATTCCTATTCTTCAGGGTCTAACGATAGGCATGAAATGTTTGCTTTCTCTTTTCCTTCTCCTCTACTATCTTGTGATAGAGAAAAAAAGAATGAAATACACTAGTTTCCTACAGCTGTTTGATAAATCATTATTAAGTACGATAATATTACTGTAGTATCTCTATCTCTGGAAGATCATGAACAAGTACGAATCTCAATAAATTAAAATTTCATTGAACGAAATCCAATCCAATCACACGTCATCGAACTGGGATGCAATCGAAAAATTGAATTCTCTGTTGGAGTATTGCATTTGTTTAGAAATAATCTCTTCGCTAATAGTCAATTTTTGTAATAAAAATAAGAATCAAAATACCTAGCAATCAGTGTTATCTACTAAATATTTAAAACATATTGTTTCATCCATGTCAGCTTACATTCCTTATAAATTGAAAAAAAATATAATTCTGATGCGATTAATGCACTCAATCGTGCAAAAATAAAATTTCATTCGTATCTATCTGTTCACGTTTTCCGTTGCATCTTTCACAGATTGCTTATGGTTGCTTCAAAGATGGAAGTCGACGGTGAAAAGTTTGGTAAATTAGTCTCACTTATACACTTATATGTATACATGTGATAATTGGGAAAATGATTCATAATCCTACAACTTTTTTCCGTATCAAGAGCACATCTAAGCAGTCCGATCTAACGTTTGATTATTATTACTACCATCGTAGAAAACATAGGATAGGTAGGTAGATAGATTCTTCTACTAATGAATGTGCCAATTTCAACTTTTCAAACCAATTACACTCTTAAATTTTCCTCACTTATTGTCAATATCTAAAACTGAATGAAAAAATGATCAACATGGTGAAGTCGTGTTCGAGAATTTCAAACCTTAGAGAAGTACTGCGCTTAATTGTTAGAAATCTCTATTAGATTCATATATTGGAGTTTTATAATATTAAACGTTTTCATTTGACGTAAAAAAATCACAGCAATAACTGTTCATTTACATTAGAGCAAAGCAATAATAACAAGAACCGGAAAACTGTCGTAAAGCATTGCTATAAATTAATATCATCATTATTGGGAACAATGTATGTATAAACAGCATTCATAAATAAACCAATAATAAAATGGATGAATCGAACTGACTAGAGAATTTAAAGCTAAAAAGATGGCAAGGACAACAATTGGCATATATAATCTAACTCACAAGACAAATGAATTCAAAACATTTGAATTGCTTTACTTTTATTATTATTATTATTATTATTATTATTATTATTATTATTATTATTATTATTATTATTATTATTATTATTATTATTATTATTATTATTATTATTATTATTATTATTATTATTATTATTATTATTATTATTATTATTATTATTATTATTATTATTATTATTATTATTATTATTATTATTATTATTATTATTATTATTATTATTATTATTATTATTATTATTATTATTATTATTATTATTATTATTATTATTATTATTATTATTATTATTATTATTATTATTATTATTATTTTTATTTTTATTTTTATTTTTATTTTTATTTTTATTTTTATTTTTATTTTTATTTTTATTATTATTATTATTTAAACCTTCACTGTTGAACTGTTTACTTAAATTATTATTTAAAGGGATACTGTTAATCTTTCAGAACAGTTTAGGTAGGTTGAATAAACCAGAGAAAAAAAATCCCAATATTCAACTTGTTTGTAATGAAAACTATTCTCAAACTGTATATTGTGATACATTTAATCTACCAATACAAAAACACCACCTAAAATTCGATCGTTTTAAAAGCCTATTGCAACTATTAGCTAAAGCTAAACATAAGTGATGCATTAACAATGAAGGAACTACCGTCACCGTAAAAAGACATGATTTTGCGGCTATTATAACATGTAGCCGTCTTGAGCAATATAATTGTATAATTAGTAAATGAAGTCTTAGGAAGAAAAGATTGGAAAAAGAGATGTAATTTAATAAATTAGGAAGAAAACGAGTAAAACACAATTCCGTTTCTTTATATGCATTTTAGCACGGCTAATTGTAAAAGCCCGATTTTTATTTCAACAATTCTGAATCTATTATTTCGGGACTTGAAATAATTGTGAAAATTGCACCAAAGTTATTTCCCACTAACATTAGATTGAGATATAATTAGCAGCTTTATATGAGCAAAAATTGCCTTCAAAAAATTAAACAAAAAAAAAATGTTTAGAAATTATAGAAAAATAAACAAAAGCAAAAGAGATCATTGCAAAATTGCGAGTGAAATTCCATTTGCACAGAAATTTCCACATTTCATCGAGCAGATTGAAAATTAAGGAAAATCAATGATAATATGCTTTTCGCGAGTTTTGTACGATGGATAGAGACCTTTTTTGCCGGTTCGCCTATTAATACCCTTCGAGAAGCCATCCCAATGATTACCCGCAACACCAATGACATCACCAACTTCCAGATCAATTTCATTATCATTCTCCGCGCTATACGACTCCACCACTATTTGTTCGTGAGCTAAAATTTATATTTTTCAATTTTGTTTAAATGCTCCGTTCATTCGACAATCAATTCTATAACTATGACAAAAATGCTTTTCACACTAAACGAAACGAGTGGAAAACTTTTAGACAAGCACGTATTCATACAAACGGATGTGATGTATTTTTTTTTAAAAAAAAACATTGTTAAATTCTTCCACTAACCATCTTTTCAATGTAACTCAAGCATTTTCAACTACAAATGATATATGATTAGCCAGATATTGCAAAGAGAAAAAAAGAAAATTCACCTTGTTGACCGCCAAAGTAGTAAATGTCATCTAAGGAGTGAAATCGATCACCTGCATCACCAAAGCGAACTTGCATTAACTCGTAACCCATACGACAAACCTGTGAGCTGAATGTGCAGACGAGATATACACATCTGAAACTCAATCAGTAATATCAGATGAGGGAAAAAAAAACATGATCACATTCACCTTCAGTATGCATAACTTTCTTCATAAGTTTGGATATTAGAAGTGTTATGATCTAAACGGGCAAGCCATATGAATTTAGATTTATAGTTTTAAATTCATTGAAAACTTGTTGTGACAGTTATCAGCAATGAATAGATATTGTCACTTTTAAAACTCGTTAGTAAAAAAGCTGTAGCACACTCAATCTTACATCTATGAAAAATGCATTTCCTCCTCTCTCTCTCTCTCTCTCTCTCTAATTCTCTCAGTATTGATAGAAGAAACTAAGGTATCATTAATTTATCAGATGCAAGACTAACAAACTAATGAAAAATGTACCTTGATAATAATTCAATATCGGTCACAATACCAACCAATGACTCGATGCTATAGCGGGAATGAACTTGAGCCATATTTGATATTTTTGGATCACCATATACCTCGTAATTGGGATATCTGAAACTTTTACTATTATGTTAAATTTCACTTATCATTATTCAAGCAAAATTAATTTAAGTCAGCATACTCCAATTCAGCTATCCTATTTAACAAAGAGTAACTTAAATCATTTTTTTTTACTGTCTACTTTAAACAATACCCTTCACATGCTCGGATATACCATTTACTTGATTTATTTTTTTACCAATTCATTCAATCACTTTATTCTTTACTATAACCATAATATTAAGACCAAAAAAATAAGAAAACAACTCCTATCAATTTTACACTTAATGAAACCAAAAAAATTTGGAAGCAGAGAGGGAGAGAGGGAGAGAGAGAGAGAACAGATAACCAACTTCGTTGTGACTTCATCAAAAACTTCTGGATCATCAGTTGCAATATAAATTCGTCTCTTAATCGACGATCGTGTACGATATTCTTCAATTCGAAACCAATCTTCTGTCCACTTCATATACTCATTCAAATCATGAAACGATGCTTCCGCATGAATTTTGTCCGTTCGACGAATTTGCAAACCAACGATTGGTCCTTAAAAATAAAATAAAAGAAAAACATTGAAAAAAAAAGTACCCTCTCACTCCTTTTCTCTTACACTATTCAATAGCTAGCTTCACCTCACTTCCAATCAACTATTATTTACAGCAGTTGATTAGCAAATAACGACATCTGCGCACAACTCCTAAAAATAATAGAATAGTTTGAATTTCATTCAATAATCTCTATTCACCTAATTATGCAACATCTACATAATGCAAAAACAAAAACAACAACAACAACAACAACAAAAAACTTTGATTATTAATTTAGAAGTAGCGTTAGCTTCTCGAAATCGTATTCCAAACGCACAAATAATAGAAAAAAAATTCAACATTACTTATTCCTATGCAAATATTATCATACCTTTATCAAATGGCACCTTTTTTACAGCTTCATTAATTTCCTTTGCAAATAATGCCGATGGACGCATTAGATATCGTATAAACTGCAACACAAACAAATTTCATCCATCTCATCTAATAATTCACTGTCACAATAACACTCAAGCAATAGTCCAAATAAACTATACACTGTTTATTTATTATGAAATTAATTCCAACATATCATTCTTCAATGCAACAAAGCCATTGAACCTCAACCACACATCAATTTCACATTAACTCATAAAATTTAATTCCATTAAGTAAGTATAAAAAGAATGAAAAAAACAAATAAAGAAATTGGTAATCGAAATAGCCTAGCAAAACAATGAACAGCAAAATTAGAGATTGTTAGATTGTTAAAATTTTCAAGTATATCATCGTTTGTCAGCAAAAAAAAAAAAATAAACCTGTGAAATGAAGAACACCGGAGAATTGGAGTGTAGTTTTATTAGCTCATCACTATGTGACTGCGGGATAGCAAGTGGAAGATAGGGTGGTCGATGAGAGAGTGAATCAATAATCGGTAATTTTACTATCCGTTTCCGTCCATAATACTTGTCAATACCCCAAGCATAAGTATGCTCATTAGGCTGAAAAATCAATTTTTAAAAAATTTCCCAAAAAAAAAGAAGTTTAAAAGTCACGTTTAAAAAATATCGTAATTGCAATAGAAATGATATTGCTGAGTGAAATCACACTCCCTTGCATACAGTAATAATGAAGTATCATATCAGTCAGATCGCGTTTCATACTTTAACATCAAAAATCTTCACTATTTATATATCTAGTAAAGGAATTTAGAAAGAGCAATGTTGAAAAGTGAAAGCTTTTTAAATCAGTAATTTTGCGTATATTTGAAACGAAAAATGACGTTTAAAAATTCCTTCAGTTCAAAACCTTCTTAACCTTGAAAATCTCAGAAAATGAACACTTGGTAATTGGACGGAAAGCAGCAGTCCAGCCATTTGCAGCATAATTCCACGTACGACCATCATCCGTTAAAACAAGCGTACGATTTGAGCCATACGCAACGATAAAACAATACGTAACGTGATGCAGTTGGCAACCAAAACCACATTGCTTATTCAAATCACATATTAAAATTCTGCAAATTTTCTTAAAATTATTTACAAGTATTCAACAGAAATAAAATAATACATAAAACATCTCATCATATCAAATTAATTAAATCAACGATAAAAGAGTTTGCAATTGATTACTTCAAAAATAGACAGGTGTATGTATATCTTTGTACATACAATGAATAACACTACTACCTAAACTTATCAGCAACTGCAAAATATTCGAAAAGCTAAATTTGTCTAAAATCTATTTTTGTATTTGTTAAATTTATGATTTGAAAATTAGGAGAAAGTTTAAGGTTTTTTTTTGTAAAATTTGTAATTTATTTTCAAGACCAACTAACTCATTAGCATATGTAAGTTCGATCAGGTTGTATTAATCGCTTTAGCTGTTGCTATGAATTACTTCTATGAATAAAAGGATGAAATTAATGCATAGCGTAACCATATACCTTACAGCTTTACAATCGCTAGGATTTTGCATTTTATCAAAATGTTTTTGAAATATTGTCGAAATATTTGCAAGCGCATTTGTTCGCCAACTTTCCGCTACGTCAACATTTCTAAATGCCGCCGCTTGACCAAGCAAAGAGAGCAACTGCAAAAGACTATTTTAAATAACTTTATTTCAAAAAAAAAGAAAAAAGAAAAGCGAGAAGTTCATTCTACCTGATTTCGTGTATGATTTGTGAACAGAGAATCGCTGTTGTGAATTGATGTAAGCTGATTGTTGAGGTAGTAGTAAAGCTCCCATATTGAATTGTGTAACTCACGTCTTGCTACCTAAAAAATATTTCCACTAAACAAAAAGATTCATTGAATATCAATTAAAGATTAATACAATAATTTTTTCCCACAATTATATCGATGTAAGCAGATGTGGGAAATCACAGTGTAAACTGAATATTAGCTATGATTACTCTGTTATTTCTCTCAACATATTAATTTGAACTAACAGAAATGGTAATTTAATTAGCATAAAAGTGTTAAATTTCGACCATGTCTGAAAATTAACTCTATCCAGCATCATACATCGAATATGCAGGTAAACCGAATCGCCATAGAGAGAGAGAGAGAGAGAGAGAGTCAGAAAAAAAAGGAAATAAAAAGCATATAGTGATATAATAAGCAAATCATGCAAATTAAAAAAGTAAAAATTAGAAAAAAAAGTTAATAAAAAACTTCGATTTCAATTTTCCACCATCTATAATGTTAGCAGACAAATTTAAATGTTAAAAATACCATAAGTGCTTACTTCATGCTTCATTGAAAAACCATTAAATGATGATGGCTGTAACGCTTCCATCATTTCGCCATGAAACCACTCTTCCTTTTTCAATCGTTTCTTTACTGTTGCATAATCAACTTGCTTCACCTCACTCAACTTCTTCCTTCTTCGCACAGCTACACCTTTTAGCAATTTACGAAGCTCTTCATTTTCATCCTTTAGTTCTGCTAAATCCAATAAAGCTCGCTCATAATTTACAGCTAATGTTTGCTGCTCATTAGCATCCTTCCCTGAAATACATTTAGTGTGTAAAATTCCTTCCTAAAATGTCTTTAGTATTGCGGTGAAGTAGAAAGATGAATGAATACTTCAACACAAATAAAACAACAAGGATACAATTGAATTTAGCGCTAATGTTACCCATTTAAAAAAAATTAAAAAAAAATTCATTTAAAAAAAAAAAAGAAATAACGATTTGCTCGCTTTTTCAAGACAACTGCTACAATTTGCTTCGTTTTAGAGACGAAGGAAGAAAAAAGAAAGAGAGAAAATTATTCGCTTTATTGGTTAAAAATTATGAATTAATAAAATTCCCCATTCGTTTGTAGCAAGCAAAAATATAACAAAAATATATTTTTCTCCATTCCACTCACCACAACAATAAGCTAACCTTTTGATTGCAAACCGTAGAGACTGAATGAAAGATAAAAAAAGATTGATGACCAAATGACCACTGAAACAATTAAAATACAATGCATGGAACATGGACATATCACTCGTCGAATTTTCATCATGTTCTTTCGCATGAATGCCTATAAATTTTTATACAAATTAATGAATAAATAAAAACGACAATTCTCTTAAAACATATTTAAAAATTTAATGATATTCGATATAATAATCAAAAAGCTACCAATTGCATATTTTGATCAAATACATTTGTTGTAAAAAAAAAGCAATTTGATGTAGAAGGAAAGCATAAATGTAAAAATTATTGTTTTTGCTAAAATTATTGCTACAACAATCTAAATTTTAAAATATCATCAGAGAGTAGTAGTAGTAGTAGTAGTATTTGATGTAAAGATATCGTACAGAGGTCAACTGTATACATTAATAAACTTACAAAATCCACCTCATCATTGCTAACTCATCATTGCTTGAAATCAGCAACATTTTACAGTGAATCATCAGCCATAATCTGAAAAATTATGCATTTCCACCTAATTTTCTCAATCATTTTCATGCAAATTAATAACAAATAACATATTATGCATGATACTCTTCCTCATTTCACATTCTTTTGATAATTTATTTGCAGAAAGAGAGAGGGAGGGAGAGAGGAAGAGAAAGCGAGAGGGAGAGAGAGAGTGAGCATAGAATGCTTTTTTTTTCCCAACTAACAATGAGTTCTTTTTTTCTTTTTTTTTCACTCTTTGTGTTACACATCGAATCATTTATTTATTTATGCTACGATAAAAGTAGCATAATTTTTAAAAAGTTTGCCTCGTCCAATGTCACAAAAACTATTGTTTATGATATTTACATCTTATCTTCTTCACACTATAATGATTTCAATTTTTTTCCGCTCCAATTTGTTAAATATTTGTGGAATAAATTTAAACAAAAGAGGAAAAAAAACTAGTGGAATGATAGCAGTAAATGAAATAAGTTCCAAAATAAAGTGAAAATTTTGTTCATATAAAAAAAAAGTCCATTTGTTATTATCAAATGAACAGTGGTGGAACAAGAAAAGATTATTTGCGCTTACTGTTATTTATTTCAAAATTTACGGGAAGAGAACAGGTAGAGATTTGTGGAAGGGAAGAGGGAGAGAGAGAGAGAGAGAGGGAATGAAAAGGAGTAATGAGGGATTATACATTAATAATAACACATTATCTATATTTATTTGTTATTATAAAATTTTTAATCATTTGAACAAATTGAATTCATTCTTTTTTTTTTGAAAATTTAAAGAAATAAATAATACAATAGCATGAAAAAGCTAATGAAAATTTTCCACTCTACAATTAGAAGATATGAAGTAGAAAAAAAAAATTTTTAACATAAATCAAAATTAATCCTCTTTAATTGATCATTCATAGTTTAAATAAATTGTCGGAATTTAATAATTTAAAAATGAAAAAATATACCCCCAGAAATATTTTACTTGAGCTAAAATTTACAGCAATTTTTTTCATAGTGAAAAGTTAGCATTAAATAACTGTTGCAGTAAAGTAAAGCAACGTAAAAAAAAAAGAAAAATGAAATCCGACAAGCACAGTTGAATATTTGCAATGTTAAATTACTTTTTATCAAAAATAAAAATGATAAGAAATGTAAACTGTGATGACGCTGGCAAGAGATGAAAGATCACATAATATTACCATTTTCAAATAGGGAAATTTAACAATGATCACAGAGAGAGAGAGAGCAGTTTATCACTGTTGAAACGTGCTTAAAAGGTATTATTTGAAATGTCCTTAGGAACTGATAAGGAGTGATAAACAAACAACTTATCAATTTGCATAGAAACACATTTCCATTCCAATAATGAATGTGCCTGAAGTGAGGTGATGAAATGAGTTTATCGAAGAATGCGAATGTGAAGTGACTTAATAATGAATATGAAATGAGTTGAGTCAACTTAGTTAGCATGAATAATGAATAATGCATGTGTTGTTGTAGGCACTTTTTCCTTTCATAAAATTTCAACATGTAAAAATCTTAACAAAATTGCATATTTAGGCTTTAAATTTTAACTATTCTATCATCAAAACATTCTATCAGCTTATTTCACTAACAAAAATTTAATTGAAATCAGTTGCATTTGCTACATACACATAAATCGTTGCCACAAAAGAAGTTTGAGATTTATCTCTATTTCAGTCCTATCACTAGTATTCAATCATCGGTCATTTAGCAACATCGGATAATGCTTTCTTTCTCTCTCTACGCTAATAAGATCTAAAAAATAAGCTTAGCTTATTAGCTAGTACAGGAAGGAAGATATGTGCTAACTAAATTTACTCATTTAACAAGTGAATTTATTTAACATTGAAAATTTAAAGTTTAAAATTTAAACAACAGCTGCATAGTAACACATTTTTTTTCTTGCAATGTTTAGGCCATCTGATTTTTTTTCCTAATCTAACGTTGCTTTTTTTTAATATAAAGAAAATTTAACATGAGAATTTTTAATGAACAAAAAAAAAGAACAGTTAATTTTTTTTTCAATCTAACATTCTGATTGATATATTGAAAATGAATTCATTTCAAGCAGTAAATTAACCCTTCCATCTAAGTGTACATAATAAAAAAAGCTGTTAAGAAACTTAAAACAATGCCAATAATTTAGTTTTAGAAAAAATTTCCACACTAAAATTTATCATAAATTACAAATTCAAGTTAATACCTATCCAAATTATACAAATTGGAAATAAAAGCTGTAATTTATCTTTTTTTTTTCATTATTTTTGGCAAAAATTAAAATGATAAAAAAATTAGCACAATTTTTTTTAGGAATGTAAGCAGTTAAAAAAGGCAACAAAAAAGAGGTGCATGCATGCGTACTAACTTTAATTTAACCGCACTTTCATGCTATTAGCTAAAATATTCAATTTTTGCGGTAGGAAGCAGTAAGTGATGAGTGGATGGATGGAAAAGCTTCGTTACAGCTATACAGGAGAAGGCAATCAACTCTACTCTCTCTCTCTCTCTCTCTCTCCCTCTCTCTCTCTCTCTTAACATTAAAGTGTCGAATTGAAAGGTGACGGTTGATATGATGCCGTGTGCTAACAACCAGCTGTTTCTCGCTTAAACCACCACGCTCAACACCACCACGTTCAACTGGCAAGGATCGGAGGAAAACGCACGGATGGGCGCAATCTCATCTTTTCCCAATGTGTATGTGTGTGTGTGTGTGTGTGTGTGTGTGTGTGTGTGTGTGTACGCACACGCAACAAAAGCTAGCAGAAAACGCGGAAGCAATTTATTTTCCATTATTGCTAAAAAAAAGGAAAAAAAAAGGAAATTTCATTTTCATTTGTTATAATTGATAATAATATAAGTGTGATATAAATTTTTCTACATTTAAGAGATATGAAAAATTAAAATTAAAAAAAAAAACTCTCTAATATCATCCAACAGTAATGTAGTAAGGTATTAAATGGGGAAGTGAGTAAAAACTTTGAACCATATATGCAAGTGATATTTTTAAAATTAATGTGAAAAAAAACACACACACACAAAAACGACCATTTCAATTCACACAAATTTTTGCATCTAAAATTTTTTTGTATTTTTACAAAACCTACTCTTTCAACCTTCATTTCATGTAAAATGTGAATAATTAAGAAAAAAAAACAACTATTTTGATATCTAAAAATTAGATTTATTAGCTTGAAATTTCTAAAAAAAACAACAATAACAAACGTGTCTAAAGGTCTAGAAGAAGAATACATTAATTAGCATACGAAAATAATGTTCAATTTGTAATCCTCAAATTTGATTATGAAATCATTCAAATGCAAGCAATACGTAAGCATAGGTTATTCAAATAAGTATGATAGTGAGAGAATGAGTGTAGCAGTTAGTTGACCGTAATGTAAACAAACAATTATCAAATTAGTGAAATATGATTTGAACTTTTAAAAGTTATTTATTTATGTTGTAGTTGTTTTGATGAAGGTTTTGTTGATGTTTGATAGCTCGAACTAAAACTAATACAAAAAATCATCTATTAAAGGATAAAATAAAGGAAGTATACTCAAAAAAAAAAATTAAAACTAAACTCTCCACCTCACATATATTATATTATGCAACTGTTGCATTTTGTAATTTTCTAATGAAAAATAAAAAAAATTTTGCTTTGCATTCAATTCAACAGCTATTCGCCATAAAATATGCTTAATAAAATTGAAATTTAAAAGCGAAAGAAAAAAAATGACTGAATAAGTAGACGGAATAAAAACAAACCTTACAATTACTGTCGTCAAATTTCACTTTTCTAACAGTTGTGTTGAGTGAGAAGAACGATGATAGCTTGTGTGGTACCAAGTGAAATTGGATAATATTGTTTCAAATATGCCGGCATTCTCAGCATGTTATTTAAGGATGATAAATGTGCAGCTGCGATCAGTAGTATTACTGTCGAAATGTGACTATTAGCATCATTGCTGCAGCTGTAAATTAAAAGTTGCAGGAATGGAATTAAAAATTATTAGCATTACTTCACTGGAATGCTGCTGCACTTTCATTTTATAGTTTTCAATGTAAATGATCAACAATGTAATATAGCAATTACGATCTCAGTCACTTCCTACACATACCGATCATCTATCTGTCCCATCTACTAAGGCCGAAAGAAATTGAAGACATAAATTAGGGTAACTATATTTTGCATATTTGAACAATTTGCATGCTTATGCTTATTAATTTATTTCTTTAGCTTCCTATACTTCAATCTTGTCTGATTTAAAAAAAAAAAAGAAAAAAAAACGAACTAATACCTTCTATGAACAAATAAATAATGGAGAATTGCGAATGAATAGCTGATTAAATAAAAACTTCAAAATTCCACCTCATTTAAATTAGCTTTTCGCAATAAAACTATTCATCTATCACTGGTTAAAATCAATCCTTCACTTCATTCTCCAGACAAATAATAAATGTAATAAATGAGAAGAAATTGAAAATACACGGTAAATTAACTACCACTCGTGAAAGACGGCCGAAGAATCACATGACAGTATCACTTCTACATGCTAATGCTAACCGGATTTAAAATTAAATTTATAAAACAACTTGAAAGTAATATATCTAACGCTCTTCAATCTAACACTTTTACACCATGCGATTAAAGGAACTGAAATAGTCGTTGCCTTAGTTCCACTCATATCGATCTTCCATATGTATCAACGACGATAGACAGAGCCCAGTAAGCTTACTTGCCTCACTCTACATTTTGCTTCACCCTTAAATTTCTCTTCAATATCACATAAACAATTGAAGACGACAGACAGCTCCTTCTCTTTCAAACAACTCACTTTTTGAATTATTGAGACTCTTAAAAAAAGCTATTAATTTTGTTTTCGTTTCTTTTCTTCTTATGTTTCCATTTTCCTATTCTTTAATTTTATTTTCAGCGCTAATGGTTTCATATAAGAAATAAGGTCATTCGCGTTTGAAGACTAATAACACAAGCTATTTCACGACTCTACATCTCCATTGAAACTTGCTTTTCAGAATTCTCCGACAGTTGGATTCCTTCATAAAGCTCTCATGCTTTATTACACTTAGCACAATGGGAAACGTAACTGCCAAATTTAAACATGAACATAAACCGAGAAAGCTCGTATTATCAAAATGGTATGACAATTCGTTCATTCATCTCTAAATCAAATCTAATCCTTCCTAAATTTCATCAAATTTGACGAGAAAAAAAAATGAAGGAACGCACTTCAAGAAGATATCACAAATACGTTGCAAGATCCGTAAGGCAGCCTGATCCGTTATATGACGTTGACCAAACGGAATATCTGATATTATGTGATCAACTGCTTGATATTTCAAACAGTCTAAAACAACACGTTGATCATAGGGAAAACTATCATTAGCATGGAAGTTTGGTGTAAATGAAATGCAATTTCATATTTTCAGTTAGCTTAGCCAATGTGAGAATTATTAGGGAAAACATTCATCGAATGCCGAACGGTGGAGAAACATACAATGTGAGGCAATGATTACCTGAACATAACCTCTTAAATAATTCACCTAATTATTGAAGCTATTAAAAAAGTCTAATGACAGAAGGGACAAAGCAGCGTATCAGACAGGCATCACGTATCTCTTTTCCGGTAATTATGAGTGATGCAAGGAGCAACGGATACAAGTGTGTGATAAAAATTTTACTGCTAAATAGGTCCATGTGAAGTAAGTCGATCATCGGCTCTGCATCATCACTTCTTCGTAAATAATCGACATTTTTCACTGATTGCTGTAATGCATCCCACGATAAATCGACACCCAAAAAAAAAACCTAGAAATACGAAAATTCTAAAAATCAACATCAATTGTCATTTGTATGAAAATGATTGGATGAAGTAAAATTTAACAAATTCACACTTTATCCCTAATATTTAAGACAATAATCTACTAGTGAAGTATAAATGATAATTACGAGAACTCAGAGCATTTTCAAAAAATCATTTTTTGTAAAAAAAAAAATTATCACTCCAAAATAAGATTTTAACGCTTTTTAATGCCATATTCTTTTCAAAATACAGAAAAAAAAACAGCAACTATAGCTTCCCCTATCCTGAAAATCATGTGCAGCTTGCAGCAAAATGGACGAAGAACCACAAGTCAGATCGGCAACAACATCGCCATCTTGAATGTTCGCCAATGATAACATTGCATCTACAACAGTGGAACGCAGTGAATTGCTCAGCAAATAACGTCTCTGGGACAAACGTTCTCTGTAATTTGATGACCACTGCAATGGACTGACCCTTTATTCACCCAGGTGCTATTCAGAAATACTTTCTAAAAGAAGCACGAAAACATTTTAAACTGAAATTATCATATCTAAAACATTCACTGAAATAGCAAATGTGTTAGCGGGAATTCGATTTCTTCATTTCTCATTCTTCTTTCCAAACTAAAACTAAAAATGACATTTTGTTGCAGTGCTAAACTAACCGAGTGATTGGTACACCAATAAAGATACATTTTTCCGACAAATGTATGCAAATTTCAATAGTAGCAAAATGAAGCGATCTCTTAAAACCACACATCTGCTTGATGCGATAAGCAATACTTGCAGAAAGTTTCTGTAAAAATTAATGTTGAAAATTTTTTTGAGTAAACCATTAGGAACTTATAAAATATCAGACTTCATCAAATGACAGCAATAGCTTTTCGTCAGCAATTGACATTCCTCGTCAGAAATTCACATTTGATAATGGAGTGAAAAAATCAAGAAATGCAAACGAATGCTGCATTCACATTTTGAAAAAAAATTTTGAAATGAAAGAAGTTAGCAAAAGTTGATAGGGAAAAACAAATTTAGGTTAACCTATCCTGGCTAATAGACTATAGCTATACTGCAAAATATTGATTGCCTGTCAAAATACCTCAGTGTCAATTTTTCGACGCCATTTTCCAGTTGCTTTAAGTGATACACGAAAAGTTCTACCGTGCATCGGCACACCAGAACAAAGCAAACAGTTGAAAGCTGCCTCACACGTAGAATTCAATGAGGAATTCTTGTCACATAAAGTGAATAGTTTGTCGAATAACTCTTTAAAACAAAAAAACAAAAACATTTCCGAAAAAAAAATTAACATGAATGGTTCTCATTGCAAAAAAAAAAAAAACACCAATTACATAAGTATATACTTTACACTACAATGTTAGAAAATAAAAAATTACATTAATTACTTACGTCGTTTGTTCCAACTCCGATCGATCATTTCATACGTTGACACTACGAACAATCTTTCCACGCATCGTAAATTGTACAAATTATTGCTGTTACTTGCATCAAATACCATTTTACCTTCCATAATAATTTCATCAATTTTTACATCCTAGAAGCACACTGAATCATTTACCTATACTTTTTCAATAATATTTAAAAGTAACAAAAAAAAAATCAAATTCACTTTTTCTATTTCAATACATTAGTTTTTCGTCCCAACTTTCTCAGTACTTCTATAATGCTATAGGCAAAAACCTAGCATCATATTAGGAGAATAAACAGTAATTCATTTGCTACCAATTCTTCTTGCTTCATGTAATATAACAAATCCATTCAGCCATCTTCTCTGATCGCATTCGATCAAACAGCATTATTTTTGATGTCAGCCGAAAAATAATACAATTTCAATTCTCAATTACCAATTCTAGATTACCCACTCTCTCTATCTAGATTACTAACAAGATTTCAGTTGTCCTGGTTAGCATAGCAAAACCACATTACCGGAATTTGCTCCAGCTGTTTCCGCACGAACAATTCCATACCTCGACCCATTGTAACACAGAATCGCATCCTAATCGTTCAATTTTTTTTTTTTTGGTGCTGAAAAAGAAAAAGAAAAAGATCCTAAAATTTCGAATCGAATATTCCATTCACAAAACATTCTCTATCATACATTGCTATCAAACAAAATATCCAAAAGTCAACAAAGTACACTCTAAAATGATGATCAACTCAAAGATAAAAATTAATTTACATGCAACACAAAACTTCCTACATCACATACCATAATTTCCAATGAAATTATACAGTACGAAAGTATTGCGAACAATTTTATAATTATTTAAAACATTTCATTGACAATTCATACGAACGCTATCTATTTCCTCATCTCACATCCACAATATTTGCTTTGCCACTAATCCTTGGAAAAAAATCCATCCTATCATTTTTCACTAAATAGTCTCTTTTCTTTTTCACCTCCAACAACAACGAGTTATAATTGATTTTTCGAAAATTAGAAGAAAAAAATTAAACTTACTTATACGTATACGTATAACATATGAAATTCTATCAAATATTTTCGTGTGGAACGATGATGATGCAAAAATGAGACATATGATTTAGGTAGTTAAAAGAATAATCAAACATTTTATTCATTAATTTCAACAGTATGAAAGAGAGAGAGAGATAAGAAATGAAACAAATAAACATGAAAACAAACATTGTGTTTTTGTTTTTTTGAGGTATACCCGATCTACGTGTATGTTAACTTCATAAATACCGGCTAAATGAAAAATTTTTCAATGCAAGAAGAATTTCACAAAATAATTAATGCTACATAATTGATTATGTTATGCTTGCAGTAGTAAGTAGCAAATACAACAAATTTCTTCAGATGTAACAAAACACACTTATTCAAATGGAAAATTCCACTTCACTCACAGGATAACCAACAAGTTCGCTAACACTGATAACTTCAAACAAACAAAAAAAAAAGAAATGTATGATTACATAATATATTATTATTATTATTACTATTATTAATATTACTATTGGATATAGCAAATGAACGAGACAAGAATTTGGATATTAACATGAAGTATTTTATTGAAAAATTTCATTTCACTTGAAATGACAATCAGTTCAATGTTTAGCTATTTTACCGTTATTAAAAATTATTGATTTGGAAAAAATCATCAAAAAAACGCATTACACATTCGTAATTGAACTAATCCAATAATACAATTAAATATTTGTTTATCGAATGCAGTATGACTTTTAATGAGGATAAAAAAATTTTTTACTCGAAATTTCATTGGTTCAGATAACATTATTTTTAATGGAAAAAAAACGAAAGAAAGAAAACAAAGCAAAACCTGTTATCAACAAAAACAATTTTCAAAACTATTTTACTTACAATAGATTGAATATTATCGTCTCAGCTCTAACAAATAATTTGACTGTTCGATATTTTACATACTATATCCAATGAGCAAAAAAAGAAAAATGAGATAAAAGGAAAATTGCATTTATCATTCAGGAAAATTTAGGTAAACAATCTAACCAATTAAAATTTGAAAAAAAAAACCAGTAACACAGAAGAGTAATTTGCATACTACCCGATTAAAGGAAAAAGAAAAAAAACCGAACTGAAAACATTGAACACGTAGTAGAAGAGTAAAAAATATTTGTGCTGAATCGAACCACACATGATAGGGAAGAAAAAAAAAAGAAGATTGGAAAAGAATAAACTTGTATTTCTCAAAATGCTGAATGAAAGATTTCGATAAATTTAAAAGAGAAGCCTGAACAAAATAAAAAAAAAGAAAAAAAACGCAAAACTGGAAAAGCAAATTCAGTAAATAAACACTTTCGTGAAAGATACAAACATATGGCACCTAATTGTATAGCTTCAAAAAATTTGCAAAATCAAACCGTGCGACAAAAAACCTTCAAAAAATTTGTAAACTCAAACTATGGGACAAAAAAATACACTAACATGGAATATAAAACTCCAGACATTTGGAGAGAATTGTTCTCTTTTTGATTCTCTCACTGCAAAACAAATTTCACGGAATAATCACCAATCCAAATTTCAAAAGTAATAATGGTAGCCAAAACCAAACCCGTGGACAATTGAGTAACACTGGCAAAAATTAGGAAAAAAAAAGAACAGGTTTTACGGAAAAACATAACACCGAACATATTCACCTCATATTATGTTATGAATTAAACTAAACAAAAAAAAAAATAAGCAACCTGAACAGAAAAACTAAAGTAAAAATTTCAAGCTTCCTACAGTAACTAACAGTAAACTAATTACGTGAATGTCAAATGTGTGCAAAAATTCTTACACGACCAATAAACGCCCAGACTTATTTTACCGCCATAACTTGAAACGTAAACGGGATGTTTGTTGCAATTATTGCGCGGAAGTTGAACTATTTCGATGGAATAATCCAGCTGAATAATCATTAGATCGAGTACGTGGTGCTGCACCTTCCACGTCTAACCATGAAGTTGTAGCTGCAGCTACTCCTGCTCCACCGTTCGTATTTTCGTGATGACGTTGCTGATACTGTTGCTGCAGTTGTCGCCATGATGTAGCTAAAGAACGTAAAACGTTCGCTGCTGAGTTAACAAATCATTTCAAGACTTTAAATGGCTGATTCACACCTACCCGTAAGACCAAAATGATTTGGTTTTGAAAGAAATGAAATGCTAGAATTTGCATAAACATTAGATCGTTCAAACGCCATTTGCATTGGTATCGGTACATTCCCCAACAATGACATACCCTAAAAGATTAGAAAATAAATCAAGCAACAAATAGCATTGATAAAAAAAAAATTAATAATACAAACAGTTCGATTTAAAAGATTTCCCAATCTTCTCGCCCCTCTTAATCAATCACCTTTCCTTTTCTCCTTCTATTCGCTGATCACTTCTGCCACAAACTCTCATATTTCTCATCCTTTTTTCACACTTCCAATCCTCACCCTTTCATCGGCCGGCAAATTTGGTAGTGGAGCCGGATCTGATGGTATCCAATCGACAAAGCTAAATTCCGGTAGAAGTCCCTGTAAATCTGTTGATAGCTGCATCATATCGTCATGTGCCACAAACGGTGCAAATAACTGCCAATCATCACTACTATCTGCTGTATCTAAAAAAAAAAAAACAAAAAATAAACAGTCAAAAAAAAACGAATAGATAAAAATTACCAAAATATAACTATATCGAAGAAATAAAACAAAAAAAAGTTGCTGTGATTATTCATGGCAAATTTATAGCAACATTTAAACTCTTCTTTGCTTACCACTATCACCATTTTCTTTACTATGAGCAGCTCGAGGAATTTCTGTAGCACAGTTCATTGACCTTGTAGATAGATTTGATTGTGAACTGATCGAATTATTGTTGAAAGGAAATACGGTATTGGAAGAGGTTGTTGCTACAGCAATGGCAAAACTGCTGTTATTAGGGCAGGAATCATAAGTTAATGAACGAGAACACCGGGTACCAGTAGTACTAGTAGTACAAGTAGTGGTACTAGTAATAGTAGTAGTCGTAGTAGTAGTAGTTGTTGTTGTAGTTGTAGTTGTAGTAGTAGTAGTAGTAGCAGTAGTAGCAGTAGTAGTAGTAGCAGTAGTAGTAGTAGTAATAGTAGTAGTAGTAGTAGCAATAGTAGTAGTAGGTAAGGTAGAAAATATAATGCTTGGATTTCGTTCACTTTCAGCTACAGTTGTTGTCCCATTGCTAATGTTACTGTGTGGCAGTAAATATGCATCTATAAAATATACACAGAAGTTTTTTTTTTCCTCGTCTCACTCATTCTTTTTACAAAAGTAAAGTAATTCTTTTAAAATTTAATTTTTTTTAATTTATTTTAATTTAATTCTTTTAAAAAATAACGTCATAAATTTCTACTTAGCATTTTAATTTTAACCATAATCAACCTCATTTTTTACATCATTTAAAAAAAAATGTGTGCATGATGAAACCGGAATTTCATCATGCTCTAACATTGAGAATGTTAATCGCCGTTAAATCATCAACTTTCTTCGAATCAACGAAGAGGAAACAATTATCCACTAATTTCACTGCTAATATTAAGTGAATTTAGTATCCGATCTTTAAAGCAAAAAAAAAACGATTGTCAAAACTGTTTAATACTGCAATTTGAATGCTTGCACGAAGCATTACAACGCGAATAATCACAATCACGAAATGCAACTCTACTTCAGTTCAATTAAACTTTCTAGGTTACTGAGTCTCACGAATGTTATTTGCTGCAGATATTTCAAAAGTAAATATTACACTTATTCAACCTCATGAAATGAAACCATTTCAAGTTACGTCATTGAGGAAAAAAAACCAGTAAAAGTAATTACCAGTTGCAGATAATCGTACGGCATTAAAAAGAGCTGCTGTTGGAGACTCGGCGAAATCAGTTTGAATGCAATGATTAGTACAATCACGTGTACTTCCATGCGTTGCTCCTCCACCATAATTTCCTCGTAGATAGTTTGTTCGTAATCGGTATCGATCAATTTCTGCAGTGAGCGGAATGAATTCACTTTTTCCATTTCCTGAAAAATCCAAATTTGATATCCAACACAATCATAAGCAATCAATAAAATTACCACTTACAGTGAACTTTTCGTTCCTGTATTATTCATAATATTGTTTTTAGCAAGTGTTATATGCACAAATTTTAATGTAATTTAATTAAAAATTTCAAAAGGAGTTGTAGAAACAGTTCAGAAGTTTGCTAAAAATCAACCATTATGTGCAAATGGCATTATCGGAGTATTTCCATGAATATAATCGTTGATACCAGATACTGTAATACCATTTTTTGTACCATAATTAATAATTTCTCGTGTAGTCGTATGCCTTATTGATTCACCGTTATATTCCATGCGATCTAAATGAACACCATTTTCATGATACTTTTGATTTTGATAACAATAGCCACTAGCAAAAAAAAAAAGAAACAAACTAGGAGAAGAAAGGAATTAATTTTTTGAATGCCAACATTTTGGAATTCTTCACACACACACACACACACACACAACTAATTTCAAAATATATTTTAATCATCGTAAAACTTTCAAAATTCACAATTTCGAAATCCCAAGAACTTTTGATGTCAAAGATGAGAAGCATTAATTCTCATCATCAATTAAGTAAAAGTTCAATAAATACGAGAAATACGCTATCTAAGAAGAAGAAAAAAAGATATGAAGCATACGTACGTCTACTGTTTTCATCTCGAAAACGTGACGTTGCTGGTGCTGGTGGTGGTGGTGGTGGTGGCGGAGATTTGCTATGTTGCTGAGCACGAAAAAGCCACTGCAATACTTCATTGTAACTGCTCCTTAGCGGCTCTGCAAAAAAAAAAAACAAAAAAAAAATTTTTTTTTCTCATTTATAGTCACATATAATAGAAGAATGAAAAAATTTCTCCCTAAATATTTCATTCATCTTTTACCAAACATTTCAAATCCCATTTACCACTCAATTTTTTTTTAAAAAAAAAAAGAAAAAAAAACTAAAATTCCTCCATTCTTTCGTAATCTTTTCATGCATTCGTCTTACACAGCATTTGTGTCACTAATGTACGGTAAAAAGTTACAGAAATGAACAACGATATACATGGAGTGATCCAAAGAATGATAATGATAATTTATTACAAGTAATAATATATTTAAAATAGTAATTGTGTATTATTTAGATAAACATCCAGAGATTTAGAGTTGGAAGAGCTAAAAAAAAAGAAAACTTTGTCTGAAATTCAAACTACAGAGTTGGAAGAGCTAAAAAAAAGAAAACTTTGTCTGAAATTCAAACTGTCTGAAATTCAAAAGCTAAAAAAAAAGAAAACTTTGTCTGAAATTCAAACTACAGAGTTGGAAGAGCTAGAAAAAAAAGAAAAGTTTGTCTGAAATTCAAACTGTCTGAAATTCAAAAGCTAAAAAAAAAGAAAACTTTGTCTGAAATTCAAACTACAGAGTTGGAAGAGCTAGAAAAAAAACTTTGTCTGAAATTCAAACTACAGAGTTGGAAGAGCTAAAAAAAAAAAAAGAAAACTTTGTCTGAAATTCAAACTACAGAGTTGGAAGAGCTAGAAAAAAAAAGAAAACTTTGTCTGAAATTCAAACTACAGAGTTGGAAGAGCTAAAAAAAAGCTTTGTCTGAAATTCAAACTACAGAGTTGGAAGAGCTAGAAAAAAAAAACTTCGTCTGAAATTCAAACTACATAGCGGTTTAAATTAAATCTCACTTGTTTGTTTTTCTTTTTTTTTCGTCACAAACTTAAACTAATAGCACTGCATAATTGAAAAAAAAAAATTTTGTACGAGAGAGAACAACAAAAAAAAAACAAGACCAATGAAAGAATGGTACTTTCATGAATTATTCCATTCACAGCGAATTAATTTTTCATTGCTCTAAGCATAAAACTACAAAAAAAAACAAAAAAAACAAAAGTAAAAACGAAAAATAAAATAGCACACCTGAACTCTCCGTCATTTCTTGCTTTATTTGCATTGCAATCGGCGATGATGTTGCACTGCTACTCTTTCCAATTGCAAATGAATCTTGCTCACTTTGAATGCTAAATTATAGATGAACACTTTTATATGCAAATATGTGAGTGTAACAGATAGATTAGATTAGCAAATAGGTAGCAAAATTTAAACGTGTGAATTAACACTTACACTTAATTAATAGATATTTAATTTACGCATTAAAATTTGCACTCAAACATTTAAAGTAAATAACAAAAAATTGTTTTTCATCGAATAAAAAAATTAGTTCGTACTAGACACTTCCTAATTCCTAATTGTTCCATACTGAAATTTGTAAAACTTCATTTTACCAAAATTTTCTCACTCCGAGCTTTCACGAGTAAAACACAAGCTCTCTGGTGTGAGCAAACAAAAATTGGAAGCGAATAAAAAGTTTTTCAGTAAGATGATGTGTTTTAATGAAATTTAAAATGAACATTTGCACTATAATCAGATAACGTTCACAAGACACAGATAGACAGACAGACACACACACACACACACACACACACACACACAACATAATGGAATACGTACCCTCTCAGAGGATGATAAACTCCATCCTGATTTAAAATTTTTCAAATCTTAACAATAAGTCATCATCACAGACTGCAATGATGATAAATCAGGAAACTTATCAGTTCTCTTCACTTCACTCAATCATAGAAATATTTCGTAGTTTCATTTTTCTTTTTTTTTTTTTGTTTAATGTAACTCTAAGATTTCCTAAATAAACTCTAATTCGCTAAATATTGCGTCTTATCAAATAGCACGTAATTTTTTTTCCTTTGAAAATTTCAGAATGCAAATGTTAGGTAGGACAGAATGAAACAAAGTGGAAGATATTTGAATTTAAACACACTTACAAATAAATATATTGCAAAGTAAAATTTCAAACAAAAAACAAAAAAGTGAAATTTGAATAACCTTACCCAAGTAACTGATGCACACAGATGATGTACTGTCCTTTCTGTCCTTTTGTCGTATGATTAATGGTGGTCGCTTCCGTCTGCACCCATAACACTGATTTATTGAGACCAATCAAACGATAGTACGGTGTCCGCGTGTGACCTTTTGTAAGCATTTCACGTATCGAAACAACCACTACGTCAAGATCAGCCGGATGAACCAAATTGTAAAACGACGTACCCATTAAAGAACGCGCTTCACGACGTAGAATGTAATTGAAACTTAAAAAATTCATACTGTAAAAGCACGATTGATATTTCATAATTAGTTGAAATTTTAGTTTGTAACAGATAAATTCAAATTTTATTTTCAAAAAAAAAAAAGAAAACAAAACTTACCTCTAATTGATAAGTTACATATGATACCAAAATATAATTCCTCTAAATTAACAATTTTCTGTTCTATAATTTACTCAATTCAGTTATACTTTTTCAAGTGCAAAAAATGAAAATGTATTTTTACGTAATCTACACGTGTAATAAAATACCATGCAATCCCATAATATGACTATGACAATTCACAATCAGAAAATAAAACTTATAAAACATACAATTTCATCATTTTGATGAATTTCATATGTTTCAATTAAACAAGTAGGACGATGAGATATTTTAAATGCTTATTACTACGTATGCAATCCGTGCTCATAAATCTTACTAATTTCTTACTTAACTACAGGTATATATTGAATTTTAACTAGTTTTAACTATTATATGTTGAATTTATGTATTGAATTTTTTATGCAATAAATTATAACTTTTCAATGTGTCTTTAACATACGCAAAATTATAAACCTTTCACTGACATATGAAAATTTCATATCATAAGTATGCCGCGTCATATAAGTGCCATTTTGTACCTCGGTGCTTTTTGAAGCTACAAAAACGCCATTTCCCTGTCCAGCTGGTTGTGCACTAGCCTGTATAATACGAACACGTCCATTCCCAGTGGACAGTGAGCGAATATGGCAAATGATTGGCTAAATAGTCATTTAGAATTTACAAAAAACTATCATACCTCCTGATGAATTCAAAATCCTTACCTTCTAAAATTACATATTATTAATTAATTCAATTACCTGTATAATATTCATTAGCTTCTCCGAACATCTTTTACTCGTTACATTGCTTATTTATCAAAGAAATGAAAGTAGAAATGCTAACTTCACATCACAACGAGAATATGCCAATGATTTGCATTTACAGTTGGCAATCTTAATTATGAAATAAACCAGCGTTTGAGATAACGTTTTAATGAAGCGAAATGAATGTGGTGAATGTAGAAGATGCATTCATTCTATCTACTGAATTTAAAACCTACTTTATAAAGAGCACTTTTAAGATTTAGATTTCTGCCTCGTGGACTGATTACTGACTTCATTCGCAACGTGTACGCTCTACCACATCCATGATCAACCACATTCCCAGTGTCATGACTTATATACTCTTCGTAATCACTAGCATGAATAAATTCTTTCAATGAACGTCCCGTTAGATCAGTCTGGAAGATTTATTAAAATAAATCTTATTTAAACCAATAAGTAGTTTTTGTGGAATAGAATTTTTGTGGAACACTCTTGCCACTGGATGGATGCTACACTACGTTTACACTTAGACTGAAAGTTACACTCTTATTTCGCAACCAAAAACGTATAATGAACACTTTAGGTAGTGCTAATTTATTTAGCTTTAATTCTCTTCACGTTAGCAATAATTGATTTCACGTTTACACGTGAGAAAAGCAAAAAAAAGAACTTCCTAATGCGCTGCCACACACCACTCGACATTATTCATAAATAGCATAATATCGAACTCTTTCATTATTATTATTAATTATCATCATTATTAATTATTATTACTTATTACTGTTATTAGCATTTGTCATTATTATTACTAAATATTATTATCATTTATTGTTATTATTATTTATTATTATTATTTATTTATTATTTGTTATTTATTATTTATTATTTGTTATTTATTATTATTATTATTAATTATTATTATTATTACTATTACTATTACTATTACTATTACTATTACTATTACTATTACTATTACTATTATTAATACTATTTCTTCTTTCCTCCTTTTAAAACATCCCCTTTCCATCCGCTACTCCATCAATAAATATCTCTAAAACTCTCAGTAAAATTTGTTTACTAACAAGATTTCTAAGCATAACAGATGCAAACGATTTTCAATTCAGAACAATTGGATCAAAGAAATTAAAGAAAAAGCAGAAGCAATTGCATGTTGCAATTACTAATTCAAAAAGGAAAAATTTCACATACTTGTGTAAGTCCAAGATAGACTGAAACACTTTCACTAACGTACAAAATGATGCCATCCAGATCAACAATGGCCAAAAAACCATCTAAACACTCTATCAATGTTGTTTCAGACCACAAACAATCACTTTCCTCGACAAGATCACTTTTCAAAACTGAAACAAACGTTTTTTTTTCCCATCTGTAAAATTTAACAGCTTATTCAAATTTTTCAAATAAAGAAAAAATAAAAAATTTAATTACAAATATATTAATAAAGGAAAAAAAAACTTGCACCTATAGCTTTTATGCTATGAATTTTAACAAATGTCCAAAAAAACAAAAACAAAAAAAAAAAAAGGAAAGATCTATTATCTGAAATGAATTATTCCCTTGTTTTCGGGAAGCTTACGCTTCAATCTAGATCCGAATAAAAGATAAAATCGACGTACACTAATTTACAGAATTTCCTCCAGCATCACTTAAGTGAAGCTAAACCAGCATGTTGATTTCTGCTATCACTCCTACTACTTTCTAAGACTAGTTTCCCCATCTGGTGTTACGCTTCAGGCGGTGCACTCCAAACTTCCCTGATTAGATAGATAGAGGTAAATTGAATTCTTTTGAAGCCTGCAGATATCAGAAAGTAATTTTGACTGTAAGCATTAGCGTAGTTTTAGCTTTTCCATACGTACGACACACAAATATGCTCCGAGAAGATCATGTGGAAAAGAAAAAAAAAATTTACATTTTGCAGCAACCTTTCGTAACCGACAAAGAGTTAATGCAACGCGCAATAAAGCAATTCGATCCACATGTGTGACGGTTGCTTCATCAACAATTGGTACCACTACTTTAAGATCCGTAAAGATATCCGCTTCTCTGCCACGTCGATCACGTGCAGCAAACCGAGATGACTCACGACGTCGATCGAGTGTCCTAAAAAAAAAAGAAGCATTTTCAGCATTTTCGGATGTAACGCCTCCTTGATAAATCATTTTAAAAATTAACTTTAATTCATTAGATTTCATTTGCAAGAAAAAAATGAGCGTAAAATTAAACTTGGATCATTTGATATTACGTATTATAATAATTTTTGCAATTTGCAAAAAAAAAATGAACAAACCTAACTCACATTTTTATTTCTTTACATAAATTATTTTACTAATAGATCACTCAGTGTTAAAGAACAATTTACTAATTTCACATTCCAATATCTTGACAAGCAGAAATTAAAAAGACATACCAAACTTTTGAAATGTTACTTTACACAAGAGAAAAAATTATATTAAAAAATTACAGAATGTATAAGAATTAAAATATCTAAATCATAATGAAAAAGAATTAAGCTTATCAGCGCCCATCAAAAATTTTTGCACCTAAAGGATTATATTTGAAAAAAAAATTCCACTTTAAAGTAAATATTATCTTGCTTTCGACATTTCCAACTTATTGATATGTTTTTTTTTTTATTGCAATTTTTCAATATTTTCTTTACGTCACAGTAACGAAAAAAAAAGCAAGCTAACAATGTGGCTATCCATATCGTTAACAAAATTTAATTATTTATTATCTATCAAAGAATATCAAAAGTTTTTTGCTCATTTTTAACCACCATCAAATGTTGCAATAACATTTGTGAGAACGAGAGAGCATTTATAAAATTGTTATTTTAATATAAATTTTGCAAGAAAAAAAAAAGAAAAAAATTTCAAGGAGTGAAAATTGCTTAAAATTCAAACGATAAGCATATCAATCATAATTTTGGAATGCATGATAGAAAGAGAAAAGGTATTGTGAAAAATAACTAATAAAACGTGTTGACAATAATAACACAAGCAAATGTTACCTACATTTTCTCCTCCTCTCTTCACACAAATAAATTTGAGTTTTAAAGTAACAAAAAAAAAAAGAAGGCAATAAATAATTCGTCTAACATAGTCATTCTTCACCAATTCATACTATTAATTAGAATAAGTTAGAAGAGAGAGAGAGAGAGAGAGAGAGAAAAAAAGAAAGAACTGTAAACAGGTGAAAAAAAAAAGCATGAACGTGTGTCGACCCGTGTAAACATACACGGAAAGTAACAACATTTCGCTCAACGTCACATAACGTCTACAACAGTTACAAACCACATAAACATTCAGATAGGAAAAACTGTCGCGACAGGTGCGCTAATCATATAATTATGTCGACGACGACAGTACAACATTGCTAATCTATTGTACAACGCAAGGTGTACAATTTTAAGGTTGTACTTTCATACTGTGTAATATGCTATTTTACACGTTAAAAAATATCACACACATTTCTCGTTCAACTTCATCACTGCGTAAAACAAATAGGTAAAACTTGTGGAGGTAGTAATTTTTAACGAAAAAAAAAAGAAAGAAGTGAAATGAAAGAAGAAATTTTAATGTAAAAAGAAAAATCTCTATCAATTAGTTTATTTTCAATCTTCTCTGCCTTCTTTCTTGCTAACACTTTATTATTATTATTATTATTATTATTATTATTATTATTATTATTATTATTATTATTATTATTATTATTATTATTATTATTATTATTATTATTATTATTATTATTATTATTATTATTATTATTATTATTATTATTATTATTATTATTATTATTATTATTATTATTATTATTATTATTATTATTATTATTATTATTATTATTATTATTATTATTATTATTATTATTATTATTATTATTATTATTATTATTATTATCATTATTATTATCATTATTATTATTATTATTATTATTATTATTATTATTATTATTATTATTATTATTATTATTATTATTATTATTATTATTATTATTATTATTATTATTATTATTATTATTATTATTATTATTATTATTATTATTATTATTATTATTATTATTATTATTATTATTATTATTATTATTATTATTATTATTATTATTATTATTATTATTATTATTATTATTATTATTATTATTATTATTATTATTATTATTATTATTATTATTATTATTATTATTATTATTATTATTATTATTATTATTATTATTATTATTATTATTATTATTATTATTATTATTATTATTATTATTATTATTATTATTATTATTATTATTATTATTATTATTATTATTATTATTATTATTATTATTATTATTATTATTATTATTATTATTATTATTATTATTATTATTATTATTATTATTATTATTATTATTATTATTATTATTATTATTATTATTATTATTATTATTATTATTATTATTATTATTATTATTATTATTATTATTATTATTATTATTATTATTATTATTATTATTATTATTATTATTATTATTATTATTATTATTATTATTATTATTATTATTATTATTATTATTATTATTATTATTATTATTATTATTATTATTATTATTATTATTATTATTATTATTATTATTATTATTATTATTATTATTATTATTATTATTATTATTATTATTATTATTATTATTATTATTATTATTATTATTATTATTATTATTATTATTATTATTATTATTATTATTATTATTATTATTATTATTATTATTATTATTATTATTATTATTATTATTATTATTATTATTATTATTATTATTATTATTATTGTTATTTCATTGATTTGTATTTTACAACAAATAAAAAGTAAAATTCATAAAAGAAGGAACAAATCCTTATTTCACTTACTGCTTTCGATTGAATTCTGTGAAAAATTCCACATCATGTCCATCCAACATTTTGGAAAATCTGTATCAATTTTACGCAAAATATTGACAATGAACGGGAATGTCTTGTTGCGTTTCACCGCCAAATATCGCCAAAGCAAAAAAATTATAATAACAATAAGAATAATTCTGATAAAATTTTCACGTGCAATAGGAGCACGATGATGATTTAACCAATATATATATCTGAAGATCGTAAATTACATTTTTTTTAAAAATTATCAATTATTAAACGAAGCAAAAATTTTATTTATTTAAACGTTGCGCTAAATTGTTTGATACTTGTTCATACGAATCACATTTTGTAAATTTACCAGTTTGAAAGGGAAAAAAAATGAGCAAAAGTGATAATTTTTAACGCCAAACTACAATCTTCACTACCGGCAATTATATATTATATCAATGTTTAGTTCATTAATGAATTATGAAATTTGCATTCATTTTTAATTAATAACAATATTAATATTACATTTAGCTTTTTTGTCATCCCATCACCATTTTTCTATTACCTACAATAACACTATCAATGTAAAGTTAACATTTGATCATTAAAATCCTTTTTTTTTCTTTCTGATAAATAAAAAAAAAAGAGAGAGAGAAGAAATTCATTGCTGCTATAATTTTGGTCGAAATGAATTTTTGATCAGTTACAACAGTAATTCTATTCAGACGATAGGAAAAAATTAAAAGCAATTTAAGAGAATGTATTATTCAAATGGATTCATTTACCTTACCTTATCTTATATTATTTCATTACTATCACTCCTCTTTCTTCGTTCCCTTTCTCCATTCTCTATTCAGAGAGTAGTAAAATTATTGAAATAAAAAAAAAAACCCTCTCAAATAAATTAGCTACTACATCTATCATAATTTAGAATATTTCACACGGACTATTCTATTACACTATCCATTGCTATTATTAAGATTGAAACACATTAGCGTAAAAATACCGTTTTCTACTCGTTCATGCAGCATATCACATTATCCATTTACACTAACAAATTTACAGCTTAGATGATTAATTAGTCATGTGCTTTTCTTCGCCTAACAATTTCACATACTTAAATTTAATCGATCACAACCAAAGCCTAAAATCATTCCTCAACTTTTCCACTTCTCCTCTAACTCACATCATCAACTCTTTCTCCAGCCATTTTGTAATAAGTAACACAAAAATACCACCTATCACTAAATAGCCACCGCTCTCATTAATCGTCAAATCTATGAGCTAACTTTTAACTTTTGCTCATTGAGCAAAAATGAGGCTACGTGAGATGTGATCAATTCACCCGAAGACTTCACACCTAATATATATATATATATATTGCAGCACGGACGTAACGTCAAATATTATAGGCGTAGCGTGATTTTTCGTATCGCTGCTAACTGCATTATGCGAAATGTTCCCAACGCACTATTGAAATTATTTTACGCAATGCAAAAAAATTTTATTGCTACTTTACGTCTAACTAACTAAACGTCAACAATCAATAAGTGAACCTAATTATGATTAATAAATCATCTATTCATTCATAACAATTCCACTAATTAGTGTCGTTTGTAATTAGTAATTAGTAATTAGCACATTGTTAACTTCTTCATCATAGCATCATTTACTCAATAGATGCCAAAAAAGAAAAAAAAAATGGGAATTTTGCAACAGTTACATCTATTATATTTGTTAAACAATTATAAATTTCAATATTTAACATTCATAAATTAGAAGTAAAAAGATAGAAATGCAATGAAATACAATGGTAATGTAAAGAACAAAAAAAGGCAAGAAGCGTTTCGACAAAAATATTAAATTTTTCAAAATTCATACCTAACTTTTCCTTCCTTTTATTTCTAGCAGTTTATTTACCTAACGTATGAATGAATGAATGTTTCATCCATTCAGTAACTTCTTACACCAATTTTCTTCCACACATTTTTATTTCCAATAAATCACACACACACACACACACACACACACACACACACACACACACACACACACACACACACATACACGCATATACACACACACACATACACATACACGCATATACACACACATACACATACATACACACACACACACACATACACGCATATACACACATACACGCACACACACACACACATACACATACACACACACACATACATATGCACGCAAACGACCTTTAAGATAAAGGACTAACTGACAGATTTATTGATCAGTTGTTTTATAGTTGTAACATATCATACCGTACTCGCACCTATCTAATAATCCAAATCAACCATTCTACCATCACGCACGCACACACACACACACACACACACACACACACACACACACACACAAGAAATACATGCTTACGCATCTATTATAAATTTGTTAAAAATTATTAAAATGCAATTTTATTTTTTTTTATTTAAAAAATAATAAACATTAAATATGAAACATTTGCAAAAAAAAAATTGAAAAAATCTATTGAAACTTTTAACTTTAACACAAAATACATCGTATAAAATAATTACAAATTTTATCGCACTGATAAAACACTTATCACTGTCATCATGCCTTCCAAAGAAATCGTCTTAATCTCCTTCTTTCCCCTTTCTCCTCCTCCCCTCTTTTCCATTGCTTATCTTTTCACTCTCTTCTACCTTACACTTTCATTTTCTCACTTATATGCAATAATAATTTTTAAAAAAAAAAAAAAAGTGAGAAATTATCAGTGAATTTCATGCAAACCATTTTATAACACATAATTAATTATAGCTTTTCTTAGAGCTTAAAATGATAAGCGTTGATAAGCGAGAAAAAAAAAGTGCTCCGTTTCGCCACTCCCTATTATCTACCATCCATCATTTCATTTGCAACGATGCATTTAAAGTGAAAAAGGAGTGAATGAAAGAATAACTTAATTAGCTAATTAATTAATGATTGATTGAATGAGTAAATGAATGAAATGAGCAATTTTTATCATTGTCTTCCTCATCTAATTCTTCACCAACTTTCTTTTTACCAAAAAATTTTTTTGTTCTTATTAAATTAAATCTAAATTAATTGTCTTTAAAATACTATACTTGATAGAGTGATATGATTAGCATTTCATTGTAATACACGATAAAAGCCTTTCATCCTACGAAAACAATCCTTCACCTTGTTTGTTTCGCTAAATGATAATTCTAATAGAAATCGTTATCAAATTGTTTTCGCCATTAAATGGTCAGCTGTTTCAAAAACGATACTTCATTCTCTCATTCATTTCATTTAAATGACCAATTCTTACCTTTCTGGAATTACAGGAGAAATACCGTTTCTTTTTACTACTACTACTACTACTAGATGCTTTGTTTTCCTTTTACTACTACACACAAATAGTCTTAAACAAATTTGTGCACATTATACTTTGAAAGAAGAATTTGAATGGAAAAATTCAAATTATACTACTTTTAAGCTATTAACCTTGTACGGTATGAATTTCATCTATGAAATAATTTCGGTTGTATTTTCAATCTTTCCTCGTTGATACGCAAATTTCTAACGAAAATATATAAGTAGCATTCTTAAATTATTAATCTAATTTGTTTAAAATTATAAACGATGTTTGAAAAATTTCTTATGACGTCAACGACTACACTAGGAACAAAGCTCCTTCTCCTCTCTCTCTCTCTCTCTCTCTCTCTCTTTCCCTCGCAAATAATCAATTCAAACTAATGAAATTTCACAACAGAAGCTAATTCAAACAAATTCGCATTATTTTTAAATCAGTAATATATCAATGCTTAATCAAATTGAGCTCATAGCGGTAATCATTCATATTATGTACTTCACATTATCTGGACAAAAATTTCAATTACAACTCCTCTAATTCATCATTATCATCAAGCTAATCTTAGCTACCGTGTACAACACTATTTCAATTATATTAGCAATAATAAAAATATAAATACGTAATTCTAACTGTAATAAAATACAGAGAGAGATAAAGAAACAGTAATAGAGAGAAAGAGTATTTTTCTAAAAAGTATCATAAATTATTCCTTTTTTTAGCTTATGAAAAATTAAACAACATTTGAAATATATTATCCCCTTCAAATGCAATCTTTTTCAAATTTCAAATAAAAAAAATGAATGAAATAAAATCAACTGAAAATCCACAAAACTCGAAAATCCGCCTCGAAGCTCCTTTTCATTCGCACAATTGCTAACCGAAATTATTCGCATTTTGCACTCGAACCCAGTGTCTACACCTAACAAAAAGAGAGGGAGAGACGGAGGGAGGGAGAGAGCAAGAGAGAGAGAGGGAGAGAGGGGAGGAGAAGGAGGGATGTAATAAGGATTTTTCCTCTACTTACTACAATTCAAATTTAATTATGATCTACGTGATCTACGTGCATCTTCATCACATACTAACCTATTGATGTATAACATCAAATTTCTCCAAACGTTACATTACATTCATTAATCAAATCTCTCTCACAACTATTCTCCTTTCTCTTTGCTCTCTCATTCACTCACTAATTATTGTTATTGCGGCTAGTTGCAAGTGAAAACGCTACCGATACACTTTTGCGCAAAATCTTATCGATCTTACGGTCGTACTTTCACACCAAACTACACCACTCTCTCTCTCTCTCTCTCTCTCTCTCTCTGTCGCATTTCACAATTCTAATTTTGATCGTTTCATTTTCTCATCAATTTCTCCCATCGCAGATTAGTGAAATTTTATCCGTTTTAATAAGATAAGAATGAAATTTTAGCAATTGCATCATTTTTAACAGATGAGAATGAAATTTCGTGTAAATTTAATTCACATTTCTTATATTTCTCAATGAAATGGCTATCATCCATTTCTCGCTGTCTCTGTCTCTCTCTCTCCCTCTCTTTGTTCTTATCTCTTCCACTCATTCTATCCTAATAATTTTGCCATGCGGCACGGCACACTCACGCTTACCTTATCCAAGCATTTGGTCTTATTGAGAGAAAAAAAAGTACAGTTACTTTTTACTAATAGGTGACAGTAATTGATTATCGGCGTGAATGCCTATTAGACCGTTGTTGCCACACGTCGTACTGACAGTATTTGTTGCTATTTCACTTCTCGTTAGACAGAGCGATAGCAATATGAAATGCTAGGGATTGCTGGAAGTGCTGTGCTACGTGAACCGAACTGTGTGTTTACGGAAGCTACGTGAACCAAAGTGTGTATTTGTCGAAGAGCGCATAGCGATAAACGAAATCACAAAGAATAAGAAGTAAATAATGAAATAAATAATAATAATAATAAAGAATAAGCAAGCTATTCCTCACGTGGCTCAACTACCTTATTCGCGGTGATATATTCAAATCATTGATGCTAATAAATAAAATTTCTAACTTTTACGCCATATAGCAATGCGCTGAAGTCTTTTAACATTGATAATGGAAAAACGTTGAAAAACGTAACACTGATTATTGCATCACGCTACGTCTTCATAATCCGCTCACACACTGAAACGTATGTGCACGTACGCATTACAGCTATAATCTTTTGCACGGAAACTTCTAGTGTTATTGATGACTGCTGGATAGACAGGTTTTAGCTGCAAAGCAGAAGAGGTACTAGCAAAAGGATTCGATCTTAAATTTATTCGCAAAAAAATATGCGATAAAGATGTTATGCAAATCAATCACCATTAATTAATTAATTAATACCATTCCACGTCTCATGCATGCATTCACTGAAACGTGTAAATGCAAATGTAGTAGCTATAATCTTTTTTCTTTCTACAAGAAAATTTCTATTTTTTAGTTTAGTATAAAATATGAATGAAATTTTTTAAATGTCAAATTGAGTGAAATGAATTGAATGGAATGATAAATTTGCCATTTTCTTTTTCCACTTCATTCTTTTTGAATTGATATTTTTTAAAAAAAGCAATTATCTCTTATAATTTGCCATTGTGCAACAATCATCGGTGAATTGCTCATCGATTGATTCCAATTCATTCAAGCGATTCTCATCCTAATCAATAAGATTGGATAGGATAGCACCATTGATAAGGATTGACGTCACCATGATGTGTCTGTCCTATCAGCCATTTTCCATGAAAAAAAAATTCCCTAAAACAATTTAAAAATTTACATTTGCATGATGAATATTTAACTAATCACACACACACACACACACACACACACACACACACACACACACACACACACACACACACACACACACACACACACACACACACACACACACACATACAACGCACGTAACGAACACGCACTTACTTTCTTCGTTTATTACAAATTTTGGTTTTATCTTAAAACACTTTTCCAACGAATTATATGTATGAGGGAAATATTTAGCTAATTATTATGCATACGTACACGTACACGTACACGTACACACAGACGCAGATGCATACGCACTTCTTTCACATTCTATAAATTTTGGTTTTCCTTTAAATTTCATCAAATTATTATTGTATATTATAGAATTTATTATTATTATTATTATTATTATTATTATTATTATTATTATTATTATTATTATTATTATTATTATTATTATTATTATTATTATTATTATTATTATTATTATTATTATTATTATTATTATTATTATTATTATTATTATTATTATTATTATTATTATTATTATTATTATTATTATTATTATTATTATTATTATTATTATTATTATTATTATTATTATTATTATTATTATTATTATTATTATTATTATTATTATTATTATTATTATTATTATTATTATTATTATTATTATTATTATTATTATTATTATTATTATTATTATTATTATTATTATTATTATTATTATTATTATTATTATTATTATTATTATTATTATTATTATTATTATTATTATTATTATTATTATTATTATTATTATTATTATTATTATTATTATTATTATTATTATTATTATTATTATTATTATTATTATTATTATTATTATTATTATTATTATTATTATTATTATTATTATTATTATTATTATTATTATTATTATTATTATTATTATTATTATTATTATTATTATTATTATTATTATTATTATTATTATTATTATTATTATTATTATTATTATTATTATTATTATTATTATTATTATTATTATTATTATTATTATTATTATTATTATTATTATTATTATTATTATTATTATTATTATTATTATTATTAATTATTATTATTATTAATTATTAATTATTATTATTATTATTATTATTATTATTATTATTATTATTATTATTATTATTATTATTATTATTATTATTATTATTATTATTATTATTATTATTATTATTATTATTATTATTATTATTATTATTATTATTATTATTATTATTATTATTATTATTATTATTATTATTATTATTATTATTATTATTATTATTATTATTATTATTATTATTATTATTATTATTATTATTATTATTATTATTATTATTATTATTATTATTATTATTATTATTATTATTATTATTATTATTATTATTATTATTATTATTATTATTATTATTATTATTATTATTATTATTATTATTATTATTATTATTATTATTATTATTATTATTATTATTATTATTATTATTATTATTATTATTATTATTATTATTATTATTTATTATTACTATTATATATTTAAGAAAGAATTGCGTAGGAAATTACTCTAAAAATGTATAAATCATTTTAAGTGAAGCAAAAGAGTAAAATTTGCGAGAGTTTGCCGAAGAAAACTGTAAAACAGCTAAAGAAAATTTAGACTTGAGGAATGAAAAAGTGAAAGAACAATTTTTTTTTTAATACTTATTGTCTGATAAAAAATGATAACAACTGAAAGAAGAGAGACAGAGGGAGAGAGATAGAGAATAGTTGATAAGTAAGGTTCACACGGTTTAAGATAGTGAATGCTGTTTAGTAATAGAGGAAGAAAAAAATTTACCAAGTTCAAATTCAGTTTTATTCTAAATTTTTTAAACTTCATCTTCCTTCTTGTGCGCACACATACAGAGAGACAGATAAGTACAGAGAGAGAGAGAGAGAGAGAGAGAGGAGGAGTATTCATAACGAAACATTCATTCGTTTTCGCTTTCTTACTTTTGATGATATCATACGTTTCAATCATTAATTTAAAGTTCTATTACAGTCGGCCTAACGACTACAATAGCTGAAAGGGTCGTGTGGGTATTTTTTTGGATAATTTTTTGCAATTTCTCAAATAGCACTATTGAATTATTTATTGATATTGATAAAAAGTGAAAAAGTGGCTGAGATTTTACGGATTATTAATTAAATCTGTAATTAGTAATTTATATGAAGACTGAATATGGGGTATATAGTATGCCAAATATTGTTAAATTATTTGTGATACCGCTTCTTCTCTGCTTTTTTTCACATTCTTCAATTAACCGTACCACTTATTCTCTCCTTTCCTCCCTCTCTCTCTATCTCACTCATTTTCTGTTGTTTTCTCTCTCTTTCTCTCTCTCTCTCTACATTTTCTTTAAAATAAGATTGATGAACATGGATATTAATGAGGCTGCAAAGTGATAAGTGAAATGGAAGGCAGTGATTTAACAAAAAACAAAAAAGTTGTGGAAAAAAGAAGTGCACTTACGGAGCATCTTTGAAACTATCCCTTTTGTTCTGTTTCAGATCAAACAACTTTAAACTTAAGTTTTAAAAAATTTTTGAAATAATAGAAAAGAGGAGAAATCAGCTCTCATCTACAAGATGCTACAAGCTCTGTGTGTGTGTTTCAACGTGGTTTGGTTAACAATGATAATAATGATGGTGCGATGTTGCATTTGAAACTCTTCCTGAAGAAGGAAAGAAAATATTACAAGTAAGAGTAAAGTAAATTGAAAATTTAAAAAATTGAATATTTAACGGAATTGACAACGATTTTTACAGTTGGAAATTTTTCCGAACAAAATTTCAGCAACGAAACCTCAATATTTCTCCTAAAACATTAGGAGAAATGTTGAAATTTTTAGTTTAATTTTTAACAAAATATCAATCATGAATCATATCAAAGGAAATATTATAATTTTTTATTTAAAACCTTAATTTCTTCTCACTCTTTTCCATTTGCATTAGCTGTTATTCCTGTACGTTTCATTGTTTCACCGGTATGTCTTAAATCGCTATGCAAATATCTATCTACGTATCTGTAGCTCTATATTTCAACCAAATTTACGGTGATAAATTTGATTCTAATTAAATTTTCCACTAAAAAAAGGAAAAGTGTAAATTGGAAAAGAGCATAATTAAAATTGAAAAACCACGCAAATTATTATGTATTTTCTAACTTTATCCATTCTTTCGCAGTTGAAAATTAAATTTAAAAGAAAAAAAAACTGGATTTTTTCCATTCACATTTTAAAATATAGTATTTTTTTCACTTCCTGTTTTTCAATTTGTTCAAGAATTGCGTACGCTACCCGGAAATGGTCCAATTTCCGGTTCCTTCTATTGCATCTAATGCTAGGACATCGTTATTGTGTTTGATGAGTTACAAAAATTTTTGCTCAATTATGGAAAAATAATTGTTTACTTTGTTTCTTTTTTCTTCCGTTAATTGAAACAACTGAATAGAAAAGAGGAAACAAATTCATCCATTTGAAATGTGATAAAATGTACTTAAATTATTGTAAAGCGAAATGAATTACAATCAATTCCTCTGTTTTTGCTTTTTTTTCGACATTTTAATAATTTTCTTCTTTAAAGAAAAAAAAAAGGCATAATATCGTGAAATTATAGCGAATTTTCGTTGCAAAAGCATATGTGATAGAAAAGAGGAGGAATAAAATGACAGCAAATTATAATTGAAATTTTATTATCAGTACTGTTACTAAAATCTGAATTGCTGTAATTTGAATTAGTATTTTTGTAGCTCCGAACAATTTATGCATACTGTACAAACAAATTAGTAAGTTAGTGCAGCGGCAATGATACAAATTATATAAGCACAAATGCACTCACTACTCACTGATATTATTCAAATGGAATTAATTTAAGTATAGGAAAAAGAATGCAGTGATTTCGTTGTAATTTAGATGTTGCAAATTTTGATTGAAATATTTAAATTGTTGAATTATATAATTTTTTTATTAATGCGACAAATTTAATTGTAAATTACAGGAAGTAATATTTTTTAAAACGATGAGTTTAGTATAAATGGTTGGTTAATTTGTTAAATTGTACGGAAAATATTAAAATCTAAGAAAGATTTCAAATGCCAAGGAGTGTACCGATAGAAAGTACCGTAATTCTTCAATAAATTAACATGATAAAAATGATAAATTATAAAATTTAAATTGAAAAATTTTCTGAAAATTTTTAGCATACGAATGCAAGTTGGAGTAAAACGATCCAAACATCGCTAGTAAGCTCAGCTAACAGTGCAACAGGTCGACTGGCTGATACGTGTTCGTCAAACAGTTCATCGTGCCGATTGAAGCGAAGCAATCCGGTGAAAATGCTACTAGAAGAGATTTAGCACGGAAAATTAGACAGAGGAAGGCTGATGGATTGCTTCGGGAATAATTGAAGATGTTGTGAAGTGTTAAAGCCAACTGTTAAATTTAAAATGTATGAAGTGATAAAGTCAATTGTTAAACTTAAATTGTGAATTTAGTAATTTATATTTCTACAAGACATTTTACACAATTGGAGCAGTAGTTTGATAGTGGGAAATTTGGTAGTTCGTAATGGGATTGCTATAATAATAAAAATAAAAGTCATCGATAAATTTCCATAGCCTACATTCACGAATGAAGAATATGTGGAATTTTGTTTGCGAAACTTTTCAGCTACATTTGAATTTATTTTAAATTTGTGAACTTTGAACTTACTATACATTGAATAGTAGTTTGCATTAGGTAAACCGAAGCATTATTGTAAACTATTGCAAATTTCGTTAATTTCTCCAATTCCCACTATGCAGAAAATTTGATGCTATTTCATTCAAAAGGTTTTAAACAGGCGAAAAATTAACAAGTCAGTTTTGTCGGTTTTGAGCATAATTTCTTTTTTGAATCAAAATTTGATCTGATGATTCACTATCATAAAAATTAGCAGTAATTTATTTTCGATTGAAAATTTTCCATACTAAGAGCAATTAAATTTTCCTGTTTAGTGGTTGAATTTTTTTCAAACAAATTTAATAATTATCACTTATTAATAAATCAGTTGTGAGATTTCAGTTAACTGTAAAATTTTCAGAATGGAGCAGGTAGACTTATAAGCATATAAAAGTAATTGTGGAGAAAAAGTTCTGATAGCAATATACCATTTCAATTGCTAATTAATTACCAAAATTATCACTGATAAAATGAGGAAGAATGAAAAATGCATCAGACGTGTTGATAGCAATGATTTACAGGGAATCATTTTCATCCGGAATTCACTCACTCACATCAGTGGATGTGATGAGAATGATGAACGGATCGGAGGAAGGATGGATTTCAATTTGCTACAGCTTAATGCGCTAACAGAGATCACATAGGCTTATAGGCTAAAATAGCCATTTGAAGATCGGTTGAAACTACGTGCCAATAGGATGTCTGTAGTACGGTTTCCAATCGATAATTTTGATGATAATTTTAAAATGACTTTTTTTACCAACCCTAATCTTTGCTACTAATACACTGAGAATTTTCCATTCATTTATCATAAAAAAAATAAATATTCAACGAAATAAAATTTAACAGTATCACTGAAAAGAAGAAAACATCATTTCAATCATCTTATCTATGACAATCGTCCCAATTCTTTCATCATGCCAACAACGTGCTACCGTAATCATCAGCTTTTTTTTTGCAAACTTTACGAATTTAACCACCTGTTGATGAAGCGATTCCGAAAAAAAAAAAGGGCGTCCTACATGGAATGGAATGCTTGGTTGATTTGAAAGTAAACTGGTAACAGTATATTTTGCGCATTGTAAGAAAAAATATTAAAAATTCTTCCCATCCAAATACTTGAAATGTTTGTGCGAATATTTATTGGTTATTTCATTTCCCTAATAAATTAATTAGGTGCTGATACGTTAATTACTATTAATTAAGTGCTGATCTAATAATAATAATGAAAAATTTTAATCTTTTTACCAATCCCACTATGTTCTCGCAAAAAGCCGATGGCAAAACGCAATATAATATGCAAAATTTAATTTTATTACTTACTAATTATTTATTACTTACTAAATAAATGTATATCAAAAAGTTTACAAAAATTTTTAAAACTTCATTTGCAAGTTTTTACGTATGAAACTATTAATGTCAATGGATTATTACGTTCAGTGAAATTTTAATTTATACATTTGTGATGAAATTAAAATATCTATTAGTGATATTTATTGTTTTGCAGTGGCATGAAATTCAAATAGCTTCCATCGGATTTTCATGAATCAAAGAAAGCGCACGAGACATCACAGGAATCGTGGCGCTTTACGGATGTAACATTCCTACCTACCTCCGGCTAAACCGGATTCCAGCATGCAGCAAGTCTGTTCCTCAGCCAGAAAAGAGAACTCTGCTCTGGCTCGAGCTTTCCTCAATGCTTCCGAGTTCATTTGCGCTAAGTTCTCGCAATGACAATTTATCGCGATGTCCAGGTACGGGGGAATATTAACCCGTTTTCCTTTCCATTTAACACATCATCACTCCGGATTAGCAATCTCCATCACTCACTCCTACGTCATTCAGTGAACGGACACTAGCCAATACCTTAGAATCAACTGACCCACCTGGAACCCTTCTCCACCTCAGTCTTCAAGGACCTCACTTGAATGTTTTTACTACTGCCACCAAGAACTGCCACCAATGGAAGCTCCAATCAGGCGGTCTACGACCAAAGCCTTCAACGCCAACGATTGTGACCCTCTCACTCATTGTGGTCAGATTTGTCCAAAGCTCATCGACATTACCTCTTCAAGGATGAAGTCAGAAATTACAATTGAATAAATTAATTATCAGAATGATAGTAATTAAAAGCGCTTATCATCCTCGATGCTCAATCGTCAATCCTCAATTAAGCACATTGATAGTTTGACCGTTTTTGACATTTCGATTATTTAACCTCATTGTTTTTATTAATTGATTTTAAAATTCACGAGGTTAACAAGAGATAATTTCATAGCAATGTTATAGCTGTCATATATTGCATGTTGCAACGTTCAAAAGAGATGCCGCAAATGATTAAATTGAAAATAAAATAGAATATTGTAATCTTTTGAATTAGAAGGATAATTTTTGATTAATACACTAACAACAAGGCGACTTATCAATCATCCAAATAAAACAAATGTTTATCGCTTGGTTGACAAATTTTGAAGAATTTCAAGAGAGAGGAAGAGAGTGAGAGAGGGAGAGAGAGGGAAAATGAAAAAAGGAAAAATAATATTAAAATATAATTGAAGAAAAAATGTAATTGAAGAAAAATGAAATTTAAATTTAACACTTCAAACAAAATTAACTCTTCCACCAATAGCACTTCCATTACTCGCAACAGCGTCTCTAAGGAATTGTTCCATCTTTCAAATCATACAGTATATCTAATAAACTTTTCCCAATTTTTTTTTCAAAAAAAATTTTGCACAAAAATAAATCAAACAAGCAAAACATTTTGCATAGAAGGAGAAAAAGAGAAAGGGAGAAAATAGAAAAAAGAAGAGAAAGAAAGAAAAAGGTTAGAAATCATCAAATATCTGAGAAGTGCCGAAAACAGAATTAAATATCAAATACTGGAAAAACCGTACAATATGAAAATATTCTTCTCTTTCATCTTTTACGAAATTTTTGTACCAAACTAAGCAACGAAAAAAGAGCGAAAAAAAAACGAAAACAAATTTTGACAAAATTTGTGAATTTTTGAAAAATACGTGATTTTGATAAGTAATTCGGAGGTTTGCAATTCTTTTACTTCGCACGTCACAAAAAAAGAACATACAGCAAAGAGCAGTTTGTTTTTTTTTTCTCGCCTTCTATCTCCATCTCCCTCTCTCTCTCTCTCCCTCTCTTTGTCCTTCTCTTCGTCTTTTTTTTTGTTATTTTAATAAAAAAGTTTATTTAGTTTCGTCTCCCACACTGAGATTAATTTCTTCTCATTATGAAACAATGTTATAACCGATATGTGAAACGATACAAAATTTTTTCACGCAAATTACAACAAATGAGCTTTTGGAACAAAGCGAGAGAAAGAGAGAGAGAGAGAGAGGGAGAGAGAGAGGGAGAGAAGAGAAGAAAAACGAAAGCGCTGTTTTTACTGTGATTTGAACAAAATGAATATATCTCATGCTCCCTGTTTTAGCACCAACAAAACGTTTCAAAATGTCAACTGAAATGTTTTTTTTTTTGCGTGAAATTCCTTAAAATTATCAATGTTTGTCTTTACCGTGTACATTTTAACAAAATTTCAAAGTGATTTACGTGACTAATGAAAATATTACGCCAATTTTTTTTTCTTAGCGATGAAATAATTAAACTAAAATGTACGAATTGAGAATGAAATTATCATTTATCATTGAGCGATAAGCAGAATTATTGCGTTCATCTTACGATATCATTCATCATTCACGCATACACGTTACTACCCGTTTCAATCCATTTATCGATAAATTATTTTGAAATTTAAAACGAAAATGTGAAATAATTTTTTTTCTGCAAAATAATGCTTTTTAATAGTTGAAATTAAAATGTGAAATTACAAAGTTTTCCGCTGTTAACATAATAATACAGTTGAATATAGGTGTTTGTGGTGTGGATTTACTAGTTTAACTGTAATCATAAAATAAGCCGACTATTACCACAATGGGAATTGAATGATCGGAATTGAACTCATCAAAGATAGGTCAGAAAATACAAATTGTAAAAACACTCTAAAAATTAGAATGAATCTTAAAAAAATGTCAGAGCTTTTTGTTTTACACATTGCGAAATTTCTCATGTTAGCAGAAAAAAACTAGGAACTTAAATTTTAGATTTATTTAATTCGATTCAATAAATTGCCTAAAAGAATTTCTTTATTCTATAACATAGGAAAGAAAAGAAATAATTGTCCAAATTTTTTATAATTTAATTCTTTCGTTTCATTTTTTAGCTGATAAATTATAGTAGAAATTGTTATATTGCATATGACAGTTGCCAATAAGTTAATTTGTTGGTAATTTTTTACAAGTGATAATGCTTGTGTTTTTTGTTTTGCAACAATTTAAAATTTTCAAAATTAAAATTTTTATTAAAATTTTCAAAAACCTTGATGCATTGAAAAATGTTTTAACAAATTCTCATCTCATAAATTTGAGCAAAGGTTGATTGGTTGATTGATTGATTGATTTTTCCTGGCAATAGTAAGAAACGGTTTACTAGTCGGCGTCGATTAATGTATGGAGAATTATTCGATGTGATTTGCCTATTAATTAGTGATATAATTAACATACATATTTATGATAAAGGATGAAATCATAGATATAGCACAGATTGTACGTTTAGAAAGAATTTTATAAATGCTAGAACAATTTTATTTTGTGAATTATATTAATTGAAATTGTAATAAGTACTGGTAAACCACGGCGACGCATGAAATAGCGAAATAGCACTGATTATATTATTCAAATTTATTGAATTCATTTAACTGATAGCATTCTTATTATTTATCCAGCACGAAAAATTGGTGAAAGAATGTTTCGTTAACCAAAAAATTTTGAGAAAATCTCTGAATTTCATTTAAAGAAATAAAAAAAACGATCTGTTTCAATTGACGAAAGATTAAAATGATTGACGGTGATAATGATGATGATGATGATAGTAATGATGGTAGTGCTTAGCTCCTAAATGATGAAAGTTAGCTATATGAAGTAATTTAAACGTTTCACAGAAAATTTGAATTGAAATTTTCAAGAGCTGAGACTTAATGGCGGTCACTTAAATAGCGCCCTTGTAATGCATGTGAAATGAGTGAAGCAAATGTCGGATTGAAGAGGAGAAAGGATTTAAAAATCTCTCACCTGCTCTTAACTGTGTATTTTTTTTTCATGCTTGTTCTATTTAAGCAACTGATGAATAAGTGTGAGGCGAAGGCACTAAACGAAAACTTTTAATTTCAACTAAAAATAGAAATAATTTTTTCTTTTGAAACGAAAAGTTTCAAATTAACGAGGAAATTGAAGTGCAGTTAATTGACACTTCCATCATCTCTTACTCTGTCTTCGTCTCTCTCCCTCTCCCTCTCTCTCCTCTTCCATTCGTTCCTCACTCCTGTTTTTTGTTTTTTCTTTTTTGAAATTTTAACTTTTACCGGCAAGCTAACGTTAAAAACGTGTGAGAGATGCTAAGAAATGCTTGTTCAGCATTTTTGATAATTGTGCAGCATGCATAGTAAGCGAATAAGTTGGTAAAATTAAAATAGCACATTGTTCAAAATCATTCTTTTTTTTTTGTTGCTAAAACTTTATTACTTCAATAATAATGCTAACGTTTAATAAGTTTACTCCAAAAAAAAAATTCAAAAAATTTGCATTCAACCGATATTTTTTTCTTTGCAATAATATGTGACTATTTTAGCTCAACAAAAGAAAAAAGGGAAATGAAATTTTTATTTTCCTTCTCCTTAATCCTAACAATGCATTGAATAAATGTTACTCTTTAATGTGAGTTTCTGAGAGAGCCAGAGAGAGAGAGAGAGTGAGTGAGAGGGAGAAAGAGAGGGAGAAAGAACGAACAATAGAAAGTAGTATTTTGTTTATTATTTGATAGCGTTTGACAATGTTACTTCGTCTTTCAAAACTTTTAAATTTGATGAAAAGCATTGTTATTTTGCATTCTTAAAAACAATATTTGAAAATAAGTTATTCATTAAAAAGATTTGCCTTTTTTGTTAAATTTCGATCAAAAATGATTGATTTTAACAATCGTTTGTTTTAAAAATTATTTTGAAACATTCTGTTTTTTTTTTTAAATTTTTTAACGATTATTGAATGCAAAGATCCGTTCACTGTTGTTAGCTTTTTTCATTTCTTCTAATATTAGCAAAAACTATTAGGATGAAAAATAGCAAAGAGAAGGAGACGAGAGACAGAGAGGGAGAGAGGGAGGGAGAGAGGAAGTAACTAATTTGAAATCAAAAATAGTAATCAATATCTTTGAATATTACATTTGTCACCTAAATATGCGTTATCACTGAATACCACTCTTCTCCTAACTCCCCTAATTAGTACTTTAATTTAACAATTTTTCATAAATAGTCAAATAATACCATTATGCAAACATTTTCATTTCATAAAAGGTCATTCTCCTAGATTATTATTTTTCAATTTAATTTCATCAGTTCTCTTTTTTTCTGTATACACGGAAGTTTAAAGTTGTGAGCGAGCTAATTAAGTAATTAAAACATGATGTTACGTGCTAGTGCGTGCTATACTTGTCAGTGTAAAAAAAAAGGAAAAGAACTAAATTAATTAATTTAAGTTTAAATGCATTCTACACCGACACAAAGTGTTTTAACAATTTGAAATGAATTTGTCAAATTGCTGTGATCCACCAATCATTCACAAACACAAAGAAAGCAAAGTGCACTGATGCATTTACAGACAATTTATCTAAAAATTGAACTTGCGGTGAAATTTTAGATTTTAGAATTGCAAAAATTTTTTGAGGAAAAGGCAGTGAAGAGGTGGAATGGACAAAGGTCACAAAAATTTTAATATCCATGCAAAAAAAATTAGTTGTTAATTAAATCTAATTTTCAACAAATGTTTGGTTGATGACAAATATAGTGAGGGAGATCAGAAATTAATTTCATAGTTAATTTTAGATTCTCTCCACTGTTCGTCATCAATTATGCAAAAGAGAGCTGTTATTGAAATTTTAATTGCAAATTTTTCCTCAGAAGCTACAGGTACAATTGATATAAGTAAAAAAAATAATTTTTTGTTTAAAACTAATTTAAATAATTTTTCTAAATGCGGTAAAAGCGTTGTTAATACTTCACGTAAAAAGTAAGGAGCTAAATTTCTTGTTGAACATCATCTTTTGTCTCATCAATTTTTTATGCAATGTTCTTTGGTCGTCCGTCATCCTCTAATTCACTCATTTTTGATTTTTTTAAAAAGTAATTTTTTTTATCCATCCAATGTGTTTGCTTATTATAACTGTACGTATATCATTTGACCAATAATTAATTAATGTAACTTATTAGTAGTGAAATAATTGTATTCGTTTAATGGAGTGGAATTGATCGGAATTTTTTTCCGGATCAGTGTATGCAAAAGGATGGTGGAAATTTCTATAATTGTAAAATTGGTTTAGTGGTAGTTTAATTGGGCTGTACAGAAGTTCAAAATGTTTCGAAGCGCCTACGGTATAAAAGTGAATGAGCTGATCGATGTTGGCAGTTATATCATTACAATTTCATTTTCTTTTCTTCTCGTTCAAAATAATGAAACAAATTTTCGTTTAATTTGACAAATTACAAAAATTTTTCGTCTAAAATTTAGTTTACATATTAGTTCAATTAATATTTCTTACAACAAAATGTAATGATTGCTAACATTGACATCACTAAAAATCCAATCATCCTTATCAATTAGCGCATTCCAGCATAAGTGATACGGTGCTTTGCAACCATACATTCGCCATCTGTTAAAAGAAAGATAAAATTAGTTTAATTGATGTCATTAATTTTCATTCGTCAGTTTAGTAGTTGCTTAACAATCATACTATTGCAAATAATCGTTTCTCAATTAATTAATTAACTTTTTGTCTAAAAGTTAACTTTACTAAAACATACTTAAAAATGCGCATAAAACTTCTTCAAAACTTACTTAGATGTACGCAAAACTTAGTTAGAGTTTTTTTTTTCTGTTTCAAAATACTTATGTAAATAACACGTCAATATGCTTAGTTCAAAATAAAAGTTATTCAGATGTATGGAAAACATTTAAAACTTGTTTGGACTCATGCAACACCTAATTACATGTGCATAAAACATACTTAGATGTGCATTTTTGAATTTTTTTTGAAAAATACTTCCATAAGGGAAGAAGATTTTGCTGCTGCCATGGCAGTTGTGACGTAACCTTTTGATATTGCTCATTAAGAAATGGAATATAATTGTGGAAAATATTTGTTGGATGATAGATGGTATCATTGACCGTTGTAAAAATCCAATTTGAACGTGCATGATAGAGTAAGCTATCATCGATGTCTATCTGTAAGTATAATGCATAAAAATGATGAAAGCGAATTACAGCGAATGATTAGAGCGTGATAAATCGTACTCTCTCTCTCTCTCTCTTTCAAATCTTTTCTTTAATGAAATAAAAAGGTTTTAATTAAAAAATCAAGTTATCAAAAACAAAAACGGAAAACGAAACAACCCGATGAACAAAATTAACAAAATCTGCTTGTTCATTTTATTTAAATCATTATTTTTGCAAAATGAAAATGTTGTATGCGTAAGAAGGAAACAAAAATGGGAAACGTACTTTAAATGATTTATATGGTTTAAAAAATTCGCGCACTTTATGTGTAACTATAATTTGCACACGTTGAGGCATGAAAATTGTTTTTGATGGACCTTTCTGAATTTGAAATTCAGCATTTTTTAGCCATGAAAAGTTAAATTTTAATTGTTGCTTGTGATGAAACCATCCTTGAAAACGCACTCGTGCATGTTCAAAAACAAAACTACCAGCCGTACCATGCAAACCATGCATTTTACGTAAAAATGGTAGCAATGTTTCGGAGCTGAAATACGTAAAACGTGAAAATGGTTTCCATTGTTGTTTCACAATGAAAATTTAACACTTTTTCTTTTGTTTCATTTTGCAAAAGAATGAATGCATTTAGGCAGTGTGATATTTTGCGTACGTGTCAATGCTTCCTTCGTACATTCATTCATACGTCAAAAAACGAAAATTACTTTTGTCGTTGAAAAAATGGCAGAGAGGAAGAAAAAAGAAACCACGTGTACGTGTACGTTGGAAAAAAATGAAAGAGAGGAAAAAAAAGACGCGTACGCGTACGTTGGAATAATGAATTCATCGATGTCAACAAGTGCAACATATTTAGCTGATGAGCTATACAAGCAGTCGTTCATACTAAGCGTGTGACCAAAACGATAGATCCATCGATTTGGATCGATTAGCTTTGAGCGTGGCAACATTTGCCAGCGAATTAGTCGAATCACTCCCTGTGGATGAGATTCGAATAAATTTGCATAATTTACTTTTTTGGATTTCATACATTGGGAAAGCAAAGATGTGTGAAATGAGCTGAAAGGAAAATAATTGCTTAAAATTAACGTACTGCAATTGAGTTCAAATAAACCTGCTTCTAGCAATTAGCTTAAGTTTCTCAAAGATAGGATAATATAATCCAAAAGAGAGAGAGAGGGAGAGAGAGAGAGAGAATTAATATAAATGGATTGATTTGACGTTCGGTGAAATGTCTCACTGCGAAATGATAAATTCAAAAGTGCCAGGAACAGTTTCACTGTTATCATTTCACACACTTTTTTTTTTTTGTTATGAAAACATAATTTTGCACTAATTTACCATTTTTTCATAAATTTTTAAAACATCCATTGTGTGTCGATTAACCGATACGTAATAAATGTGAAATATTGTAGCGCCTTGTTTCCTCCAAATCTTAAAATTTCTGTTGAAATTTATATAAATGAAATAATTTAAATTAAATTTGCATTTTTTTCTTCACAAGAAAAGCAATTAAGTACGGATTAATAAAAAATATTTACAAATCTGTTAATTTCAACTTTACATTTACTATTTGCAAATTATATTTAATCGTTAATTACAAAAAAATTTTTTCTCGCTAAAAAGTGCCTGAAATATGCAAATTTCATACCTCAATAAATTGTATAAATGCAACGTAATTCCAGTACCAGTAAAGCGGTGGCACGCAAACGTGTAAGACATCTTGATTACCTCGTGGAACTAATTGCAACGGGACGACAACGAAATGATTTCGTTCACTTACTGTTATTTCTTTCTAATTTAAAAAAAAAAAAAAACTAAAACTTTTGTTACTTAGTCTTTGAGTTTTTCTTTTTTAATTTAGCTTTTCTTTTAAAATTTAATTTATATATGTATTATGCAACAAAAAGGAGAGGTTTCTTTTTCCACTTCATTTATTTTAGTCTTTCTCCCTCCAACTATTTCTTGTATTTTATTTAATAATACACGTGTAATTACACGTATATTTCTAGCTTTTTCATCTTTTGCTTCTTTCTCGTAACTACAAACATTAAAAAGAATTGGGTGGAAATCAAATATTTCAATTTGTATTATCAGTATTTCAATTTATGTGGATCACTTTTTAAATGCAACACTTCTGAGACTCATTTGCATAAACGGTCATATTTTAATAATTTATACATAATGCGTAAGGTGCAAGCGATTAGTTGTGGTTTTTATAAGATATATCATTCATGCGATTAAAATAATTATTGCTAACACCTACGGTATTTATAATTATTGATGACACTTACGGTATTTGTAATAAATGTTAATGCTTACGGTATTGGTTATACTTGATAACACTTACGGTACTGATGGAAAAATTGGTATCTTTCATGTTGAAAATGAGCATAAATGAGAACCATTTACATTCCGGTACCCATTTCCACGGGCAATCATACTCAACTGTAATATCATTTGCTGATATACACTGTGAGTGATAATGAATGATGGCGTTAATGTCGCGGCATTGACTGAACGCCAAAATTCGAATTAGCGCTTCTTTTTGGCGTAAATCGAGAAATGCCTTATGGATGAATAATGTCTCATCCGTCACATTATCAATGGTATAATTCATCATCACCAGTGGAATGTTTTGTAAGTCCAATTTTTCAAACGAATGCCACTTTAGTGAGGAAAAAATTTCGTGTGCAAAAATTGAAATTTGTCGAAGGAGTGATTGAATTCGATGCACTATCGGCGAACTGTCACTGATTATCAGTCGTTGCTTATCTTTCCCAAAAATTTCACTTGCATTTTGATCTGTGAGCTTCTCGTTTGCATGGAAATTTCGAAATTGTGGAGAAGTGTGTTGTAGCACACACCACAGTGTTATTAAAGATGTTAAAATTAATGAAATTAGAAATAGTCGACGTAATTTTCGGTTAAATCCAAAATGCAAATGTGAGCACTTAATTGAAAGGGTTCGAATTGCAGCATCAGCTATAGGACGATGATAGAAATTTTGATGGAACATTGTTTGGAAGGATTATTACAAATGTGTGCAGCTACTTATCAAAGCAATTTAATCGTTTAACCACTACTGAAACAGTTCAACAAAATATAATTTTATCATATATCATAGAAATTTGCATAAAAATTACTACATATACGAAATTAATATTTACAATAATATTTTATTAAAATTTAAAAATTAAGTAAACATTGAACAAATGGATGGATATAGCTGGAAACACTCCTGTAAATTACTAAATTTAGATAAAACAGAAGAAAAAAAAGGCAATTCCATCAAAGAACGGTGAAATTTCTTTAAACGAGCAAACAAACATAAATTAAAAATATGAAAAATATGAATAAATATTTAACAAAGTTTTATTTCACACAAAAACTACATTGAGTGAAATGAAATAAAATGCGATAGGAACCAAATGTAGTCGCAACAACAAATTAGCGTACATTTCCATAAATAGCTGCCATCGCAAAGTTATGGAATGTTTCGAGAAAATTTCACTTTTTCATTCCAAATTTTAACATGCGCTATTTGCTATCAAATTGTATTGAACACTTACGACTCTTTTCATTAATTATTGAATCATTGAATTTTCATTGGTTAATTGTGACACTGTTGAATTCAACAAAATGCAAATACTTTAGTATGTTATTCAATGATCACATCGACAGATCCTCGTCGAGTAAATAATTTTCAATTTTTACATTTATAATTTTAGAAATTACATAATGTACGAAGTCGCTTAAAAAAAGTTTTAAAGAATTTCTATGCTAAATGAAAAGATATAAGATAAAAGATGCCATGTTCTCACACAATGGCATTTAATGCATTGATTAGCTATTTTGATAATTTCCCCTCAATTATGTAATAGGTAGATTGGTACGACGATTTTCTAATTAAAATTAATCAGTTTCATAATAATGTACTGCAATTTGAATGCTAGAATTCGTATGAAAATGAATTGAAATTATTTTTTAGATAAATGGTTAAATGAATTTCATTTCTTTTTATTTTTTCATTCCGAAAAAATAAACAAAAAAGGTTATAAGGGGTCAATTAGTTGTTGATCGATAAGTTGACAGTACTGCTTCTCAACCGTTCAACTACGAACTGTCAGTTGGAAGAAGCTGAGAGTGGGTGATCATGAAAACTGAAATTGATGCAATTACTACGTTTCATCATCCCACGCAGTGCGTATTATTCCATCCTTCACTTTTCTCTTTAAATTTTTTGCAAGATCGGCTCTGAAAACGTTTTTAATATGCTAAAAAAAGTGTGAAATAATTAATGAATTACACTAATGCATTATTCATTGTAAATTAAAAAAAAAAAAAAGGGAAAAAGTTGCAATTTTAGAATGTATGAAAAATTTTTCATCTTATTTTGCGCTGCAAACAATTGCAATAATAATTTAAAGAAGAAAAAAATAGCAAAAGAAAAGCTTGTTTGTTTTTCGGTGCAAATATGTTGGAAAAAAATCTTTGTAACAAAAAAAAACGTTTAGTTAATAATTAATTGCCAAATTTTTAAAATAATATTATAATTTCAATGCTAATATTCATTAGGTATTTGATGAGAAGAAATATGATATTTTAAAAATGGCGATTATTTTGCATCGATGAATTGAACGATGATCGACCTCCTGTAATGTATTTGTTGTTATTTATAAGGGAAAAAGTTAGGTCGAGGTTAAAGGAAGGGAGAGCAAAAAAAAGAAAGAAAAGGAGAAGAAGAGAGAGAGAGAGAGAGAGAGAGAGGGGGGAATGAAAAAAAAATGTCTTGAAAGGAACTGAAAAAAGAGCAAATAATACATACAATCATTGAGGAGTTGAGAAGACTTTATTTTTTTCTTTTCTTCAATGAAAGAATTAATAGAAATGATTTGGTTGATTGTAAAAAACACGCATAATAGTGGTCGGATAATTGAGGCAAACTACTACTACTGTCCACTTAGCTGAGGGAGTTTGCTGAGAAAAAAAAAAAGAAAAATGAAAAATGAAAAAAAAAATTGCCAATAATTTAGGACCACTTCTTATCTTTAATGTATGACGCGCTACGGCGACTTTTCCTTCGCATTTTGCTCTTTTTTAATAAAACTTATGAAATAGTATTGTTTGGAATTTAATGTAGTATGTGAAACATAATGAATCGTAATTGATTCTAATTGAGCTCAATTTTTACTTAATTTTTGGTTGAATTTTAGTGATCGCTCTAGAGCTCTTTTCATCAATCATCACTTTGTTACATGATAGGATGATTTTCATTGTTTTGAAGAATTTTTTAATTTTAGTGATAAATTTTTTAAGTAAAGCATTCGATCTGGCATTGCTTTCATGTTGGTTAGAATTAAGAGAGTGTGCTAAATGGACAACGAGCAAATAGTAATTAATTCTAGTTCATTTCGATTTTCATTTAATTTTTTATTAAATTTTAGCTGTTATTAATAGATTTACAATTCATACAATGTGTAACTGATGTTATATGGCATAGAAATGAAATAAATGCATTTTGACAACAATTTCAAAATGCGACTTTTTCGCTTAATTTGAAGGCAATTTTAAAATATATTTTGATACTGTTAATTAATAAATTTTGATTTATCATCACGCTTTTTTTGTCTCACTTTCCTTTCTCGTTCTTTTTTTCCTCTGTTTAGCTTCACCTCGTTTTTCTGTTACACAGTTTTATGCTTTTTCATTTATTTGCCATTTCATTTTTCAATAGTTAATAAATTTATTGTGCAATAAAGAAAAATTGAAAAGCTTTAAATTCAAAAAAAAATTGCACCACTGACGGACGAATTTAATGCATGAATCTTAATTTAATGCATAACTTTTTGAAAAGTGAAAAAAAATGAAATACTAAAAGTAAACATTTAATAACAATGTATGCATCGAATTATTTGTAACGAGCGAAAAAAAAAGCAAATGAATGAGGAAGAAATGTCATCCTTTTTTAATTATTTCGTTTTTTCCCTTTTTTTTTTTTAAATTAAAAGATGCAACACGAAATTTTGATGCGAAAGAAAAGAAACACCGAAGAGACGTGAACGATGGCATACATCAAACGAAACAGGGGCGTTTCCCATGTACCATTACTGATAATATGAAATAATTTGAATATTCAATAACTGCTCGTCTCTTTCATCCATTCCTTTTTTTCCTCTCTCTCTCTCTCTCCCTCTCAAACAAACACATTTCACTCTGTTCCCCTTCTAATGTACAATAGCATTTTGTGTGGAATTGACGAAAGAATAATTTTATTCTCAATTTGTTTTTCAATTGCTCTCTTTGTCTACTTCGTTAATTAGTCTTATTAATAGAAAAGTACATCAAGTGATTGTAATTTTCCTTATATTTACGAAAAAAAAAATTAATTCATTCGCGATTTCTGTTTTGTTTTTCTTTCTTTAATGATTACTGGCTGTTCTGTTTTGTTAGTCAGTTAGTCAATTAATTCAAAAATTTCTCACACAGTTATCAATTAAAATAATTCCCCCTCCTCCCAGTCTACGTTAATTTTTAAGCTTTCCACTTCATGAATGAAAGAGATGAAGTGCGATTAAAATTATGAGCTTAAATTAACAGTTTATTATTTTTATTGCTACATGATGTATTGGAATTTTAATTGAAGATTAATTTAAATTTTGCTTTTTTTTTAACTTCAACAATTATTTCTGCAGGTATTCAAAGTAAAACACTTAAAATTTAGCAAGAAAAAAATGTATGATGCAAATGTAACAAGTCGTTTTTTTCGATTAACGGTTTTTGCTGGATTTTTGAAAATTAGGAGCATTTTTCTTTTAACTTAAAGCCTTTAAATTTAAGAAAGAAGAGAGAATTCTTAATTTGAAAGTTTTCTTTTGTTTACTTAAGTTAAAGCTTTTAAATTTTAGAAAGAAGGGAAAATTCCATTCTAATTTTGAAATTAAACAATTGCCACTGGCTAATTTCTTCATTATCAAATGCGATATTTTTTACGCCAGAAGTAAAAAACTCTGCAATGTCCATTTAGCGAAAATTTTATTGAACCTTTTCAAATAATACACTTTAAGAAAAAAAATTCAATTGTTATTCAACAATTTTTTGTTTCCAATTTTTTTTTGTTTTCTTTGAGCTAACTGCTTTCAGTAATAAATGATAAATTATTATTATTAGCAAAATATGTACAATTTACTTAATAATTCATTTCTTCGCTCTTTTTTTTCCTGTTTTCAAATCTACAATCACTGCACTCGTTATTAATTTGCTATTAAATTGAAAAATTTAATTTTTTTTTAATTGTTAACAACGGTGTGATTTGTAGATTGAAGCTAACAGTTAAATATGCAAATATTATCGTGCAGAATAGCCAGGCATTCTTAAATATGCAAATATTATCATGCAGAATAGCCATGCATTCTATCAGTTGCAAAAATTTTGAATTATTTTCAATCATGTTAATGATGCAATCAGTAATGTGCAATCGTTGTAACGCTAGCTTAAAACATCATAATGATAATTGTTAATCAAATAATAATTACAATGCTTTACATCGACAACACCCATAAAAGTCCCATAATCTTAAGCACATGTTAGGGTAGACTTAAATACTCGAATATCGAAAAGTTCGAATGCAAAATGTGCATTTGTGGTAGAAATATTTCTGAAGATGAAATCCGTCTGACAACAACCTCTATTATAATTATCTGACCTTAACCAACCACAGAGTGAAGGAGGAAGGGAAGCCATTGCAGGTAGCAGCTACCTACCTCTCTTCATTTCCCTTTATAATAATTTGAATACATTCCTCTCAAAAAGTGCTCTAAAATTGGCATCCTATTAGTTGCCATGTTTTTCCGTATTTCACGTTGCATACATCAATTTTTTTTTCATTTAGTTTTGCTCTCCCTCTCCCTCTCTCTCTCTCTCTCCCTCTCTCTTTCTTCCTCTTTCTTTGCGTTTTTTTTTCATTCGTTGAAAATATTTCATTTATAATTATTTGTAAATTGTAATAAAATTTACGAGGAATCAGTGTATTTCGTCCGTTCACTACAATCCAATACAAAAGTTTAACTTTTTTTTTCAATAATATTTATTGGGATGATTTTCAAATTTCATTGCATTTTATTTTAATGAGAGGAGAATTGGAGGACGTTGTTTTGTCCATTTTTTTTTCTTTTCTTGTTTGTTAATTTCTAATTTTTTTTTACTTTTTCCATTTCAAATAAATTTTGTGCATTTTTAATTCTTGCACAAATTGATTTAACTAACTTTCCCCCTGTTCCTTTCGAGTAATTTTAATGACTGTAAGTACAAATTGAAAAACCATACACCGCTATAACTATAATAGTTAAACTAAGTCTATTGAGTTGGAGAAAAAATTATAGTAATAATCATGAATTTTATGTAAATTTAACAAACTTAAATTTTCCTTCCTCTTTTCCTTCACACATCAGCCGTTCATTTTGCTCAATTGGAAAAATTAGGAAAAATGAATTTGTTGAAAAATTTGTCTAATATTAGTGAATATTTTCACACAATTATCTGTAACATGCTTATCCATAATTTCGCCCACTTTCTTACCCTTTCTTTCTTTTAGATTCGGAACAAAAGCAAAGAGTGTGAATTTTTAAAAATATTTTACTGATGAAAGTAGTCCATAATAGTAGCACAAAGCAATTGATGCAAAAATTACTCAAGAGAAGCGGAAAATAGGATGGACAATTTTGAATTTTTCATCAATAAAAAGTAATGGACCTATGCAGTACACTTCTTCTACATATCTCAAAAGGTCAGAGAGTTCTTTTTTTAAATTTTTGCTTGCTTTTTCATAAATTTCCCGCCTGTTAGCTAGAAGTAAGTATAACTTTTTCATTTATTAGCTATAAAAGTAAGCATTACTTTAATTTTTCCTCTTCCATCACTTTTACCAATATCTTTCAATTTTTACTGATCTAATTTGCTTAAAATTTCATTTAGAATTACAAATTTAATTTATATGCTAATGAAAATTCGAAAGGAATTATAAATAAAGCTTAAAGGTTAAATTATAATGCTACTGCTACTGCTACTGTCAATAGCGGATGTATGGATGATGAGAGGATGGAAAAAATTGAATAAATTTTAATTAATCATATTACATAACACTACTGTTCGATAGTCCAACCATACGGTCACAATGATGATGCATCACGCACGCTACGATGACACGCTGCACGCTTACAGGTCACCCTATCGTCTCTATCGACCGTATAAGATTGACGCTAAGCAAGCAACCATTCCGAGCACTTCAACAGCTCTCTATCGTACGCCAAATTTTGACATTCTATCAGAGATTAATCGACGCTCGCGACGTCTTGAGCGTATTGTATTTTATCAAAAAATTTTAACAACTATACAGGTATTGCTAAATTTTTTTTTCGCTGTAAAATTTAATAAAATTGCAATGAATTTTTGTATTTTTTTTTTCATTGATATAAACTGATGAAAACATTGATAAACTGCTAAAAGCATTAACATAAATTATATTTTTCTGTGAATTATGCAAAGGTGCTTTTTTTTTTCTAATTAGCATTGACATAAATTATAATTGTGTATGCATCATGCATGGTGTGAAATGGTGATATTTTTGAGATATTACTTAAATTACTTTCATTCATTTAAATTACTTAAATTACTTTCATCCATTTCAAGAGTAGTGGTTTTGTTTAGCACTTCACTTGTACTACAGCACAATGCACACCATATTTTTTCCTAATCCTACCTGTCAACTAGACTTATCCTCTTCAATTTTTAGCAAAAGTATTTAATTTTCAACAAATAAAATATAAATATTAACTTTTTTACATTTATTTTATTAAAAGAAATGATTTTTTATTTAAAAAAAAAAGCATTCGCTTTGTGTGTGCGCAAAAAAAAAGCAAACGAATTTTAAGTTTCCTGTTCAAATTCAATTTTTTTCGCATGTAAAGCAAGTTCTCTTTTTTTTCTCCACAGAATTTAGAGCTGTGAAAATATAAAATCAAACTGGTGTGATGAATTTCATTGCGAATAATAAATTTCCTTGCAGATGCTATGTTCACTACTTTTGGTGATTTTCGAAATGATGAAAATTTTGCTAATTTGGAAACATTTCAATTTTTGGGAGCAAAAATTTGTGCTAGTAAATCTTTTAAATCACATTTCTTATATTTTAAATTTTACAAATTAGTGATTTTTCCCACAAAAATTTTAAATTACGATTTAAATATTTGAATTTGATTTGATGAAAATGCGAGAAGAAAATGTTAGTTGTGAAATTTTTAAGATAACTGAAATCTTTCAACCAATACTTTTCGCAATCGTTGCATTCATAACATTTTACTGCGTTTTGCGTCCAACGAAGAGTACCTCACAAATTGCGATCGCATCGCTCGTCGCAATATTAGTGCCGCTGTTTGTGTTTCCCGCCCAATCGCCATTTCTGCTCAGTTAGTTTAAAATTACTCATCCTTTTTTCTTTTGTTGTTGTTGTTTGCTCTTGTTGTGTTTATTGTTATTGTTTGTTGTTGTTGTTTGTTGTTGTTGTTTGTTGTTGTTGTTTGTTGTTGTTGTTTGTTGTTGTTGTTTGTTGTTGTTGTTTGTTGTTGTTGTTTGTTGTTGTTGTTGTTTGTTGTTGTTGTTTGTTGTTGTTGTTTGTTGTTGTTGTTTGTTGTTGTTGTTTGTTGTTGTTGTTTGTTGTTGTTGTTTGTTGTTGTTGTTTGTTGTTGTTGTTTGTTGTTGTTGTTTGTTGTTGTTGTTTGTTGTTGTTGTTTGTTGTTGTTGTTTGTTGTTGTTGTTTGTTGTTGTTGTTTGTTGTTGTTGAATTATATAGGTGTCTATCAAATGTCATGCGTTAATCATATTAGCATTATCAGAGCTCTTCGACTGCATTTATGCTAATTTTATGTTAATTGGTAAGATGCACGATAAGTAGATTTTTTTAAATAAATTTGCCGATGAATTCTAACTGCTATTATTAATAGTAAGCAAAATGAAAGGTAATTGATTACTAAATTATGAATTGTTTTTTTTTTCATAAATTTCAAAAATGTTTTGCTGGTGTGGGATAGCTAAAATTTGGTTTACTACCAAAAGCATCCTATTTTCAAGTTACTTACTTCTAACAACTACCTCAAATGCTCAGTTACATATTAATTATTGAAGTGCAGTTTAGTAGCGTTAAAAATGGAATAGGCGGGACGGTAAGAATTTCAAAAATTTGAACATCCAATGCTAATAATCTAAGTTTAGATATTACTCATTATTAATTAAATACTTCTATTTATTCGTTTTTTTTGCCATTTTGAAATTAAGTTTTTTTGAAACACATACACACTCACCTGATTTTTTTTCACAACGCAATTTCGAGACTAACTTTTTCAACTTTAATTTTAAACTTAATTGAAGAATTGTTCAACATATTCATTGGTTCTTAAAAAGCGCTGAAATATAAAAGAAATATTTTTAACAATTTCACTGCAAAATGGAACAATGGAAATATTCAACGTGCAAAGACAATTATAGAAATAAAAATTTTTAAGCTTTTTAGAAGATCCCATTTAATTTTGTTTTTCCAAACCAATAGGATTGCAATAAACAAAAATGTTATGCATAATTTATGCTTTTCAAATTTTAGAAAATAAAATTTTGCAAAAAAAATGAATGGAATTTTTTGGAAATAAAAAGAATGAAGAAAAAGTGAATAAAAACGAAAAAAAAGTGAAATTTTAAAAAAGAAAAGAGGAAAATATTTCAGTGATTGAAATACGATTTAAATTGATTGATATTTTCAATTTTTTTAAAAAAAAAAGCACTCTATTTTCCAAAATAATAAATTAAAAGAGTGCTGAGACAGTATACTTTCAAAAATTACTTCCCTAACTTCCTGTCCTCTCCCCCACAGTAATTGCAAATGTGCGTGAAATATGCTAATGGTTAGGATTGCATTTTCAGATCTAATCAAATAACCAGCTCCTGACAGATCTAACGATATCAGCAAATGAATTTAGGAATCAAATTATTGCCCGAATATGTTCCCTGAAAATAAATTACATGAGAGGGAATGAGATTCTTCCCTTGATGAATTAAATAAAACTACAAAATAATTGGGAAAAGAATAAAGAAAGCAAAAACGTCAGAATTTTGCGCTTGAACGGCGGTGCGTACGAGTCATTTTAAAGAAATATAATTTCAAAAACTTTCACGTAATGAAATCAGCAAATGCATTTTATTATTATTCATTTCTTGTAGATGCAATTGAAGCAGTGCGCGTGAGTCGTTTGATCGATCGTCGTCCATCATCGCCAATCGATGAAGTGAAATTGGACATTTCCGCCGTATCGGATGATTTCGGCAATTTTCAACAGCTACAACAATTAGCGCAATTACCAGTTTTTACACTGTCTAAGAATGCTGGAAAAATGGTTTGATATTCTCATAAGCTACACTTTTTTTCTCGCCAAAATTTCAATTACTATGTTATTTTGACAGAGTTTTTTTTTAATGATGCACATTACAAGCTATATTAGCATTTTCATGATAATTAAAAACAAAGAAGCAAAGGGACCGAAGATCATTAGCTTTGATTTAATAATATTGCTTTGACTTAGTAGTGGTCATTCTAACTTATCATGATGATAACTGTTAATAACTTGCAAGTTGAAATAACTTCTAGCAAAAATATATAAGTAATTTAAATGACATTATAATACTTAAAAATAATTAAGCACCATTGGTAATTCAATTAAAAATAATATCTACACAAAGAAGAAGTGATTTAAAAGCACATGGAAGATAAGTCAAATTGGAGTAATTTAATTAAAATAATTTTTTAATTACAGTAATTAGAGTAATTTAAAACTTAAGTTTTTGTTACATCTTCTACAATTAATGAAAACCTGAAAAGAAAAAGGAAAATAATTTTTCAGAATTGGAAGACAGCTACAACATTGCCCACCGCTTCCTCGTCATCGTCCACGTACGAAATCCAACAGCTGCTCAGCTTACAATATTTATTAATTGCTTATGCATTTTTTTCACTTGTCTATTCCATTCTGTTAGTTTTGATGTTAATTTCCTATGTTCAACTCATTCAGCTACAGTAAACCACGCTGACCTTTGACCTTCACTTTTGGCTTCGATACGTTTACCGTTTTTTTTTCCGCCCCTAAACTATTTTGCAAATTTAGTAACATTCTTTTTCGAAAAATGTGCAAGCTTTTTTTAAATGAGTAAAATGAATAATTTATCAAAATTCACCTAGAAATATCACTTGCACACTGTGAACCGTCGTCACTTTTTACTCGTATTTTTTTCGTACCTAATTTTTCGACTGTTATTCACTTTCATGTATATAATTTTAATCAAATTATTTCCATTAATGCTATTTACACTGAGATGTCGTCGTCCTTCATTCGTTGTAATCTTAAGAACACGGTTGCAGTTTTGCGGTTAGTGGTAAATTTTGAATTTGAAATGATAAGTGATATAGGATTTTTTGAATTACGATATATATATTATCGATGAAAATAATAATCACAGAATCTAAATGAACGTGTTATTGCGTTGTCAAAATGCTGCATTTAAATTTGCCCAATTGAATTGATAATTTTTTTTCTCAATCATTGAACTGATAAGCGTAGGAAATTGTGCAAGCTTACACATTAGCATATATTTCCCTTTTCCCAATGCACTTTTTAAACAATTCCCTTCACACGATCAACATCGTAATTCATCGAAGACATCAATCAGTGATTGATGAATGTGCATCGTTTAACACCTAAGTAATTTGAATTTGAAAAAGAAAAAAGTCATTGCTGCCTAAAATTGCTCTTGCAATAATTCAATGTGGCAAAATTCCATTTGAAAAATTTTATTTTGCAATAAATACGAGAGTAATTTAACAATAACAAATGGAACAAACATGCGATACTGCAAACAACATTTCCCTTATTAAAAGGATAAGTGCTAAAATTAATCTTAAAATTACAATGTGAAATTCTTTGCATGCGATTTAATCCTTCAAAAATAGCAATAACGAAAAAGAACTCTTCCTACCTAAAATTACCAAATTTCTATGTTAACCCCAAAATTCAGTGATAAACTTATGAGATTTTGTTTGATAAGTTAAGCTAAGGAATGATTTGACACATTTTGAAATGGCGTAACTTTACTGGTAGTGCATTTTCATTGAAAGTAAAAGTAAAAGCCATTCTGGAAGCTTCCACTAAAGCATTTATTACTGGTAAGAAGTATGATGAGAGAAAAGAAATCGCCTGCAGTTGCAAACAAAAAGCAAGTCAGCGCAAGTGAGAATTTCCCAATTTGGGGCGCTAATTGAAATTCAATGATTGAAGGCAAAACAGGTTACTCGATAGGCTTTATCTCTTTAGCCAATGAGTGGCTGTTGTTTTCTTAATAAATGCAAATGATTTATTTGTGCATAACGTCAAATGTCTTATACGTCTCATTCTAAATTTGAAAATTGAAATTGCCATGAAATTTTATGTAATAAAATTGAAATTTTATTACATAAAATGCTTCCTTTGCAATTTCAATTCAATTAAAGGGCGTAATTAGTAGGAGTATTTCTTTTTTCTAACATTTGAATGTTAGCTTCACAAAAAATTTCCCAAAAAACTGTTAATAAACAAAAATTCAAATTTTTAAAATTAAAATTATAAATTCTTAAATTGTAAAAAATTATGAATGAAATGGTGTTAACTATCGTTTCCTAAAACGTTTTTCTAATAAATTAATAAAGCAAACAATCAGTTCTGTCGGTTGTTTCACAAAAATTAGCTTTAAATATCGTTTTTCATTTAAGCAATGAAAACAGGCAGTGTCGGATTTTTCTTTCACTGATGCAATTCGTTACTGCTTTTTTTTCAATTCTATTATTATCCAAATTATTTTCATAACATTTAACGTAAACGATTCTGTTCAATTGAACCAAAAAATTTCCATTTAAAATTAGCTTTTAAAAAAATAAGAAAAGCACTTCAAAATTTAATTTTAAAAAGATTTTTGCACTTTTAATAGATCGATAACTGAAAGATTGATTTTGTTTTTTTTTTCATAACGACACTACTATTATGCATATAACGGAGGTAGGTAACGGCATCAGTAGGTAATACTAGGAAAAATGGTGAGTGACACTTATGACGCTTAAATGTGATGTGACGTCCAATTCTGGTAGTCTGATGACAATATCTATCTATCTATCTATCTATCTATCTATCTATCTATCTATCTATCTATCTATCTATCTATCTATCTATCTATCTATCTATCTATCTATCTATCTATCTATCTATCTATCTATCTATCTATCTATCTATCTATCTATCTATCTATCTATCTATCTATCTATCTATCTATCTATCTATCTATCTATCTATCTATCTATCTATCTATCTATCTATCTATCTATCTATCTATCTATCTATCTATCTATCTATCTATCTATCTATCTATCTATCTATCTATCTATCTATCTATCTATCTATCTATCTATCTATCTATCTATCTATCTATCTATCTATCTATCTATCTATCTATCTATCTATCTATCTATCTATCTATCTATCTATCTATCTATCTATCTATCTATCTATCTAATCTATCTACCTATCTATCTATCTATCTATCTATCTATCTATCTATCTATCTATCTATCTATCTATCTATCTATCTATCTATCTATCTATCTATCTATCTATCTATCTATCTATCTATCTATCTATCTATCTATCTATCTATCTATCTATCTATCTATCTATCTATCTATCTATCTATCTATCTATCTATCTATCTATCTATCTATCTATCTATCTATCTATCTATCTATCTATCTATCTATCTATCTATCTATCTATCTAATCTATCTACCTATCTATCTACCTATCTATACCTTTTCCGTATGTAAAATTGTAATTAGCAAAATTATTGTTATCGTAATTTCTAAATTTTAGATGATTCGTGTTTCATCCAACTCTTGAAATTATTATGTTAATTGTAAATTAGTACTACTTGAATTTTGATTTTTTTTGTAATACAAAAAATTACTAATTGAATAAATTTTAGTAATGCTTCATATTGCTTCATTTATTATATTATTTTATCATTAATTGTGTAGTGCGCTTTGATTGAGATGATAGTGGTGGCTAATTTAGAAATGAAATTCAACTCAAATTACTCTTATCTGAGGAAGTGATAGAATGCATTCTATCATCTATCTTACACATATTCTGATATATTAAATCATCTTTTATTTTGTATAACACACAGCACTCTTTGGCCTCCTATAAGAATTACAATATCCAGATAATCCACTCATTTTTTTTCAGAATTGAAATTTTTTCATCATAATTAAAAAGGCATAGAGATCTATACAGCGAGGCTTACTTTCCGTTTTTTTTTCTGTTTTTACGGTTAAGCGACTTCATTACGTGACATTTACTTTTTATGGTTTTCAGTCTTTTTTTTGCAAAATATTACTTACTTCATAATATTATGCTCAATCCAACAAAAGTAAAATTTCACGTTAGCGCATCCATCAATGAAATCAGTTGAATGCAACGACACCAAATTTTCAACAGCGACATCAATGAAGTGTGTTAATTAATTCGTTGATACTATTAAGGAACGTTAATTAATTCATCAGAATTTCATTTATCAGTTTGAATTAGAGAATGTCCGAATTAAAATAGAAATTGAAATTGTCTTATCGTTTTGATTACAATAACATGCTTTGTTCATTTAATCATTTCCATTCTCTTTCTCTTTTCTCTTTATTTTACTTTAATTTTTTAATAAAAAAAGAAAAATTTTTTTTTTGATTATTTTCTAACTTAGCATTGTAGGAGGAATTTCATAAAAAGTCGAAAGCAAGGGAAAATTTTATCGTTTTTTCGATGACAGGAATTGACAATTCACTTTCATTACCACTTCACATCACCGTCACTCAAACATTTAAGAGTGATGCGGAAAAATTTTTATCATTCGGAAATGAGAATTCCAATTTGATGAAATTAGCAAATTTCAAAAAAAAAATGCTATTGCTGGTGCTACCGAATTGTATTAAAACAGCATGCAAAATTATGTTTCATTTTAAACTTGTAATTAATAATTTTTGTAAAAGGAGATTTTTTTAATTTTATCAAAACTCAAAGCCAACAAACAACAATAAAAAAAAACGTTAATTTAACAATTCAAAAACGAATTTCTATTAGTTTAATTTAAAAAAAATTACTTATTGGTGAATACGTGTGATTGCGAAGTAATTGGAATTAAAAAAATGAATCTTTTTTCTTTGTTTTATTTTTACGTCAAAACTTTTTTGTTAATTATTTGAAATATTAAGCAATCAATGAATTCACATCTTAATGCTTCCCTAATTTCGTTATAGCTAACAAATAGCTAATTTCAACATTTCCGCAACAAATTTACATCATCGCACTACTAACTCATTGCCGCTGTTCACATCACACGGCAACAAACTTCTCCCTCAGGCAAATTAGCGAATGACTATGTTGTGCCTAATAGCATTAGCACTCATCTCTTCTCACTTTAATTGAAAAACCTTTTTTTTTTGTTTTGCATTTTCCTTCTACTTCCTTCCTCTTCCTTCTTCTCCTTACACGTATATGCACGCAAGTACACACACAGATATACACGCATACATGTTTGATTCATTTATGTGAAATTTATTTAACGAAAAATTTTTCTATTTGTCGTTTTCTCTTTTCAAATATAAATTTCTCCTTTTTTTTTTTTAATTTTACAAGTGCTGAAGTGAAAATGTTCATGATGATTTCATTAAACATTTCATTTTGAAAATGTTTAATTTACAATTTTTAAGACAATGTTGTTAATGCATATTTTTTTTCTGTTATTGTTCTAAACGCTCTTCCTATGAGTGAAATTGTGTCTGATAATTTTAATATAAAAATTTTAGAGTTAAATTTTGATTTTTTTTTGTTTGATTTAGCATGTTTGGTATAGCAGTAATAAATTGTGGAATTTTAATAGTTTTCCAATATATTTTCGTTGAAAATAATAGCAACAATAAAATAAAGCTAAAGTTTTAAGAAAAATTTGTATAATTAATCATTTTACTTAATACTAAAAGCAAAAATAGAACTAACAGATACATGGATCTACTGAGTATCACGAAATAGCCATAAGCATTTATTTGAAAGAAAAACAAAAGCAAAACAAAAAAAAAAAAACAAACTGTTCATCTTTTCCTTCCTTCTTCTGCCGTACTCTTGAGCTTTATCAATGCTTTTTTTTAAAAAAAAATGTTTTGTTCAAAATTTTTCAATCAAAATTTTAAGCGTTCAAATGAACTTTTGCATTGATTAACATGTTCAGTGCTGTCTATCTGATATCAAAGTGTAATAGGCTGCTTAGAGTAATATGTACAATGATGCAGCAAATGCATTTAGATCATATAAGTTATCATTTCAAATAATAAACTGTAATGAAATTTTAAAAAAAATAAAATAAATATTAACGATTAGAATCGATTGTTTCGTTTTTTAGTTCTAGCATCTAATACTATGTGACAAAAAAATTTGCTAAATTTTTGTTCAAATTTTTCACAGGTATTCGCTTACTTAACGAATGCATAATTTATAATACAAATTTAATGTTCTAAGTGCACGTTGAAATTCTAAAAATTTCACTTATTTCATAGCATCATATTAGTTGAATTTGGTAAAATGTGAAGACATATTCATGAAATATTTTCTGAAATTTTCTTCTTATCAATATTACTGGTGTCCTTTCAAATTTAAATATTTCACTGTATTAGTAAAATGTTAAGATGTTATATTAGTAAAATGTGAAAATACACTTCATGAAATATTTTCTGAAATTTTGTTATCATCAATATTATTGATGGCATTTTCTCCACGTCTTACTTGTGATAATTAGTAAATCACTAAGCTTAGAAATAAAATAGCCGTTAACAATCTCATCCTCTCATATTTATTATACTCTTTAAGATAAGAAAAGAAAAGCAATTTAATTATTACATATTTATTGAATTAAAAATCTTTTCTTTGTAACGATGATAAAATTAAAACTCATACATTATTTCCATTTCATATTAATACTTCAAGAATTTCTATTCGCAAAAGAAAAAATCCCTGAGGAAGGATAGATTTAGAAGGAAGTAAATCATTGGAATGTTTGACTGAAATATGATTAATGAGAAATTCAACAACACAATTACGTAACGCCAAGCATTCCGAATTGCACATTTCGAATTCGCATTGATTTTTATTTTTTTTTAAAAAAAAGTGAAAAATTTTCGATGCTTTCGTCTCATCAATCCATGTACTTATCGTTTATAATATCGCTGTGAAATGTTTCATACCATAGCCATGCAACATGCAACGAAATACTATCAAAGTACTTTTAGGCTTAATTCATCAAGTGTTTCTTGAGAGGAACAAAATCATCTAAGCAATGATAAAATTTTTACAAAAAAATTCAACAAAATTTTAAATCAGCGAAAAAAAAAGCAATAAAATAGAAGAGATTGACTTAAGAGAGGAGGTGAAGTGGGCGGAGGAGGAGAAGGAAGCGTAAGCGCAAAACGTAAGCAAGCGGCCGTAGTGCACCTCCAAATAGCTTAAATTTGCTAACGTTATCGTTTTGAACATGCTACGTTGATAAGCATAGGGAAAAGTGAAATTTCATTTATTAATGTTCTTGATGTCACACGTTTGCTAAGGTGGTTGTTGTAGCGTGTGTTGCGTGAAATAGGTTTTTGATTTAATCAAATAACGAATAGTGACGTCAATTTGAAATTGCACAATTGTTCAAAAGTATAATTCGAATCATTTGTATTCTTTTAGTACAGTGTAATCAATTAAATCAATTAACGATCAATTATTGCTTTGATATCAGTTTATTATCATTTATTATAAAATGCTTCTTGCTTGCTATTCACATAGATTGAATGGAATATGAAATTTCAATGTTTGTTGATACTTTTGAAGAGCATGTTACCATTTCACATTTGACCGGATATAATTTTCATGCCATTTCAAAGTTCATTTCAAAAAAAAAGCTAACGTTTGCTTTTCAAAAATAAAATTTGTTAACTTTTCTAAAATGAAATTTGAAAGAGTGTGAAAATTTCACTTTTGCATAGTATCCGTTAACTTGGATAGCAAATAAAACATACTTTAAATTTCGAATGAATGGTTGAAAATGCCGGAAAAGCTAACTATTGGCTTAAAGCGCTAATTGCTTAAATAGTTACAGCACAACATTGAAATAACCGACGCTCTCATTTACCTTCTTTTTTTACCAACTTTTGATATTAGACTATCAGTATTCACAGATATGATTACAAAGGATAAAATATTGTTGCTTTCTGCAATTGTTGCTTTTTAATTTCATTTTATCTCTTTCATCTTTTTACGCAGTCAATTACAATATTAACTTTAGCATATAGCAAATTTGTGGAAGGTATAAACGGCGGTAGACGTTAGAAGGGAAAAAGTCTTGATGAGCAGTAGTGGTGCAACGACAGCATCATGCGTTGACATCAATGATATTATGTCTGCATTCGGTGATTGGACATTAAGGCTCGATGTAAAGGTAATTATTACGCATTAACTAATTGTGGTGTTGAATATTTAATTTTTAAAAACGCTTTGGAACTTTATGATTGCGGTAATTTTAGGTGAAATTAGCAATGAAAAATACTATCTGAGAAGGTGTTTATCTCTTATTTTCTTTCATTCGCTTCTTTTCCTCCATTTTTTCCTCCCACTCTCTCTTCTAACTAATTAGTTCTGATTAATTGCAAACTGTGCAAGTTGATATGAATGGTGAAAAAAACTGAAAGCTTGTCTTTGACACTAATTAATTTGGATGCTTCTCGTAAAGGTAAATGTGATATTACCATCGGAAGAGTGTTTTAGCTTCATTAATAAATTATTCAATTTTGCTTTTTTTAAAAAAAAAATCTTCAGCTGTATTTTTTTACTGAAATTATGCATTGCATCATTTATTTTAGAATAATTTTATAAACTTCCAAATGTTTAAATGAGAAATTAGCAAGTTAAAGTTATTTTAGCAAAATCAACGATTATGAGTTATTATAGTATTTTATTTAATATGCAATTTCTTTTTGTCTTATAATAAATTTTAATTTTTTTGAACTTTCCAATTGCTATTGTTATTATGCAAAAAGCTAGAGCTAAAAAAAATAAGACATACATATCATGTAAATTTATTGAAATTTTCTAAAATTTATCCTTTCATCGCTGTGTTCCATTGTTATTTCAAATGCACCGTCACGATTTGATAGCAATTGGCAAAATTCATATCAAAAAATTGCTTGTCAGTTTCTACTTTTCCACCCAAAATATCTTCTATGATGTATGACCTCATTTAATTGTTTTGTTTTAAAGGCGGCCAAACGGAAGATGAAAGGGAAAAATGAGTCATTTTTTTGATTACAAAAATATTTGTGTGGGTCGTTGAGTGAAATATTTTTAGCTATCTTTCATTTAGCGCCTGAAATTTTTAGTTTTTTTCTCTCCCAATCATGAAATTTTTAAGAAGTAAATTTCATTGAAATTTACAAATTCTCACTTACTATTAACGCAGTTGTGCTATAGCAGAAATATACAAAAAATGCAAATCGATGAAAGAAGGAAAAATCGATATATGTAAATAATTAATTTCATGAAATGAATGTGACATTACCCTTTCTTCCTTTACTCTCTCCCTCTCTCTCTTTTCAATTTACTTTTAAAAGCAGTAGTGTCAAATAGCTTGAACGTGTGCAATAGGTAGTACGTTTGAAAAAAAAGTGAAAAAAAAAGTATATGCAAAATGTCAAGAAAGTTGAAAACAAAGAAAAATTTGGCAAAAAAAAATTGAAATTTTAAAGTATCATTTTTCTTTCTTTTTTTTCAAAAAAAAAATGTTAACTTTTACGAATTATTTTTATGAATTTTTGTAGCTTTTCAACGTTTGCTTTCGTTGCTTTTGTTGCAGCATTGCTTTCGTACAATTAGTATTTTAGCAAGTAAAGAGAAAGAAAGGGAATAAATTTTTAATTCAAAAAATAATTTTAATTATCACTTACTAGGAAGAGTGATGAATTTCTTACGCACTTTATTTTAAAACAAATATATCTTTGCAATTTTAGTTGAACTTTTCTTTTTGGGAAAAAATATTTCAATCTTTTTTCGTACTTTCATTCTTTTTCACAACTTTGCACATTTCCTATTCATTTGCGGCTAAAGCAATTAAGCAAAAATTGATGATTAATTTACACTTTTTTTTAAAATCCACTTATATTTTCTATAAATTTCAGTTTTTTTCCATCCATTGCTTTCCTAAGCAAGTGGAAAATATAGCTCCCCGTACGTGCATATTATTAAAATTTCATGCACGTCAAATTGTTGCAGCGCGTGTAATTTGGTGCTCACCTTATTTCAGTCTAGCTAAACTAACTTTTTCTTTTGAGAAGTGCATTGCATAGAATGATAACTACTCGTTGATCACTTGTGATAAGTGTAGTTGTTGATTGGTAGAAAGTTTTTATTTTCACCAAAATGTTATAGTTGGTATTTTTGAAGAAACCAAATTTATCTTTTTATTTGGAATTAACGAGTGAAGTAGGACAGAATGGAATTGAGAGAGAGAGAGAGAGAGAGAAGGAGAAAGAGAGGAGGAAAGAGGGAAATGGTTGAAATTATTGAGTGATTAAAGAAAATGTTTGAAATGAACTGTTTTCATTCACTCATACTGCCTATTAAGTTTGATTGCCATTCTTTTCTTCCTTCCCAAGAGATTTGCAGCAAAGAACCAAAAAAAAAAAAAAAAAAACGCAATGTGCTAAAACGATTGCGCAAAGGAGCCATTCCACGCTACGATCTTTAATCACTTCAATTTGAATTTTTCTAAAACGAAAAAAAAGCAATGGAAATGAGTGCTTGACTTATATTTTTAGTGAAATTATTGAAAGTGTGTATGTGTGTGTGTGTGTGTGTCTGTGTGTGTGTGTGTGTGTGTGTGTGTGTGTGTGTGTGTGTGTGTGTGTGTGTGTGTGTGTGTGTGTGTGTGTGTAGTATACGTGTGTAAGTTTGGAAAAATAATTTCAAATGAAAGCAAATTATAAGAAGGCAAAAATTAAAATTACCTGCTACTTAACAAAATTATCAATTGCTATAGGTAGCGTAACGTTTACGTAGAAAAAGTTGTTTTGCAGTAGAAAAAACAAAACGAATATTAATTTTTTACAAATTAATTATGGAAAGAACGAATTCGTGTCAAGCAAATTTATTTTTATTTTTTGTGAAGAGCTCTTTCTTAACCTTTTTTTTGTGATTAGTTCAATTTTAAAAAAGAAGGCGAAAAAAAAGCAGCGAAAACGAACAAAAGTTTCGAAGTTTAAGGCAATCAAATAAATTTGAATGCTTTCAAAAGGCAAATTTCACTTTCGTTTTTTCGTCTTTTTTGTATGTTTTTTTTTTATTGCTGAAGAAATAAACATATATGATTGATTTTTCTGAATGTGTTCAGAGAGAAAGGGAGAAGGGAGAGAGAGGTAAAGGAGAACGAAGACTGACCTCAATGTTCATTAGCACATTCTTTCTTCAACAAAAATTATTCATATTATTAATTATAATGAAAGGATTGTAGTGAACGAAATGAATCATTAAAATTTCATTTGTAATTTGACGGTTATTTCAATGAAATTAGATTTCGAAGCGTTCTGAAATTTTCAATTGGATCTTTTTTGTAATTTCTCTTTTTTTCTGTTTTTTTTTAAAGAAAATCGTTCCGTAATGTTATTCATTCCTTTTTTTGATTTGTAAGAACGTAATTTTAAATTTTCGTTATTTGGATAATTTTTTGAAATTAACCATTAATTTTTTGCAAAGTTGTACGAAACATAAAATTTTGGATTCGCTAAACGATTTGCTGAATAAATCAATTATTCGATTGAAAAATTTCACATTTTAATTTTATCACTGTAAAATTCACTGAAATAGAAATTAAATTCAATTATAACACTTATGGAAAAAACATAAGGGTAAGTTGAAATTAATTTTTGACGCAGAATTAAAAAGTGAATAGAGACAACGAGGAACAGACAATGAATTCATGGAATCGAAATGATCAAATGAATTTCCAATTTAAATTTAATGATACGGGTGATTAATCAGCTATTTTCAGCTCTTTTATTCCACACTTTATGCGATAATATTCGTCGTTGGATTGACCGGAAATGGTTTACTCATTAGAAGTTTAGCGAAGCGAAAACGAATTTCAGTTCCGAACATTTTTCTTATTAATTTAGCCATTTCTGATTTGGTTAGTGGTCATGCATTTTGCTCCTTCAGTAATTGAATATAAATAGTAAAGAGAAAAGCACAAAATTTCATTTGAAAAATGTGCAAAATATAATGAAATAAAAAAAGGAAGAAATGGGAGAATAAAATTTGAGAAAAATTGTTTCATTACAAATTAGTAAGGAAGTTAAAACGGTTTTTTTTCTTTTCCTTCTAAAAAACCATTCACTGTCAAATATTAATTTAAAAATATTTGAAAATTTATTTCCTTTACAACAAATATTTTTTTCCTTTTTGGGATAAGCAAAATTTGTTTCATTTCACAATTTTTAGGACGAAAATCTTTCAATCTTACACAAATTTGCCTCTCTCATTTAATTGCATTTGCGTATTTGCTGCATTGAAAATTGTTTTGCATATTTTAATATGTTTATTATTTGAGCATTAACGAAAAAAAAGTGATAAATTCACGTGTTTACACGCATGCACGACGCACCCAAATATCTTTCCACGCGCCAGATACTTGACCGACCATTCAATCGAAAATGCAATATCTCAATTATTAGGAAGCAAAGTGGCACTTGTTTTGGGTCAATCAAATATAATAACGTGAAATTTCAATGATTTAAGTGCATGTGAATTTGTCACTAACAGAACTTTTGACGAAATTTGCAATGATTGCCAAATTCGTGCAATGTTGTTATGACGTAGCCTAAAACAGAAATGCGTGGCCTAAAACAGAAATGCGTGAGGGATCAGTGATAATCTCTCTGTTAGTGAAGGATGAAATAAATGGTAACAAAAAAAAAACTAATCAAAAATGTAAAGAAATAGCAAAAGCAAAAATGAGTGCGACAAAAATGTTATGCGTTTTACGACTTCTTTACTAATTTTGAATTTGAAAAAAAAATGTTTTCTTTTGAACATCGCATTTAAATTAAAAAAAAAGACGAAGTGCACAGAAATAAAAAGCAAAAAAAAATGGTACGAAAATTTTAGCAAAATAAGCATGCTCTTTTACTATTTGAATTTTCAGAAGTTATTTTTGTGCGATTAGGGAGAATTTATTTTTCTTCAGAAATTTTTTCATTTCTCACTTTAAACATTTTATTGAATATATTTTGAAACTGAACGTGTTTTATGATTTGATTGTAATGTGCGTGAAATGCAATGCAGTAAAATTTGTTTTTTTTTAATATACATGAAATATCTTCAATATGTATTTTAATGATAAATTAAATGAGTTCTCAGCTTTCATGTATTATTGAAGTAAATTTTAGACACATATTTCGTACGATTTCAGATATTTTAATTAATTTATTACAGTTATTATGCATAACAGCACTTCCAATAACGCCAGTATTAGCGTTTGTGAAACGTTGGCTGTTTGGTTCGTTGTTATGTAAATTAATACCATTATCTCAAGGAATTTCTGGTAACTTCTCAATTTCTTTCATTCCTCTTTTTCATTTTAGTAATTTTACCATTTAAGTAAGGTGAAGTAAATTTTAAAAAAAATTGAAAACTTTTCATGCTAACTACTATTTGCTACTATTTGAACAATTCAAAAGTGTAGTTTCATTTTTGTAGGTTTATTCAAAAGTTACAATTGAGATATATTTTTAATTGTTAAAATTTTAAAAATGCTATTGCTTAAGTAGAAACTAAAAAATAGTTTGACTCTCTTCCTTTTCCTCCCTCTAATTAACAAAAATTTCAGTTTTAATTTCAAGTTATTGTTTGTGTTTCATTGCTGTTGATCGCTATCGTAATATTGTCATGCCAACTCGTGAGCCATGGACAACGTACCATGCATACTCATTAACGGCAATATCATGGCTTACATCAGCTACCGTTTCCCTACCACTTTTTGTCACACAACAATTGCAACCATTGGCGCTTGAAAATACAACACTTTGTGGTTATGTAAATTAATTTTTAATCTTCAAATAGAAATATTCAAAAATTACAAAAAGTTTGTTGCTGAGTAAATTAATTTTTTAATTTTACAATAGAAATTTCGAGAATTATGAAAAAATCATGATCATGCATATTATTTTTTTTAATTTTGAAATTAAATTTTTTGAAAATTTCATATTTTTTAATTTGAAATTAAGGTTTAAAAATGTTAATTGGTTTAATTTATGTAATGTATACTCCTTGTTCATCGCTATTTAAATGATTAGCTGAAATGATGATAGCAAAAAGAAGCATTTGCGTGATACTTATGTAAGCATTATGTAATCATTTATTTTTAAAATTCAAGTTAATGCCTTCTGTTTTGTGTGCTTTATGTTAGTTAGTTAATTTTGAAAACTTTTGAGGAAATTTTAAAATGATTGCACATTTTTGATTTTCAGTTTTGTGGTGAATATAACTGGCCAGCTGATAATCGTGTAAAACTAATTTACGGCTCAATGCTCCTTGTTTGTCAGTACCTCATTCCGGCAGCCATTATGACATTTTGCTATTGGAAAATTTTACAAAAGGTTGCGAGAAATTTTGTTTCATTTTAAAATTTTAGGTAGACAAGTTATTTGAAAAGAAAGGAACATATTTGACTCAATTTTATTTATTTAAAAGTAGGAAAAATCTTTCTTTTTTTTTGCCTAATATTTTCATTGACATGTTTCCTTTGTTTGAAATATTTCAATATTTAGATATGCAAATGTTGATATTTCATTTCAAAAAAAAGTTAGTTATAGAAATGAATGCTATCATCATCATCATCATCATCATCATTTGCATTGAATCATTTATCACTGCTTTCATTAGTTGCTATCATATGTTTGTTGTTAATGAGTTAATGAGCATAAGCAGGGAGAAAGAATCCATTCTAATTTTTGTATTGTCAGGAAAAAAAAAATTGTCAATCATTTAATGGAACGGAGTAATGTGTTAATTGCTGAGGGAGAAGAAAATGTTTAGTTGAAATGATTTCATTGAATTTACCGTAATAGGTTCGAGCTGATTGGATTGTAGCTGAACATTCGATGCTAACTGCAGCTCAGCAAGCTCAAACAGCTATCCGTAAACGACGGGTGATGTACATACTGATATTAATGGTGGTGGTCTTTATGGCATCATGGCTTCCACTGACCATTGTAAATATTTTCCGTGATTTTGGAATTGGTAAAAATTTACGCGTTCTTTTTCTCTTTGTTTTTTTTAGCAAAAAAAGAACAATTCAACTTTTTTAAATGTTTACTTTTTTTTCCACGCTTTGCTTTTTTGTTTTCATTTTGGAATGGCTAAAATAATTTTAACAAAAAGAGGAAAGGCGATGATTAATAGATGAAAAAAAATTTCTGTTTGCAAAAGAGAAAAACAATGGGAAATTTGAAAAGCGATCATTGAAGCTAACATTGATCTTGTTAATTCGGGAGATTTTTTAATTAATTCTATGCCGCTTGAGAAAAATTACTAATTAGATTTCAATTCAGTTACTGCGATTTTGAATTAATTACACAACAATATCGATTACGTATGTGCTAATTTTGATGAGTAAATACATGCATGAATTTTGTTTGGAAAAATATTTTAGCTATTGAAGCATTTAGAAATAGTTGGTTTTGGTTTCGCAAAATTTTTATAAATTTTTCATACATTTCACAACAAATTGACAGAATGTGAAAAGAATAGGAGGCATTTTCGTTTGATATTTTACAGCTAAAAATTTAAGAAAAATAAATTTGTTTTTCAAAGCAAAACATATTAGCTTCAAAGTTATAAAATGTTGAAAGCATTTTTTTCTCTTTTAAGCTGTTTGCCAAGAGTTTTTCATTGTTTTGGACCGAATGTTTAAGCATTGAAAGAAAAAATAAAGTGAAATAAGGATGAGCGTAATTCAATTTCGTTTTGATTTAAATTTAGTATAATTTAAAAATTAATTGACTTGCAAGGAAGTTCTCTAACTCATAATTGTTGCAGGAGCATTTTTGGACATGCAAATGTATTTCAAATTGCTCAATGTTCATGTGATTGCAATGACTTCAATTGTTTGGAATCCATTATTGTATTTTTGGATGAGTAAGGTTAGCTTTTAACTTTGCAACAAAAAAGAAATTCTTGAAATATTTCATCTTTCGTTTAACTCCCTGAAATGGTGGAGCTTTTGTTCCTTATTTTTTTTGCAAAAAATTGATGTGAAAGAAGAAGTGAATGTTCAGTGCGATTTAAAAAGCAAAAATAAAAAATCTAATATGAGCTAAGGTAGGTTGAGTTTTTGAGGTCTCACATACAGTAGCGGGAAAGTAGTGCCAATCAACTAGCACTACTATTTTTCAACTAATGTGCTAACTTTTGTTCATCGATAATTAATCACTGTTAATTAATGAAAGAAGAAAACAAACACGAAGCAAACGAAACTAATCAATTTGTTTCAATTTGCTTGATTAATTCGTTTAAATTCCTCAGTTATTGCTTCCATTTTTCTATTTATTGTTTTAAACTATCAGTTTATCACTTATCAACATAGAGGCTGAGAAAGCGGGAGGGAGTGTGATAATGAAAATTAAGCTAAATTTTTGAATAAACATTTAGCTATAGCTAAATTTCTCCCACTATTTTTCTTTTCGCTTTTTCGTTGCAATTTCATTTTCATTTTCATTTGCATATTTCACTATCACTCATTTTTTTTTTGCTTATCAAATATTTCTAATTGTAATTTGTGTAATTGGTTTTGCTATTTATTATTAGTATATTCATTCTTTCATCTATGATATTATTCAACTATTATTTTCAATTATTTCAATTTCAATAATTCTATTTTAACTGAGCATCTATCTGTTGTTGCCTTCCTGCAAATACTGAATTTCCTTTTATCTCAATATTTCAACGAGGATTTTGTAGCGGCATCGAAAAGCATTTAAAGGGGATATGATCGGAGCGGGTAACAACAACAGCTATCGTCGAAGCACTGAAATGCCATTGACGAAACGATTTCTGGTGCGACGTTCATCGCACACGCAATCTCGCAGTAATCATCCGTACGATCAAAATCATAGGCATTATAGGTATTACTTAGGCATTACTTTTATAACGATCAGGTGGGAGAGGAGAAAAAAGCCTAACTTTTCGTTTCTCTCAAGTCAATCATATTGCTAGGCGAAGAAAAGTAACATTGAACTTTTTTGGGAAATTTCACAATTTCCTCGTCAAATTATTTCATTTACTTAATTTTTGAAAAAAAAAAACATTCTAAATGTACGTATTATGAAAGAAACGAAAGGGAAAAGCAAATATGCTTTTACACTCAATTTGATATACCATTATCATACATTACGGCAAAAAAATTTTCATTTGAAAAAATTAGTGGGAAATTAAAAAATTTTTTAAATACTATTTTCTAATGCATCTCTAAACACATTTGATAAAATCATTACAGTATAAATTATAGATAGGAATTATTGCAAAAATCGTTTTTTTTTCTTTTAGTTTTTCATTTTTTATAAAAATAAACATCTGAAATCTAAATTTAAAAATGATTTGCCACATATAAAAGATGAATTAATAAGTTAGGAATGTATTTGAAATGAATATCAAGCATTTAAGACTGAATATGCAATTGTTTTGATGAAAATTACCCTTTGTACTTCCATTTCATTCATTACACTAACGCCGCAGCGACAATTTGCGCCGCTGTACAACTGAAATAAGCAAACTCCCTCATTTCTACACCTAAAATCAATGAGCAAAATTAAACAGCTTCACTCATCGATAATTAGCTCAATTTTTTTACAAAGTGAATTTGCTAGGCGCGAAATAAGTGATGAAATGTGAAACTGCAAGTCAATATTTCCTTCTTTGCTTCTTTTTTGCTCTAAAATTAACTGTTTTAATAATTATTTGTGCAACAGTTTTACTAACATTTATGCTTCACTGAAATTAACCTAACCACTGATCGATAGCAGTTGCAATTGTGAGAATTCATTTAATTTTAAAATGAAAACACTCCTGCATATGATCATTTTCAGACGTGGTACTTTACACGATCCGGCGTGCACTACTGCTGAAAGAGACTTTGCATATATGTATGCTAATTGCTTCCTTCTGGTACCACTGCTACCAATTTATCAAGCTTCATTGAACCAGAAAACTCAATTAACGACAAGTATAAAACAGTCAGATTAATGCTAAAGCAAAAAAAAAAAACGAAAAGTTCAAATATCCGTACAGGCAGGCCTGAAATTACGTGCAAAAATTGTCGGAGAGCCTTAAAAGGAGGTAAATAAAGCGACAAACGAAGAAGCCTATTGTGAAAAATTCCTGTTGTTTTAGCGTATGTTCAAAACATTTATGTTATGACGCTTTGAAATATGCTCAATTTTAATTTCGTCTTTTCCTCTTTTTCTCTGTCTCTCCACATTTTCCGAGAGAGTCTCAAATGCGTGCATTGTTTTTCCTCTTTTTTTTTGCGTAATTTTTCAATGATATGAAAAAAATAAAGTTGAAATAAAACTTCCATTTATGTCCTTATGCACAAGTAGAATACACAACTAAATCATTTAATCACAAAATTACTTCACGTGAAATTTACGTGAAACACAATGAATGTTAGCGCACACTATTACGTGTATATGTATGTGTGTGTGTGTGTGTGTGTGTGTGTGTTTGTGTGTGTGTGGTGTGTGTGTGTGTGTGTGTTAAACAAATTGTTATAACTAATTGATCCCATATTAGTTCTTAAATCTGAACTAAATTTAATAAAAACGTATGTTAATGTCGTTGATAACACCGTTAGCTAAATTTATGTAAAATTTACGAATACAATTTCACATCAAATCAAACAGATTTGCTACAAAATATTAACAATTGAAATTCAAAACGGAAAAATTTTGTTTTAATCTTAAAAATGCAAAAATGTTTGAGAACAAAAACATTTTAATGTAGGAAAAGGAGGAGGTAATACTAGAATTTTTTTTTCATTCTTTTCACTCTTAACATTTCCTATTTTCTTCAATAAAAATATTTCACAAAGAAGGAACTATTTTACAAAAATGAAAGGTGGAAAGAAAGAAAGGGAGGAACAAGAGAGAGAGAGAGAGAGAGAGAGAGAGAGAGAGAGAGGGAGAGAGAGAGAGAGAGGAAAACATAATTGTTTGAATTATTTTTCGTCATTTCAATCATTTTAACGAATCATTTTCCTTGCGCTTTTCACTGCTAACAAATTTAATGCGTTAATTGAAGAATATGTTTAAATTGCGGAAAGCTTTCCTCGCAATTCCAATGATAGCATTAGCTATCGGACAGAATCCACTCATTCTCTCCGTTACGTGTAGAAATTACGGAAAAGTATTACTGCGCGGTCAGCTGGATGATTGTGTGCCGGAAAATTTTCGTTGCTTCCTGAGAAATCCAATTGTTGTCAACTTAACCGAACTTGTTTGCATTATGGATAATGAAAATGCAGCAAGCAAACCACCACTGGTAACTTGTATTAAAAGAAATTTCAACTTATAATTCAAATTGAACTCGTAAAAATTAAATGCTTATAAAATTTTGAAAATTATGCAATTTTTACACCGCAACATTTGTTACTGTTATTATTATTATTATTATTATTGTTGTTGTTGTTGTTGTTGTTGTTGTTGTTGTTGGAAATATTGCAACATTTCATGTCATTTAAAAGTGGATGAGTTACATTATTAAGTAGACTCTAAAAATAGTTTAGGCATTATAATTTGTCTAATACATTGAAATTAAATTTCAAATTGCAAAATAACAAATATTGAGTAAATAAAACTGTAGGTTCAAAGACCAATTTCCATAAATTTCAATAAAGGTAAAAAACGGTCACTAAAAAAAAGAAAGTAAATGAAACTTAGAGAAGTGTAGAAAAGAGAGAAAAGGAATGAATTTAATAAAAAAAATACAATAAAATACAAAAAAAACTGACATGACAGAGTGAAAAAAAAGCAAAACGAAATTAATCAATGATCTTAATTAGTAAATAATTACAGTAATTACAGGTAACGTGTATTGCGATAATTACAGCATAATTACAGGTATCATGTATTGTGACCGGAAATGTTCCACTGATGAAAGAGAAATGTTCGGAGGAGGGCGACTGTCATTCCGTAACAGTTTCATGTCCAATTGCTAAACAATTAGATAATGATATTATCAGTGATAATAATGTGATAGAGCAGGAGCAGAATATTATTGCCGAAAAAGCGCTACCACATCCGCCGCTTCTATCAGTGCCTGCACCAGAAGGTTAGTCAGTAATTTTTAAAATTTAAATCTTTCTAAGTCATTTTCAAAATGGGAAAAAGCAACAGATTAAAAATTAACAATAGCAAGAAGAGGGAAAAAATAAATTAACAAAGAACATGATTAATAAGAGAAGAAGAAAATTACAAATTCAACAATAAAGAAAAAGGATTTCAGATAGCTCACGATCGTGCTTCTTCTTTAGCGATAACAAAACTACAGGAATAGATGAGAGTAGTAGAAGTAATGGTGGTGGCGGTGATGGTGGTGGTGGTGGCGGTGTTGGTGGTGGCGGTGTTGGTGGTGGTAGTGGTGGTGGTGGTAGTGGTGGTGGTGGTGGTGGTGGTGGTGGTGGTACAGGTGGTAATTGGAAATCTTGCATGCCAATTGATGCAGTTTGTCGTATGGTTGAAATGACAACAGTTGGCAAATCAACTGTTGCATGTACCGTTCAGAAGAATGAAAAATTAGTTAAATGAATTGAATTGAATTAAATTCAATTTTTCATTATTTAAATGAAGGAAAGAGAAAGATAATAGATAACTTTTTTTTCTTTTGATAGAAATGAAACAATTTTGATGCGATTATTTGCTCACATTTTTTTTCCTTTTACTACTTAAATCCTTTTTTTTTTGTTCTTTTTGGTTTTACAAGAAAAAAAAGGAGCAAAGATTAAAAAAGGAAAAGCTCCCTCAATCAACTAGATGTCTTTTTTTTTGTTTTTGCTTTTTCCTGTAATATTTTTCATGAAAATTTTTTCCTCAGCATGAATGCTTGATAATCTGGGAAACAGATAGACAGCGATGTCATGATTCGAACTGTTTAAGCATACACTTAAATTGTCCAGTATTGGATGAATATGAAATGGTTTTGCCAATTCAAAAAAGTAGAACAGGTTAGCTAGCTAGTTTTAATAAACCTTTCTCTCACACTCTCTTTCTCTCTCTCTCTTTCTATGTTTTTATGCTAAATTTGAGGAAGCAAAAGCTATAAAGTTTAACATTTCAAAAATGTTTAATAGAGTACAGAAATTAATTTTAATTTCCTAACATGAAATTAGTAAATTTTGAGAAATATTGCCATTAATTTGCAAAAAAAAAACAAGATTGATTCATTTGGTTAAAAATTTAAAGTAGCCCATTTGAAGTAATCAATTTAGCAATAATTGATTAATAGTTAATTATAGTTGATGTATTGAACAAACCATTGTCAAAGGGCAATTTTGCTAAAAAAAAATTTGCAAAATGTAATAAAAGAATATCGATCATCATTGCCATTTTCAATAATTTCCAGGTGCTCTTGGTCTAGTATTATCATTGGCGTTCTTTACTGGTGTAATTGCCGCCTGCATTGGAAGTTACTTTCAACAAGTATGCTTGAAAACGACAAATATCGGAAATGATGAAAACGATGATATTAAATATTGTGGTAATAGCATCTATCCCTCCTCATACACTTACAATAAGTAAACAAATAAGCGACAAAATGTTAAAATTCATTTTAGTAAATTGTTGTGATAATATTGTAAATGAAAAGGTTAGATGGATGAGATGGACAATAATAATTTTGTGTTTGTTCAACGATGCCAGATGAAAGAATGTGAAGGAAATAATCATAAATTTTAGAATGCATACTTTTTGCATTAAATTAAACAACACTCACTTCCTGTCTCTCTCTCTCTCTCTCTCTCTCTCTCTCGAATGTGCTGTTGCCGTTGTTGCTATCTGTTGTAGACAGGAAAGTATTAATCAACATCGTTGTCATAGCAAACTTTTGTACTGCAAGAATGCATGTTTGCATTGGAAGCATTATATTCTTATCATAATTCCTATCATCTACTGATATCATTGAACTAATGCCTATATCGTTCACTGATACACTTTATACCAGCAACATAAAATAACACACGTCATTTGCGCACGTACAGTACGTAACCTCAATTTATCCAACTTTCGTTTTATATTTTAGTATTGTAGTGTAATTTAAGAAAGAGTAAGTATAATTTGTGTAAATATTTTGTCTGGCTTATTTACATCCGAATTTCAAATTGAAAAATCCTACGATGTCTTTTTCCTTCCTTTTTTTTTAAAAAAAAATCATTGATAGATATATCTCATATCTATAATTATTGATAATGAATTTTTGCTCATTACTTCTCTGCTAGATAGTGTCTGTAATTTGATTTAAAAAAAAAAAAAAAATCAATCGTCTTGGACAAATGATGATAAATTCGTTTCTCATTTGATTATATAAAACAATATTTTATGCAAAAGCGAAATTTTCGTAAAATGCAAAATTCAATTTTAAAAACTTTAATCGTTCATGAAATTTTTAATGCATTGCTTGATAAGAATACGATATTATTACATTATTGTAACAATGATGATAGTAGATGTCGTTCATCGAACGCATATTAAATGATAATCGATAAGAAAAAAAAAACATTAAGAGAAGGAAAAAAGATGAAGAGAAAATGAAAACATACTAATTTCAAAAGAAAAAAAATGTGATATAAAACAATTTTTCGCATGTTAGAGCACTTTAATAAACAAATGAATTAGCAGCGACAGATAATTAAGCTAGCAAACATTCGTTAAACTTTCATTTCTGTTAAGGACAGATAATGAATTGTTTTCATTTGTGCAAAATTGTGCAGTAAAAAAAATTAAATTCCACAATGAAGCACAAACAATTGTAAAAGAAGGATGAAAGTAGCTCTTTCTATTTCTTTTTGGATAATAATAACTGACCATAATATTATTGTCCAGATCTTTCAAAAATTTCCAACTAATAGGTCAGGGATAGTCCTATTTATTCATTACCTGAAAAATTCACTAACAAGAATTCGACAGTAAATTGAAATTGATAATATTCTTCTCCTTTTATTTCCAGTACATTCCTCAACTAATTTGATTGATTAATTACTGTAACGTAGAGCTGATGCCATTCATCATTTTAGCAGTGCCAATTTAGAATTTTTTTTTGTTTTCCAACATGAATTCTTGCTAATACCCTGCGTGAAATTGATTGTTTTACAATTATTCGAAACAATTTTACGAGCATATTCATGCTAATTAATACAATAGTTAACAAATGAAAGAAAAAGGTAGGCAGTGAAAGAAAACAAAATGCAATTACATTTAGGAGATCGCTTGGCAGTATTTTTTTCAAGGATAATTTGTTTTTTTTTTTTTGAAAAATTAAACTAAATGAAATAATAGAATTTAATCGTGCTAAAATTTTCATCGTTTATTTATCAATACGCTTAGCGATCGATACTGATATAACAAAGATGTTGTAACTGATTGATTGGTAAGAAAAAGTGTAGTGATAATTGTGATAATCATCGTAGAACAACAACTATTTTATCGATGAGGTTGCATGTGTCTAAAAAAAAAGGTAGAAAAAGAAACGATATTCGCAAATATATTTCAACAATAACATCGACCTTACAATTTAATATTTCAAAAATTGAAGTCGATAAATTCCATGCTGATAGGCACTAAAGGATAGCAAAAAATTTTGCATATATGAATAATGATGATAATAGCAATAACAACGACTGATATATATGATTAAATGATGAAGAAAGGAAGTGTGATGATATTCACAGTGATGTTTTTTTTTTCTTTTTGTTTTAACCAAAAAGATTACAGTAGCAAATTAGTAATTGTAGTCATTTTGGATTGTTTCAAGTTAATTTTTCTAACACAAAAACATTCATATTTTTCATGCTAATTAATCGATCATAATTTATAGCTTTTAAAACATACATTTTACCTATAATATTAGTAATTTAATTAAAAATAAATTTTCAAAAAAAAAAATGTTATAGAGGTGGTGGACCATGAACGTAATCTAAATGTAGTCCTAATGTTGTTCGCCATGGTACCTGTGATGAGGTAGCAAACCAGGCTGTCAGTGCTACAATTACGGCAACAACAAACAACATTTTAATGGACCAATTATTAATAGTGGCGCTTTTGTCCTTGCAACTCTGCTCTTCTATTGTTGTCATCGTTTTTGCACTATTTTTTAAATGCACTCGTCGCTTCCTGCTACGTACTAATGTTGCTTTATCGGCGTTTTTTGCATGACCCATTTCCTTTTCAAATCTAAAGGTAATAATAATTTACGGTGAATGTAATTAATATAGTAAGTAGTTACAATATGAAAATTTCATATTGAAATGATCTCATTAGTATTACAAATAATTTCAACAATATCTTATTGAAATAATATCTCATTGTGGTATTAAAGAATTAGTTGTAAAATATTCCCATTTAATGATCATTAAATTTTCATATCATTAAAATATAGTTTAAATTCATTCGCGAAAATTTCATAACAAAGATCAAATCGATACGACACCTCGTTTTCAGCTGTATTAGTGCATTGGAGTATAAAGCAAGTTCAGAAGTGAAATCGATCAACGGTGGTCGAGCGGAGGAACGATTGTGAAGTGATGCTAAATTACAACTTAGATAGTTACACGCTGTTTCCAATCGATTCATTCGTTCCTGACATAATTCCAATTCGGAACATATTTGCTGAAAATGAAATACCTAAACAATCAGTTTAAAACTACTTCAACAGAAAAAAAACAAACAAATTCTATTTTTTTAAAGAAAAAAATAGTCGAAAAGATATTGCTTCTTCATATAGCTCCTTAACATGTGAATAATGTCATAAAGTATCACTTATAATTTCATAAAAACAATGAAAAAATTTTTCAAATTTTACTTTAAAATTCAACATATATATAAAAGTTGTCGTGTTTCGTAGAATGGACTCATAAAGCTCCTATTATTTACTCTTGAATATATATTTTTTCTCAAATTATATTAATTTAAATTTACGTTTGAAATTTCATAAGAAAGATGAAAGGGATGCGAAATTAAGTTTTCAGCTCATCGATAATTCTCACGAAAGCATTGCATACAATAACTAATTTATCATTATGATAAAATATAAATTTTTTTAAAGTTTAAAAAATTCTACAATTTTATCAGCGTTAACCTCCGAGTTATCAGTTCCTTTACGAAGATCGGCAAGATCACTCTCAATGGTTCGCATCATCATTTGAATAATTTGTTGCGTTTCGGACCAATCATTCCATTCATCTCGAATTGCTTCAATTTGTGTCATTAATTGTTCCACTCGTTCCACCGCTTCCTTATATCCTCGACACAATGGTTCAAACTCTCCCAGCAAATTTGCTAAGTCACCAGAAAATGAATCAGAACTTAATAAACTCTGCAATTCCTTCTGCTCCTCCAGCAAACGTTTATGAATATCCTGAAAATTTTCTGTTTCTCAATTTCACCTTTTCCATCTTTAATTAATTTTTGTTTCTGTTTGTCTCTATGTCCCACGCGCTCTCTCTCTCTCTCTTTCACTTTCCCATTCATTTACCATTTATCATTTATTATTATTATTATTATTATTATTATTATTATTATTATTATTATTATTATTATTATTATTATTATTATTATTATTATTATTATTATTATTATTATTATTATTATTATTATTATTATTATTATTATTATTATTATTATTATTATTATTATTATTATTATTATTATTATTATTATTATTATTATTATTATTATTATTATTATTATTATTATTATTATTATTATTATTATTATTATTATTATTATTATTATTATTATTATTATTATTATTATTATTATTATTATTATTATTATTATTATTATTATTATTATTATTATTATTATTATTATTATTATTATTATTATTATTATTATTATTATTATTATTATTATTATTATTATTATTATTATTATTATTATTATTATTATTATTATTATTATTATTATTATTATTATTATTATTATTATTATTATTATTATTATTATTATTAATTTCTTCCATAAAAATATCAAAATATTTACCTTATTTTTTTTCTCCAAAACAAAAATTCCTAGAATTAATATCGCGGTGTAGGAAAAAGAGAAGAAAGGAAATAGAAATTACATTGAATATTTTAAGAGTGCTAACAACGTCGCTCAACGATTTGATCGATGATAGCTTTGAGAGCGATGAGTGGAAATCACCACCATCGTCCGGCTGAATCAATTTCAGCGACGACGCAAACTTTTCCATTTTTGATAAAATTGTTGGCAATGGTGATTGTTGCGGTTGTGATTGAATGAATTTCGTGCTGTTGCCAGTTGCATTGCCGTTATTTGCTATTGGCGCATTACGTAAGTCAGATTCGGAGAAATGTCGAGCTTTTGATAAATTTAACAATTTGCTCAAAAGCGGTATTGTCCTTGCTTTTACCAATTCTAATTTCTCATTAACACTTGAATCCTGCAAAAAAAAAGCAAAAAATTCCTATTCTAAAATAGCCAATGTGTAAAATAAACCTTTTTTTTCTTTCCTTTTCTTCTCTCACTTCCTCTAGATGGAAATTTTATCAATTTCAAAATGTTAAAATTAGCAAAAATATATAAGAAAGAGAAAGAAGCAATTGAATTTAAAAGAAAATTAACGAAACCAAAATTACAATAAACTTGCATTTACGAGCAAAATAAAATGATCCTAAAATCATAAATGGTAGTAATATTTGGTATAAAATTAAAATTTAAATTGCATTTTATTTTGCAATCATTTATGACAGAATGATAACGCTCATATCAAAAATCCTTTTCCACTAATATTTAATGACACGTGCACACACACATCACATATGCATATTTGATAGGTCAGAGAGGAAATAACAGGTTTACAAACCTAACCATTTTAATTTCCTCCATCATCGATTATCAGTGGAATACATATGGTAGTATTATCGCCTAGCAACCACAAAACTGTTGTTGCAACAGGAATTGAATTTCCTGCTAATTACCGGCTAACTACCAGAATTGAGGTATTGCTCATGTTCGTGGTAGGTAAGATTAAAGCTGAGACTAAAGGTAGGTAAGACTTACCGAGTGCTTCTTTCGTATGCATTTTCCTGTAACAGCAGCTACCGGTCGCGTTGCTTTTTCACGTTTTGCCATCATCGTTTCATCCTACAAGTGAAACAATGCATTAATTGAACAGGAAATTAACAAATTAAACCAATCAATGAAAAAGAATAAGTCACAGAATGTCTATCTATTTCAATCGATCTCATATTATATTAAAATTATGAAATACAAATTTTTACTAAAACAAAATCAAAAAAAAACAATAAATGAGAAGATAATGATAGATCATCGCAAATTCCATTAACTATTATTTGAGACTAATAGCTACTAATTAGATAATTAAAATTATACAAAAAAATTGAAATTAAAAAAAATAACGAATAGCAGTATATTTAACATGAATTGAAAGTAAGCAAGAAAAAAACAAAATTAATAAGAAAACTTACTGTAATGCATGACTTATGATTGGATGAATCTAAGTGAACAGGAAATGACGAATTAGAGTTACCAAGTTGCATGTAAAAATCATCCTCAATAGTCAGTACAGATATATCCTCACCACTCTCCTCATCATCCCACTCATTCTCCTCTTTCACCGGTGGCTAAAAATATTTTCAAATTAATTTATGCAAGAAATTACAGAGAGCTAGCGGAAATAGCATTGCATTTCTCGTCTAGGACAATAGATAGCTTATTGAAATTATAGGAAAATTTTGAAGAAATTAGTTAATTGAGAGTGGAAAACATTGAACAAATGGGAAAAGAGAGGAGGAAAAGGGAGAATTAATATCTGAGCAATGATAACCTAATTTATCACTTCATGAATGTTACCACTTCGTGAAATAATTGCAAACATTTGCAATTAATTAATTTTAAGAGAAGTTTTGGGAGAAAAAATTAATTACAAGAAAATGTATTTTTAATTTAAATAAATAAATTGGATATGAAATCCATTCAGTAATTAATATCAAGCATTGCGCAAAAAGAACCAAAAGATGTTAATTTGATTTTAAATGCACTACTAAATCCGTAATCATATCTTGCTATCGTTTTTTTAGCTTTTTTTTTAAAGAATATTGAATTAAAATTATTCATTTTTTTTCATCGGTGTTTTAATTATAATTATTTTCATTCACAAAAAAAAACAGGTATTAACCTGTTACTGTGTGAACATCATTAAAAAAAACAATTATTAAAAAAAATTACATATGAAAAAGATTAAATAACTTTATGCCCGGAGAATTATTTTAACAAATGAATCAATTATACTTCATTTAATTCATTTATTAATTAGGTTTTTCATTATTGAAACGTACAATATCGTAAGATTATAATACTTATTTATGATTACACTATCCACCTATACGTATTAGAATGGAAATGTCAAAATCCATGAGAGTTTTAGAGTGGATCGCCATGCGGATATTAGTGATCATAAATTCTTGATACACTAATTAATCATAATTTTGATAAAGAAATTAGCTCATGCATTTTGTGCTCAAATTTATTTAGTATGAATTTTCACAATTAACTAACTTTATAATCGTCCCATTCATATGGTGGAGCATCACTATGATCCGGTCCGGAAGTAGTATCACTATCATGAGAATGATTAGCATTCCAGTGTGACACCGATGCTCCGGGAGCTGAGTGAATTGATGCTGCAAATGTATTACAGTGAATAACCGGTAGTCATGCGGGAAAGCAAAAGAATTACTTAAAGGTGTTAGAAATAGCTTTACCAAGAATCCTTTTGATAATTTTTTTTTCACTTTAAAATTTTTATTAAGCTAAAAAGTTTGTTTAATTTATAATTTACATTAACCGGAATTTTTGCACTAATTGCATCAAGAAGATGTGAACTGCTAGCTAACCATCCATAAACATTCCAAGATGTTCGCCATCAGACATAGATCGTGGGAGACGTCGTGCACGTAATTTGCGCCGTACCTGATGTTTACTACGAAGTGCACTACGCAATGAATGAGCGGGTGGTAAAGGAACTAAATCTGTACCATCCAGATGAGGTATTTCAGACCATACTTGTGAACAGATACTACTTTCCATATCCTGAAATTACTATTAAATTAAAGTGAGCAAAAATTTGAAGAATTTACATTTGAAAAAGACGTAGAGAGAGTAAAGGCTAAGAAAATGAAGATAATGATTTAACAATTTTTTGCAATCCAAATTCAGTTAGGAAAAATTCAGTATAAGTAAAGTAATAAAATTATGAAAAAAATCAAATTGAATATAAGATGAAATAAAATGCCAAAAATAGCCGAAAATTTACAACAAACTCACCTGTTCGAGTCCACAATTGGACATTTTTATCATCGATGGGAAGCGATCCGATGTGCTAAGTCGTCCTTTACGTCGCCTTTTCAAAGAGGTTACGTCCGAAACGAGTGGCGCAGTGGATTTCACTTCAACGATCGGATTGATATCCGTTGGTAAGTCATCGCTCTCTTCACTAGATGCATCACACGAATGCTTCAAATAATTAAGAATGAGAAATTATTTAAAATCTATGTCAGTATTTTCCCTGTCTATCATTTGCTACGAATTAGCAAGATTATCGCTAAGCCGCTAAGCAAAATACTAATAAACTATCCGCAAAAATAATAATAATAGTAAGTTGTCTCCGATTAAATTAAACAAATGAAACAGGATCTAGCCTAACCTTATCACTATTAGCAACACAGCCAAGAAGCCAATCACGTTTGAACGATAACTGATAACGAGTTTTACCACATTTAAATTCACACCATTGAGTACCACGTTGTTCGAATCCATCCAATTTCGGATTGCCATTTTCGTCGTCATTTAACAATGATAATATCTCCTTGCAAATATTATTTTTATCATAAACTGCAAAATTTTCTACCAATAAATGAATGGCAAGAGAGCTAATAAATGAGCATACTTTAATATCATCGCTAGAATCCATTTCAGATTCCTCTTCCGTATTCACTATTAATGAATCCGTAAGCACATGCATATCGGCTGGATAATTCAAATTTCCATTAGGCCAACCTGACATCGATACGCGTGGCACTTCTGTATCTGTTGCCCCTTCAACACATGTTATTTCAGGTTTACTTTTTTTTTACAACTAATTGATTGGTAACGTTATGGATGTTCTGAAATTTCAAATAATAGCATTTCCCAAAGACTACGAAATTTAATTAAATTTCAGAGAATTTTTCGATGAACGTTCATCACATACAACTGTTTAACTAACTACCACTGCCGCTAATATTATCAAAAATTACAAGTGACGGTTAAATTACAAACCCTTTCACATGATATATCACACAGCAACTATTTCAACTAAAAAAATAACGACCTTTTTTAGGTGCAAAAATTAACCTGTTTCATCCAGCGGTACTGTCTTGTAGAAATTTTTCACCGGCGAGTACTGAATTCGTTGTCGCCGTTGTTCGTCAACATCTGTTGGTGAAAGCCAACTTTAAAAAAGAAAAAAATTGTTTATCGTAGTATTTGATGATACAATGGAAAACTTTTTCATCGATAAATGAATTAATTTAATTAGTGCAACTCCGGATTCATGAACACAATCCGGAAGCTTAGCACACCCATTCAATTCCGCCCTCTTGCATTGCCTATTTTTGCAATATAAATATACTGAACAGGATATGAATAATTATCATTTATCATAAATGATATCAATTAAAAGATCACAAACAGAATCCTTTCATTCCAGATGAAAATTAAAAATGTAACATCGTTATGCTTTATGGATGAAATTTCTGAAGTAATGATAATTTGATGTTTTCAATAGGAAATGCATTGAAACATTAATGTAAATTTACAGAATGAAAAATAATTATTAAATATTTCAAACAGAATCACTTTAATTGAAATAATAACAAATTACTACAAAACATACTTTAAATGAGAATTCACTCGTTGCTGCGAATTATTCGTTCTATCATCCCAGGAATTCTCAACATCCGAGTAACGATCCGTCGTTACGGTACAACCATGATTGTTTTCTGTTGTTGTTGTTACTGTGGTAATTGCTGAAGATGTTGTCGTCGTCAATTCATCCAATTTCATTTCTTCTTCTTCAGTTTTCAACAAATGTTCCTCTCTAAAAATTTCATTTAATTCTTTCGCAAATGATCACATTTATTGTTCACTCATTAAGTTTACTTCTTATAATACCAATAGTTAACTAATTCAGCTAACAATCAATCAATCAATTTCTCATTCATTCATTAATCTTCGTATTCTCAAAAAAAAAAATTTAACATTTTACGAATTTCTTTTTTTTTTCTTTTGTTTTAGCAATAATTATATTGAAATAAAACAAACTCATTTTGTGGCATCGTTTTACTACAATCAATGCTTTCGTACTCCTCTTCAGCAAATGGTATAATATCGTCGTTAATTCTTCTTCTTCCTAATTCATTCCTTTCTTCATATTCCTTCCACGTCTTATCACTACGACGAAGACATCGTCGTTTCACTTGTGGTTCACGTAATTCCGGATCACTCTCCGACTCGTCATCACTCTACAAAAGCATTTAACACTGTTAACAAACACATATCATCATCATCATCATCATCTTACAGCCCCCATTTTAATCTTTCATTATTTTATCAGGCGAATAAATTAGAAACAAAACAACAACAATAACAACTACTACTACTAATACATTTCATTCTATAGACTTAACCTTTAACCTCTTCTCTGCTCCGTAAAAATATCACATCATAAGTAATCACATAGGAAATGGTTAGCAGTGACCACAACAAAATTAGCATAGGATGAATAAAGGAAGATTGATGAGCATACAAAGAAATTAATGTTAACAGAGAAGATGTATTTCTGAAGTTTTCTTATCGTTGATAACTTAAAAGTGATAGTAATGAGAACACGTTATCAAGTAATACGTCTCACGTGAATTAGAAATGTATTACAACGCACTTAGCTCACATCCTCCTCCACAATTTTATATAATATCACATTTTCCTTCCATTTCCTTCATATATTCACACACACACACACACACACACACACACACACACACACACACACACACACACACACACACACACACACACACACACACACACACACACACACACATACACACACACTTCTTACTGATAATAAATTATTTCGTTGCACAATATAGTGTTGGCTATTTATCACTTTCAATTTCGTTATCAATAATATATTAGCGCTCATAATAAGCAATAGATTTTGCGCTATCACTAACACTTAACGTTATCAGTTATCAATACCTTTATCAATGTATTTATTATTATTATTGTTATAATTAATTAAATGAACCATCAATCATCTATCACCGATCAATCAAATTACTTGTAATCTCATCCAATGGATGAACCAGGTCCTAAGACGTAGATCCAACTACGAGCTTTTTTTAACCGCAACAATAACGATATACACTTTGAGAGCTGGAATTATCGCGACTGCTGGCACCAAACTTGATGAAATTTTAAAGATTTCAAAATCAGTAATAAAGTTCAATAAGGTTTGATAAATGCAAACACTACTTGCTCAATAATAAATTAATTACACTTCCACTCACATACTTCTCAGATCACGCAATTTTTATCATCAATATCATTCTCCACTTCTCATTCATATACTACAACACTAAAGCTTCCTTTTACCTCACTGATAGCAAAACTTGTACAAAAACAAAAAATCAATCCTTCACGTACATCACTCATTCCACCACATTATCAGTGCTCAATCATTGTCACACACTTCATTTGATCAATTATTGTTTCTCAAAAAAAAAAAAAAAAAAATGAATAGTTTCATTTGCTGTAGAATTTTGCGCACTTATTATAAAATTGATAACTTTTCACGAAGTTCTCACATTTCATCACAAAACCATTTGCATCACACGGAAGGAAGGGAATTTGTGTTTTTCAACTGATTACTGTACGATGTGAATTACCGCATGTCTCAGTTGCAAAAGCGCAAGAGGCGCTCATCAACAATAGGATCAATAGGTTCATGCACTGATAACACACACTGATAAGAAACAGTGTTGTCACTCAAATGCCTTTATTTTCGCTATCACAGCTGTACTATTTATTCACTTCAAACATGCACTGATGTGACGAGTAAATGAAAAAATGCTCGTTAAAAGTTTCGAAATGAAAATTTCACAATTTCCAAAAAAAAAAAAGAAGTGTTAAAGAATGCTAGCGTAGCTTTTATAGCAGCAGGATGAATTTCGAAATGAAACTGAAGAGAGAAGCTGAGCTACAATGTGACAATGAATTCGTGTGCACATCCAGCACGATTGAAGTAACAAATGAACAAAGGAAGAGTTGGTGCAACATTTGAAATTTCAAAAATGAAAAAAAGATCGATATTGCTAATTGTTATTTCTATATTACACTTATTGTTCAGCAACTACTTGAACAGTTGTAAAGCGCTTGTGTTAATCACATTGAATTTCCATCATCTAAGATTGTATAGAATTTAGTATTGCTTGTTCATAGTTATCTAATAGACAAAATTGCTCAGTCTTTTTATTAAATTTTAAATCACTTCCTAATGTTCTCATCGAAAGCGGAAGAAATCGAAATTTTCATAAGGAATGAATCACACCAATTAGCAAATAACTTTTTTTCATAGTGGAAATAATGGAGGAAAAGCATATGATGAAAGATAGGCAAACATAATGGTAAAGGTAAGAGTAAGAGCAAGAGTAAAGATCACATTACCTTAAAGAGGGTTAAGGTAAGAGTAGAGGTAAAGGTAAGGGTTAAGGCAAGGACAAAGGTAAAGGCAAAGGAATAGCTCATTGCAAAATAGGAAAGGATAGCAGCACTAGATTACATACTAATAAAGGGTTCTGAAAAATTTGCGAATGATGTAGGAAATGTGGATGCATCAATTAATTTATGAGTATCAGATGAATGAATGAGTGGACGGATGGACGGATGGATGGACAGGTGCATGAATGTCCATGAAACGTTTACCACTGAAAAGTCATTAATTATAAAAAGTTCTTGAAAGAGAAAAGGTAATAATCGTTTATTGAAATTACACTAATTAATTTCGCAAAACATTTTTAACATAACAAGCCCTCTCTCTCTCTAGCAATAACAACAATCAATCGATCATTGAAAGTGATATTTGAAGCTGTAGAATATAAATTCTAGTAAGAGAGAGAGAGAGAGAGAGAGAGAGAGGAAACAAGAAGATTTTTGAAAAGAGATAAGATAAAGAGAACAAATATACGCTTATCTGATTTGATTCAATTCAGTTCTAAAAATTAAAACGAAACAAGAAGAAAAGAGAGAGAGAGTGTGTGACAGAAAGGTGGAGAAAGAGAAAAATAGGTGGAGAAGGGTAAGGTGGAGAAGACTAAAATAGAGATATAATGGCTTCAATGTGTGCTTGTGTGTGTGTGTGTGTGTATGTGTGTGTGTGTGTGTGTCTGTGTGTGTGCGTGTAATAATTTATCAATTAAAATCCCTGAGGAGATCAATGAGACAAAAAAAATGAAGAAATTCCCTAATTTATGAATATTTTTAACTGTTGAATGAGAGAGAGAGATAGAGAAAAGTATTGCATTTCTAACTTTAAAGCGAAATATAAGAAACTTTTTTGTTTAATTTTGGTAGAGGAAAGAGGTGGGGAACCGGTCCTGCAACTGGTAGATAATGCTTCTTGCAACGTCGTGATGATGATGTCATCGTTGTTGTACACTTTACCTATGCAATTTCACTTTTTCATTTCTCTCTCCAAAAAGTTTATTTAGTTATTTGAATTTAGTACTCACATTTAGCTATTTAAATTTGGAACTATTATTGATTTCTTAACACTTAGTACTACACTGTTATTCAATTTTTTTAATTTACTATTAATATTAATTATTTAAATTCAGCACTATTACAATGATCATTTTTATCATTCATAATTTTCACTTTTATCGTATATGGAAGAAGAAAAAATTCTAGCACTAGCAAAGAATGGAATGTAAATTTTAGGAATTCTTTTTCTCCCTCTTCTTTTCTTAGCACAATAGAAGAGAGAAAAAGGGGAAAGAAGATGAAAGCAAATATTTTTTAAATTATCAAAAATTTATTTAAAAAAATTTTCATTCTTATTGCTAATTATGATCTGCTAATAAAATGACTGATGGCTTGAAATATTTTAAATGTTATCAACAAATAAAATGAGCGAATCAATTTTATTTAAAATTACAAAAACGTACCTAACTTGTTAGAATAAATGAATGAATTGTAAATGTGGATTAAAAAAAAAGTTTAGGAAACACACATACACACACACATACACACACACACACACACACACACACACACACATACACATACACATACACACGTACGTATACACGCACCCAGACATACACACACGCACGTATACACGCACCCAGACATACACACACAAATACATATGGGAAGCGAAAGTTGAAAGGAAAGGGATGGCATCGATTTGGGCTATTTATTGGCTTTTATCATTTTATTTCATTTTTTTTAAAAAAGCAAAAGCAGAAAATACGGAAAGAAAAAGGAAAGAGAGAATGGAAGAGAACTGTGCAATCACTGTAATAAATCAGGAAAAAAAGAGGGGAGAGAGAGAGAGAAAGCGAAAAAGAATGAAATCAAAAAGTAGCATAATTTTTGTGTTAAATTCATTCAAACAAGACAGATCATTGTATGTATTTTAAAGAAATGAATACAAACAGCTGCTATCATATATCTGTAACAATGTCACATCTTTTTTTCCCTCTCCTTCTCTCTCTCTCTCTCTCTCTCTTCTTTCTCTTCCACTTATTATTTTTTGACATTGCTAAGTGCAGAAGTGGAAGAGAACAACAAAAAATGAATTGCTAAACTAGCTGTCTCAAATAAGTGAAATCATGGAAAAAATTTATTTTTTAAAAAAAAAAGTAACGAAAAATAAAAATTTCCATGTTGAAATGATTTGTATGGATGGATTGAGAATTTTAGAGGAATGGATAAGAAAGAAAGATAATTGCGCAAATCATTAAAATTTAATGCGTATCCCTATCCTAGAGCAATTTTGCTCCTTTTAAATCAAAATATTGTTAAATTCGAATTTGTTAAAACAATAATAATAAGAACGATACATTAATGATAAAGGAAAACAATAATAGTAAATAATGATAATAACAATTAAAAAATAATGATAATTACAATAAGAGCATTAGATGAAAAAAATCATTGAATGAGTTTGATAATCTATGATATGATAAGCTTTGAAAATGAAATTTTGTATTTTATATCTGTTGATAATAATTGATAAGAAATATGTCTCTCACTCGTGGATATTTCATTTACGAAATTGAGATTTTTGTTGATGAACAAAAAAAAAAAAAAGGAAGATATTAAATATTAGATGCTAAAGGAGTAACAGATAAACAAGTGGTTGAGAATTAATTTTGATAAAATCATAATTTTGTAACAAAAAAAAAGCGAATGAATAGTAATATTTAGGGAATCTTGATTAGTTAGTGTTAGATAAATCAACTATGATAAATTAATTAACAGCAATACACTAATTAATCAATAATTTAAAAGAAATAATAATTCAAATAAAAAGAATAAACAAAATTGCCGTTAAAAGGTGCCAAATTACTTTATGGTACTTTTTTTTGCGTTACACTAAGATTATCGCTTAAAACATTTCCTGAAATTATTAGCAAAAACAAATTAAAATAATGAATGATTTAATTTGATTTTTCGAAATGAGCACGAAAGAGAAATACATCAATTCAATTGGAATTTTTGAAAAGAAAGAAAAATATGAAGAGGAGAGGGAGAAAAAGGAAAACAAAAAAAAGCATAACGGTAATGAGAGAATATATTCGGACATTAAAAGACATTTTGTAACACAAATGCATTTAGAGGAGAGCAGGTGGGATTAAAATCAGTAAGAAATTGATGAATTATTTGGGGAAAATTTTTTTGCAACAAAATTAGGCCACATGAATGAATTAAATTTGAATTTTAATTCGAATTTTTTTTCATTTAATTCGAATAATTTTTTAGCATTGAAAATTTGTTCTTAATTTAATAATGTCGAATTAAATCATTTGATTTGAAATTAAAGTTTAAAAAAATGAAATAAAATAGCAAGGCAAAAAAAAGCCAAAAATTTTCCTAAATGAAAACAATTTACATTCGCCACAAAAAAGAATGAAAAATAAAATTTGAAATTTTAATCATTTAAAGTTTTGCGAAGAAAGGAAAAATTAAAGAAAGGAATACGAAGAAAAGTGAAAGATTTATAGAAATTAAAATTGAATCAATTTATTATAAAGTGAGATATGATGATGATGATGATCCTATGATCAACTATATCATCATCATCATCAATCGTTGCTCGTTGTCTATTTGTCCATTTTTGTGAAATGACATGGAAATTTTAAAGATACACACTCTCACCTATGAAACGTATAAATTTAATTGACAAGTGATGAGGCAAAAATTATTGATGTTACAAAACAGTTGACATTTCAATCAAACTAGATTTCAATCCTTTTGTTATTGTTTCTTATGTAAATGTTTTGCCTACATGATCGATTGAAATGTTGACAGTACAGCTTTAGTTTTCCAGTAATGAAATTTATAGTAGCATCAATTAATTTAGATAATCTAAAAGTGAATGAAATCAGGTAGTGATCTATCAACGGCCATTTTATTAAGGCTGAAGTTAGCTTGAACAATTGAAGACATTTAATTAATGCTATTTTAAAGACAAAGAAAAAAAACTCATCTTAACCAGTAAAGCATGAAACAATCAGTGATTTAATTAACTATTCCTAATCGTTTCGCCCTTTAATCTCTCCTTTCAATGAATTTTCATCTTCCATATAAAACATTTTTTCTAAAATAAATTTTAAATAAACATACAATTTTACAATTTTAAATAAATAAAACATACAGAATAAAGATGATCCAATTGATGTTCAATTCGACATTGTATTGAGAGAGAACGAATCCACAAATGATACCAACGTTTTGTCAACGTTTTCAAATTTCGCTGTCGTCGTTGAATGCAACGATCGGCTTCTCTTTCGTTTGCTTCCAAATTCCTGTAAAGAAGAAAAATAAAGTTATTGCTTACTTGCAAAGAAATTATTATGTAATGAAAAAATTTTCCTAAAAATTTTATTTCGCTTTTTTTTTCCTAAAATTACTAGCAGTAGTAGTGTGCGATGATAATTTGAATGATGCATGAAATGAGAAAGGAATGTCACTCGCCTACTCTTAAAATCTGTTTTTCTTGCATCATAATTTCCTCCCAAAATTAAAAAAAAAAAAGAATTATAATTGATTCGATAGTTTAGAAATATGCAAATTTGGAAAATAATTTACCTGGTAACAGTTCGTTGAATATTATTCACTAAGGTATGCCCTTCAGTTTCGACTTGTAATTGGAGAATCTAAAAATCAAATATTTTTAATAATCGATTGCATTTTTTTCTCAATTCACTGTTAGCTTCACTTTCTAATAAAATAAATCAAAAAAAAAGTTTAAAATTTGAACAGTTAAATTAGCAAGCAATCACTTTAGCAAACAATAGCAACGATAGCAAAAAAAAACAAAAGCAAATTGCCGAAAAAACCAAGTAAAGTAAAATGAACAAAAGCATAAATAGCTGTTTCAATCACTGATGACCTCATCCTATCAAACAAAACCTGAAAACATCTCATAACAATCAAATTCATTACGACTAACAGAGTACTGATAATTAATTAAAAAAACAACAACAACAACAAAAAGAATGACGCCCTAACAACGTCAAGAATGAAATAAGTTGTCAATGCAAAAACAATTATAATCAATAATTTTCATTCGTTAAACGTAAAAAATATTAATTAAAATTTTTCTTTAAAAATAAAACATTTACATAACTAAGTGACCGTGTTGAACCGATAGCTGAATGATCGTACTAAACTGATAACTGAGTAACCGTTAAAATAATAACTGAGCAAGCGTATTGATTATTTAATTGACAGCAGTAAATTTAATAACAGTTAAATATTACATTGAATTATTTATTAAATATTTAAAAATTAATAGAATCTTAAAATTGTATATAAGAGAAATTGGGAAATGATACGATATGATAAGAATGATCGGTTATTTTCTCTGATAACTGTTGCATTTGAAACCCAACCATAAATCATTAGACGTAGCAAATAGGCAACTATAACTGCGTATACTAAAGGAAGAAAATAGGAATGATTTTAATAAGCAGAAGATAAGGAGCGGAATTCTTGAGATTACAATATTTTATTGAGGAGGAGGCCAGGGGAATGAGGAGCACAGAGGACAGAGGAGAGAGAGAGGGAGAGAGAGAGAGGGTAAAGGGTAGCAAGGTCATACAGTCATTAATAATATTAGTAATACTTTGACTTTGGCATCGAAATACAAGTAGTTGCATCGTACATTTAATGTTAAAATATTCTATACAATGAATTGAAGGAGTGCTGAAAACACAGATGGAAATTATTCACCTCCATCGGTCATTGATTAATTAGCATATAGCTAAAGAAATATTTTATTTCTTCCATTAAAATTTTTTTCTTTTGCTACAAAAATTCACTAAATGCATTTGCATCCGGCTAAAAATTTACGGATTTAAAATTAAGCAATAAAAAATTATTTGATGAGATAACTAATTAGTTTTATACATGTAGTTTTACAAACAGTACTGTAGTATATATATGTTGACAATTGATAAACTTCATTTACTATGATAAGCAATCCTACGCTCTCTTTTAACAATTTTTTTTAAAGAAAAAAAAAAGGAGAAAGCAATTCAAGGATAGTAGCGGTAGTGATAAGCAATTTGTTTAAAATGATAATTTGCTAATCAATCCCTTGTTCGATCTATTATTTAGCGATCAATCATTCATGCGACATAATTAACCAATCTCATCCCTTAGAGCAAATCATACCGCTATCGTTGTTACCAATATCCTCCACACTTCTACAGCATTCAATCAGAAATAATTAATATTGCAATAGTGAAATTTTCCCCACTAATACCTATCCGTAGATAATGAATAGATATAACTAAAATATCTATTATTACCATTGGAATAAAAGACATTGCGGCATTCGCAAAAATTTACTGAATTCATTTCGATATTTTCAAAATCTCCGACAGTTCTAAAATACGGTTTGAAATTGATAATGTGAGCTCAGATCATTCCTATCACTTAACACTTCACAACACTTTTTTTTTCTCATTCAATCCATTTGAGATTAATGACTATATAATGTGGAATAAATTATTAGGTATAAAATTATAATACATTTATTATTATTTACCACTGTTAATTATTATTATTCACTATTATTTATTCTTAATTATTACTATTTATTATCATTTATTACTATCCATTAGTTATTATCATTACTGCCATTATTATTTACTATTTATTAACATTATTACTACTATTATTATTAAAAATATTGCACCTGTTATTTTCTATTATTTACAAACATTTAGAACATGCAAAAAGATAATGGGGAAAAAAATGAATAAACGATAAATGCGTAGAAATGAAAAATTGCAATGTGTGACTATTTAGCTTAATGTTAGGCCTAACAATAACAACAACAACAACAACAAACCTACTACTACTACTACTACTACTACTACTACTACTACTACTACTACTACTACTACTACTACTACTACTACTACTACTACTACTACTACTACTACTACTACTACTACTACTACTACTACTACTACTACTACTACTACTACTACTACTACTACTACTACTACTACTACTACTACTACTACTACTACTACTACTACTACTACTACTACTACTACTACTACTACTACTACTACTACTACTACTACTACTACTACTACTACTACTACTACTACTACTACTACTACTACTACTACTACTACTACTACTACTACTACTACTACTACTACTACTACTACTACTACTACTACTACTACTACTACTACTACTACTACTACTACTACTACTACTACTACTACTACTACTACTACTACTACTACTACTACTACTACTACTACTACTACTACTACTACTACTACTACTACTACTACTACTACTACTACTACTACTACTACTACTACTACTACTACTACTACTACTACTACTACTACTACTACTACTACTACTACTACTACTACTACTACTACTACTACTACTACTACTACTACTACTACTACTACTACTACTACTACTACTACTACTACTACTACTACTACTACTACTACTACTACTGCTGCTGCAGCAGTAGTAATGCTACTGCTACTACAGCGATAACAATGATAAGAACATGTATGATTACTGATCATGTTGATAATCATGAACGGATAGTGCGATGGCGGAGGTGTTGATGAGTGACGGAATGAGAATTGCAAAAATATTCGAGAATGGATAGTGGCAGTGACCATTGACAAAAGTAATGATGTATGTGAATGATGTGTGTGTGTGTGTGTGTGTGTGTGTGTGTGTGTGTTATGTGTTGTTCACAGTATTTTCAAGGTTATATGAATTATGCATACATCCATGCATTTAACTATTAAATTATTTCAAAAAAGAAGAAAAGGAAGGAAAGAATGTTTCTGATCAAACTGAGCTTTGAATTGATTTTAACAGACAATATATTTTTGATAAAAATTTGTTGCAAAAAATTAGAAATAGAAAACAAGAAATTGAAGGAATTTTTAAGTGGTAATAATTTAAAATTATAAAATAGTAGTAGCTTTGTTTGTCTGAAATTGAAATTAATTTTATAAGTTTACTCTCTACAACCAATTATCTACCATCCTACTTTTGCAATCAAAATGATATCTTTCATTGACGCTGTTAATTTTTACTATTAATTATCATTTGCCATCACTATTTCACATCTGTTTTTTTTATAATGATTACAACAGTTTTCCTCTTTACGTCAATTCTAACTCTGATTGTTTCATCAAAAAAAAAACAGGATAGATAGATTGCAAAAATTTAAATCTGCTACAATTATTAAAATCTATTTGTATTAAAGCATTGCTATCAAATACTAATATCAACGTGTAAAAAAAGATCATTGTCATTTACTAATTTCACCAATGGAAAAAAAGTTTACTTTGACCATAAATGTAGCAATTAACGAGTAAATTGTTAATTCAATTAGAAGAACACAAAGCATTAACAGTAAATTTGAAAGAAAGAAAATATACAATTTCAGCTGTCTTATGATTTATGAAATTTATGTCAAACATTATTCTTCACTATTTTCTCTACTCATTTGCATATACAAACAGGTTATTTCCTCCATTTAGTAATTATACATAAACGTTTTTCCACTCATTTATCAGAGCAATTACGGAAAAAAAAACAGATTAGTAGGAAGTGGCATTGAATAGTCCTTTTAAAATTATCAAATAAAACTGAAATGAAAAATTTCAATGAAAATTGGATCGAACCTGTTGGTCAGCAGCTAAACGATCCAGTTCTTTACGGGCAGGCCTAGCTTTTGCAAATTTATCTTCCACTATCGAAAGTTTTTCGCTCATTGTTTGAAGCCATTTTCGAAGCTCCGATATTGCTGTTGGCTCAGCTTCATCTGAATATAACTGGAATTAAATTTTAAAAAGATTCATTATGCTTAAATGCTTAGTCCACCTGTTCCTCAAGCTATCTTCATATTCTACTATCAGTTATCACATATTCACCATCCACCACTCATTATCAGTCAATCATACAACTAAGATCAGTGATTTTGTTTTGCAAAAAAGAGCAGCGGCACATCACAGATGAAAAGGGAAACTAGGATGACGTCTACAGTTAAATTTAAATTAATCAAACCTTTCGCGTTTTCTACGGAAGATCGTCGATTCAATTGCAAATGCTCCATAGCACGATTAATGGTACTTAATCTGGAATATTTATATCATTGAAATTTTGATTCAAAAGCTGAAAACATAACACGCTTAAATTTTATGATTTAATTAAAATGTTAAAGGAATAGTGTAATTTGAATAAGTTCACCAGAATTACAGCGGGAATACAGAAATGAAAATATATAAATTTCGAAGAGCAAGAAAAAAACAAATAAATAAAACAATAATAATCGGTTAGATGAGAAGGTAATTGGGAAAAGTAAAAGCTATGATGTGAAAACAGTATTCGATTCTGAAATTGATCTTTTCGTCAAATTTTGTTTTTTTGTGTAAGAGTTATTCAAAAAAAAAAATTAAGAACAAATTAAGCATTTTCGGATAGGATCAATCAATTCTGAGAGAATTTACAGAATTCCTTAATGTTATATGAAAAAATTTGTTCTTTTATAAATTCAACTCATTTTTGATTTAATAAACTTTTAGCAACTTTTAACTTTATTTTTAAAAGTTCACCAAAATTTTCATAGCTTTAATATTCACGTAAATTAGTACCGAAATTTATTATTAAATTTTTTCATGATAATGTCTTCATAAGCGGGTATATGAATTGATAGTTCTTGTAAGAAAAGTTCGACAGAGTGGAGTGGAACGGTAATTGTTGCAAAAAGTTTTTGAGAGAGCGAAAATTTCATCATCAATTGATAAACGATGCAAACAAAATTAGATAAATTAGCAGTTCAGTGGGACTGAGCCAGTTCGTTTCCTTCTAAAACTTCATTTTCATCAATAAAATTCATCAATTTTATTTCATGAAAAAAAATTCTAGCATTACATCGATTAAATTATTTTACACCTTCTTGCTAAATGAATATAATAAAGTTTGTTCTTTTTTTCCAAATTTTTTGACACTATTTGAGTGAAATGAATTTTTTTAATTATCTACACTATTAACTTTATATGGAATTGTTGTCTGGAAATTAGCCGGAAAAGAAGTATCAGTATTTTATTTTTCAATTTCCTATCCTAAATCATCATTTCCACATATATATCTGCATATTTAGGAGAAAGAGAGAATGAATAGCATAAAATATTTAGAATACTTCTTGCTGTACAACTCATACGGGTAATACTGTTAATGAAATCGTCGTTACGAATTTTATCCGTGAAGTAACGACGAATTAATTGATAAGGTTAATGTTCAGAACAAAAAAAAAAAAGAAAAATTTTAAATTTGGAAATGTTCAATTTTTACCAAAGCAATCTTTAAATATGAAAGAAAAAATATGAAAAAAATTAGTTACTGATAATTAAAAGGCCCAAAAATTTCACCAAAATTTCTTGCAAATAACATTTGAAAATGGAAATTTCCAATAAATTATTACAATCGAAAACTTTAAATTTTACTGAATGCATTTCCAAAATTACAATTTTTAGGAAAAAAGAAAGAGTAAATCACTATTACTTACTTTGAAGTAACCAAATTTGACAATTGTGGTAGAGCGTCTGACAGTTCGTTGCCTCGCTCAATAATTTCCATTCGGCGACGCAAAAGATCGCTTTCGTTAACAACCTGTATAAATGCAATAAATTACTCAATTAGCCGAACTTTTATTTTCCTACAAAAATTCAACTTCAATTGCAAAACGAAAAAAAAACATTTTTTTTTGCAAAAAAAAAATAAAAAAAATATAAAAAATAAAAAAAATGTTGATGCAGCGCACACTAATAGTGGAATATTCACTCTACCATTTACTGCTATTCTAATTTGTAATCATTAAAACACAAATATATTAAATAGTATCAGATGAAAAGTGCTGCATAGAAATAGATGGGAAATTATCAGAAATAAGCCTTACTAATTTAAAGAACAATTTCAACTTATAAACTAAATTATAGCGATGAATTGCAATATCGGCCGTAAGGAAATCCGATATCCAATGATGAAAATAAAATGACAGTGCGGCACGGAGCAATAAAGAGATACTCTCAGTAATTTACCTTGAGATTGAAAGTTTGAAACAAAATACTCAAGCTATCCAGTGAAGAAACTCATTACGCTAACAATTTGTATCTCTATCATAGCTATACACACATTTAATGAAATTTAACACTTATTGTGGTTCGATTTTGAAATAATGAGAGAAGGAGGCTAGAGCAAAATAAGAATGTTAAAGTTAAAGAAAGAGGGTAAGAAAGTTAAAGCAAAATCATAATAATAATAGCCACTAAAAATTGTAATTCTAATTGTTGATAGAAATTTCAAAATTCAACAGGCACAGAATGAAGTGATCAGCGGAAAAATAAATATCTTATTTATCAAATAATATGGTATTGATTTTATCGTAAATTACGTTGATAGTTAAAATTATTATTTAACTAATATATACACATATAAATATGTGAATATATTTACTTGAATATATCTCAAATAATTTAGGACTAATTTTAGGACTCTTTTCTTAGCATTTATCATCAATTTTAGAAAGAAACTATTCTAATATTTTTGCTCTTCTTATTTAAAAAAACCTTCAATTTTTCATCATTTAAAAGAGTACAATTTGGAAAAATTAATTCAAAAAAATAAAGAATACTATTTTAACAGATATGGAAAATTTTTTTTGCTATTTCCATTCTTCAAAATGTTATTTACGTGTTATTTATTTGCTGTTGGTTGATTTCCTCTGAAACTGAATAATTTCACAGAGGAAGTAAATAATTTAAAATTAAAAATTCATGTTTTAAAATATTCATTGAAATTAGCAATGAAAATATGAAATGCTATCAATAACATGCAACAATGAGGAAAATGTAGAAGAATAAAAGTATGCGTCCGATAAGTAACCAACATTTAGATAAAGAACTAATAATTCGTTTCCTGGTACGCTGATGTGTGCTAACTCTAGCAGAGAAAGATGAAACAAGTAGATGTAAATAGCCTGATCGATTTAGACAGGTAAATTTAGGCAGGCAATAAGACAGGTTAATTTAGACAGGAGTTGTAAACTTGGACGAAACGGATGAAATTCTCGATTAATGGACAATATATAAGGTGTAAAATTACTTTTTACTTGAACATTTGTAAACAAAAACCACAAAAAGGTACTTAAAATATTTCACGTAAATATTACACACTTACGTTGTTGGATGAAAAGAATGAATGATTCAGAGAAGAAGGAATAAAGACAAACTGCTAAACAATAAATTAACTTTATTTACTTTCACTTTTACTTCACAAATCTTCAATTACACTAATAAATACATATCCAATCAATTAATGAATTAAAAATTGTCTCTTACACCTTTTTGATTTTGCTCATTTTATTGATGGACAGAATTGCAATTAACTTTACAACACGTCCATCTTTTTTCCCAAAAAAATAACTAAAGAGATTAAATTAATATTACCATTTATTATCTTATTATTATTATTATTATTATTATTATTATTATTATTATTATTATTATTATTATTATTATTATTATTATTATTATTATTATTATTATTATTATTATTATTATTATTATTATTATTATTATTATTATTATTATTATTATTATTATTATTATTATTATTATTATTATTATTATTATTATTATTATTATTATTATTATTATTATTATTATTATTATTATTATTATTATTATTATTATTATTATTATTATTATTATTATTATTATTATTATTATTATTATTATTATTATTATTATTATTATTATTATTATTATTATTATTATTATTATTATTATTATTATTATTATTATTATTATTATTATTATTATTATTATTATTATTATTATTATTATTATTATTATTATTATTATTATTATTATTATTATTATTATTATTATTATTATTATTATTATTATTATTATTATTATTATTTATTACTTATTATTTATTATTTATTATTTATTATTTATTATTATTTATTATTTATTATTATTATTATTACTATCGCTACTACTGTTATAACTATTGTTATTAACATTATAACTATTATTACCATCACTATTATTATTATTATTCAAAGATTGGAATAGGAAGAAAAACACGCGGCCACGAAAACAAGTGATGAAGGTATACACCATCTGTCTCTCTCTACCTTAGTAACCAATTAAGAAGCAAAAGTTAATAAACCATATTGCTTTCATTTTTTTTGCAAATTTAGTAAAAAAAATCAACAAAAATGAAAATGATTTTAAAAAATTTTGCACGTTTTTTGATCGTCTGATTTCATTTCAAATTGAAGTTTGAAAAGAACAAAGAGGAAGATGCGAACTTCATGAAAGTATAACACAACAGTTGTGATAATGATGATGATGACGATGTTGTTTAAAGTTAAAATTTAATTATGCAAAATTGCGACATTTACTTGTGTAAAATAAAGAATTGCTTCTGTTAATTTAAAGTTTAATTTCTTAGAAATCTAAAATAAATAGCAAAATTAGACGGATTATTGACGAGTTTTAAGCAATAAGCAAGCTCTTCCCTCGCCGCTTGCAATGGCAGTAATAAATTAGGCTAATTAATTACGTGCGAAATAGATTATTGCATAGATTTGAATAAAAAGATTAAAATTAGACAAAGAAATCAAACTTGTAAGTGATAAATGATAATGAAAAGGTGTAATTTAGAAAGTGATTAAATTATTATTATTACTACTATTATCAATATTCCATGAAAAGGCACAGTTTGATTAAACGATGAAATTCTCGAATTTCTCACATTATCTCAAGAAGTTCAAATTTAATAAATAAATTTAAAAGAACTATTTAAATGATGCTTACTTCTCATGATGTTTTCCTCATTCACTAAAACACTAACAATCATTATAACGATTTTTTTTTCTCTTTCTTTAAAATACCGCAAAAAAACATGTTTTATAGCAAATATTTAAACGAAATTAAAATGAAAAATTGACAAACCATTTGATGATCAAGAGCATTTAGAATATCGTTGTACAATGTACTGCATGCCTCACAAAATAGTTCTTGCAATAAAATGCTATTATCGTTGATAATCGTCGTAGGAATTGCAGTTGAAGTTGCAATTGCGGTTGCAGCTGTGGTTGCAGTTGCAGTTGCAGTTGCAGTTGCAGTTGCTGTTGTACCAGTAATGTCGGTAACACTGATAACAGTACCAGTTTCGGTTTCGTCTACAACATCCGATGAATTTATTTCAGACGATTGCCAACTTCTTTGTAGCTGCAAAAAAATTTCATATCATTTTATATTAAAATTTCATAACAATTGCATCAAACAATTACAATGACAACAGACATAACATATGTTGCCATGTAATTTATCACTTTAATAAATCTATTACCGTACACACACACACATACATACACATACACACACACACACATACACACACACACATACACACACACATACACACATACACATACACACACACACATACACACATACACACACACATAAAAAAAAGTATGGTTGTACTGCTTTATCACTAATGAATAATTTCATTTCATTAAAAACAGATGTTAAATTTATCTTCTCAGTAATTAATGATCAAAATTATTGCAGGAAATAAATTTTTTATTAATCAAAAAAAATGCAATATGGAAGCATTGCAATGGATAGTTAATTTTCATACTTAAAAAAAAGAAATCTGTTCCTTTAAATATGAACTATTTTTAGCAGCGTATTTTTTTTCCTATCCTTCTCCTGTGATTTTATTCTCAAAAAATGCCTAAAATTTTTTGTAAAAAAGAAATTTTTGAAAAAAAAAACACGAATATTTTAGAAATGCAGAAAAAAAAACGAAAAGAAAAACAATTGATAGAATGATCTGACAATAGATATGAAAAAAGCATCGTTTTGTAGTGTTAATTAAAATAATTCAAATTTCAAATACTACTACATTTGTTGGACAATTATATAATGAGGTTGGATATAACAAAAGAAAAAATTGATTAATGCTAAAAGTATGAATTATTCAGTAATTGAATCAATAAATCTCTAACGACACACCTAAATAGTAGGTTTCATAGAGTGAGTAATCTATTTAGCTGTATTTGAGTAAAGTAATGGATAAGTTAAAAAAAAATGATGCGGAAGAAACTCATACGATGCATAGGTCATGAATGGGTCAATCGAATTGCTCACATAACTGAATGGAATGGGATAGGGCAACTCATTCACTCTAATGTATGCACGAAGAGTGGGAAAAAAAAGAAATGAGAGTTGTAAATGTTGACAAAAAAATCCGCCCGTTTTGCATTAAATTCTATTAATTTTGTAGAAAAAAACAAAACTTATTAAAAATTAAAATTTGTAGAGTATGCTGTAAATGTATACTGTAACTTACTGTAAACATACACTGTACAATCTATCTAAAGTGTGTAATACTACTCAATGCAGCTATATGTCACAACTTTATCAATTTCTACTTAAATAGCAGAGAACAGTTATTTTTGTGTTAATGAGAAAAATTATATTCGTGAAAATTTGTACTTCATTTTTTTATTATTCAATAAATCATTGAAAATTCACATTGTAAAAAATTACATCTAAAATTAAATTACTCATTAATCATGAATAATCACATTCTTACTGCAAAAGCACGCTGAATTTTATCAATTTTTTGTTTGACACTAATTTCTACTGTCAAAGAAGAGCATGTGGCACTGGCTGAACGTAAAAATTATTGAAAACTGTTCGCTACTTACTAAGGGTATGTTCTTCCTAATCACGACTGCTATTTGCTTAAAATTAATATCAAATCAAAATTCATCAACAAATACATTAGCAAATTATCATTTTAAATTGAAGATTATTTTCACCATTGGTTATTAATCCTTTCAAATTGCTTAAATGAGTAAAATTCAATTATTAAAACTGATATAATAATGGAACAAAAGATGAAGTTTCACACAAAAAAAAATTCTATCATTTTCTTTAAAGAAGAAAAAAAAATCCAAATTTTAAAAGGTATTCGTAGACAGCAAATTCCATTCTCATCCACATGATAATAAATCAATGTTAACAGTTTACTATTATTTTTGAATCATTTGATCATGCCATTTTAAAGAGTGGAAATTTTTTTTAGAGAGAGAGAAAAAAAAGGAAACACAATAACTCTTACAAAAAAATTCCTTTCATCAATCGTTTTAAAGATAAAAATTACTCCTTTTTTTTAATGAAGTGTTTTCGTTTCCTCTTTCTTAGACCGATCTTTAGCAAACAAAAAAAAAAATGTTTTCAAATGTACTTATGACTGCAACAGAAAGTTACCGGTACTGAGGAATATTTCTGTGCAAAATAATTAAATTATATTTCAAGTACTTATGAATGAAAATACAAATATAGTAAGTAGCAGGTGATGCACAAATTAGCAAACAATATTTGCTACAAATGATAAGCATCAGATTAATAGCAAATTAGTAAAATTGCATTTTCGTTTAAAGTGTTATTATGATAATATTGTGATAATTAAAGTTAATCATATGTGGCATTGATCACATTAACTGTGTACGGTATGCTTTAAGCAGATCGATCCGTTTCATATACATTAGTATTCCATCTCTGTATTTTTTGAAGGAAAGTGAAAAAAAAAATGCATGAAAATGTCCCAACAACAAATATTACATTGATGTCTTTTTTAAATGATCAAATGAATTTATTGCTTCTAGTAATTAGTGCTTAAAAAAAGAAATGGAAATTTTTGAAAAAAATAAGTTTAAAATTTTTAAAATTTTAAACTTATATAAATAATTTAAGAGGTATTAAATACAAGAATTGCTAAAATTAGTTAAATTTAGGAGTGAAACATTACAATGGGCAAAAACACTTCTGCTGCTTCTTCATATCTTCATTTGATGAATTTCCAATAATTAATCATTTTTAACTGATAAGAGTAAACACCTCACAGTCATATTCATCCATTGAATATTAGCAATTGTAGTAAAATAATCATCATAAGTGCTATTACAATATTAATACGATAATGATTATTACCATTTCGTAATTACCATTCCATTATTTACTATTTCTTATTACTGTTGTATTATTACTTGTATACTAAAATATTTTCTACAATATTGAGAATATATACAAATATATTCTGTGAGACTATTATTTTCACTTCTAAAAATGAAATACTATTGAAGCAATTATTAAAGTTGTAGGTAAATATTAATGAATAAATATTATTGAAGTAATATTAATGAAATAAGATCAATCTACTTCATTTTCGCTAAATTGAAGGCCTTTTACTCTAATCCATCTTGCATAAGATAATTATTAATTCCAATAAGATTAAATATATCATTTCCATCGTTTTGAAAATGTTTTACATTTAATATCGTAGATTTTCGCAGAATAATTCCCTTATTCATTAAATGAACGGCTGAAACTAATGAGAAAAAAAAAGCATTCTTCAGGAAATTCTGAGGAAATTAAAAGAAGAGGGAGAAAGAGAAAGAGAGCGAGGGAGGGAGAAGAGAAGACATTTATTATCAATATTTCACGAACGATATTAGCGAAAAAAAAATTCCTGCAGATGTTTTGATTAAAAAAATTTCCACATCACGTATTATTTAGCAATTTTGAGCTTTCTAGGTTTAAAATTTTATAAATTCAACTAGCACGTGTATTTATCACTAATTAATACTTTTATGATTGAAATTAATATCAGCGAGAAAGCTCTTCATTCATCATCATCAATTAGCTATGTGCTAAGCTAACATTTCTTTATTCACCTTAATTGAACAAACATCCTTTACCCTCCAAATCATTTCACCATTTTCACATTCAAATATTCAAAACCTAACATTCACTGCTGAATTCATTCCTTCCTCGCATACAACATTTCCATTCTGAGAATATTTATCGATAGTACAACGATTGAAATTATTATTACATCTTTGTTTCTCACACTCACGGAACAATTTATATCACTGTCACTCTGAAAAACATTCCAACTAACCCATTTCATTTAAATCATTTAATTCAATCAATTTCAATTACTTTGAAGTTTCCGAATAATTTATTCGTTTAATCTCCTCCACTCATTTCATCCCTTAAATTACGATTAAACTTTCTCCTCCACTATTGTTTCTAATCTTCCTTAAACTACACCATCGTTTTAAATCGATAAACAAAAAAAAAAAAGAAAGAAGTTAACTCATTTCATGGTATATTTTCTTTATAGAAAGTTTCAAAATGATAGTGATAAAGGGATGAAAAGTATTTAGGAAAAAAGTTTTTCATTTTTTTTTCTCCAAACAAAACTAACGCTTAGTCAGTGTTCTGTTTTAAAAAAAAAAAGTAAGAAGGAAAAAAAAGTAAGAAATTTAACTCATTCGACACTTTCTAAAAAAAATTGTGAAAAAAATAGATTGCAAAAATTGTTAAAATTTCGGTGAACAATCCCTTCTTCAAATTCACTCTCATTTTGAAGACAGGAAATTACTCGACAGAGAAAAAAAAACCACACTCAAAAAAAAAACGAAATGAGAAATGCCATCGATATGCACTTGTTGACAAGAGCTAACAATCAAGTTCACAGTCATCCAGCTCTTTCAAGGTCAAATAAAAGTTTCACAAAAAAAAGAAAAGAAAATTTGAAAATTAAAAAATATATATATATATATATCTTTCGAAAATTAAATTTTTGAAAATTAAAAAAAATATATATTCCTATTGAAAATCAATACATATATATATTATATATATATATTATTATATATATTATTATATATATTATTGTATATATTATTATATATATTATTTAATTTATTTATTTATTTATTTATTTATTTATTTATTTATTTATTTATTTATTTATTTATTTATTTATTTATTTTATTTATTTATTTATTTATTTATTTATTTATTTATTTTATTTATTTATTTATTTATTTTATTTATTTATTTTATTTATTTATTTATTTATTTATTTATTTATTTATTTATTTATTTATTTATTTATTTATTTATTTATTTATTTATTTATTTATTTATTTATTTATTTATTTATTTATTTATTTATTTATTTATTTATTTATTTATTTATTTATTTATTTATTGAATTATTCATTCATTCATTTCATTTCATTTCGTCTAGTTGGAAAAAAATTTATCACGCTAAAAAAAACGGCTAAAATTATTGAATTATGAGAATTACAACTGAACATATCTCACATATACTTCCTCAATCATTGCACTTTTGTACATCAGTGCCAATGTCATGTTTCATAACGCATCTGTTTAATTAATATATACATATACACATACATATCACATGCAGTAAAGGTACTCGATCATTAATTATACTTAAAGGACATTTGTAATTAATTACGCAGGCTTACATACATATATGCACCAAACATATAGATATGTACCTAACAAATAAATACTTATTATTAGTGATAATAAATTTTATGATTTCAATATTATGATATCGTATTGCTGCTAAATTCCTATCATTTCGCTCATCTGCCACAGGAATGTTTTCAGCCCACAGGTCGATGAAACAAACAAAAAAAAAAAGAGATAAAACAAACATCGTGTAACGGTCGACGATTATCACGATATTATGATCTAATATTTTTCTCAAAATGAGAAGCATCCCTATCTATGATAGTAAAAATTGACAAGAAATTTCAATTATAAGATTGTATGAAATTAATTCAAATCTCTCCCTCATTTGAAGTGATAAAATTTTCACCAGTTACAACATCATACATATGCAATTGAAGAAGATAAACGAAATTGACTTTCACAGCTATCGCTATCAGTATTATTATAATTACAATTATTATCACTTCATTAACAATGACAGTAACGACTAATCGTTGTTCATTGTTATCATTACTACTAAAGCATTACTCGTATTATTTGATTCTATAAGAAATGTAACTTTGGTAGTTTCTAAAGTGACCAATGTCCAATGAATGCTCATTGTTCCGCTCAAATAGATTTTGCAAAAAAAAAAAATGTGAAAGATAGCGGTGCAAAATATCGCCAGCAAACTTATAAGAATGTCAATTTTTCCTAATTAAATTCAATTTTTAAAATAATCTAATTGATACTGTTATCGGCTGCTTGGTGTTGAAGTGTTATGTGATTTATCAAACTGTGAATAATGTTGATGAATTGAAATTAGAATGAAAAAAATCAAACCTACCATATCAACATTGTTTTCCGGACTTATTGGAATTGATAATGGGATATCGTGATATTCGCATACATCCATTCTTTCAAATATTTTTTGCATTCTTCTTGTCACTGTTTGAAATTAATTTGAAACAAAGTAATAGTGAGAAATGGTGTACCTCCAGATGTCTCCCTAAATTCACCAGAGACTGGTTGAAAGCACTACCACGTTTGAGGCAATTAGGCTTAGCAGTACCGATTGAATGCTTCAACAAACAGGAAAGTTTTATCCGGCTCCGGCTTTTCTTGTTGCTAGCTAGAAAATATGTTGGAGCCGTTCCGGAATAAAATCATCCACAATGTGTAATATCATCATTTGGATAGCAGGCATATGTGTAAGTTGTGGAAAAGGTTTAAAATCGGTGCTCTCTTTACTTCTCCGATTTCACATCACCACCACTGCAGCTGTTAGTAATAATGCCCGTCTAAGGTGCTCCAACAGATCTCTGCAAAATGAATCAATGATTAGCTAAATTATTAAACAATGAAATGTGTCCATATAGCGATAATTCTATTAGTATGAAAATTATCAATGAAAATTATCAACTAAATGGGAAAAGCTTCAATTTAATTTCAAATATCAATAATACAAATTTTCACAATTAAAACACATAACAATCAATTTCAACTTCGATAAATTTTTTCACACCATCACTACTACTCGTAATACACACATCATAAGCTGAAACGATCCCTTACACTTGTCACATTGCAATTTCACAGTTTTAAAACGAAGTGATATAAATTACATTTAACAGAATAAAAATAAACTAAGGCTAATATAAATATTATGTAACCATATATTGATTAAATTACATTAGCTATGATTAATTAACAACCAAACTTGATCGATAAAAACAAATCGTGAGAACTGTGGATGATGGTAATTGATGTATTGAGTAATGGTAGTGCAATACTGCTTCTACCGTATACAATAACGATAACGACACATAATCTAGTCTACCTATGGAAGTAGACCAGATAGCAACTACTATGTACAGTACACTAACATTACATCACTCATCAATTACTACCATCTATCCTTCGTTATCATTTGTGATAGCAAACAGTTCATGCTACTATCGATCTACTTTCAGTTCATCAATTAATTAAGCAATGTTACGGCATCGTTTCACTACCGAAATTGTCGATACGTCAAATTTCACTATAAATGATAACGGTAGCGTAGGATTGTCAATTTTACGAAAAGTGATACCAAATGATAGCCGCCAAATTTCACCATAAATGGTACCAATGATGAATCAAATTTCACCATGCGCGGTACTGATGATGTGAAAATTCCACCAATAAATAGCACCAATCATGGTGAAATTCCACCATAAATAGTACCAAATAGTGGTGCGGAAATTTCATTTCAGTCTAACGTGTACTGATAATTTGATGAATTCAACAGAACTGAATGCGCAATTGTACGAAGCATCAGTTAGACACAGATAGGATCAGCCAAGGAAGGAATAGTACAAAATGATTCATAGAATAGCGGCATCATAAAACGCTGTACATTTGAGAATTTAACAATGAAAAGAAAAAAAGAAAATGCATAAGCGCTAGAGAGAATAGGACAAATATAGCACTAAATTTCCATTTCAAATTACATTCAATACTATAAAATAAACAAAATAGATCTTCCTCCTTCCCATCATCCTCACACACACATACATATATTATATATATATATATATATTTCCCTCCCTCTTCTCTTCAATCATATTCAATTCAAATCCAGCCTTGCAATTATTCTCTCGGCTCGTCCACTCGACAAAAATGTTCACTTTTTAGATAAAAAAAAATATCATTCAAAAATCATTTTACGTTATTGCTGTAGACAATGCCATCACAGTTCTACTCGATCTGTTGCACATCTTCCTCCTTCCACTTTACCCGAATCATTTCAAATAAAACTCAAATCATTTCACACTGTTAACTCTTTTTTCCTCTCAAATACTTCAAACACTTTCACAATACATAAATTACAACATGTTCTCCACCAAACAATTTATTTGAAAAAAAAGAGAAAGAAAGCAATGACTGAAACTTTTTTTCACTTCATTTTTATGAAGACAAAAGAAAAAACTTCTTCGCCCACTCATTGTTTGTAAATTAAAAAATAGCAATGAGGAAAATATAGTCATAAGTAACAAAATTCAATAAGAATTACTTATTCCTAAAATGAAAAAGAAATGTTTCCATCATAAATATAATAATATTTACTTTGAGAAATACCAATTTTATACGTTGTACGTATAAACTTAATGCTAATAGTAAGTGATAAGAAAAGAATAATAACAATAATAATTAAAATAATACTCATAATAGTAATAAAAATAGAAGTAGCGATAATAATAATAATAATAGTAGTAACAACAATAGTAGTAATAAAAGTAGTAATTAATAAAATGATAAAAGCATTGTGCATCAACAATTATTACATTAGACTGAAAAAGCTTTGCAAAGATGAAATTCAGTTACAATTGTCCATAACTGAAGAAATTTGTAACAGTTTTATGTATATATATATATTTATATATAGCTCTGTACAGGAAATAATAAAATGAAATGTCGGAATGTGCCGTTGAAAAATGAAATGAGCTCATTTCAGGTGAAGAATTTATCATTAAAATTAAAAAACGAACATCATTTTTGCTGAATGAATTGGTAAGAATCAATGAGTTAAAAAAGATGAAAAGTTAGCCGGCCGGTATATATTACTCTATGATTTTCCCCCATCCGTTTTTCTCTTCCTCTTTTTTTTATTTTAATTTGAATAAAATATCAAAAGAAGGAAGGAGAAAAAAAAGAGAGAAATAACCTTGATTTGATGTTAACGAAATTTTCTCAATGGTCTTTTTTCTCGTCTTTTTCAATTAGATCTCTTACAATACACTCTCCTAACTCCTCTCTCTCTCTCGTAGCGTCTCTTTGATTTTAACTAAAAACAAAGATTTATAAAACAATTTATTTTAATTTATATTATAAATTTCATAAAAAACACTAAAAAACGCATATATATATATATATATATATATATATATATATAGATGAAAACAAAATAAAATATAAGTAAAGGACATATTTACATGAAGAAAATTTTATTAGTTAATAGTTTTGAGCGCTTAGTCTTTGAACTTTAAATTCTTACATCAACTAAAATTGACAACGTAATATGTCGTAACATTCATCAATTAATGTTTTTGATCAAAATATAAACGTGTAAAATGTTCAAAAAAATTTTTATTAATAACTGAAATTAATTTACTAAATTATACCACATAAGTATTTTATTTATTCAAATTAAATAACATGCAACAGATGTTTTTAAATTTAAATTTATACTCAAAAAAAATATTACAACAATTACTAAATGAAATGCTTAAAGTTTTATTTTATTTACCATAAAAAATACAATTTATTGATCTCTTCCGCATCGTTTGGTTTTGCGCTCTTTCGCACTCGCAAAACGAATACTAAAACAATTTTAGACGAATTTCAAATTTCAGATTTTTAATTATTTGAAATGAATAGAAATAGAAATGCAAATGAGTAAAATATTTTCGCACACATATTTTCACACATTTTTGGCATATTTCCCTGCTGATTCCCTTCACACTCTCCGGTCCGTTGCAATCATTTCTCTCCCTCTTTCCCTCTCTCTTTTTTGCTACATTCTATCAAACTGAACTCCAATTGATTCTTGGAACTGCAATATTTCCCTAGAACAAAATGTAATTTAATTTCTACCTAAAGTATAAAAACATTTCACGAGTGAAATGGAAATGTGAAATAAATCAAAAATTAATAATTAATGTTTAACCTAAGAGTAGTGAGCAAATATTGCGGAATTTTTAACTAATATCAAACAGATATGAGTAGCTTATGAAAATTACAGAAAAAGTAGTAGTAATAGTAGAAATAATAATAGTAGTAGTAGTAGTGGTAACGGATAACTTTACTGAAAATAATTAACTATTAGCATTAATTAGCGATATCATCTAACATCTCTTCTAATGCATTATAAAACATATCCACAACCATCTTCCTCTCCCTCGCTCTCTCTCTCCCTCTCTCTCTTTGCTTATTTAATAGAAAAATGTTGAAAAATACGAGGAAAATGATAAATGAAAATAGCTTTCATTCATTACCATAAGCTGTAAATTTCACTAGTTTTCATTTTTTTAGGAAAAAAAAAATTTGAAAGCAAAAAAAAGAACGAATGCAATCTTTTCCTATGATAAGATCGATGCCAAAATTTTCTGTCCAAACTTTTTTCGCTTTTGTCCATTTTCCCTTTTTTCTCTCTTTCTCTTTCTCTCTCTCTCTCTCTCCCTCTCCTTCTTTTCACTTTACAACTTTTCCGCAACCATTTTCTTCCTGCGTTCGTCCATTGTATTTTTTTTTTTGCATTCGCTAAGGAATGCTTCCAACAAATGTTTGTTCACCTCTTTCCCTTCCGTAGAAGACAAACAAACAGAGTTGGTCGGTGAAAGGATGAATTTAAATAGTTAAAAGCTAAGAAGCTAACCGGCGATGATGTCTCATCATCACCTTTCCTCTTCTAAGCTTCAACATCATCGATCATGCAAGATGAAACTTATCAGTGTTGTGTTATCAAAAGCTATCTATCAAGAACAATGCCCTATCATACACTATTTATTTAGATCATTTAATTGTGATAAAAAAAATTAAAAAAAAATTTATTGGTAAATGAAATTAGCATTTATTAAAAATTTTGTTAAAATAGCACAAAAATTTTTTTATAATTTCATTTTCTTTTTAATTTAAAACAAATTTTGTTACTTTGTATTTTCTTTTGTCTTTTTTTTCAATGAATTGAAAAAAATGATAGCACATAATTTAGTGATAATAAATTACTACTATGAAATACGATGAAAATTAATCGCTTTTAGTTTTTGTTTCAATTAGTCAATTAAATGGTTATTTTGCAGTAAGCATTACTTGCATCATCCATTTCGTCAAAATGAAATGAATAATGAAAAGGAGCAGAAATAAATGATTGAATGGATTAAATTTCAATCTTACAGATTAATTAGTATTTCTTTCGCAAAACATGATAAAGCGAGTTATTTAATTGAAAATTCCTAAATGAAAGAATGAAAATGATAATATCACAACATATATATTAAAAGGGATTTTTTAATCAAAAAATAGTTTTTTTTTTTTTTTTTAAAGTATCAAATTATCAATGGAGAAATAGTTAAATAAACGTACGCTAATAATACGACGCATATCACACACCGATCGTACACTTATTGATTTTCCGTCTAATATGATAATCATATAAAGTATGAAATTAAATTAGACTGGTTCTTCCATTTCAAAAGACATGATGTTTAAAATTAGACATGACATATTGGTGCATGACAATCCAACGACATCATCATAAATGATAATATGCGTATTACGGTATTATCAGCATTAATAGGTATATGTAATTATATATGCACGCATATTAATTAATTCATGTGTAATAATTAAAACAGTATAGAAGGCAACTAATGAAACTAATCAAAGACATTTTTTTAAATAGTTTAATTGGATAGGAAATAAACGTTCGATAGTAGTGTTAAACTTATATTTTCCTATAAAATTTCAATAAAATAAATTTGAAATTAAAAGACAAAAAAAAGAAAGCATCAGTGCAATTAGCCATTCAAAATTTTACACTGAAAAAAAAATTCATAACTTTTATCTTTTATCCTCTATCTTTGTTTTTAATACCAATATTATTGTTAAGGAATGAATTGAAATAAATAAAATATTAAAATTAACTAAATCAATTTTTTTGATAATTTAACAGCACTAACTGCTACATGTGTTATAAGTTTAAATTATTAAAATGTATCACACACTTCTGGCAATAAAATATGCATAAAATTTATTTTAAACACACATACAAAATTACTAAAAGAATTTAAATAAGTATTAACGATTGGAACATATTACCAGTCAAAATGTTATTAAATGAGGTTAATTGAGCTGAATGAGCGCAAAATGCCAGATCTGATCACTTATCTCTGCATCACTCTGATCAGCAATTTGTCGATACATCGATGATAATATGCCACAATTTATTAACTGTAATTTCCTGACGACACCTATCTTAAATTAATGCACAAAACGGAAACAAAAAAAAAACTACGTTATATTAGTAATCAGTGATTATCAATAAAAATAATATTAGCATATTTGAAATTAATTTACAATTAATTCATTTTATGGTGTGAAAGAAACAGAAAGAAAAAAGAATGATGCTGAAAATGGAATTTTTTTTTCAGTGAATGCACAGAAGCAATTAATCATTAATTTTTCATTAACGTAAATTTTTTTTGTGATAATTTTTAAATATTTTTACAAATAAATATTGTTAAAAACTATGAATTAATCGAACGCCTTTGATTACAAAAAAAAGCCTAGTGATTAAGATGATAAGGCAGAAGAAATCATTAATGTGACTAGAATCGGTAGTAAAAATACGAGAGTTAAGAGTTCAACAATTCGTTTGGAAATTATTGCAATTTGAATTTTGTACCAGAAGTTTCTCTAACAAAAATAAGTAATGATTAGTATCATTTCATTTCAAACGTTATTTGCTATGTTTTAGGGGGAAGAGAACAAGGTAATTAATTTTCGGTTACTTTTGTAAAATTATCTTTAGCTAAAAGTAACGAAAAAAAGAAGAAAGTTTGAAAAACAGAAAAAATTTTAAAAAAAGTGAGCAAAAGAAGCTATTACAACAACAAGAAAAAGTCTTTTCAAGAAAATACCACAAAAAAAATTAAAAATCAAATTATCAAAATCTATGAATGAAATGAAAATAACGATTTGTGAAGAAAAATTACTTATTAAAACGTGCAAAATAAACAAGCACATTTCCTTTTTAAAATTTAACCAAATGATTTTTAATTTACAATTTCCATTAATTGCTTATCAACTTGTCATCGTTGCTACGCTGAAAAGCTAACAAAGCAAATGAGAAAAGGACACATTTTAATCGACAAAACCTTCAATAGATCTTATCATATCTTATCACATTACGCCAATTATTCTCTTTCAGCAAAACACTTCACGCATCATTTACTTCCTCAAGGTCACTAAGGTTAAGTTAGAAATTTGAACGAACCATTTAATATCTCTATGACAATAGCAATTATACGATAAATCATTAATGAGGAAAAAAAAATTGGAAAAGAAGAGGTAAAGTGTTAAATTCGAAAAGGGAAGGAGTATCAGAGACATATGTTCCATCGTTTATTTTCAAAAAAAAAAAATAATAATAATAATGATAATAATAATGACCGTGACGACGATGATGGATGAAGATAAATTGATTGAATAAATTTCATCATTTTTAAATTTACTCACTAATCTACGTTCATACGAACAATTAATTTCACTACAACTGCATTTACCACTCAAACGTGTTGACAATGCATATACGATGTCATAAATGTTATCAACACACGTGTTCACTAAATACAAATACTAATTAAACGTACGTAAGTGAATGTTTTCAGAGAGTATTTTATGAATTTTAATAACAATGCCATTCTACTTATTAAAAGTATAAAATGCGTTCACATCCGCTTACTACTAAGCTGAATGATGTGATAGTCAACAAATTATGGCTGACAATTTTATTCAGCTGACAAAAATTTAATAAATCATTAATTTCATATTAATGCTAACTAAAAATTTGTTATATCTTACAAACGTCTTGAAAAAAGAAGGTTGCTTCAAATTTAATCCAATAATTATCATTAAAATTGACAAATTTTACTTCAGTTAAAGATGAAATTGGTTTACAAATAACAAAAAAGACTAATCTGAAATATTCTAAGCTTGCAATCAATCATATATCAAAGTTAAATTTGTGAAAGATAAAATCAATAATTCAGCATGTCTAATTTTTTAGATATCATTTATCAACCAAAATATCAATGGTAATTTTGGCAGTGAAAAAGTGCAAAAAAATTAAATATTTTATATTAAAAATCGAAAAAAACAATTTTAAAATAGTAATGATGCTATAGAGCGAAAGCGGTAAAAAAAAAAAGAAGGTAGAGAATGTGAATTGAAAAGGAAAATGAATTATTCAAATTTTGCATTTCAGCTCATCATCAATCTTTTCCTTTCTCACTCTCACTCCTTCCCTCTTTCGCTCTCTCTCTTTTGTCTTATGAAAATTCATATTTCAATTTCTCACACCAAAAAATCCATCAATCAAAACTGCTCACTCCTACGGAAAGTCAAAAATTGATATGATACGATTCATTTCATTTGCATATTTCACTCATTCATTCTTCATTGCTTGGCTTATTTCTATTTATTCAAATCTTCTTTATCCCTTTTGGAAAATGCCATGTTACACATTGTTAACCACAACTAGCAGTTGAATTTTAAGGAAAAATTTAAAGAAAAAATGTAAAATTTTTTTGAAATTGTAATTTTGCTCAGTCATATGATTGTAAGAATAAATGTCTGCCACCAATCAATAAATCACTGATTTCAGAGGAAAGAAGGAAGGAAAGAAAGAAAGAAATTTGAAAGATCATCGGAGGAAGGTGGAAAATAACCGCCGGAATGAATGCCATCCATTTTTTTTGAATCATTTCATTTTTGGCGATAACTTGAAAAGAATGCAAGAGAGAGAAAGAGAGAAAGAGAGAGGAGAATGAGAGAGAGGAAGAAAGGGAAAAAAGAAGAAAAAAAGAACGAATAAAATTTTATTATTCATTGAAATGTTACGTTCAAAGATGGACGAAATACTATTTATTATTCATTTACCATTTCAAATAACAAATTTAAATGTAAGAAGAAATAATTGCATAACTCCTCTTTTTGTTCCTTTCATATGAAATTAATTTTCTGTCTTTAAAAATTAAATAAATTATAAGTAAAATTAAAGTGATTCATAAAATTACATTGTGTTAAAATGATTTTAGCAAAACACAGCAAAACATGCATAATTATAAATTTAAAAAAAAAAAGAACAAGGTGAGGAAAAGATGGGGAAAAATTGAAAACGCATAGCAAATAATGTAAACGTGAATCAAAAAAAAAACAAAAATTCTATGAAAATTTTGCCATATTAATTAATCAATTAATTAATTTGATTGAATTTGGTGAAAGAGAAAAAAAAAACGCAAGATTTTTGCTCCCATAAATCAATCGATAAATGAAACAAATGCCAAAATAAGCTTGGTGTGTGTGTGTGTGTGAGAGAGAGAGATTGTCGGTCAGTCAGCATCATCTCATTTAGCATTTGTGCACATTGACCATCATCAGCTCGGATGGGATGCATTTAATTTTCAAAAATTTTTACAACCAATTTCAATAGTCTCTCTCCCTCCCTCGCAATATCAGATAGCACTGAGATGAGAGGGAAGTGATGATTGATTGTGATAAGAGAGTGAGTGATGATGCGAATTTGTTAAATGCAGCAACATTTCTCTTCAAACTCTTTCACATTCGCTGCAAAAAATCATTTCTACAATTTTGCATATTTTTGTTTTTGTTTGTGTCCATTAGAAGAGAGTGACCAAGAGGGTGGACGATGTGTGGCAGAAGAAAGAAAAGGAAGTTTGTTATCTGATAAATTAAATTGGAGAGCGTGAGTGTCACCCTTAACAAATCAACGATCACGCACGATCACGCATCACCGCTGTCCTGCAACACCGACAGCAAATACCGACAACAGAGCACCAATCACTGCAGCAAGGATCGATGAATGAAAGTGTGAGATAATCAAATTGTATCAAATCTCATCATCACCATCAAATCTTGAACCGCATGTCGTGTCGTAAGTGATCCTGCCGCTGCAGTTGCTGCTGCGACAACAACTGTATGAAACGATGATGCAGTTGCGGTAGTAGTAGCAGTAGTAGCAGTAGTAGTAGTAGTAGTAGTAGTAGTAGCAGCAGCAGCAGCAGCAGCAGCAGCAGTAGTAGTAGTAGTAGTAGTAGTAGTAGTAGTAGTAGTAGTAGTAGTAGTAGTAGTAGTAGTAGTAGTAGTAGTAGTAGTAGTAGTAGTAGTAGTAGTAGTAGTAGTAGTAGTAGTAGTAGTAGTAGTAGTAGTAGTAGTAGTAGTAGTAGTAGTAGTAGTAGTAGTAGTAGTAGTAGTAGTAGTAGTAGTAGTAGTAGTAGTAGTAGTAGTAGTAGTAGTAGTAGTAGTAGTAGTAGTAGTAGTAGTAGTAGTAGTAGTAGTAGTAGTAGTAGTAGTAGTAGTAGTAGTAGTAGTAGTAGTAGTAGTAGTAGTAGTAGTAGTAGTAGTAGTAGTAGTAGTAGTAGTAGTAGTAGTAGTAGTAGTAGTAGTAGTAGTAGTAGTAGTAGTAGTAGTAGTAGTAGTAGTAGTAGTAGTAGTAGTAGTAGTAGTAGTAGTAGTAGTAGTAGTAGTAGTAGTAGTAGTAGTAGTAGTTGCAGTAGTTGCAGTAGTTGCGGCAGCAGCGGTACTAGTGGTAGCAGTGGCAGTGGTCGTGTGCTCGTTGTTAGCGATAGTGGTGGATATTTTATCGTACAACAGCTATAAACGACTCTTTCTTTCTTCCCCTCCCTCTCTCTCTTCCATTGTCTTTCCTTCTTCTCACTCTCTCTCTCTCTCCGTCTCTCTTTTATTGTTCATTTCCCGCTCACAAAAGAGAAATTTAAATTTTTGAATAGTACATGTTTAGCAATTACAGTGACAATTACTAAATACATTGTGGGGTGTGTATTCATTCGCCCTTTCAAATGCCTCCTCTTGTACAGCGTTGCAGCGAACCGATAGGTAAAACTGATCCGGAAAAATAAGATAATAAAAAAATTGGACCGGTTAACACGAAATACTATACACTAATACACATGTACATATTATACATCAACTAATTTTCCTGTTATTATACGTTAGCTAATTTTCCGGAATATATGCATACGGAATACATACACTAACTAACCTTCCGGATGTTAAGCATAGAGTAACTTTCCCAAAAAAAGCGGAAAAAGAAAAAAAGGCACCTACAAAAAGCCGTCGCTCTATCATTATTGATTCTGCATGAATCAATAATGATAGATCGCATTGCGCTTATTGATCTCATTTATTGCTCACTCAGAAATGGAAAATACGCTGTTCCATTTCTGTTGACCTTTTCGTTATAACGTAATAATCACGTTAGCCTCACGTAAATGAAACCAATCAATTTCATTATCCTTTTTGCTTTTCTTTTCAATCCTTTCCTTTCACCCTTTCCGCACACGAAATTTTTTCATTTCAAAATAAATAAAGAATAATGAAATGCGCAAAAAGATGAACAGAATTCTAGCGAGTAATTTTTGCACACTAATTTACTGTTTAATTCAATAACTACAATCATCATCATCGATTGATTACGTGATATAATTAAACGTAAAAAATTAAATTTATCATGGAAAATCATGGATGAAAAGGATGGAAGACAACAATGATAGTGATTGTTTTGAAAAAAATTTGATTGATTGTTTTCTTCCTTTTCTATTTTCGATAATAATAACTTCATCTGTGGCATCTTACAGTAGTGATTGCGGAAAAAAATTGCAAAAAAAAGAATTTAATGTGTTTAATTAAGTTGTAAAAGTTAATAAAATAACAAATGAATAGATGAGAACATCATCCTCTCTCCCTCCTCTCTCTCTCTCTGTCTCCTCCTCCTCCTCCTCCTCCTCCTCCTCCTCCTCTCCTAAGTTTATGAAGAGTTCAAAGAGGACCATATACAAAAATGTCTACATGTTTGATTACGACAATCAACTAATCAGCTATCGAAATTAACATTGAAATCGGTGGATAATTTCAGTGCAGAAGACCGCCTACCAAGAAACTTTGAATCACGGAATGTGCCATTTATGAAATGATAAAAACAAAGAGTAATTAAAATTTACGAGCACTTTTCTTCTTTTACATCTCATTTCAATTAACATATCATTTCGTCATTCATCGCTTTCATCATTATTCACTCCTATTATTGTCTCTATAAGAGAGAGAGAGAGAGAGAGAGAGAGACAGGGACAGAAATGAGAAATAACGCAAACAAACAGGTGAAGAAAATTAATATGCTGAAATTTCAACAACAGATGTTTGGCAACATTTTTTTTTTGCTTCAACAACTATGTATTGATTGTTCAACCAAAAGCAGTGGGGAAGAAAGAAGGAAAAAAAACCCACCAATCTTTTGCTATATCTCTTTGTGCGAGAGAGGATTTCTTTCGGTTTTTTAAATTTAATTATATTCTTACCTAAAACGCATGTATAGGTTATAAATGCGATCGATTGATTTGCTTTTCTCATGCACAAATTTTATTTGTTATGCAAAAATAGGAAAAAAAAGAGTGAGATGAAAAGATTATTTGTCAACACATTGATTGTGCTACTATCAATGCTTGCAACAAATAAATTTTAATTGAATGAAAAAAATAGAAATTAAAAAATGGAAATTAAATCTTTGCTAAATGTCGCGGCAAAAAAAGAAAAGAGGAGAGATGAAAGATGATGATGAAGATGAAGAAGCGAAAGTAATCAAAGAGAAGATGTAATTTGATCCTTTCCTTTCTATCTTGAATAAATTGCAAACGAATATTTTGCCACTTCACCATTTATACATTTGTAAATTTCATTTCACTCAACTTATATCAGCCAATTTAATTCACCAATCATAAATTGTATTTTTAACTTTTCAACTTACTTTCTCACTGTTTTAAAAGTCTATCATTTACTCTCTCATTGCATTTTTTTTTGAACCTATTATCTCTACTTTCCCATTCATAATATGAAAATAAAAGTATCGTAAAGTTTCTAAAACGAAAAAAAAAAGTATTTCAGATCGATCGGTGAAATTTTCAAATGCAAAATCTGTCGCTGTCCCACTAGTGACAATTATTTACAAAAGATATTCGAATAAATAATGTTAGTGGAATGAAGAAAAGACGGGGAATTTAACCGACTGCTTTGAATTGAATTAGATTTGAATGATTTTAAAAGATCGTATTTTACAGTTATCAATTTGTGCAATATATTTGATTGGCAAAGAACTAAAATGAAATTGTATTGTCGTTTTTCGTTTTCCATACATTCAATGAGTTATTTCAACTAAATTTTTACATCTCACACTCTCTCAGCTCTCTCAAACAGTTTGAATTGTATCGCTGAATTCCTCAAATTTCGCTATAGCACTCTATGTAATGATCATGCTCAGTTTTTAAATGTGTTTTTTTTTTAAAAAAAAAAAAAACATTCATTGAAACTATATCCCTCGCTTTATAACACCATCAAATTTTGAAAATATTTCAAAATTTGACGGTGCTATCACTCCAGTTACAAAATTCATTAACAGGTAGGTTGACAAATGGAATAGGTGCAATTCTTCCAAAAAAAAAAATATTTTTTCCTAAATACCACGCTTTTTTTCCAGTCAAACAAATAATGTGTGACCGAAAGCTAATGAGTGGAATTTAATTTAAATGACCCTTTCGAGTAAAGCTGTGCGAATTACGAACGCAATCATTTGAACGAGTCTTTGGTATATCAACTTCCCACTACTACTATGAAGTTTTTGTCAGCAAAATGATTCAAGTTCATTCGTCAGGATGAACAAACATTGATAGATCGATCATAGCTCATCATCACGCATCCACTTATCCATTACATTTTCAAATGCGTAAATTAATCGAGAAAAATAATTGATAAATATAGTAATTAATAAATAATCGAGAAAAATAATTGATAAATATAGTGATTAATAAATAGATAGTGGTACACAATTTCTCAATAACAGTAATACAGTAATTAATAAGTAAATAGTAGTACACAATTTCTCAATAACAGTAATATAGTAATTAATAAGTAAATAGTAGTACACAATTTCTCAATAACAGTGCATTCCACTCGTTGCCTCGTTAATGTTACAGTGAAAGATGAAGAAAAAAAAAGAAAAGTTGAATTGAAAATTATGAACACATCCTGTAATTAAGTGGTAAAAAATGAAAAAAATACAAAATTATTTTAGGTCAAAGTTGAAGTATTTCGGATGAGTGTTACTCAATGAATAGCTTGTAAATTCATATTAAATTTAAATTACTAGTTCACGCTAATTTGTTTACTCCTCTTGCTATCTTTCCCAAACAATTAAGGAAATTAAGCTAATGTGAAGCAAAATAATGAAACTTAATTGTAAATCATTTATACCGTTGTAAATGCAAATGCACAAATGAATTTTTTTAAATCTTTAATGTATGCGAATTCAATAATGTTTTTTCAAAATACACGAAGAATGAAAGGAAAATGAGAGATGAGGATGAGAAGCTTGTAGTATTTCATAAACATCGAAATTTACACATACTGCTAAACATGTCATTTCGAAAATTTTTAAATTTACACCTAATAGCATCATCATACGTGCGTCATACAACACATGTTTACCTAAATGTTTCATACATATTTATCAAAATATTTGAATTTAACTATGAATAAAACACAAATGAAAAAAATAAATAAAACTACGGTGTATGACACAGAAACACGTATAAAACACGTACAGTGTAATGGAAATCATAAAGAAAGAATTTATGCATAGTTTGATGAGGTCAGTAGTGAGGTAAAGACTCTCATTTAATACTCATACATAAACATTCAAAAGATAGAAATAAAATCTCTTAGAAAGAAGTTTTTTGGTTTTTTTTTTAATGACTGCTAGATGAACTGAATTAGATAGAAGGAATAATTCCAAATTTAAGTTTAATTTTGCACATATTTGCAACCGTTTCATTTTCTTGCACTTTTTGCATTCACTTACGCTAATAATGTCTCTCTACAAGCAAGAATTCCTTTAATTTAATAAAAAAAATAATCATTATTTCTAAATAATTTAGATTACTTGTTCCCTCATATATGCCTTCTTCCTGGTACATGAAAATTTTGAAGCATCAACAAAGAAACGAATACAATGGAAAATAGTAAATAGATTTAAAAATAAATAAAAAGTAGTTGTCCACGTTTGCAATTATTTCTTGAGCAATTTATCGGGTGAAGATAAAAAAAAAAACGTGACGTTAATATCACACGCTATTCTGCTTTTTTATATCTGCAAATATAGTAGCGTAGAAAATTAACATTACTTTTTAAACATATATATACATGTTTGCAACAAGTTAAAATTTACAATTAACTTACCCAGAAGCACACTTGGAAAGGCGTTTAGCTGCTTGAATTGCAATATGTTCGAAACCACCAAGAAAAAATTCAGAACCAAGAAAAATAGTAACTGTCACAATTGCTAATAAATACTGTAAATGATAGTAGAGAAATGCATACATCAAGAATATTGATGTAAACACCCAGAATATCACAACAGCTCCATAAACCACAATAAATTTGGATTTATTTAGCTGCAAAATTAAAATAGCATCATTTCAATGGCACATTTACAACGATTCAAATAAATTTCTTTTTTTCTTGCATTCAAATTGTTTCATAGTTGAAATATCCACTTCTATGGCACTTCATTACATTTGAATAAACAAATACACTTTAATCAAAATATGTACCGCAAAGAAGGCTTACTTCAAAAACTTGGTCATAATTTGAATCAGTTTTGAAAGCTCGATACTTGGCATCATCCGAGTGGTAAAATTGCGCAAGTTTTCCCTCTTTTGCCTTCCAACGATTCGTAAGCCATAACGCAACTAATTCATCATCATTTTCCGGTAAACTAGCAACATCAACTTTACTCACGTGAAAATGAATGCTCTTCGGACACGAACCATTGGAAAATAACTCGAGTTCGGACTGCACGATTGTATCCGCATACGCAACCGTTACATCATATATGTTCTTTATATATCCCACTGAAATGATATCATTTTGATGAAATTGGAAAAATTCAACCAATATTACTCAACGGCTCAATCTTCAGCTCTTGCAAATGAAAAGTTAAGTTAATGAATGAATCAGAGGTTAAATCCCCTGCTCCTCCTGCAAATCACAAGTTAATCAATCAGTTAGCAGCTCGATCTTTTGCTCCCCCAAACGATTGCAAATAAAAAAAAAAATGTAAAAAATTTTTACAGAAAAATTAAAGTCAAACAAAAAAAAAAACAAAGCTACTGAACATTATCGAAAGACTGTAAAAAAACCTTGTCGCATTTTTCGCAACATTACTGTGAAACCTGTAGTTCTCGGATGAAGCACATAGCTATAGTGGATTAAGCCCTGTTTTAGTGCAAATTGCCGACTTCTCTCAGTTGCTCGATAATCTTTGTCGGTTCCTTCCGGGAAAAGAAGAAGCTAAAATTACAGGAACATTACATGCTAATTAATATATTTATTATAATGATATATGATTTAGATATGTGTAAAGGAACCAACATTCTCATTCGCTTTGGTGATAAACCATAAGCTACACATACCATAACTAAGTGCAATGACAATAGATTAGCCACAAAAACACTAATTAAATATTCCATTTTATTTCACCAAAAAATATCTCTTTAATACTAATACCTTATTTAGCGCACTTCCTCAATAAGCGGTTTACCTGATATGCATGCTTTGAATTAGCATAATAATCGATCATTTCCTCAATGTGTCCATGATCTTTCTCAAAACATCGTGTTAGAAACAAATAAGCATTCAAAGCCATAGCCCAACCAACTCCAGGTAAATGTCTCACCACTGCCTGTCACAACAACACATCAACAATTTATAATTCTACAGTCTTCCCTTAATTTTTGACAATTTTTATTTCCTAAAGTTTGACATTAACGGTCATATGATCAATTAAAATTTAGCATTCTATACATGAAATTCGTTAATGTGAAAAATTTCCAATAATTCACTCTAGTTTTGCTATTTATTAAAAGCGCTGAGAAAACTATTAAGAGCAATCATAAAAAGTCATTAATAATTATGCTCTAAATTAAAGTAAATTATTCAGCATAAAACAATTTGAATTGTTGGAATTAAATTATTTATTGCAAAAAAAAAGAAACCTTTAAAGATATTTTTTGTGATGTTAAAAGCCAAGGATCCATGCGAATTAAGGCATTCCAAAAGAACAACCAATCTAAACATGTCCGATGGTTCATTATAATCAATGCTGGTTCACTGTGGTCTATTTTGCTACCGGATACTGTTAGACGTGCACCGAAAAAAAATTCAATAAGACCCTGAAGTGAAAATTAGAATAGAATAAACAATTAAACACAACAAATTGCAAAAATATAATTTCATTAATTTACCAATCTTATCCATCCTCTTTCACTTCACTAAATTTCCTAATTTTTCTAAATTTCCTAAATAGTTTAGAAAGATTTTAAATTGAGAAAAAAACATACAAGAACAACTAGAATGAATTCAACAAGAGAGAGAGAGAGAAAGAGAGAGAAAATAATTTAACTATGAATAAAATTCATTAAATTACATTTGAGGATGCATGTAACAATATCATCATATTCATACAAAATTTATATTAGAAAAAAAAAGAGAAACAATTTTTAAAATTAATTCAATTATTTTTCAACCTTATACTAGGGGGAAAAAACCCCCCTAACCTTATACTGCTATGATATCTTTTTACTCTATGATTTAACAATTTTTAAAATTAATTCAATTATTTTTCAACCTTATACTAGGGGGAAAAAACCCCCCTAACCTTATACTGCTATGATACCTTTTTACTCTATGATTTAAATGGAACACGTTGAAATGATAAAATTGTGAAACAAACTTACGCACGGCATAAATATCCAAAAACCAATAAGTCGATCGATCGTTCGCCTCCACAACGTATGATTGAGAAAGGTTAGAGGTAGAAGTGGAATAAGAAAATACATTGAACCTAATAAAGCGGAGAGTAAGATAAAAGTACAGCAACAAATACCCTTAGCTTTTCTCCACCATGTTGTATGTGGTAGGTTCGATGGCTCACCCATTTCATGCAATGAAATTTTGTCTGAAAGCCAAAACGAAGAATTTAATCAAAAACAGTTAAGTAAATGAAACGGAATCGTTTCACTCTTTCCATCATTAAATTAAAAAAGGGAAAGGAAAAATTGAATGGATGGAAAGATTATGAATGAAAGAAATAATTTAGTGCTATTTGTAATTAGCTTTGATTATTGAAATTTCTCACATTGTTGAGGTAAATTTTTTGATGATAGCATTGATAGCTTTAAGTTTTTCATTTTAATTTAACCCTAAATTTTTGCGGCTAATTCATCGAAATTTTCACTCAAGAGAATAAATAAATAATTCATGCAAAACATTTCGTTTATGTATCATTCGAGAAAAATTCATCAAAGCATTACAGAAATAATTTATCGTTCTCATTGTACAATTAACATCAAATAGATGAATAATGTAGGAGTAAACAAATATTGGCAAAATTATCATTCATATCAATTTCAATACAATTGAAAATATTTCAGATCGCTAAATATGCTACCATCATTTGCAGTGTAATTGATTTAAATTTGATGGGAACAGATGAAATGGGAATGCTGGAGGATTGAAATGCGGATGAAGGATGTTCAAAGGAAAAAGGAAGCGGGAAACTAAAATGATGGATGATAAATAAGTAAAGATAATTGGGAATGTCGCAAATGCATGCTAATCAAGTTTCATCGCATAAAATAAATAATTGAAACAACAACAACAACGATCCATTCAATTGCTGATAACAGGAACAAGAAATTAAAGATAAACTTTTCAAAATGAAATCCGATAAATATCTTTAAGATTACACATTTAGTAAATGAAATTGTTAAATAAAAGAGCAATAAAATTTGCCATTATAAATAAAGTCATAAAATTTAAATACCATCAAACTGTACTACTTTCGCTCCATCTTTAACTATCTGTCAAAAATCCAATATTAAGTGTAATATTCTAGCTATTACAACGGGAATTGAAGTGCCTTACACCCTCCCTAATAAGAAAAATGGAAAGAAAATGAAAATTTGATAAAACGTTAAAATTTTACATTATCATTACAATCAATGCTCGCAGATGTTCGTAAACGATGTTACTGTTTGAATTCATTGATCAATCGCCAGCCTATTCTATAATTTAGAAATAACTACCTCAGAACAAATCATACTTATTTTAAACTAGCAATTCCTTAAGCTTTCCACACATCCAGTTACTGTGGTAACGATAATGATGATGACATCCACTAAATAATAATCCCACGTTTGTCTTGCTAAATGCACACTAACCAATCAAGAATATTTTTTTAATTTAAAATTAATAAAAATTAAAATTTCGATTATTTGAGAAATAAAAAAATGAGAAGAGAGAAAAAGTGACATGTATAACACATAGATAGCTTTGCAGTAAGCAATATTTTATAATTACCACTAAAGATAATAAATTTTCCTCGTAATGAAGCGTAAGAGCAATCATTCTCATCTTCTCTTCCTCTCTCTCTCTCTCTCTCTCTCCCTCCCTTCACTCCTCTCACATTTTTTCTCTTGAATGTTACGACAAAAAAAAAAACGAGCAAAATTCCTGTTAGCACTGTGCTAAATGAGGGAGGGGTAAATAGCACTGGTAGAGATATTAGCATACTGTAACAGATAGTGGAAATTACTAATCTATAAATTGAAATTAACTAGCAGATACGATCTTATAAATGGATGAATGTTGCAACTCGTTATTTCATCATTGATTAGAGAGAGAGAGAGAGAGAGAGAGAGAGTGAGAGAGAGAGAGTGAGAGAGAGAGAGAGTGAGAGAGAGAGAGAGAGAGCATTCAATAAACATTGATGGCTCCACATTCATTTCATATTTAATTATCATTTAAACTATCCGATTTTTTAAACTTTCAATATTTCAACGTATATGTCAGTGAACGTACACCTTCCTTTTTATGTATATTTTATACATCAACACAAATACCTCTAAATAGCTATTCAAAAATTAAGTAACATTGTTAGATGTTAGCAAGCAATGAAATATTCGAGTTAAATAAAGACAAATCAATGAGAGCAACGTGTGAAATTTTTCCAAAATACAACAGTATACGTGAAACATTTTAAAACAGATGAATTTTTGAAATGTTCAGGACACGCAATGAAATGAACGTTTCAGTACAACAGTTATTTCATTCTGTACATGTATTCATGTTTCCATCTCAACTGACCTGATGTAATAAAGGAAAAAAAAAGAAAACGAAAATAACTAAAACGTAGAGAACATGTCTCAATACGTAATACGTAAGTTAAATCAGTGAAATAAGGTCCTAACGTATTTAGTACGTCTTCCTACTAATATATATACAAATCGTTACAATAAACATTTGAGGAAAGAGTGATGGTTTGTTTTACGAAACTCAAAGAGGAATATTAAGCAGACAAACGGAAATGGCATTACATTTGATTACAAAATTATTCAGTAGGTATAATCGTCAAGAAAAAAATGAAGGACTTCACGAACTTCACACTTCATTCATTTTAAGACAAAAACGATCAGTTTTTTGCATTTAATTATTATAACACTGCTGCTCATTGTGTTTCAGAAAAAAAAATTGCTGTTTCAGAAACTTTTTACCATAAAAAGGCACATCGTATTTCTACTCAAAAACAATGTACAGTAATGTAAAATATTATCCTCGAAAATATTGAAAAAAAAACAACTGTAAGTTAATTATGCTGTGAAAAACACGATGAATTAATTCATCATCTATGTGATACAATCATAAACACATAACCTGAAAGCAAACAATATTTTTTTTCCGGATTATTCGATTGCTGCTAATCACTATCGACTACTTAATTGTAGAAGTTAACGAGGTATAACTCTCATTTAGCACTCATCCACACTGCCTTTCTATCAGAACATATTGAGGTAAAGCATAAAATGAGAAATTTTGCTACGCAAACGTTGCAAAAAATATGGGTGAAAAAAAAATGAAAGTTCATCAATTTTGCAAATTTTGACGAAAGTAGAAAAAAAATTTCTCGGTTGCATCAAATACACAAAGTGCTTAGTGCATGCACTCAATTATTATTCATTAGAAATTCAATTCATTTGCTGTTATTTGCATAATTGTAGCGCCAAATTTTGCGTTCCAGCATATTGCCAATGGCAATAGACGTAAAAAGTGCAAGCAAAAAATACGTAAATCCTGACAAAGGAGAAACAAATAATTGAGTAAATCCATATTACAGATATTACTATCCAGAATGAAAATGCACAATAATAACCAATACTTGTCGTACGAACCTGAAAAAAAAAAGCTGTTTCACTTGCATATATAATAATAATAATATGATGATAGCAAATAGTTCTAATAGATCATGGTTAGCAAAATAGAACACATAAGATATTATACGTATTCAAATTACTTCAAATATTTGAAATTGAATATATAGGGAAAAAATAGCAATAACCCAAATAAAAGATGTATGAATCGATAAAAAAAAACGCACAGTAATGAAAATAAAAAGACTGATATTTTTCTTTTTCATACAGGAGAGAAGAAAAAAAAATGCGCTGCTAAAAGTTGGCAGTATGTCACATTTTATTTTCATTTTATATTTTCAATGTCACCTTTGCTCTGCGTCATGCATGAACTGCATTTCTCCATCAATCTCACACCCCTCTCTTCTCCCGTTTTTACAACACGAAAATTACAATTTTTTTCTTTGTTCTAAAATTCACAAAGTGTGACACATATGTCACTCTATAGAGAGGGAGAGGGAGAGAGAGAGCGAGAGAGAGAGAGAGAAAGAACGAGAAACAGAATTTGCTTTTAGCAGACATTTGAAAGAACTAATACTAACCGGCCAATTCTTTTTTCCACTACAAGACAAGAATTTCCTCTGAGCGATGTCAGCATTGTAAAAATTCTTCAGTCGATTCTCTTTCTCTTGCCAAATCTTATTGATCCAATCAGCCAAACCACAGTTATCTTTAGGTAAATCATCTTCCTTATATCTCCTCACATCAAAATGAACAGCATGCGGAAAGCGACCATTTTGCAGTATTTCTAGCTCTGAACTGACAATCTCATCTGGATATCCAACAGTTATGTCGTAAATATTCTTTAGATAGCTTTCTGCAAGCAAAAAAAAAACAGTGATTTGCAAAACATACCATATGGAAGTAATGATTTAAATCAATTATTCTTTAACACAAGAATGTATCTATCGCACAAGATTTCGAACAAAACCAACTAACTCTGACGCATCACTTGTATCATATAAGCAAAACCAGTCGTACGTGGATGCAAAACAAAGTCGTATAATGGTAAACCGTGTTGTATTGCGAATTCATCACTGCGTTTCACAGCTCGTTCACCACGATCCGTTCCTTCCGGAAAAAGCAAAATCTGGAAAAATTATGTATGCATTGCACAAATAAAAAACAAAAAGAAGGATTAAAAAAAATTCATTATATTGGTTATTTACGCTAACATAAAAACAGATTTTGATGTGAGATACAACACACCCTAAAATTTCTTCGCAAAACAAATAATGCACACCAAAACGAAACAAAAAAACCTGATAGTAACGGCCCATATCTTTGTAATAACTGATCATATCACTAATGGTATGAGCGTCGTTCTTATAGTTACGTTCTAGGAACAAGTAAGCTGCACATTGCATTGCCCATCCTAAATTTGCATCGAATTTCAGTACCGGAAAATACAGCATATTTAGTGGAAAAAAGCTGCAACAAAAAAAAAAACAAAAAAGCTTCTTATGAATGCTACGCTAACATAAAAACAGATTTTGATGCGAGATACAATATATTTTAATGAGAAACATTGAGTGCTAATGTCTCACCATTGATTTTTTATAACAATTTCCTCGACATGTAACTTTCCAAACAAAATTTTCTTCAGTAAAATCAATGAATTAAGCGTTTAAAAAAAAAAAGAGTATGTCATAAGCACAAACGTTCGTTCGCTTTTTCTTTCTTTTTTAAATCAATGGATTACGCGTTAATAGCGTAAATGTTCCGACTTTTTTCCACTCTTTTCTTTCCTAAATGTTTCATTAAAAAAAAAAAGGAAGAGGAAACCTGCTCCAGGAATATATTCCAATGCTTTCTTCAATGATATTTTCTCAGTGGTAAGTAGCCATGGATCCATCTTGTAAAGCGCACTCCAAAAGAACAACCAGTCAAGTCTCGTCCTGTGATTCATGATGATTAGCGCTGGTTCCGAACAATTTATCATATCGCCGGTGATGTGAAATTTCACTCCCAATATGTAATCACATAATGACTGCAAAAATAAAATGCTTGATCGATAGGAATGTGAAGTGCAATAAGACGTCAATTACATTACCACTGAAAATACATCCTAGAATATACACACCTAGAAACTAATTAGAAATTTAATAAATGTCAAGTAAACTCAACTACACCACCCTAGAAATTCAATGAATGCGACTTATATCAAAGTGAAAATATTCATCAAAAGCTAGTGTATCCCAGGCTTTTTTCTTTGTCATCAAATTCAGCACGGAACGACAATCATTGAGCATATCAAAGCTTAAATGAATTACAGAAAACCTCACTGCAAAACAAAATTTAACCTCATTTCAAAAATTCAGAAAGAAGGAAAAAACAATTTTGAAGCTTTTCATATAAATATTCTGCAAAAAAAAAAAAAAAAGAAAAAAATTCTTTCATTTAATATATCCAGTGATCCTATTCTGTTTAATGTAGAAATTTCATTTTTCTTTTCTACCACCACAATGTGAACTTCATCCATTGAAATTGTCAATTGAAATTGATACGGAAAACTTTGTTGCACTTACCGACGGTAAGATTAGCCAGTAACCGATGAAGCAATCAGCAACTGTACGCCATAGCGGAGGTGCAAAATAGATGAGTGGAATCAGTGGAAATAGAAGAAATATCGAGCCAAGAAAAGATGAGAGAAATAGGAATAACCAAAACAGTAAACCTGTTAGATTCGGTAACGGTAAACGCATTACGTACTAGCATGAAATGATTATAAGCTAGCAATCACATTAGCAGCTCACATCACATTCATCGATCATCTGATATGTAAGGTGAAAATTTCATCCTGAAATTTCATTTCTTTTCTCATTCACACTTTTTTAAAGAAATTACTTTCTGAAAAGGAGAAAAACAAATCATTAATTTTAGCATAAATTTTATGCGCATCCTACATTCCTTACAGTTAAATATTTAGCAATTCTGTTTTTTTTTTAGTGAAAATGAAAATAAAACAAAAAAATTAACGTGTAAATAAAATTCAAAAAAAAGCACTTAAATTGATAGAAAATAATGCGTAATACACAACATTGCGATCTTTTAAAATGAAATTAAAAAAAAAAACCGAATCACATGAGGACAAATAATCAATAGAGCCTTGAACTCTTCATTATTCAATATATATATTATATATGTTTCAGATGAAATAATTTAATCCATTTAAATATTTTCAAATTGTCCAATAATTTAAATTTCCCTTTAATTTTGTAAAAAAAATCCTATAAATTATCATTTTTATCATTATAAAACAACACTTTTTAACAAAATTAACAATCAAATATCAAAACTTTAATAATTTGAAGAAATCCTGTTTGACCTAATTTCATCGCAAAATTAAAATTAACATAAACATTTGCTAGCGTGTAAATTCTGAGAGAAATAAGCAAAATGATTACTTCACTTTTTTTTCATCTCTCTCCCTCCCTCTCTCTCTCTCTCTCTCTCTCTCCTCTCTTCTCTCAACCTATTTCAGTTGTCGTCTTAAAATCGATTACTTCCTTCATCTCTCATCAGCAGTTACGCTTTGACCATCAACACAATCGCACTATAGAAAAACGTTTCACGAGTAATAATAATCAATCTCTACACGTATATCACTTATTCCCATTCATTCATTCACCCATCCATCCATCAATCAATCTACGACGAATGCAACAAAGTTTTTTTTTCTAAATTCATAAATTAAATTAATCGATGATTAATGGGTTGAAAATCTCAAAAATTTTCGAAGTTAATCGATAATTGATAGGTTGAAATGTATACTACAAACTATAGCACACCAACTACAACCGTTTTTCATTCCTTCCTAATACACTTAATTTCATGTATTGTGATGAATTTCAATCAATCATTTCAATCGAAACAAATGATTTCCAAGGGTAATGGAATATATGTATGAAAATAGCTTCCAATTATGTTCTTTTTTTTATTGAATTTAAAATTTTTACATGACAAAATTAATATCAAAACATATAGTTACAAATTTCACTCAAAATGATTCGCACGAAGCTTTACAACAAATCAGATAAAATACATAACTTACTTCATTTCACACTATAACAGTTAATTTATACATTTTGCTCACATTTTTCTTCTACTACGACACTATTTTCATTTCACTTTTCAGACAACTTTCCCAACCTTACATATTTGTACAATTCAAAGCAAAAAAGAAAAATTGGAGACTTTGTTCAAAAAGTTACAATCGCACTTCTAAACAGTGTGACTCATCTCTTCACCTAACAACTGATGATTTGATGGCAATTTGGAAGGTTACCTAAGGTTGAGTAGTAGGCTGGAATTTCGAAGAAATATTCAATATTTGAATTTATGCCACTGTAACAGAAAAAAAACAATGACAAAGGATAAAACACGATTTTAAATAATGTTAAAAATTTACAGCACAAACGAAGTAAGTGATACGAATTGAATGCATTTAGATGAATGAACAGCACTGTACTACCTTAATGAGTAGGATAAATGAGAATGAGAAATGTTTTAATTCTCAATGGATGTAATAATCAGAATTATCAAATATCGTTATACAGTGCTCAGATATTAACTGTGTTACGGATAGGATAGGAGATGAGTGGAACGATAAATTAATAACGATCGGTTAAGAACGACATCTTCCATTTATACATCAACAATTTCTAATAGATTCCACGTATACATTCAACTACTTTTCAATGTGCTAATGTGCATAAGCAAAACACTGGACTCATTGCTCTTCAAAATATTTTAGACGAGACAAAAAGAAACCGACCTATTACAGTTCATATGCAGTAAACAATATCAAATTCCTCGTCTCCTCATCCTAAGTAAAGGTTACGCGTTGTGTGACAGAAACCTTAGCAGACACAGATGTAGGAGACATTTATGGTAATATTGAGATAAAAAAAACTTATTAATTAGCAAGAGGACGCCTACTTTTGCGAGGCGGTGAACGACTAAGAGAATGTGTACGTACAGCGGTGAATGGTCCGTGCGTGTTCGATTCCCTTTCAAATTTGCTTTGTGATAATTGCATATTTCCTGGTACTTTTGGCCGTCCTTTACTTCCTACCTGCAGTAAATTAAATCCATCTTTTTTAATTGATGTCAGTGTTGAACAACTTAAATTTTCATCAGTAACTGATGATGACCGCGCGTTGTTTTGTAACAGATACTGCATGTATGGATTATTACACTTGATAGGTCTGAAAGAAATCCATACTAGAAATAAAGTAAAAAATTCGTCAAAATATTAACATTTGATGCAAGCTTCAGTAAGCAGATAATATCGATATATACATATATCAATATCATCATATATTGTTTGGATTTAAAAAAAAACTTTCCCAGTGACCAAAGACACCTGACCAGTATCAAATAAATGTTTATATGTTGCTTTACATAATAAACAGCTTACTTATTTCTTCTCTCTTTGCCACCGAATATGACTGCCAAATTTTCAGGTATCTTTACTGACTGAGTTAATGACATCGAAGGATTTTTGTTGATATCGGAACGATGCATGAACGGCTCGTTGATTGTTGTATTGCAACTTGGTAAACTTTGCTGTAAGTGTATGCGAAAATTATGCAATTTACACTAAATTCACCAAAACCCATAATTTGAATCAAAATTTTTACATTTGAAAAAACACTTGAAGAAACATTTTCTTTAAAAAAAATTTTCAATGAGTGATGGTGAAATGATAGTATTAAAAATTTATTACTTAAAAATTTGAATATTAAAAAAAGATAAAAAAACAGAATAATTTACCCCGCCTAGCGACTGCACACTATTAAAGGACTCGCTTCCAAAAGAAAAACTGTTTGGTTTGTTTACATCCTCCTGCGGAATAAATCTTTCATATTTTGTTTTCAAAACAAACAATAAAAAATTACAAACATTTCCAGCCAAAACCTTTGCTTAAAAGGTTCTTCTTCAGTAGTTTTGCTTTGAATTTGCTCCGTCAACTATCATTTTAAGTGAACATGATCAATACTGATATCATTTATCAAGCTACAGCTAAGAAGCTAGATTACACGGAAAAGCATTGATTGATACACATTTTCCTCCGAATTCAAAATTGTTAAGTCAACCTGTAGCTATTATCTATGTTTTCTCCTTTACAAAAGTTTCTTTTATAAAATAAGTTAACAAGTGCTATGAAGAATAAAAAGCACACTACCTTATTCCCCTCGTATGAACAGTGCTCTAAATCCGTTGATCCTAAAAACTCAATTTACAAATTTAATTTTATTCTCTTCTCAACATATAGATTAAATCTTTTTGTGCGCCACATTGATCTACCAAGCCTAATCTTTTCCTTTTTCATAACTGCTGTAAAAATATAAGAACATACTTGATGTGTCTACATTCTCATTGAGATCTTCAAAGTATTTCATGCTTTGTGCACAATTCACAAATGAATTACTCAAACGTTGCATTATTCCATGATGACGTCGTATATTAGTCAGCAGTGTATTTGAATTCCTAAACATTGCAATAAACATCAAAAATTTAAATTAAAAAAACACAAACGTTTGTTTGCTTTCAGTCAAATCAATAACTGAATTAAAAAGAAAGAGTCAAGGCATCGTAGTAATGGTTCACTAAATCTGTAGCCATGAATAAACAAAATAAATCAACTTCATTTTTCAAATTGTATGTCGAGTACCTCACCTCAACAAGAAATTAAAAATTTTCGCAGTATTGCTATATCGATCAGCCACATCAGTCATTTGCCCACGCTAGAATTGGGAATCAAAACATTATCTTGATTCGCCAAGAAAATACAGAAAACATGTCATAACTTTTGGAATTTTTAAAATCGACACCTGAGAGTTAAGTAGCTTTCCATCTAATGCAGCTAAGTAATTTTCCATCTAATTTTTCCGTCTAGATAGAAAACACCCTATATATAAAAGTTAGATCTGTCCCTCTCACGGGACCTAAATATTACACGCTTTCTAAAATTATTGCAAATATTCCCATTTCCTTCACTACCACCGAAAAAAAATACATATTTTTTATAGTTTTAAATGGTGCACTTCAAACAGGAAGAGAATAATAGGTTAGACCCCTATTCTGAAACGCTATGGCCTATCCGTTCTCAAATACTGATTTTAAAGAATCATTAAAACTATAATATGAAGCAAATCGTAGTTGAGTAGTATTTTCCAGTACTGATATACTTTGACTCGATCTTAACACAAAAAGGGACTTTTCCTAAGAATATTTCACTCGAAAAAGTTTTATTCTTTTTCAAAGACATAAGAAGATTTAGTGAGTAAGGAATCCTTGCTAAATTAATCAACACCATCTATTACAGGATTAACCAGTGTACCACTCGGTGGTTGACAGGAAATCACTAAGACTGCGCAAAATATTTCTTACAATGTAGAATATTTTCCGCAAAATATTTACTACAATCATGTCCTGAAAGTAGAAAAACATACGAAGGTGGTCACATTATTTCGCATCGTGTTGTACTGATTCTGCTGGAATTTGATAACAGAATTGACCTGCCGTAAAGTATTCATCACTAAATCATTAGGTGTCTGAAATTACATTATTTTCACTTTATTCACTTAAAAAGATCAAAAAGTTGTCCCGATATGACACTTAATGCAAACCTGGAAATATTTTTTTGTTTTTTCACTCATACTACGTCCAATATTTTCATATGTAAAAGGTGAACGTCTACAAACCGTACACATCTTCTCCGTCACTGCAATTATAAATAGAACAATTTTAAAAGAAGACTGAAACTTTATTGACATGAAATTTCAAAAGAAGCTCACTTGACACAATTACTGGAAGGCTACATTCATTTTGAATATACACAAAATATAAAATTTCAATCAGAAGGAATATAGAACTCACCGCACCGGACAAGAAAGAGAAGCAATTTTGCTGAACGCTTGTGAGAAAAATAGTGGGATGTCCAGTCTCATCATATCAAACATTGTATAAAACGTTCTGTTATTTAGCGATTTTATAAAAAAATCAGCAAGGAAAATGCGAAACAGCTCCAGTCGAATACACTACAGATTTGCGAGGATAGTACAAGTTAGGAATTTGATTACTTCTGTTTGTAACTTGTGCCATCCTTGCTATCTGAACAAACTGCAGAAATATTAGTAAACGAACCACATTTATCAAGACATGTGGAGCAGAATATGTGTCCACAACTCGCAACTGCAAAAGCGACACGCCTGGCAGTACTCTGAGCAACGGCAATCAAATAGCAATTATTGCAATGTACCCAAGACAATGCCATCTGTAAAATCTTTTCAAATCTTATTCCGTAAATTCGCATTATGTGAGCTGTACAGCACGACCAAAACCATTATTTCGCCTTTGTCGTAATCCTCCACCAACAATTGCCAGCAGCTCGTAGAATCTAATTACACTACACATTCTCTTATAGAATAATCAGTAAAACTAAACGTGTTCTTCGCGAACTTTTCTGTATGTACATTATGCAAATACATTACTGATCTGCCATAAAGTACCACATATATACTTTAATTTTATACAAGCAGACTGAAGTACGGAAATGTTAGGAACATAATCCATGATCAACGTTGCACGTATAAAACAGAACAAAATTCTACAAAAAAAAATGAGAACCTAACAACTTTACAAACACATAAAATGAAATTCCATCCCTGATTTCTTTTATTTGGCAGCTGATTATAATTAGTACATGAATTCATTAAGTCAATACGAATTTCATAAAAGAGATAATAATAATTTCAGAGTTAAAAACTACGTTTGACTAAAATCACGGAAGGGTAACGTTGAAGGGTTGCGATAATCACGGACTGGTGATGGAGCCCGGTAATTTTTTCGCGCAGTAAGATCATCGCTCTTTGTAGCTCCAAGTATGCGGTCGTACGGTAGCTTAGTTAGATCAACTGGAACGTCAGTTCGTAATGCACCATAAGGATGAGATGGATTCGCTATAATCCGAACAGATAATATGAATTTTCTAATCATAAATAAAAGTAATACAAAGTAAAATATTTCCACATATATGCGTTAGTTAAGATTCATAAAGTCATGATATAGACAAAAGTCGAGAAAAAATTTCCCCGAAAGGCGGGACACGAGAAAGATTTTACAAGCAAGAGACTTACTGGTTCGCAATGTGTTAGTACCAGGATATTGAATTTGAGAAGGATACTGGCAATTTACTGGTGATGCATAAGATGCCGCTGATGCTGCATATGCTTGATATATGCTTGCTTGCCTTGCTTCATCTACGATGGAAGAAAACATTACTTTCTATGAAAATATATATCGTTACCTTCTCTGCCGTTCAGTCATTTGTAAAACGAGAAAACTGTTGGCAAAATTTTCTCCCACTTCTTTAATACCTACGGCATCGCTTAATGTACTCTTAATTTCTCACAGTACAAAAAAAATCTATCTTCAAACACTCTCCCATATAATTGCTAATTCTCCCTAAAAAAAATAATGAAAGTGAAACATACCATATGCCTGAACTTTCTGTAAAGCAGAAAGTAGTGCAGGAAAAAATGTTGGATCCTTACTAGTCATCATCACAACAGCAAGAATAAAATCTTTTGGCGAGATCTGAGCCAACAAACCATCTAAACATTATAAATATTCAGCCTTTCTTTTAGCAATGCCTCAACATTTGCGACAAAAATTCGTAGTACATTTTGAGCAATAACTTATCACACTAACATGAAAGTAATTATGTCATATGTAATACGCCAATATCATTATAGTGTCCACACACTAATTGTATCCAACATGACACAGCATTAACAAAAAAAATCATGGCAAATATAACATAAAACTGTAAATTATTCAAAAAAATATAAAGCACCACTGTTTCATACAATAGTGTTGCCTAAAACGGCAAAACGTACCTAATGTTGTATCCAAATCTTGCGGTGCGATTAAACTATTACGCTCTTCAATCAGTTGCCTTTGCTGTTCTTTGACACCTTTCTCCCATTCGTTAAACTCCTCCACATACTTATTGTATGTTTCCGTACCACACTGTGCTCTTAAATTGATTAAAACGTTAAAAAACGCCTGTGCTTTTCCTCCTAAAAGAGCGATCCAAAGCTCTTACAGTCTAAAACTGCCAGATGACATGACTTACTGAATATCACGACAGCTACATAAATTTTGTAAGCATAACTGCATAGATTGAGAAAAAACGTAGCAATTTTAACGCCATATCGGCGTCACGTTCTATTAATTATTAAGACTAATATATATATATATTTCTTAGATTTCAATTAATTTAAGAAAAACGTACATATTATTCAGTTTCCATTTTTCGAACTTTTCTTTATGCTCCACGTACTGCTGTTCCAATCGTCCCAGTGCAACTGTTATATGTGTAATCTGCAGTAAAAGTACTGCATTAATACACTGAATAGTATTGTCATTGGTGTGTTAAAGGAACGAATAACCATCAGAACACACCGTTAACCCGGGTGCTTGATAAAGTATTGTTTTGAGCAGTTATTATCTACATAATAATAGAAGTAAGTTTTCAAAAAACAAAAAAGTAAAAAGTTCTGTCTGTCTTTCAAACTTCCTTTGAGAACGGAAAAATTTTTCCAATTTACTCAAAAACAGGGAATGTTATTCACAGTGGTTCAACTGTGGTATCCGACAACTTATGATTTCTTTTTGGAATGGTAAAAATACACCGAGCACCTTCACCAGGGTAACTATTTTAAGTACTGTCCTGAATAAGAAATCGATATGGTTTAAGACTTGCTTAAAGCAATAAGCAACTTCGGTAATGACGAAAGCTAAAAGTAAGTAAAATTGTAACCTTGTCAGCCATCAGAAGTTAAACTGAAATTTTTGAAGAATTGCGAACAGGTGAAACCATGCAAATCTAAATGAAGTAAATCGGTACAGAGAGACATAAACACAAACACATTCCTATCATCTCGCTAGCTTTCGTGCAATTTCTCCTATGTTATTCTTTTATTGTAACAAAATAACTCACTGGAAACCAATGCAATACAAAAGCTTTGGATAAATGGAGCTGAACTAAGACAAAACATGTCGAACGAAGAACATATACAAATTGCATTCATTTCGCTCAGGTTCACCTATATTATGATCAAGTGTAAAACGTTACGTAACCCAGCCATACCTTCCCACACACTACAGACCTACGTAATCACACATGTAACACACGTGCCACATCAACTTCATTGCCAACATTGTTCCGCGTGACGGAAGAAACCAACCTGATCATTGTGTTGCACTGCAACAGATTGATGGACCAGTAATGAAGAAATGAAAGGAGTGCTTCATGGCGGGTGGATGGTTGGTCAGGTCACGGTACGTCGTCATTGTTGGTCTACACGTCACTTTAATTCTGTTTCCGAATGTTTCTCTTTCTTCCACTTTTTAATGAAAATTTATGGAAACTTTTTCTGACGTTAATGACTTTATTAAGATATAGCTTCACGTTAGTAACAGCGAGATAGCGCAAAGCTCAAAGTTCGTTAGATATTCTTATTGCTTGTGGAAAACTAATGGCATTTAATTCTTGAATTGTTTTGTCGTTTTTTGAGTTCCGCTCATCAAAAAGGTTTATATTATTACATTATTATCACGTAGTTAATTGCAGATCTGTTTGATCTTATTTCTAGTGGATATGGTGATTGAAATGTTATCGTATGGTATGCTTATCAGTGGTCTTATTATGTTTGCAGCACTTCTTTCGGGATTTAAAGCCACCTATGGACGATACTCTCAGCACTCCCACCTACCGGTCCTTTTTTGATCACTGTTACACTGATAGTGGTAGTAGTAATGATAGCAGACGAATTGTGGCCATACAAGTTATTGTAGTAATTGCAAATTTCGATGCAGCAATTTAAATGAAATCTTTGATAAATATGATGAGCGATAAGAAGTTGCAGCACAAAGCGATAGAAATCTGTGCGATGCTCAACAGTTACGCAGTCTACACTAATTCAAATCATCGTTGTAGAAAGTGACATTTTCAGGTGCCGCTTATACCGGCTAGATGGGCTTGGTTTATACAAGAATTACCATCACTATGCATTCCTCTTCATTATCTTATTACTGGTATTAGTGGACTGCCTCTTATCAATGCATTTATCCTCACCTTATTCTGCTCGCATTACATCAACAGGTGCAACAACACCGTGCATTATTTTACTCTTTTAAAGAGAATGCATTTGCTCAATGTATCATTTTTTCTTTGAAGAAAGAAATATTCAATTTTCTTCCTCATTTTTAACTGAGGAGAGCTAGAACTTTAATATTTTATAAAAAAATTTCTTTCATGTTATATGCAACTCAGGGCTCTCATTTATCCATTCCTAATGAAAGGAAGTACAGGAACTCCTGCACATATTTTCCTGTTGGCTCTTCTATTTTGCACAGTTAATGGGTGTGTGCAAGCCATATGGCATTCTCGTAACGCTGTGTATAATGAGTCACTGAAGGACAGTGTGTTTTGTTGCATCGGTTAGCATTTTTATTGAGCATGGAAATTATACTGATTGTACTAGATGAACACGCAGTCTGTTTCCTAAAAGTCGTATCTGCTACTTAACACATCTCTGTTCTTCGCATTACAACCATTATTATATTCTCTCATAAGTATCTGATGTGTTGTTCACTGTGTCAGAAGTACTACCAGAATGCAATAGGCACATTAACGTTTATCATTGGAATGGTGATTAATATTACATCCGATTCAATACTGCGAAATTTGCGAAAAAATGGAAAGTCAGACTATAAAATACCTTATGGTGGCTTGTTCGAATACGTCTCCGGAGCAAATTTTTTTGGAGAATGTATCGAATGGGCTGGTTATGCGTTATTAACGCGCACACTACCCGCATTTGCCTTCGCGTTTTTCACATTATGCAATCTTGCGCCACGTGCTTATCAGCATCATAGGTGATTTCTTCAAATCGAAAACTTGAATTTGTGCAAGGCAGATTTAAGAAATGTTCATTAACTGTTAGAAATTTTTTCCAGGAAGTACATTATCACAGTCATCTTTATTTCAGGTGGTATCAGCAAAAGTTTGACAAGTATCCAAAGGATCGTAAAGCCTTTATACCATTTGTTATTTAGGTGATAATTTGTAGTAAAAATTGCTTTGGATAATCATTAATCACAGACAACACTTAGAAGGAAACAGTGTATTGTAAGTGAAATATTCCAAGGAACAAATAATTACAATGCCCTGAAGAAAACTTATAATATCAAATTAATATAAAATAATGCTTGAATATCATAAAAGTTAGTGCAATATTGATGATATTGAGAAAATAAGTTGTAAACAAAGAAGTTCCAGATCTTATCGTGTTTTGTTGCTCATCTTCAAATAATGAAGTAGAAGTTAAAAAGATGTATCAAACAACCGTTTTATATCAAAATTTTTGAAGAAAAAAATGCTATGTTGTGGAATAGGGTGCTTTTACATCTTCCAAAATAAGTATTTGAGGTACTCAATGCATACTGAATAAATTTGAGTTATCAGTGATTTCAATTAATTGCTATACGTTGTCTACCAATCGTGGTCTCGGATCGAAAATCCAAACTAGAAAACCAGTACCCGATGTTGAGAAAAATATCTGCCTAATGTAAGTCTAACGAAACGAAATAAACTACTTATGTTAGTGACAAGCAACACACATGTAAGTTAACCTTAGATTTCCAACCGCTCAAGGTGACGTTAAGGTAGTACAAATTATTTTCAATTGTAAAATATCCTAATTAAATTTTCTTTTCAATCGATATTAAAGTGGTTGGAATTGAAAGGTATGCGTAATTATCGAGAATGGAAGATTCTGGAAAGTATACCACTTTTCTTGCCTCTTTTTTTCGACTCTTTTACCAGTTCCTTGGCTTCCATCTCCGCTTCTTCAGTTTCCAGTATAGTCTTGAAATAAAATGTAGCCCTTCATAATGACGGTGTTGGTTTATTTATAGGCGATTGCATGCATTACTTAATTGAATCTCAAATGTAATAATAAAAATAAACATAACAACTACTATACTTTGAAGATGTGTCGTTTTTTTTACATTTTTTCCTATTCACATTCGAACAAAAACTAGCCAAACGAAATCTAGCAAATAAATATGAATAATTCAGCAATGGAACATTGCACCTTACCCTTTGCAGTTCATCATCGATTTCGACATCACCTTCTAAGCTCTCGCTTTTTGAACTGGACTCGGAAGAAGATGCTCCGTGATCCAATGTTCTTTCCCAGAACTTGCACAGTTCGTCGCTTATTTTTTCCGATTTGATACTACTTTGGCTGGCTGAAATGCTGATTTCGTAAACAACCATGGACAACTTTTTAGACGTAACAAACTAGCACAACAACAAGCTCATGGAAATGCTTCAAACACTTTTATTAAAGCTTCATTTTACTAAGAGTATATATTTACAATATTTACATGCAATTCATACTTAATTCCATCAGCTTCTTAATCTCGTGGTCCACCGAATGGTTATCACTGTCCACGCTTCCTACTACTTTGGCTGCCTTTATACTGCGTTGCTTCGCCAATTTCATCACTTGCTGTATTTCTTTTAAATTCCGAATGGTATCCTGACCCATTGTATGTGTATCTGTATCTGTATCCGATATGGACAGATTTCCGCTGAAGTCTTAAAAAACCATCAGTTCAACATTTTTTTTGAAGCGATTGTATTTGTGTTCAAAATTTTAAAAAATTCAACAAAGTTCTCCTCAGGTAGAAGATGGAATGCACAGACGCGAAAATAAAATTTCTTTATAAAAGTAATCCTTGTGCTGATGATCAAAAGGCAGTTCTTATTCTGTAAAGTTCCCCAAACAAGACTGAATTTTAAGCAAGGAAACATGATGCAGGGAAACATGGTTCATGAATACCATACTTCTGTAAAATAACTACGCATACAACATAAATAGTATATTTTTTACACAAGGACTTCCTTCAGTAAAAAGTTTTATTTAAAACTAGTAGTCACAAGGAGAATACCACCTGGACGTAAAGCATCTCTTCCGAGCATTTTAAGGAATTCTTCCGGATCAACGTCGTGTTCCAACTTCTCTTTTTCTAGCATGGCTTCATCTCTTGCTCGTTTCATTAGTTTTCCAACGGTTTCCTCATTTCCATTTACAATTGTAAACTAAAAGTCGATTGGCATCGTAGCGGAAAAATCCAGCACAATTACACGTGAAACTCTTTTGCTGCATAATTTAATTTACCAAGATAGTCATCAAATTGTTCAAGTTGGATTAAAATTTATGTCTAAAAGAACTGCTAGCATACCCTAGGATACCTGATATTTTCCACTGGTATACCACGAAGCTTTGCCAATCGTCTTTCTATATCACTCACTGAAGGTGTATCCTCACCTTTAAACATGTATAATTTGTAAAGTAGACAGAAATCAACAAATTCATTTATTTTAACAGATAAAAAAAGAACACAAAAGGACCGCGCAGTACTAACAAAAGTACTGATCACTCTACTTTTTCTTGATTAAGCTACTGTGGAGAAACATATAGTAGAATTAGGCAGAAAGTAAACGATAACAAAATTAGCTAACTACTTTAAATAAATCTCTTATTGATATGCAAAAATCTATAAAAAATGTTAATCGGATATTAAATGTGATTACTTCTACCATTTATCCTTAGCATTTCTGCGCGTTTTTCCAAAGATGCTAACGTTTCCATTTGATTTTGACTTTCGTCCACGTTTAAATTTGCCAAACGTTCCTCTAAAATTCTATCCTTTTCCTCCAGTTGAACCTTTCGCGGTAAAAACTGTGATGAAGGAATAAACTGTCGCATAGATGGAGGTGGCAAATCATCGTCAGTTGAGCACCATTTGCTGATACTCATTGGAACAATTTACGGCTGCAGAAATTCGAAAATGACTTGCTATCAAATATAAAAATCCAAAAATACATTGTTACGTATTCAATTCAATACATCGGGTCAGCATAAATGACATGTAACAATAGCGTTAGCACAAAAGTGTCATGAACACTGACCAAAAGCATAAGCTGGGCTGATGGGACGTGAATTGAAGAGATATTTGCTGAATGATCTTAGCCTTAATGATTTTTTGAGCTTAACCAATGGTGGACTAATAGATTAATTGCTCGAGAAAAGTAGCAGGTTGCTGTCGTAACTATCCAAACTAAGGAAACTTATGCAATGCTTATCAAACGACCACTGCAATTTGTTGTCCCTATCTATCCTTCACAAGAAATTTGCTCCTAATATTTGCAGAACCTACTTTTCGTATTTTATTCGATTTCACTCTAACTTCTCTTAAACTTATACTCCATCATCTGATACCTTCCAGTATTGATCTTTTTCTATGCTCATTGTTGAACAAGAGAAATTTAATTTCCCACACATCAGCAATGTAACTATTTTTTTTTAAACAACATATCAGTGAATCAGGTAGCGTGATTATCATACCCATACTACAGTCAATCACACGCTATAGTAAGTAATCTAGGAGATGAAATACTACCAACGAAACACACTACTATCTTAACTACTATAACTTTGTAAGTTACGCGTCAGCTCCTGTCCCACATACTAACACTGTTATTTAGTAGTGAATTGTTTCCTGCGGCGCGGTTCGAAAATGACTTGCTACAAATCATTTTGGCACAAACACACACTACCTATACTAATAAGAACATTTAGAAATACGTGTGTCTTTTCATCATGTATTTTGTTTCTAGTACTGCTCAAATTTTAAACACGTATATCCTCAGCTTTACATTATTAGGGCTATCTGGGAGAATGAACTGCTTGTAATATGAAAACAACAAAATGAATGGATTGATTGTATTTAGAATGTCGGAAATCGTTCTAATGAGAAATATTCGTTGACTTTTCATCTCACGAAAAGGATTGTAGGTGTACGAAAATCTCGCGTACAAACAATATTTATTCTATAGCACGTTTAATAATGGCATGAAAGCCATAATATTCAAAAACCAAAATCATACAAACATTGCTCAACGACAGCACGATCAGCACCTTTTATTCGAATGAATCCTTTCAATTCATCAACGTGTGTTGCGATCGGATGGTGCAGATATTCTTCCAAATATTCTCGCATCTTCTTTTCACATTCCTTAATACAAGGAAATGAATAATTACCCGAAGTTTCACAAAAACCAGTTTTTTTGGAGAAATTGTAGAATAAATAGTGAGTGTACTACAATGATACGATAACAGAAAAACAAGAAAGTTTTTGGGAAGTTATTTGTCTTGCCTGGGAAATAAATTCTTCAGAAATTCACTATGCGGTTCAAATAGAATTCACTCACTATGTGGCTCAGATACAATAAGTATGCCTGATTAGTCGTAAATGAGGAAATTTTTGAATATACCAAAGTTTAAACAGTAAAAACTGCCCACTGCAATAAGTTTAAATACGACTACCGTCAGCTCAATATTATACTAAACTATAAATTGAAGAACTGGAAGAAGAAAAGAAAGCAGAACATACAAATATATCGCCATGAATTCTTTTCACTAACACCAACTCAACATATTCAAAATCCAATGTCTTTGGATCTAACTGGTCCTTCCTCGTTTCCAAATAAAGTGGCAGCAAGTGATCACGATTGCGTTCCACATAAAATGTTAAATCTGGTCGGGCTAGAAAAAATTCTGTGAGAGCGATCTAGTATGAAATAACAATTCTGGATTTCATAGAAGTTATCCCTGAAAATAGAACGGGAAAAAAGAAAAAAAAATCACACGTTTTGCTGGCCTCCAACCACTAGGCGTTGGGTATGTATCATGTTTCGGTATATCAGGAATTAATCTCTTTGGCATAAGTCTTTGTACGTACTTCCAATTAACCGGTATCTCAACCGCTTTGCTTCGCGTTTCTGAAATAATTCATACATTTGAATATTCACAAATGAAAACATTCACATGGAAATAACGGAACACTCATATAATAAACATTGTAATGTAAATAACATCCTGTCAGATAACTACGCAAGAAATAACAAAAAAATCTGACAAATTTGACGGTTGCAAAAATCAATTGAGAGAATAGCCTACTGTTATAAATACCATCAAATATCTGTACTTTTCAATCAATGAAGATAACAGTACCATCCATTCAATACCTATTCTTTAGCCAAATTCCATCCTCTGTACTGTGCCAGAAAAAAATTAATGCTGTTTTCCAAATGAAAACGAAAATCACCTGTTCTCGACATAACAGCTCGCAATGGATCATCCCAAACATCGCCACTTGATGCCGCCCTATTTTCGTCACTTGCAAATTTCCGGCAATTGTACTTCGTCAGCTTCACAATATTTCTGCTTCGTTTCAAGAAATGCCGTAACATAAAGCACTCTTAAAAGCTCCACGGAGTACCGGTTGTTACATTTTAAATCAGCGGTAACGCTTAAGCCACTCCCCATTTTTCGTATTCCCCGGATACTTACACGAATTAAGTTTCCCTACTATTCAATAATAAGTTACCGTTGACAAGTTAATGACAAGATGTTACCATCCATAGCTGCTCAGTAATTGTGCCTTGCATAGTGTTAAAGGTGCAAACATATAATTCTGAGAGGTAAGAATAAGCCCCAAGAAAAACGTAAGACAGCCAATCAAGAATTAATCTGTATGTATTAATATTCAAAATATTAGATATTTAATGATGAATAACATGGATACTTATATTTAATTAATATGCATAAAACTTCGCGAATAACTAAAAAAACTAGCCACAACATAAGTCATTGAAAAAGAACATATGACTAAAATAGGAATAAAAGTTCTTATGTTCGCTTAAAAAACAGAAAATTGGCATGCTAATGAGAACACTATACGTTTGCACTGATGTAAGCATCAAACGATTCATTAGATGTTATTATACATGCCAAATGAGTCAATACACTTGCATTACAAAACTATGGATTATAATGTATTAAGCCATGAATTATGGATAAGAATTCTGAATGACAATGACAATTTAGCACGTTATAAAAAAACCTTATTTAATAACCTATAAGCAATGTCCCATAAATTTCAGATATGTAGAAATGCTTTTTAATTACCTCTGAACTAAAAAAAATTATCATTGTGATACAATAATACATCGGTTTTTATTTACGACGCCGAGGCCTCAAGTTCGGTCAACGAGCAAAATTTCATTTCTAGATACGGGAAAAGCCGATGCGATAGACGATGATGCTGATGACAGTGGCAGTGTATTGACAGTCATTCCTGATTCTGATTGAGGGTTATAGGTCATAAGACGGCGTCGCGCAATAGCTGCATTTCGCCGTGCTAAAGCTGAGCACAAAGTACTAACTCGCCCGGTTCGTTGATATTCGAACCACGACTGTGTTTGTGTTTGTTCCCTGAAATTAATATAAATATAAAAAATAATCATTTAAATTAATTACAATCAATAAGACTGAATAATCAGTTCCATTTTTATCGCATATCACAATTATATTTCCATTAAAAAAGGAAAAGAACGCTTCATGACATGCCGATATATTATTCTTCTTGCTTTATATTCGAAATTTTTTTCGTTAACTTTTTAAAATCTCCATTAAAAATTCGATCCTTTTAGCTTCGGAAAGCTTAATTTTAAAAGCTGAAGATGAAAAGAGAAGGAAAGAATTAAACTTCCAATTTGTGATTTCCAACTCTGTAACTATTAAAGAGTTCGAAAAAATAGTCTTATGTGAATGCAACTGCAAAATAGGCAAAAAAGTATGAGTTACATCAGCAGAATGCATTGTATAAAAACCATTAATGCTTTTAATGCAAAGCACCACTTTTTCGTGTACACACAGACATCAGTCAGGTATCATTTAGTATCACAGTTCTGTTTGATACGTAAAGTGAATATAAAATTCTTACTGCTCTGACTGTGCAATCATTTCTCTTTTGCTCAATATATCACCATATACAGTGTGACCTGCCAGTTCTGCGGCTGTTTTTTCTGTCAGAGTTGAAATTTCGTTGAACATAATACTCATTAACCTAGTAAATTCCAACGCACTCTGCAATAATTTATTAAATTAAAACATTGTAGTAATATGCGATTGTCACTGTGTTGTAGGTAAATCATAACGATTTCATTTTATTCAATATACAATTCGATAAATTAAAGCCTCCTATTCCAGACAATCGACAACAGCTAGTATTTTGTTAGCTGATGAAAAAAATGTCCAACATGTTTCTACATCATTGCTTGCACTGGTGTTGTTAGGAAGCCAGCATTTTCAATTGAAATTTGTGAGGAAACATATATTCATGAATTAATATTATCGATTGCAAGACGACTTGTTATCGAAATTCACTTTGATAATATTGCCATAAAATGTCTACTTCATAATAATCACAGCACCAAAAAAATCACTGTAAATTCATCTACCTACTGATCATTACAAGTAGGGACACAAAACAGTTTCCCATCCACTAGGCCTAACAGCTTCAGTTCTGTCAATTCGATTTTATGCCATTTTTGAACTGAATTATATTGCAACAAAAACCAATATTTCAATATTATATTTCAAATGAAATAAACAAATTATTAGTTGGTATATTCAAAACATTGATTTTTTAAAAGAGATCTGGGAAAGACTCACGTAATTTATATAGCAAACAAACCCGCATGTAAATTCCATGCAGCTGTCTGGCATTCTCTAATCTCATTTCAATATCCTTTTTTGATAGAAACACATCGGTACCCAATGCTACTATTAGTGCTTTGAAATATGTGCGCTGTCCATCCAGCAGCTGAAATAATGATGTAATACGAATCTTTATTGCCAAACATTTTTGTCATTCATATTTCACTATTATGCTTCACAACATTCCCTTACCTAAATACGACAGATACAAAAAAAGAGGAAAACATGACATTTAATCACGCTACATTCGAAACAAACCTTAAACAAATTATCCACACAAACCAAGCTGTCAGCTGCTAATTTTTCACATACTGTCAAAAATTGCACAGTCTCATTCAATATTTCATTGAGTGTCCGTTGTGCTCTTTTAATTACTTCGCCTGAATCGCCATACTTTGACACATTGTGACCCCTCTTCGCATGCTCGTTGATTACACACAAACCACAACGAACACGCTGAACAATTGAAAAAAAATTAATAATGTCAGTGAAAGAATAGAACCCACCAAATACACTTTTTCATACCTTACTCTTTCCCTGCTCTCTAATCATCACAATTGTGATTTATTCCTATGACAGTTACAAAAATCACATTATTTAAAAGGCTAAAAGGTATATATATATATATATATATATATATATATATATATATATATATATATATATATATATATATATATATATATATTAAAATTCTAAATGGGGAAGATCAGCACCTCTTCTCTGTCAATATGATCGCAGTCATCACAACGATACTGATCCTCTGGTTTTGCAGGCTTGGAGCACTGATGACAACATTTAACCATAGCATCTTTTTCTTTTATCCTAGATATAAGACCTGAAAAATCCTCTTATTTAAACAATGTTAACAAGTTACAAAACAAAAGGAAACGGTATCATATGGCTGTCTCAAATTAAACAATCCTCAACATGAGCCAAGAAAAAATTATGAGGAACGCCAACTTTTTAAGGAATAATTGACGACAGGTGGGCTAGTAAACTCCGCACGACATAAGGGACAAGTGTATTTTTCTTCCGTTTCATTGCAGAGGCGATCGATACAAGCTGTACAAAATGAATGACCACACTGCAGTTGTTTTGGCTCATCATATACCTTTAAAAAAGCTAGTTAGAAATGAGAATGAAACGTTACATACAACGTTCAAATTAAGCATAGCTCTATCCGTCTATTCTAATTTCATTCATATTACGAAGGCTGACCGTAAACCAAGTTGGGATACTCCATCGGCATCCATTACTTCGTATGGTATGTGATGTTCAATATGAGATGATTGATATAAGTACGACTAACCGCATAACAAATCGAGCAAACCATCGCTTCTAACAGAAATACATCAAGCTCGCGTTCCTCATCAACCATCCCCTTCTGCGATGAGTATATGTTTGAAAGAATTTCAGCATTTGAAGATGAATACGACAAGGGCGAAGAATTCATAAATTCAGGGAGAGAAGAAAACATTGACACATCCATTACGACAAAGTTTTATTTCAGGAACCTAAATAGAAAAACTTACAGCAAAATCAGGAATGTTGATGAATTTAATGCAAACTTACAACACAATCAGATATAATGCAATATGTCTTCGGCAACAAATGCATTGTAATCGAAGACTGCAAAAACTACATCCAAATGAATATTAAAATTATAAGCGTCAGAGTTGGACTGCATTAGATTAATCTTGACAACGCCAATACGACCTGACGTTTGTTGCGAATTTATACTTCTCTTCAAATATAACAACTAAACAATGCATCACTTGATCGATCAATAAATTACGTGACCATCACCATCACGTACCCATTCGGAAAAAATTTGCATTCTGGGTAGTCATGCGCAAGATTGTACAAAAAAGGTATATTATAATTTAATGCATCATACTGTTACCGCTACAAACATGGAAAAAAAGGACATACTACCTATGGACATGCTTACGAGTAGTATTCAATCCTTAACACCCTACGGTTAACCCTTGTTCCCTTGTTTACGTTAGCCTTGTTCACGTATTACACGTATATCTGAAAACAAAGCTAGAAACACTTAGCACTACTACCGTCCGTTAATCTCTCTTTCTACTGGCAAGATGGCACCACTTACCCTATAAGCCACACAATCCATCAGACACACACCCCATGGACTAGCACTAACAAAATTGGTAACTATTCTTTATTTCACTTCCACTCTCTTTTTCCTTCCTTTCTTCCTCTCATTATCCTCTTTTGCACACTCTCTAGCACCTCTTCCTGATGCACCGCCCAATTCGCATTCCTTCTAGACCTCTACAAACATTTCAAGACGATATGTGGCACGTGAAAGGCGAAGTAGTACACACAATAATTCCATGTCGTACGCAAAAATTCACGTTTTACGTGAATGAAAGTGGAAGAGTAAGTGGGAGAGTTTTGATAATAATTTATAAAATTGCATGCGTTTCCCCTCCAGCACTACAAAAACCTAGTTAAGGCAGGAAGTTTTTTTTTGCTAGAAGCGCAAAAATAAAACGCAAAAATAAACTGGTCGTAGGAAAGAAGAGTTTTTGTTAGAAGCGTGACAAAATGATTGCGAGAAGGATGAAGATTGGAAGAGACAATGAGATTTGAGAGTGTTAGAGTGAGAAAGCAACAACAATGAGAGGAAACAAGAGAAAATTGCCGACAAAAAAGCGGATGTTTTGAATTTATGAAGAAAAAAAAAAGAAAAAAATTGGCAAATGGCAACATTAGGTGTAAACTTTAAAACTAACAATTATTAATTAATAGCAATAATAAAATTTAATTTGCTAACAAATTACTATTGCTGTAATTAATAGCAATAATAAAATTTAATTTGCTAACAAATTACTTTCGCTGTAACTTAGCAAGCACATGCAAGAAATGTGAGCCAAAATATGATGATAGCAATCACTAGCTCACTAGTTCATTCACTAATTGTTCAGTTCAGTTCACTCAGTATCCAATAGCTCATCACTGGTTCATTTTACACATGAAAATGCATATACTTCACAATTTCAACATCTCAACTCATATCTTTTAATTGCTTAGTTGCATAATTAACTGTTTAATTTTGCTTAATACAACAATTTCATTCTGACAAAATTGGTTTTTTTGTCTTGCAATTTTTTTTCTTTTCACTTTTTTTTTTGTAAACTGTTCATTTCTTCTCAGCAATTTTCGTCAAGCAAACTAATTATGCATTCGTTTCAATTTCTCCTCTAAATGCTCTTCTGTTTCATTGGATTAAAAAAAGTCAGAGATATCCTTGTACACTCTTCCAAATTTGCAATTTCTTTTCTCTCCCTCTTTCTATAAAATCTAGCACCTCACTTCTTTCATATCTAAGCGTTAAAATTTACATATCGATTGAACTTACGCACTTATTGTGTTGCTATCTGTTAGCGTAAAAATTTGCATAAAATGTCATCGACTGTACCTACGTACTCATTGTATTTCTACTATTGGTTCGTGAACGGTCGTCCGTTCGTGTCGGATATGTTTGAGGCAGTTTTGGTAAAATATTTTTGAATCACTTTTATTAAACTTTTTTTCTCCATCATACACTTTACCCCTCTATCATTGATCATTGTTATCGTTCATATTCATTCATCAATTTATGCTTGGCATTATTTCCTATCGAAAATTAAATTAAAAACTTTGAACACTTTGTTGATAAAATGAGGGAATATTTTGAAAATTTGAAATTTAGCTTAAACAAAAAAAAAACAAAGAACGAATTGATCCTTGCTATTTCATCATTGTTTATTAATTTACAAGGAGGAAACAACAATTACAACAACAAAATTAATACCACTACGTGGATGCTTACGCTTCATATCAAACAATGCAAATGATCCGGTAACACTGTATGCTCATAACACTACAGCTAATGGAATGCAAGCACATTTAGCCAAAGTTGGTATTTAAAAAAATAAATAATTAAATAAATTAAATAAATTAAAATTTTAATGATTCTAAATTTTGCACAAAAAACAAATTCTTCCAATGTCAATTGTTAACAACTTACCTTACATGTTATTCAATTATTACTCAAATTTTTATGAATTTTAATTTTACTAGAAAAAAGAAATTCTTCCCATATTCTTTGTTGGTAATTTCAATATTTTTTCAATAGTTTGTTTTTGTTGAATAATTTACTCTCTCTCTCTCTCTCTCTCTCTCTCTATTGTTATTCAGCCTGCCATAATGATGCAAGAACAAAACAGATGGAGCGGTGGAACGGTTCAATTTCATAAGTGAGTTTGTTTTATAAGTCATAAAACGATATTGTTAATTAGTAAAAAATTGACGTTGAAATTAATTAGCAAAGAGCTTTTAGAGGTGATAATCGGGTGGAGAGTATTAATACGGCATTAGCATGCACTCATTCACTTTACATACGTGAACTTGTCAACAAAACTGGCATACAATCGCCGATCCTAAATTGCACCGGTCTGTTCAGTTATATGCATTTGAGGGAAGTGAAAGTGAGGTGTAACAAATAGTTAGGCTGATGGAGTTTTATTTTATTTTATTTTTACCATTTGTAATATTCCTTTTTTTTTCTCTTTTATAAGTTGCATTATTGCACAATTTGAAATGTTGTCGAAGTCAAAAAAAAAAAAAAAGTTCACTTCTGTCACGTATGCACGTATTTAGACATTTCCGCCTTTTTAACATTTGATTTACATACTTTGCCAGTAATGAGAGCAAAATAATGTTTAGTGTAATGCTATTATTATTTTTTTTTTACTATTCTAAATTCAAATATTTTACAAAAAAAATTTTTTTCCATTATTAGTTTAGAAATTAAATCGAACTGTAAATTTAAGCAGGACAGTTACGCGTATGTAAGTTTTTAGCATTACCATTTCACTGGCATTCAATCAAGGCAACAATTCATTTCATGCGCACCGGATCACTTCAAATTGACGCGACAGCGATACGAGATATGGTTCAGGTTGTTTCATTACCCGTTCAAGCAGTAAATGAAAAACCGCAGTTTGTGAATTTTAGGAAGAGAGTTTAAATTAAATGCGTTTAATGAAGATTTAAATGGAGAACATTTGTGGTGATTGTTGTGTCGTTTAGTGTGCGATGTTCTTTCGCATTTCACAGCTAAGTCGTCTGGTGGAAGCATTCTTGCGTCAACGATCAATGAGACCGGAAACGGTATTGGAAGCATACAAAGCTATTTTTCACGTAATAGTTTGCCTTGAGAAATCTATTAAATCAGTTGCTCAATCAATCAATGCTTGATTATAGCTAATTACAGAGATAATCAGTGAATTAGCACAGAATTATTAATAGTTGATTGTAGAAGAGGGCCGACTAGCACTTGTTCATAAGTACCACACTGTTTGAAACTTTCTAGGATGAGCAAATGATGCGTTGCGTAACTTATGATACTCAAAAAATTGTTTGTGAAAATATGGTGCACTATCTTCCGTCGTACATCGAAGAGGCAATCAAAAATGAACGAAGCACGTTGACGGTAACTTTTCCGTAAAACTCATTTCAATAATACTACCTCATTCTTGCTATCGTTGTTCAACACACTTCAAATTCCTATCCTTGTGATTCACAAAAAGCTTTCCTGAAAATTAAAGGTAAGACGAGTGATATGGGTGAGAGAAAAGCGAACTAAATTAGATATGAAAATCTAATTAATTCAAAATATACGAGTATTCTAATGAATACAAATATACGATAATTACTACAAATACAAATATTAGTATGTTAATGTACATTATATTTGTATTAATTAGATTTCTATCTAAACTAGCCAATGAAATACACATAGTATGAATTTTAACTATTTTAGCATTTGCATTGCTATCCGAATGTTTTTGAGAAATTTAATCGCTTCCATAATGTTTTGCAATTATTAAAAAGTTTTAATTGGCTAATAACAATATGAAATTGACAATGAGCATAAGAGTGATGCTCTGTTAGAAAGTACTGTTATAAAAGATTGGAAATTTTTAGCTAATGACGAGCAATGAGCTGTACTGTTTGCTTTCACGTGACGCTCATCGTTTACGCTTCAATCAACGAGAGTACGAAGATGCTGCTTGTCAACGTTTGCAAGTGGTGATGCGTTGGGTACGATTTCAAGAAAAATCACATCAAATTTACAACAGTCCGGCACACGATGTTCAATCCACTTCATTCGCCAAAGCTGTTCGACTCTTTAGCTGCGTGCATTTTGAGCACATGCGACCTGAAACTCGTCGGCATTTTGCCAATTATTTGAGTAGCGTAAGTTCCACACCACACCACCATCCCAATGAATTTCACTACAAATCTGAAATGCAAAAATAAATTGAAAGAAAAAAAAAATAAGGAAGAGAAATTTGACTAGTTGCAGTTATCAAATAATATGTACATGCTTGCTGCTCGACCTTATCTGCCAGATATTCAATGAAAAATCAATTGCGAAAATTTTAAGCATACAATAGGGTAACACTTCAACTATACCATTTTCATTATTCATTCCTAAATATGATAGAATGTTTTCTTTTTTTTTTTAAATCACCTATATAATACATTTACTTAGACTAATTAAGGTGAAATGATCCGGTTCACTTCTAAAATGATTTGTGAAGCGACGAATCCGGTTGCATACAGTGGAAGTTTTGATCACGAAACTTACACATGATCATATCTCCAAATTTTCGTTTCTTTTTTTTGTGTGTGTTTTAGTAGTTGAAAAAAATGTTACGCCTAAATAATCCTGTAAAATTTCACGGATTATTTAGGATTTAAGGATTGAGCGAGAGAGAGAGAGAAAGACTATTTTCTAATGTTGAGAGAGAGAGAGAAAGACTATTTTCTAATGTTTCTGATAATTATAACAAAAAAAAAGAATTTCTTTTTTTGCGCTTCATTCCCATCCCAATTTCAGAATTCACATTCTACTCCTCTACTGATATGATAGTGTAATGCTCCTCATTATTCTAATTTTATTCCATTCATTTCTCTAGCACAATTTGCTACACCTAAATTTTTCTAAATAAATGAAACAATTAATCGTCGGTGTTGTTTTTACCTATCTAGCGACGATCAGTGAATAAAGTAAATTTTCTTTGAAAAATTATATCACAATGAACTGAATTGAACTGAAAATGCAATGAAACGAGAATAGAAGGTAAATTAGTGCTGAAAAGATCGGAACAAAACTAATCTTTTCAATGGATGAATAATACCAAAGAAGTTAAAGCTCTAGCACTTTTGTTTTTTTTTTAACCTTAATAGAAATCAAAAGTGAGCGGTAAAAATGAACGACAAAAGGTGTGAACGGAAAACAGCAAAGTAGTAACAGTGTGAGGAGTTTGAAAAGAAAAAAGAAGGCTGATTACGATGAAATTTAAAACAATGTATGAACAAATAGTCTATGCTATTGATCATTGATCACTTATCACTTTGCTAGAGTGATTTTGGTGATACTAGCAACTTCCATCTAGATTTATATTGCAATATATTGTTCCTTTTGAATATTACAGCTATTATTCTACTAGGTGCTATCATTGCTACCATGAAATTATGACTTTGGACGCACAATTTCACAGTGTCTACGTAAGTGTGAGAAACGGACGTGCGTCGGTTTTAACCGATTGCAGATTTGAATGTTCTTCGGTATAAGGGAAAGAGGAAGGGGAGAGGGAGGAAGATTTCTTTTGCTAAATGGGTTAGTTATCAGACTAGATATGAGTGTCCGTGATAAGATTAAGTTGGAATTGAATAGCTGAATGGATAGGAATTGGATAGTTTGATTTCATCTTTGACAGATAATTTTTTGCCATATTTAGCGCATGCGCAGTAGATAATTTGTAGAATATTCTGTTACGATGGTTACAACAAGGAATAGAAAGCGCGAAGATGAAAGTAACGATAATAAGGTATTGGTTTACTCTGTTGGAATATTTATCAATGAAACATTTTATCACCACTTAGCATTATTGGTTTTTTTTCCTTGGTGCTTACACGAGGCTTTTCTGCCTTTTTTTCCATTGTTTTTATTGTTACCATCATTTTTGCTCTTCGTTTTTGCAACAAGGTGACTTTTTGCTGATGTTATTGCTAAAGTGGGGAGGAGGAAAGAAGTATTTCATTCATGAATATCAAAATTTTCTGTAATTTTCAGGCTGAACGCAATGAAAATCATCGGAATGGTGAACAAGGTGCTGAAACTACAAAAGAAATGATGCCGGTAAGAATATACATTGTTAATACTGGTCAGGTTTTTCTTGTCAGTCAGAAATGTTATACTTTTGCACCTCTTCAGGGTGTTTCTGCAAGTAATGAAGAAGGCGAACTGGTAGAAACTGAGAATGGCAGTGGGTGTCACCAAGCGATAACTAAAGCTGGTAATTTTTAGGTTATTCTTAAGTTTTGTGTTTCGCATTCCTCAAAATTTAAGTGATGTATTATCTAGAGGGAGACGTTAGACTTTGTTATATTAATAGCTGCAGATAAAATGCAAAGTGAGTTGTCGAGGAAGAGTCGGAAGGAAGATTCTAATAGTAATGTAAGGGATAGGAAACGTAGGCGGTCACGGTCAACAGATTCTGGCAGTGATGCAAGTCGAGATGATTCAAGAACACGGTCGAAACGCAGGCATTCAAGTCGTAAGGACACCAAGTCATCAAAAAAGGTATATTTGTTACCTTGCATGCTATATATCTGTGGTCAACCATTAGAGTTTTATTCAATCATGTGCCAATCAGTTGAAAATTTTAAATAGAAAAATGGTTGTGCTAAACACGAAAATTGAAATAGATGCTCTCATTTACGATGTTAATAATTATTGCGTTTATAGTACTCGAAAAGCGAGAAACGTCGTCGTTCTTCTGCAGAAAAAGAAAAAAGAAATGATACCAGTGAAATTCTGGATGGTATACTTCACATTCCTCTTCTATACCATCGTTTTTTAATTCAACATTTCCAATTACATTCAACGCTTTTTCAAATATCTTTGAAATTAGCCGAATTTGTAGCATGTACATACATTTGTTTGAGGAATTTTAATTGTAGGGTCAATCTCAAGAATGAAATTGGAGACTGAAGTGAATGATGCAAATTCAGAGCGAAATAGTACAGTCACCGTCAAAAAAGAACCAACAGCAAGAGAACTAGAAATCGTCAGGCTGCTGAAGGAAGAGCAAGAGCATCCAGAGCTACTTGATGCCGATAATGATGCGGTTTGGTCATTGAAAAAGGCGCAAATTGAAAAACCAAGTCGGCAGTGCCCTTATTTGGATACTATTGATAGGTTTACTCTTCAAATTCATTCTCTTTACTTTGCAGTGTCTAGATTCTGCAGTAAGATTTCTATTCCATTTTGGCTACTCAACATTTATTTTTGCAGATGTGCATTGGATTTCGATTTCGAGAAGCTATGTTCCGTTTCATTATCCCACATAAATGTTTACGCTTGCATGGTTTGCGGCAAATATTTCCAGGTGAATTTTATAACAGAGAAGATTTATTGAGGTTACTTGAGTTTTACTGAAGATAGTGTAGTCAGGAGAAGCTTGTTTATAAGATCATATTTTTAATTATTTCAAGTTCATTTGCAGGGCCGAGGCACGAGCACCCATGCCTACACCCATTCACTGGATACTAACCACAGAGTTTTCCTGAATCTGAGCACTTTGAAGTTTTATTGTTTGCCAGACAATTATGAAATCATAGATCCATCGCTGGATGACATCAAGGTTGTTATTCTATGCTTGTTTGTTGGAAAGACTATCAGTTTTTATTAAATTGTTTCTGAAAAGGATTTAACATGGGTTTTCTTAGTATGTGCTGAAACCAACTTACATGACAAAGTACATCATGGAAATCGATAAGATGGGAAAGATGGCGCGAGCTTTCGATGGAACAACTTATCACCCAGGTGTTGTAGGTCTGAACAATATTAAGGCCAATGACTATGAAAATGTGGTGTTACATGTAAGTCATTATTCTGAAGTTTTTTTGGCTTTCAGTACAATACTTATTCTTCACATTAGTAATTGTCATTTGCTTAAAATGTTTCAGGCACTTTCGCATGTTCCACCCCTTAGAGATTACTTCTTGCGTGACGAAAATTACATAAATATAAAAAGGCCACCTGGTGATAAGTTAACATTGTTGCCGAAGCGGTTTGGTGAATTAATCAGAAAGTTATGGAATCCAAAGGCTTTCAAAGCGCATGTTTCACCTCATGAAATGCTGCAGGCCAGTGTATTATGCAGCAACAAGAAATTTCAAATCACCAAACAAGGTTCGTTTTGTTTTGAAAAGTGATTATATGCACAAAAACATAACTATTTAAACGATTCAAGAAAACGATAACTTTTTGAAGTGAAGACAGTTTAGTCGTATCTCTTAGTCAGCACTTTATTTTAAAAAATTGCAGGTGATGCAGCCGAGTTCTTGAATTTTTTGCTGAATACCCTTCACATAGCGTTGAACGGTACGCGTAAGACATCATCATCAATTATCTACAAGATATTTCGGGGTCGGCTGCATGAATTTACACGGAAAGTAATACCGGTGGAAACAACCGAAGAGGCCCGGAAGAGTTTGTTAGAAACTGATGAATATAAAGGTGCTTCTTTGCAAATCGTGTCGAATATTTCATTACCAATTGATGCCGTTTTTTTCGACAGTTGGAAATTCATTGATAAATCTCCTTCTTTCAGAGAAGAAACTGGAAATTCCATTTCTTTACCTTACATTGGACTTACCGGCTGCCCCCTTATATCGGGACGAATTGTTGCAGAATATTATTCCACAAGTGCCACTTTCTGTGCTCTTGACTAAATTTAATGGAGCTACTGAAAAGGTTACTTTCCTTTTCTCTTTACAGTTTTTTTTCTCATAAATGGTCTTAATTATAGAACCATTTGTAACTACGTCTACTAAAATTCCTTTACTTGATCATTTCAGTATACGTACTGTTACAGGAATATAAAACATACAGTGAAAACTTCATGAAGCGTTTTCAACTGGTTCGTCTGCCACCTTATTTAATTATAACTTACAAAAGATTTCATAAGAATCAGTGGTTCGTCGAAAAAAACCCCACAATTGTCAACTTTCCTATAAGGTAATCAATAAAGGATTTTTTCATACGCAAGTGATTAATCCATTCATTCACTCATTTGGCATGTAATTGAGCAGTGGTTCAGACTTTGGACGTTTTGATGAGTTGAATTCACGCTGACGACTTTATAATTTTCAAAACGGCGCAAACAGGAAGTTGTTGTGATGTAAATTCTCTGTTTCAGCAATGTTGACTTGTATGATTGTTTGGCGGAAGAGGTGCGTTCCATGCATAAATATACAACCTATGATCTCGTTTCAAATATTGTTCATGATGGCCCGCCATCATCTGGCTCCTACCGTATTCAGATTCTCCACAATGTTAGTTGTTTTGTGTGGCAGATTTTCATTTAATGGTTGGTGTACGACTCTTTCCTTTCGATTCCTCAATCGAGAAGCATTATATACAATTGCTGTGTTATTTTTAGGGTACCCAGAAATGGTATGAACTGGAAGATTTGCACGTGAAAGAAATACTACCGCAGATGATTACGCTGGCCGAATCTTACATACAGGTTGTCAGATTTGTTAGTTCTTTCAGTTTTACCGGTTGCGAATGCGTGACGTATGATTGTATTTGGATTGCATTTGTATCACTGTGAACAAAAATTAACCGAAAATTTCTCTAAAAAAACTTTAGATTTGGCGTTTGAATACTTCGAAAACACGTGAACAGCGTGCTGGTGAGACAGAAGAGGGTGAAGAAGAAGCACCTAATGAAATGGAACAATAGTTTTTATTCAAATCGGTTTTTTGATATTTATGTAAAATGAAGAATTTTGTCTAGTTTCCAACTCGCGCAATGAATTTTGCATATTTTTTCTGTCGCATATCTTTATCCTGGCAATTCTATATCACTTCGTTTTTCTGAAAAAAGGACATACAAGAGATCTTTGGTCATATAAGTTTTTGGGCGTTAGTTTTAGCATGCCTGAATTAATGAAGTAAAATTCCTCCACTTTAAAGTTGTGTCCCCTAATTTTATCAGATGTTAATAAAATGAAGTCCTAGAAAAATCACGATTTTGCTTCTTTAAGAAATAGAAAAATCGTGTGAAAATGTCAACATGGCTTTCATACAATATAAAAGAATTTATAACAAATGAAGTTGTTGGATTGTGCCTTGAAAGTCGTAAAGCTAAATTAGCAAAGAAAATGTCACCAGTGAGCTACCGCTTCCACTGATTGCCACCATTTCATATATACCATTCGTTGGATGCTGCCATACTTACCATTTATATAAGCATATGCAAAAATGGAATATCCAAAAAGCACCTGAATTTATGATTAATCTTTAGGTCTTTTGAATTGTTCGATTATGAATAGGATCAACCAATTGTACTGGGGAACGAATTTAACGCATTACCTGAGCAATGTGTAAAAATGTTAGATAATACAGCCAAGAAGCAGTTAATAATAACCAGGAACAGAGTGTAAATAGTTTGACTGTCTTCTGAAGTGGATTATCATCCTGAAATGGCAACACTTTGCTCTTTTCTCGAAGTAATACACCATCTTCCATATTCATCAATCTTAAATTCCCTGTTCACTTACCTCCCATACGAATTTACTTTTGTCATTTGGGAAGTATACATTTCGTGATTGCTGTGAATAGAATAAATCTAACTTTTCGTCCTTCGCAATCCATAACCTAGAAATTGTATCATTTTGAAAAGAATTTAAAATTCGAAATTTTGCCTCCTAAAGAATTTACGAAATTTTCCTTGGATTTTTTCTTTGCGCTTCTCGTCCATCTAAATACCGCTGCAATTCTTTCCTTTGCTCCAGTCATTTATTTTTTTCCGTTTTCTAATTTGCTTCACAGTGTTCCTTGCATGTCATATTGAAGCTAAAATAAGTAGAGAAGGAAGAAAGTACTCATTCATCCATTGCGCAATTGCATGACTTTCAAGTGGTATGGATGAGAGATCGATTCGTTCAATATGGAATAATACTTCTTGTGGTGTACGACCATTTACAATTACGCTTACTTCGGATTGGACAATGTTTACCGGATAAGCAATTGTAACGTCATAGATGCATTCGATATAATTATCTAAACTGTAAATGTTATAATTTTAAATGAAAATGAAATCTATCTATCTATCTATCTATCTATCTATCTATCTATCTATCTATCTATCTATCTATCTATCTATCTATCTATCTATCTATCTATCTATCTATCTATCTATCTATCTATCTATCTATCTATCTATCTATCTATCTATCTATCTATCTATCTATCTATCTATCTATCTATCTATCTATCTATCTATCTATCTATCTATCTATCTATCTATCTATCTATCTATCTATCTATCTATCTATCTATCTATCTATCTATCTATCTATCTATCTATCTATCTATCTATCTATCTATCTATCTATCTATCTATCTATCTATCTATCTATCTATCTATCTATCTATCTATCTATCTATCTATCTATCTATCTATCTATCTATCTATCTATCTATCTATCTCTCTATCTATCTATCTCTCTATCTATCTATCTCTCTATCTATCTATCTATCTCTCTATCTATCTATCTCTCTATCTATCTATCTCTCTATCTATCTATCTCTCTATCTATCTATCTGTCTATCTATCTATCTGTCTATCTATCTATCTAATCCATCTATCTACATCCATCGTCGTTCATTGAGTGCAACAGGTAATTTAATAGAAAACGAACGTCGTCTCATCTCATTGACGAAATGAATGAAACCGGCTGAACGAGGATAGATGAGATTGTTCAATTGTTTCAGGCCATTCTTTTTTGCGTACAAATTACTTTTCGTCGTTGTATAGGGCGTTTTATCCGTTCCTTCAGGAAATAACAATATCTGAAAAGTGGAACGAATTACACTGATTGAATTACACTGAAGCTCTTTGAAATTTTTAAAGTCTTGAAATAATTTCATAAGATGCATGACAGTATATTTGTTACAACACATTTGAAAATTTAATCTTCAATCGACCTTTTTCAGTTTCTTAAATATACATGTATTATCAGAGAATGTATTATTATCATATAGGTAATGTTTAATGGCATTTGCAGTTACTCGTTTAATTAGAGAAATAAATTTTTGTAAAAAGGTAAAAAATGTAATTTATTAATTATTTTCCATTTTTATGGGAATTTTGATAAGATTGATTTAACGCAAAATTATGCATTCAGTAAAGGCCCACTATTTCTTGCAGGAATATTTTTTTCGTCGACGTTCTAGAAGATAAGATTTCTTAGGTATTACACATCGGCGTCAGTCAATGTATCGTTATTTTTTCATCTCAAAATTATTTCATTCATTCGATGAAAATCACTTGATTGCTCGAGCATCCGTAAAATGCTTTTGCGATGACCGTTTCAACAATAACAGATGATAAGTGCGCATTTGTCAGCAATTGATATTTATTGTTCATAAAGGATGGAATTGATAATTTGGGAGGGTGATAAACCTGATAATTGTGTCCAACAGATGAATAGTAGTGGATTGATTCTGAAATCCGTTCCTTATCCGTTTCTATTTTACGATCCAAAAAGATGAACTGATTTGCTTCCATTCCAAAACCTACAGTACCAGTGTAATTTTCATTTCATTTTAATTAATTTAATCCTTATCATACCACTTAGATCGAACATTATTATTGTGAAATTTTCATGCTGAAAAAAAACTGTTAAGAGTTTTTTTTGATAGAATATTTCAAATATTAAAAATTATATAATGAAAGTAGCCTGCTGCTGGTATACGACGAAGTTCAGCTTTTAAAGCAATTTTTGAGCTAATTAGCAACCATGGATTTATCTTAAATAATGCCACCCAAAAATACATCCAATCAAGTCTCGTTCGATGATTCATTATTATGATTGCTGGTTGATCGTAATCAATCATATCACCTGTTATCTTGAATTTCACACCAAATATATATTCTAAAAATGTCTGAAATGAGCGAACGGTAATATTTCCCTCATTAAACCTTTGTAAAATCTTCCCTTGTAGGTTGTTCAATTCATACAATTCTCAACGGTTAAGTTGTAAATAACAATAATTAACAGCAACAACAACAGCAGCAGCAACAACAACAACAACAACAACAACAACAACAACAACAACAACAACAACAACAACAACAACAACAACAACAACAACAACAACAACAACAACAACAACAACAACAACAATAATAATAATAATAATAATTAATAATAATAATAATAAATGAATTAACACAAATTCTAAATATCGTAAATTTCCTAGTGGGAGATTGATTTTTGGATGAAGCCATTACTAGCAATTAGAATTAGCGGAGGTCTCGCCTATCAGGCAACAATTGCTTTATCATTTCAATTACTGTCCTTCAGACGAGGCAAGATTGTGTAATTTATTTATTTATATTATTTCCTTTCATTTAGTGCTCTCAATTATGAATTTCAAAATTTTAATAACATAAAGTTTCATTTTGAATTTTCAAAGGCGACAAAATTTTACGGAAATACTGTGAAAGCAATTATATGAAGTCAAATTGCGGCATAAAACGAAACTTACAATCGGAATAATAATCCAGAAACTGATTGCTCGATCAATTAGCAAACGCCATTGATGATGATGCTTAAGGTAAAGCACCGGTAGGATAAGCATAATTACTGAATCACCGAAGAATGATGTGAGAAGAAGGATCGTGCCGAAGCAAATGCCCAACAGCGGACGAACAATAAGTTGTAAAAATTTCATTTTCCAACTTATCATCACGCACGCTGAAATTTGTAATTCTTTTTCCTTCAATCTTCTTGCTTCTCTTTTCCAGCGCGAATTTGCCGGAAAGCACTGCTCGCCTTTTGAAAGCACTTTGAAAGAAGTGCTTTTGAGAAGGATATGAAGTGATTTGCTGCCAACTTGTCACAATTTCTCTTTTACTACTAACAGTGTATCCTACAGTATACTTTTGCGGTATGCTTACAAGACACCTACTGCTTCAGTGTATTTTACAGTATGCTTGCTTTACAAAAATTGCATTTTACATCCTGTCATTTGGCGGATTCTGTGCATAATTTTCACCCACCGTAATCACTCCCACTCATCTCAAGGAAAACAAACGAGAGCTTCGCGCTGCACAATTAATTATCATAGCAATCAATTGTCCCCTAAACAAATTATCAAAGGTCATGGCAGTGAACGGTTAAGTTTGAAGTGCCTTGCTTTGGATTTGTTGATCATTAGCACCAATTTTTAACAAATTATTAAAAAATTTATTTGAAATATTTATGCTAAATCCACTCATCGATTAATCCACATCTGTTGAATGAAACTGAAACGTCAACATTAGATTTTCACTTAACTTTGTTAGCCAAATGATGAAATCATTCCTGTCAAAGAATGAATGATAAGATTCAACCATCCAACAAACAGATGATGTGGCCAAATTAAAACTGTTGATGAGATGACCGCAATAAACGGATGATTTGTTAATTCGGATAATGATGACACGCTCTTGACTGCAATTCGTCGTTGGCCTAGTTTTAATCATATAATTTAACTTATTTCTTCAACTAATTTTTTTCCTACTTTCACGCATATACACATAGACACACACACACACACACACACACACACACACACACACACACACACACAGACAATGTTCATGTAATTTAGGGCTCATGCTTTTCTACTATTTTTACCATTAATAAATTTGAAATTTCAAATGCTAAGAATGTCATTTGTTCCATTCCTTTCAATTCAAAAAAAAAAAAGTGAAAATGATAGATTATGAATGAATGTATTCGGTTATAAAAAAAAAATCTAACCAAAAAAATTGTATAAATTTCGTAGTTTTCCAAAAATTTCATTCAAAGTGCGCGAAGCGGTCGTTATGTTTCGGAAAATTTATCCTCTATTCTTCATTTCTGCTCCGATATTAGCTGCACAGTTAAAAGATAACTATCCGGTAGTGGATGTTTTCAGTTTGTAAATCAATTTAATATTTATTAGATTAATGAGAGGAAAAAAAAGCCACACTTCTGTGTTATTTGAAAAATTTTTGAGCTAATTATTTATCAAATTTGATTTCAGGACAAAAGATATGGCATTAAGTAAAAATTAATATTAATAATGTGAATTTTGAGGAAACAATTTCAATTGCTCCGCAAAATAATAATCATGAAATATCAACTATTAATAAAGTAATTCGAATCACATACATTGCAACGCTTACACTGATGGGCATCTCTGCTACTGCAATGTTCATCAGAACTATTCGCCATTATCAGGTTAAATGAAACTTATCCTTTCATTCCTTTTCTTCCTTCCGCTCTCCCTCTCCCTCTCTCTCTCTCTCTCTCTCTTTTACCCTCACTCACTCATTCGTTGTGTGCATGTGTTGCTAGTTCAATTGTTAAATAGAATTAATTTCAAAAAAAAAATCGCAATAACAATATTTTAACTTATTAAATTAAAAATTTGAATACTTGAATAAATATAATTTGTGTTATAAAGTCGAAAAAAAAGCGCCCATCTCAGTCAATTTTGCTAAATATGATTGCATTATGATACAGCTAAGCATCGTTTTTTTTTTCTTTCTTTTAGAGAAGAATATCAGTGATATTTGTTATTATTTCTTTATTATTCATGCTACTTAATTCAAGTAATTATTTATCTAAAATTGTCAGTTGCAATTTTTTTTCCCCACTTCTATTGCACTGCACTTTTTTGATATGAAAATAGTTGATAGCAAAGAACAACGTTCTACCTTCCAAACATTCATTAGCAGCATAATCACAAGCTGAAATGAGAAAGAATACTTTGCGATTGCTGAAATATTGATAGGTTGAATTTAAGTTAGCCTGAAATAGTCTGTTATTTTTGTTAGATATCAAATTCAAATCACTTCTCATCAAATATGCACCACACCGAAACAATAATAAGACATTTCAAATTACAGTTTCCATACTACCTTATTTCAGCTATGAACAGCGTTGCTAATATACTACGCAAAGTTGTTGATCGTTTGTTTTTTCTGACCTGTTCAGTTGTGATATATGAGCTTTCATTACGAGTTAACACGTAGAAGATACTATTGCCTATCAGTTTATCCAAATGTAGCCAATTGTGTTGGACAAAAATGACCGTAGGCTAATGATGATGCTCAATAATAATAGTGATAAGTTAGGCAAGTCAATCTGTGCTAGCAAAACACGTGCTGCAGTTTCGTGACTTATTTTAGCAAAAGAAAAAAAGGTCACGTTGCAGCGTGCTCAAAAACGATTCGACGTGAAGTGTCGCTCACCAGAATCCACTGTTGTTGAATCATCACGCACTTCTCAGACGGACAAAAACCCGAATGCAAATGAAAAGCAAGACGAATCCACCGTTGCTTCCATCGATTCAAGATCCGAATCTGGCCTAGGATTGGAGCCAGTAAGGTTTGTAGGAAATTTTCAGGATATCAGTTCAAAATTCACCAACACTTCAGCAATAATTTATCAAACGACTAACAATAATGTAATTTAGAAATCAAGTGATTTCCCGACCGTGATGCCATCCAAATCTCGAAGTAGTGCTGGACAGGATGATGACTTGAACAATCACGTAATTTCGCTTGCTAACATTTGTTTGTCAACACGAATAGTATTTACTTCCAACTAAAGAAAAGAAAATTCATACAAGGAGAAATCAAATTAATTTTACAGTAATTTTTGATAAAAAAAAATCTGAGATAAATCTCTGTGAAGAACAAAAAAGAAAATCCACGTAATTTAGATTTGCATTTATCTACCTATTTATAGATATATATTACTGTTATATCCCTAAAAAATCAGTAGCGATATATTTCGCACATATTTCTACTACATATAAATAAAAAAAAATAACATAGTGCATGATAATAATGATTTAGCCATCTTCCGTTTATAGATGTCACCAATGATCCGGAAGCAACGAACCGGATGGGATGATGTCGAAATGCTTCATCATGGTCTCATCAACTGGTTAGTAGCCATTTGCCTAACTACCTCAAATATATTTCTTAAAAAGATTGCCGACAAATCTTCACTGTTATTTGTTTATAAAAAATTTTTCCGAACACAAAAAATTAAAAACATGAACATAGAAGAACAAATGCGTTCCAGTTATTGTGTACGAGCAGCATTGCCAGAAAGCACTAATCCTTCAACAACAATCAATACTGGCAACACATACAATCGTAAAATGACTACCTTAAAGTCCAGCAATCATCATACCACTTCTATCAAATCTGAATCAGTGCAAAGTGCACATTCTGATCACTCCAACGATATTCACAAATCAATTTAAATGAATTTTAATTAAGCCATCTTTTTTTTTTGCAAATCTATGAAACTCTGCAAAAAATGTTGGAAAGTGTTATAGAAATTTGGTGAGTAAATGTGGAAACCTTCCTGAATAATGTTGTATATGCGAGAACACGGATTTCACACAGTCCGAAACTTCTTATTTATCAAATTCATAAACAGGAAAAATAACTCCAACTTCTTATGAGCTTTACGCACTTTTCTGAGACCTTCCGACAGATGTACAAATAATACATTTTTTAAAGTGTTAAGCCACTGGATATATGCGGACAATGAACTTATGAGGTATTTATGCCATCAAAAAATTAGGTTCACAGCTAGTTAGGTCGTCAATAATTGAAAGATCATACAATTATAATTAACATTGGGACATTCCAAAAACACTTGATGGAAAATCAGAGAGCTCTGAAGTACAATTAAATAAATAAAATTCACTTGAAATAGGCTAATGAGTCACCGTTAAATGTTTCGAGACCATTTCATCTAATTAATTACCTCCAATCTAATGATTTCTGTTAGAAATTTCTGAGTGAATTCAAGCCTTTCGATTTCTTTCTAATTAGTGAACCACCGGTACGACTACCATGACTGATCCATTATTCTGTGCAACCAATTCCGCATAGCCCATGTGCTAAGGGTCTCCCGAAAGAGGTCCACAATACCAACGGTGGGCTTTAATCAACCAAATGGCTATTTGCCTACCGCCTTCTACACTAACTTTTACATTTCATAAACAAGTTCTGACGAATTTTTGGATTTCAAACAAATGTAATAAACTGGTATTACAATAAAAATGTTCAAAACGAATAAGTTATTAAGTCTTATAAATAATATCATAGTGACCCGGACGATAAAGAAAAAAATGTCTTGGTAGCTTCTTATCGACGATGAAATCATAAAACCAGCCGTGATGCACTGCTGCCGTTCGATCCATATATTCTATACGAATTGACACTCCTGTAATCCATTCATTTTGTGTATAGTTCCACTTAATTTATAGCCATCTTGTGGTGTTATACTTGTAAAAATATTCCTAGACGATTAAAATGCCTCCCAAAATGCTAGCACCCAAGCAAACGGCGAAATTTACAAAGACCGGAGATTCAGAACATGCATCCTGTAGCTTGTTACCTCCTGTCTCATCCGTTCATCAGTGCTTAGCGCAAATGCAGACGATTTATCCTTTAAATACGCATAGAATTCTAATTAATGAATACCTATAGCTTTGGTTAAAGCAATAATTGCTAAATGATCGCAGTCTTTAAACATTGGTTCTATTTCCGATTGACAAAACTGCTCTACAGTACGGCCACCATCGATAAAACCCTCGTAATCAACAGCATTTTCTCGCAAGTAACCAGATGTGACTAACCTGAAGTAGAAAAAAGTTTTATAATTTCCGGAAAAATCGCGACTACTCCAAAACTTTTAGAACTTCACTACAAATTCCAGCTCCTAATTTGTATTTTTTCATATTTCGCCCAATATTTTTCAATATATTAATAAACATTTTTCAAGCTATGAAAAAGATGATGCATCAAAGGTCGGCCACATGTTGAGTGCCGTTATTTTTCCTAGGAATTTTTTCCAAAAGACCTTTCATAAACCTGCAGATATTTACAAGTTACCCAGAAAAAAATACGGACCTGAAAAAAGTCACGTAGTAATTTGAACGGCCTTCTTCATTCAGAGCTTCCACGAGCAAATTTTCATCATATTTCGCCGCCGCAATATCATCCAACAATTCGTCGAACTAAATAATGAGTTACATTAAGAAATTCCTGGTCAAAGAGATGATTAAAAATAGATTAAGAACTGAAATGCAAACTTATTTTAAAAATAAAGTCATAAATACTTTTTCAACAAGAGATATATGAATCCCTTATTTGCGATAAATAAGTATCCATTTTTCCGACAATGATTTAATTTTTCCTTACCGAACGCTCAATATCTACGGGAATGTATATGTTTTCTAAAAAAAAGTACATATGTGTATATACCCAGTCACAAAAATCGTTCGTAGTAAACTCTGGAAATCCAAGTTTTGTTAAACGTTTTCGCCACTCTTTGCATACTTTAGTAAACCTGCAATGATTGATGCTCAAAGCACTACAACTAACAACGTAAATGTTTTTTTGAAGTCTTCGTAAAGTGAGTTAATTATCAAAGTTAAAAAAGACCTAGTTAATTCTTCCGAATCACTCAGAATACATTCTAGCTGAGCACAAAGAAGAGCCCGATAGAAACAACAGCCATCACCACGAATACGACGTAGAAAACTATATATTCCTGCTAACTCCTGAAAATTTCACCCAGTATTTTGAAGTTGTTCCGTTGTACGAACATTACAAACGCATTATAACTAGCATTTGCAGGGTACTTTTTCAACAAAAAAAAGTTTTAGTCAGATTTGGATAAATGATTAACAAAATTCTCTATCAATTCCTTCCAAATCAATTCCGATTACCTTTGCTTTCCGATAATATTCAGCACTTTTGTCTTCATCATATTCTTTTAGTAAAACGCTAATTGATTCCTTCCGAGCGACCAGTGGGTGCTCCTTCCTTACCTAAATCCTTCGCTCTCATAATAATTTTCCTTCATTTATCCAATCAAACAGAAAACAACATATTCCTTGGTAAATCCCAATTTAAGACTTCAGAAAAATTAAGATACGCAGAGTGACTACAATAAATAAAAAACTGTAAATTCATTACATACAGTTTTCCAATTAAGAATTGACATAAGTATGAGTAGCAATAAAGCTTCCTACTGGGACGCATTTTATTTCCATCCACAATTTGCGAAAAAGTTTCATGGTATAAAACACAACTTCAATCGCTTTTACAGTTTGCTAACCTAATAATAATAATAACATCCTTGAAATTAAACTAAACGCTTAGCATACTTCGTCTTCAATTTCTTTCTTCTGTCTGTTGATCTGCTCCATCAACGTTGCACCATTCGTTGTTAGTTGTTCATCCGTCGGAACTTTATCGGTTTCATTACATTGAGCAGTTTCTTTCGTTTCGGTAGGTTTTGACATATCTTAAAAATAGAAAATTCAACTTCTTATATTACACTACGCTAAATGATGGTGAGTGAATTTTGAAAAACTACCGTAGAATTTCGATCATTTAGAATCAATGGATCATTCAATCATCTTATAAATTAGCCATGAGGGAACGAAAACAAACAAATAAGCCATTTAAATAAACGTAACAATATAGAGTCAGTCAGATCACTATACCTATTATTATTCAATCATGTAGCAAATATGACAGTAATTATAATTCAAAACAAGTACGCTTCAATGTATCACCTAATTTGCCGGAAAACCTGAAACTATCGACCGACCTTCCGGCAGCCGAACAGACCAAAGAACATACGGAACTCCAAGCTTTTCTCACACTCCCTCATTCTTACCCACTCTTGCCCGCTTTGCAAACATTCGGATCATTGGGGAATTTTTTTTACTATAATAATGCTCAGGATTCAGAATTCAGCATCTGGAATTCTGCACAGTCATGTAGGATTCTTCATGATATCCTGGTATTCTGTGGAGAACTCGTACCAGATGTAATTTTGCTGAGAAAATGAACATTTTATATATACTTGCACGAAATTTGTCAATTTTGTGTTATAGTCATTCTCCATAATTTACGCAGGAATTATTAGCTATAGTTTTAAATACAAATTAAGATTCAGAAATAAAACACACAGCAAAGAATAGATTATTCATATTCCTCAGTGTCTTTCATCTTTCCGTCCCTTAATTTAAACTGATAGTTCGAAGATCAGGTTAATGGAAAAATGACTTAGTGTGCTTCTCAGGCCTTTACTATTGGTTTTCAAGCCTCTACTATTGGTGAATCTAGTTTCCTCAAACATTATATTTAGAAGAGCTATCGCTATTATTATTGTTATTATTATTATGATTATTATTAATCGAATTCAAATATACGAAAATATTAGAAGGAAATTATGCTAACCCTCTTGTTAAGTTATACATATATATGTAGCATTTTTAAATGTGCTGAATTGTACTCTTTCCAATTACAAGAATTAACAACATCTGTTGTGTGCTTTTACGACATGCGGATATTTCATTCCTTACTGATTCTCCTCTTCAAAATACATCATAATTTCGAAACTTTTATATCATCCTTTAATATGCATGGGACTGTATGGTACAGTGAACAATGAATTTACATAACAACAATGAACTCAATAATACACAATACAAAATGAACTATACAATAGAGGAAGATGAAGATGAGAAGATAACTTCTTACCCATACTATCCAATCATTTTGACTAAGTAATATTTTATGATAACATTATGTTTTATGTTAAAAGAGCAAAATATTTTGTCTTAGTTGCAATCAAATTGGAATTAGATTAGCAGAAGCTATTGTTCGATCAGTTTCGTTTTCACATAGAGTCATGTAAATACCGTAATGATAATGTCGTATGACATGTATCGTTAAGCGGCATAAATCCGTTGTGTCATCCATGCAAACATCATTGAATTTCATTTTTTAATTATTAAAAAACCAACATACCTGAGCATGCTTTATTTTTAATTTAATTAAATGATTCAAATAATTTGAGCCAATTATAATAATCAAATTAATCAATTAAATTCACTCATATCAATATTGCACGCTTTCGCTTCATTCGCAACCTTGTTTTTCGTTTAAAAAAAATTTTTAATTGTGAAAAACTGACGAATATAATCATTTAGTGAAAAATTTCCCCAAATGTTCATATCAACTATATTTGCATTCACCGATCTTACCAATGCATGATCATTATCGAGCTGCAAATCAATGTATTGATTAAAATTTATTTTCATCTTCAATCACCACTTCCTTGGGCATAAATTGGTGCGATCCATTCTTGCATACAATTATTTTTGACGATCACGCAGGATAGCGATCGCTACTAGCAGATTTAAACCCTTGGTGTTTAAATTATTGCACAGTTACACAACTCATTGGTTACTTCATTAATCTATTAGCCGTAATGAGATGTACCATTAAGAATTGCAAGAAATGATCGATCCTTATGACACACGAATGTAAAATCACGAGGCAGCATCGCGACTAAAATTGTTTTCATTGATCCATATAAAAAAAAACCGAAGAAGAATGAGATTCCCGGAATGGAATCATATTAGCAACTGACAAAACCGTTAAATTCCAAGAAAAAATTCTGCTTAACGTCAACATTGTAGTGGAACTTCTGCTTTATGAAAAAATCTCTCTTTATGCACACTGTCAAAAGGTGAAATAAACTAAAATAATACGAAGTAATGTTGAATTAGAGTTTTTAATGATACAAATAAAACATAATGAAACCCGTACGAAATTAACGTTCTGAAACACGTACATTTCAGAAAATAAAAACGTGAGCAAATTTTTGGAAGAAAGACAGACAACAAAGTCCAAACCCATAATCACATTTTATAGTACTCAATACTCAGCAAATATCAAAAACTTCCAGCTTCTCTGCCAGAAATGAGATGCTTAAACAACGGCACTACTAGTTTTTGCACTTTCGTGTTCTCGCAAAATTTCCCTTTCCTTTTTTCGCCCTGTTCTTTTCCAGACATTCAGCATCTGTTTGTTTTTTAGCCCTCTTTGGCTTGTCCACTCGTCCGCTGGTAGTTGAAGCATCCTCAATTGCACTTCGTTTTCTGGAACCAGCTTTCATGACAGCTGATTTAGGCTGTTGAATCTCGAAAACACCGTCATTACACTTGGAGTTACAACCATCTGCAACATTCATCTTCGAAAAGCTCACAGTTTTACTGATTCCGCTGCTAGCTACTTCATCGATAACAGCATCTAATGCATCTTTCACTGCATCCTCCATAATATTAGCATTAGGACCTTAAAATGATCAATATACAGCATAAAATTCATCATAAATTTTATTTTGTTCACTTCTTCAAGTCTCACAGAACAATTTTAAATGAATGTTTAAATTGAAACTCACTGTTTTCACAAGAATGTTGCGTTGCCAAGTTACATGTAGCAGGAATCTAAATCACATAAGATTAATTATTAAACGAATAAAATAGTGATGATCATTCTTTACAATTTTAAGGATTGTCTACTTATGATTTTATGCATCCTTATAAAGTTGCATAACATGCCACAAAACGAAAAATAATTATTCCAGTGCAAAAATTTTGAAAAATAAAAAAAATTTAAAATTTACAAAATCACGTTCATATATTTTCTGAACAGCAGTACAAACTGATTTAATGCATTCATCGATACGATGGCTCACAACTTCAGCAATTTCCGGTACATCTGATTCGCTAACGCCCGTCTCATGACTATCTTCTCGTCCAGCTTTATTGTCAGTGAAGCATCTCCGCGGCTAAATTTTAACTTAGATGAGAACTACCAAATATGACAAACATGTGAACGTTCTGCTAGACATTCAACAGATTTATCAACAAAAAAAACGATCGATGGACTTCAAATTCGAAATGATAGACTTCTAATATCTCCATCTCTCGTTTATTAAAAAATGTCAGAAAATACTGTCAATTGCTCACCCGTTTATACATTTGCTTCTTCAGAAATTCACCAACACTCAATCCTTCAGCATAGTCATCATCGTACTCGTCCTCCGCAATCGCTGTTTGCTCTGATGCCGGAAAATTTTTACCAGGATGTGGTTGACTTTGAAGTCGTACTTTAAAGTTCTCGAAATTTTGCTTTTGCTGTTCTAGTAATTTTTCAGCAGCAACTGAACGCAAATACATTCTTCTTTTTACAGATTCCTCACTCTCTATTGATCGATACAAAAGCATTGGCCAAAAGAGCAACGATCGCAACTTCACCTGAAACGAATGACAAGTGCTCAGTTAGAAATGATAAGACTGTGAGAGAATGCTAATACAACTGCCAATGAACTATGTAAATAAATTAAAAACGTAGGAAAAAAACCTTAAGTAAAACGTATTCCGGATCTAACATAATCTGTCGTGAAAGTTGCAAAAAAATGTTATCGCTTTCGTCCTGAAATTTATTTCTATGTTTTACAAACTGATCACTTTGTTTGCGAAATGAAATGGAAAGAGTCCAATACAAGTAACAAAAGCATTAGAAAACATACTGAAACAAGCGGATCAAAGAATTCCCCCGCCGATTCGCGCAACAAATGCATTTGCTTCTATAATAATTCTTGTTCAGTAGCGGGCAGTCAAAACCAGTGGACAAACAATTAAAAGATTAATATCAGAAGAATTAACGTCTGATTTATAATAATATTTAGACGACATATTGAAGAGATAACTGCTTTTAATAGCGGATAATTCAAACCCCAGTAGGTAGGGGCATGGCAAATATGTATCAGATATTCATGTTGCGCAAGGCAGTCTTATCGCATTTTTATTATTCAATTCTAAATCGGATTTTTAATCCTAATTATTGGATCTTTATCAAAACTTCCTTCAAAGTACATTTTTTTGGATTCTGCAAACAATGTAAGGGATCAAGATTTTCTTCAACTTTCTTCAAATGCAGTGATCGCCGAATCAAAAGTTTCCATACAACTCAGCATGAGAAATAAAGATAAAATATTTATAAACATAATAATTTACCAGATACTTCATTCACCAAACATAGGAATTATGTAACAAGACATGTTACCTATTTTTCTCAGTAAATGACATACCTGAATATTTTCGTATAAGTGCAGTGACCCAAGGCAAGGCGGTATAGCAAAAGCATTACTGCCGCAAGATACAGCTTTATTTACGTCATCAATAAGAACCTGAAGAAGCTACATTTAAACAAGCGTACAGGATTAAACAATTGAATAAATTTTCTCTGATTTCCTTTAACTAAGTTAAGCGCTTTTAGTAAAAACAATATTGTAACTTGTGAATTAACTGATTAGTTTTGATAAAACTAAATTTAATGATAAACAAACCGAATTAAGGTATCGACCAACTTCATCAAGGACCTGACTTCTGGTATACTTCTTTTGATGCATGCAACACTGTGAGTTGTCATTTCGTTCTATTAAATCACATAACGCATTAATGACGAGGTCTTTCGCGGCCTAAAGTAATTTGGAATTATGGACGACACTTTAAAATAATGCGTTCGGAAAATCAGAAATCATTAGTGTTATATCACCTGCATTATCGTAAATCAAATTTGTGATCAGCAAAGTGATGACGCTGATTACCAAAGTAATAGAACACGCCCTCAAAACCTTCAAGCGTGAGTAAAAGAGTTAACAATAGTTTCGGCAAACTACGGTTACGAGCTTTATGCTAAAGATAAATTAAGAATGTCAGAAAGTTTTCTTTTTAATGCTTTAATCTGCCCTATATCTATCCTCATAGGAAACGGACAACATTAATAGGATTATTCCCAATACGTTAGAAATATGAGCAACCTCTGGATCAGCTTCTTGTAACACTCTGCACTTAGTATCAAATTCATTTTTTTCATCACTTGTCAAAAGCTCGCCAATGCTTCCGCCGAGAAATCTCTTGTAATACTTTAACAAAGCACTTTGCGTTGAACTATCCAAGTAACTAAAAAATAAAACATTAAACACGCTCGAAGGAATCCTGCTTCCTTTAATTTTTACACGGATTCTCAATAAAAATACATCAACGGAAACGAAACAATAAGCTACTACAAATTTTATAGAATTAAATATCGTTACTTATATCAAAAACCGTTAATTATAAAACCCAATTCCCAACTTGTTTCTTGATCTGCACTGCTTACACAATTGCTTTTAATTACTTCCAAATATCCCCACCTAGTATTGAATTGCAATTTATCGCTTAGCAATTTCCAAATGGACTGATTGTCTTTGACATCATTCATCAAACGTTTTTCACGAATTTCATTCAAGAACTGCATTACCATTATTCGTTGTTCAGGTGCCATCGCAGATAAAGCCTCCATCTCATCGACACTTAATGCTCGCTGCAAAAGTATCACCCCATAGTAAAAATAACAAATATCATTTTATCACGATACAATTTCTAGCGAGTATATCACACGCATGCAGTAAGTATGGACAGCATACCAAAACTATGTATCAGATGCTGGATTTTAGATTCAACAGGGCAATGGGGACAGAAAAGTTAACCAGCAATTCAATGTAATTAAAGCAACACGTCAATATTTTTATCATTAGAATATCAGGGAAGGAATTACCATATCAAATGAATTCATAATTTGTTCCGCCAAACCACCTTTACCATCGGATGCTAACAGTTTGCGGAACGTCGCTTCAACCTGGATATTGTAAATAATGAAAGCTTTGAAACAAAAACAACAGTATTGTTAAATGGTAAACATAAAAGCAATGATCACTTCTTGGCGCCGATGTTTGCCTTTCCAGCTAAAACGTCTGAATGGATATGAACGACATTCCGAAGCCAGCTAAAATAAACTTAATATCAAAAAGAGAAGACGAAATATGATAAAAGAATATAAATATAATGATAAAATAAAACGAAAATTTAAAAGAAGACTATGAAAAGAGAGACCTTGACTTTTGCTGACAGAAGTGATCGAAAGCGTGACTTGCAATGTGAAGCAGAACGACCTGGAAGCATCGTTGAAATCCTCGACCATTCACCTGAAAAGGACGTAGATTTTAATGTCTTTTTGCATTTTGTATAAAAATCAAAGTAGATTGAAAACACTGTTTTCTAACCTTTCCCAAAAATTCTTACTCCTTCAAGCAGTTTTTCATCTTCATCAACTGACCACGGCTCCACCTTAATACTTTTGTCCAATACATTCACCCATCTGAAATACGAACAGTAGCTGCCGGATAATTAATACGCTTTTAAGAAAAAATGGCGAACCTGTCACGGCACTGTGAATCGCTTCTTCCCGGAACACATGATGCTACCTTTATCCAGTCTTTTGTTCCGAACCTGCTTACGGAGCATGTCAAAAGCTGAAATGTATTAAAGCAGAGCATCTCTTCAAAAGTCGGAAAATTGTCAAAGCAAAATCCCTGACATCCCAAGTGAAATTTCATCATAATTCTTTATTAAATTCAAACTCCAGAATTCTTTGCCATGGCTAAATCATTGAAAGAAAACAGAAATTTCGAAAAATAAATTAAAAAATCAAGAAACAAGAACACTGGAATTAAACATGGAAAATGCATCCTTTTACTAACCACATCCTCACTGGCATCCCATCGACCAAATCTTATATCAGTGTCAAGCGCTCGTCTATATCGAATTGTACATTGCTGCCGTGACCTTTCTTCCATATAATGAGCAACTAAAATATTAGTTTGAAATTCTCCATTTCAAAGTTTGTTATTTGGAGTTTGTCATTTAAAGTTTAAATCCAACACTTACTTTTATCCCAACTCATTTTACCATTAACCTGCATGCAGTGCGCTAAAGTCATTAGTTGGGCATCCTCCTCCTTAGTCCATGATCTGAAATGATAGGTGAAAACGAAAAAGACTCACACTAAACAATACTTCATATGATTTGATACGTGCTTTCCAAGTGGTTTTGAAAATATGTACTCACATTTTATTTCACATTTTACGTATATCTATGACATAGTTCATAGAAACAATTTGATAAATTGTAAAAATAGCATACAGGGATTTATTTCTTTCTAGGAGCCTGCATAAAAGCCAACATGTAATTATTCAACACAATTCATTATTGTCTAGACTCAATCAGGCTGCATAAAAAAACTGCGGATAGCACTTTCACATCAAAGACTGACACAGAAGTTAAAAAATAACTATTCTAATGGAATCATACTTTTCCAACAATCAGGCGTATCGTCCAACTCTACGCCGCTATCCAGCTCAGATTTTTCTGTTGTAATCTTAGAAGTATCAAATAATAAAACAAACCGGCCAACGTTGTCAATATCCAACTCGCTTCTGAATTTTACAAAGCACTGAAAAGCTGTACGATTGGTTCCTAATCGTTCTGCAATTACATTCCAATTATTCCAACGTCCTGCACACTCTTTTAGACGTTGTACTTCCTGAGAGGACCAAGGCTCTTTCGACCAACGTGGACATTGCTCATTAATCCATTTCAATCTTAGCTGTTTTGGAGCTCGATTTCCAAGGAACTACAATAAATAATTGCAATAATTGTTCTAAATTGATGCTTATAAAATTAGCTCTATTACTGACATCGTAATCCCGCTTCATCCGCTTCCTGTGAGCAATTATTTCATCACTAAAAGACACGCTGCACTGAATGCACACACAAAATTTTGTACATTTCACCCCATAATTGCACTTAATAAATCATATATCTTACATCAAGTTTCGCAATCTTCGCCCAATCAACTTCTGAATAATCGCCCATTAGAACTTCGCTTTCCGGCAGATTTCTAAAAATAATAGAAAAAACAGTTCCAGCATCACACAAAATATACAATTTTTTTCTAGTGCAATATACAATTTTTTCTAGTAATACAACTTCATTTCAATACTACTGAATAATTTATAAATCCAGGTAACTTACTTGTGGTATGCAATCAAACGCTCCAGCTCGGTAATAGAACTTTTCCAATCAGCTATCTGTTCAGGCGATGTCTCTTGTCCTGCAGCTCGAATTTTCTCCGTAAACATTTCTTTCCTTCAACAGAGAACATAAGAACAGTCTCATATGAACACTCGTATCATCAAAAAATTAATCTCCGTTCAGTCAATTTATTATTCTTTTTCTAAGACAATAATGAGTTCTCGAAGTGTTTGTTAATTTTATGCGGGAAATTGAATAATCATGTTTTCGCTAATCGTTTCAACAACTGCTCGTAGTAAACAACCTCTGAATGAATGGTTGAATACGGACTTCAATTAAAGATTTCCGCACAGCGTTTGCCAGCAATTGACATTCCTTTGCTGACCCTGTAATTAAGTGATAGTGCAGAGGGGGTTTACAGCACTTAACTTTCTAAAATCTACTTGTCCAATAAGGTGAATAAGCAGTAATGAAGTGATCTCCACAAGTAATTTAAGTTAAATGCGTACATTTTTTTTCTCCCTTTACCAAAGGATCGTATTCTCGACGAAAAACTTTCAATTCATATTCTTCGTTTTTTGGAGGCTCCTCCAAATAAGCACTTTCAAATATGAATGTATTTTGAAGCACTGCATTTCAACTCTCACAAATTAAGAATACATAAAACAAAATTAGTAGCTCTTATTCCATTTTGATGCTGTAAATTTATTATATTAAATTTTCATTAATGCGAATAATAGTATTTCTGTAAAATAAAGCAAAATTATACACCATATGTCTATGTCCTTATGGAATGCTAAACAGCTCATTCATCTGTTTTAGCAATACTATCTTGCTACTTATTAATGTTTACCATTTCATGAGAATCTCGAAAATACGGAAACAAAAACCGCGAAACTGGCACTTTTTTGATGCTAATTCGCAATCCACGCTCTGCTGTTTGCCGCAATTTGGCTTTTAGCAATTTCTGTAAAAGGATCTCCAAATCTTTAAGGAAATTAAAAAGACAGATTTTTCAAGTAATCGGAAAAAGCTTACTTGTGCCTCCCGATTCTTAGATATAGCTAATGTAACACGCCGGATCAAATTTTGTAAAGTTTCATTAAACGCTTCATTGATCGCCAGCAAAGTATTCAACTCATCCACAGTGACAGGAGGATTTTCAGAGTTGACAATCTAAAAGATATATGTTGCGTTCGATGGGAATGCTCGAAAGCTTTAAATTTTTTGAAAATCCAAATAAGCATTTCAAGTAGCATTTTGTTATCTAATTATATATATATATATATATATATATATATATATATATATATATATATATATATATATATATATATATATATATATATATATATATATATATATATATATATATATATATATATATATATATATATATATATATATATATATATATATATATATATATATATATATATATATATATATATATATCCTGCCAGAAGAAATGCAACAGAAATCGCAGAAACATACCAATTATTCAAAATAACTTACCGCACTATCTCGTTCTAATGTATTCCCTTCCTCCATTTCTGCAAGTACCAGCTCCAAATCATCCACTGAAAAATGGGTCTTTTATTCCATCGCTAACAGGTATAAACAAAACCTTATTTGCCTTCCTTAACTACGGTGATTTCAAATATGACATCAAGCCTTGCTTACGGCGTCATATCACACTAACTTCATGAGCAAAGCTTGCCCATTTGAAATCCCAACTCTTCAAGCCCCCACACAACGTTCTCTTTGTTCGCAAAATCCAGGACATAAACCAGGTAGATTGGAACAGTTAATATAAAAAATTCCAGTCAAACTGACCAGTCTCTGATGATTTGTTTCGTTGTTGTTGTTCAGAACCAGGTTGATTACCATTTACACTTAATTCTTCATTAACGGTCACTGAACCGATTCTTCCATCATCCGTAGAACTTAACATGACCGTCCTGTCTGCTAGCTCATCCATTTCTAAAATGCTATGAACTGCCACGGATTAAAACCTCAAATCAAGTTACGAAAACTAACGCGGCAATGGACAGTTGACACTCCCAGCTATGTAATGAATGTTGCATTCACAAAGGAACCATAAAACAATTGAAAATTCAGCTACTCATGGATAACTACCTGCGTGAATAACAAACCAAACATAACTTCTGAAAAAGTCGACGATAACAAATTTTCTTTTTCATTAGTTATTAGTTACGATATAGGCAAAACGACTATTACATGAAAATTGATTGCTAAAAGAGACACACCACAGAGATTTGATGAAAGCCGGAAGATAAACCAAGCCTGACGCGTCCTTTTAAAAAAAATCCAAAAGAGGAAAGCACAAATTCATTATTGCAATTGTCCTCTTTACAGTACTTCATAGGACAAATGAAAAATTGCTTAACATTTATGCTGAAATGCTCATCAAATCAAGCTTTTCTGCGCACTCAGAAGCCTGAAGTGTAGGAATCCCTCGTTTAAAAAGAAACTAATAAGTTGAAACTTTGAAATATTCCAGTAGTTCCTCTGTATATGCATTACATGGACAGTAATATCGCTGTAACAGAAAGGTCCAAGTTTTTATTGCAATATAGTAAGTGGAACTTGAAAAAATTAAAAATAATGAACAAATAGATGATGAAAGCGTACCCGGAAAAGTGATCAAATTTTCATTTCGAAAAAAATAACCTCATTAAATAAACAAAGAAACACGTCGAAGAAAATTCATTCACAGTTCTCGTAAAAATAATCAGGTATTGTGATGTATTTTTCATTGTAAAACATACAGAAAAAGAGGTAAATTAAAAGTGAAGTGACAACATCACATAACATTAAGGAAATTAAAGAGCTCAACAAAGCGGTTTTTTCGAACTAAAAACACATATCGCAATACCTGGTTATGAACCCGACAATTCAATTTAGCATCCTTATCACACTTGCCCTTTTTCTTTTACTTCCCATTATGGGTTTCAGCGATTAAGCTAACATTCCTGATCTCCTAAATTACATTAAATTCCATACACGGGAAAAGGAAATGACACAAATAAGATACGGTAGTTAAATGCTTACCATTACATAAGATTTAATGTCAGGTAAAATTCCCGAATCAAATTTTTTCTAAATGTGCAGGCATTTTCTAAATGTGCACACATATGCAGGCACTAATTATTAACGTCATTCACCACAAATTATTCTTCATTTGAGAAGTGATTTTCGAGAATTCTGAAAAGAAAAAGATTAACATTTGCCGTAAGAATTCATCTTCTTTGACATAAATTTAAGTTACGTACTGTATAAGATAATTTCAATAAACTGAAAATTAATTGAGTTTTTGTGCGTTTTCATTCTCCTCTCTCGTGATTACCAAAACATCCGTATGAAAGAATATAGTTTTCCTGAGTTTCCGAGAGATAATAATATACCACATTCAAAAGCAACAGATTTTCGGAACGTCTTAAAATTATTTAAAAATCAGGCAACAAAGCTGCAAATAAAACAACAGGATCGAAAAATCTGTGCGAACAAAAAAGCATTAAATTATCTGTCCCAAAACAAACCTGCTTAGCCGGGGTTACTCCATTCACTACATCTTTAAATGAATTCATGGTTTTCGACTGCTCATCTAGTTGAATACTTAAATTCGCAATATGTTCATGTAGACTTTGCAACTGTACATCGTAACTCTTCCGCGTTGTTTCGAGTTCTTCCTGCAACGTTTTTTTTGTCCGAATTTTAAGCCTGCTTTCATAAATACAGTTCTTGCATCAAACGAAAGTTCAAGAGTCATTATTCGATCGACTAACACAACCTTCAATGCTAACTCCCTCGCCGTTGCAAGGCTTAGCTCCTCGCGCAGCGCTTTATTTTCGCCCTTTGATAGTTTCGCTAATTTGAGCAAATCTTTACACTGAAACATATTATCGTTCTTATCAATCACTTGCAATTGCTCATACAACAGATACATTACAGTAAAAACTAAAATTGACAACTACTTTGAAATGTAGCAGGAAACATTCTCAAAATGAACAAACTAACAAACGTCTGGAACGGATGTAACAAACCTCATGTTTATAATAGAAAGCTCTGCTACGAACATATTCGATATCAGCGTGTAAATCACCGATCCGCTCATCAAAATATGAACAAATAACATCCGCATCATCACTAGAAAGTTCTGACACAGCAGTCCGAGACTCCGGTAATCTAAACAATTAGGCGTTTCAGAGAGGAACGATATTATCTAACCAATTTTTACTGCTTACCTTAGTACAATTACAGTGCACACGGTGTCATCAAATAACTTTGGGAGAGTTTCCTATCTGGTGGTCACATACACGCCTCATAGCTATCCTAATCTGGAAAGCGAGTTCTCTAGACACCTCAAAAAAAGCTTTGAGTGAGCAAAAACAGTAAATACAACAATATTTTACTACTTATCAAAAAAAATTAAATTCCTCACTTCGCTGACTCTAATTTCGTTTTGAGAAGTTCATAATCCAAGCTGATCCGCTCTTTTTCTTTTTCTAGTTCAACAATTCTTTTCGTCGCTAATTCCATCTTAAAAATAAACAGGGAGTACAACGTAAAAAAAAAATCAGTTATGAATTTCCACACACTTCTAAAACTCTGTGTCGGAAGTGTTTTGACAGAAATCGGGATTATATATTATTGTTATACGATAAATTAAAGAAATATACTTCGGATTTCCAAAAATCATTAGCTGATTGCGTATATTTATTCTTTGACATCTGATCCTGGAATAAAATATCTGTATCCATATTTCTAGCATTAAGAAAAATGATACCTCCGATGTTTAAATATATTGATATATTAGTAAAAGTAAAATATCAATAAATATACCTCCTTATGTTTGGCTTCCTCATCATTTTTATGGGGTATCATCTCCATATCATTAAACACTGATGCACAGTCTAACTGAGGGCAAACATTTTCCCTGGATTTAGAAACAACGTTTACCCTGAAAATTAAACTTCAAACTCACAAATTCAGGACATATTCATCTTCTAAATATTCCACTCTCATAACATACTCTTCTAGATGATTGGAGTTCATGATCAGTTGCACAAATGCAATAAATCTACTGAAATTGCGATGCAGTGATATCAAGCAATTGTTTATACACTCATTGACACAACACAATCGTTTTGTAGCTGTCGGAATTCGATTTTCGTTGAAAATTTTTGCCGTATAAGCACGACTACAATCTATAAAGAAAACAATAAATGCTGTTAGGAATTTCATTATATTTGGTTATATAACAGCACTTCCATGTTAACATTATTCGCACTTTTGTATTATCTAGCAAAATGAACTGCCGAAATTATACCTTCCAACGATTTACTACACTTTTCCACCAATGCAAACAGATCCAATGCAAGCTGACCATTGCTACACTCAATTTGTCGAGAAAGAGCATTAAGAGATTGAAGAAATGCAAGAAATGCATTACTCCAATCATCATTACATTTCTTTAGATTGTTTCCACACCACGATACCCTATTCTCATCCGTAACGTTTTCACAGAACAATTCTTGCCATTCCTGTAATAAAAAGATATTGAAAGGAATGTTTTCTTCAATATATTGTTCTTTAGTTATGAACCTTATATAGTTACACGCTAGATTCAATCATCTCAAACGAACAAAATTCAATCAAATCAAATGAAATAAAATTCATTACTACGAATTCAAACGCTATATAGAAGAAATAAACAACCAGGCGTTGAAATCTGCGTTAGGAATAAACAGCTGATACTAATTAACAAAGCACACCTGACAAGAAAACAATGCATTAGTAATAATTGAAGAAATTCCTGAGCACTCAGCAGACAAGTTGCAACAGTCCTCATCGATACCCTTTGCCAGAATATTTTCAATGCTGCTTGAACAAGCTTCAAACATATCACAACTTGACAATAATCGACGCCCATACTATAAAATAATACAGATAGCAACATTGAAAAAAGCTAATTTATTGCTGATCCCATGCAAATGAACTTGAAAACAAAGTCATTTTAAGTCTGTGGTCGATCCGCATAATGAATCTTGTATCTTGCATTGCGGTTGTAGCAAATGTGCTAAAACTTCCGACACCTTATCAACCTAAATTTAACAAAATAAACAAATGTCGCCATGAAAATCGTTCTATCGTAACCACTACAAGTAACTTCAACTTCCCTACCAGAAGTGTCTTTTCCGGTAATCTCTCCATATTACTATCATTCGGATAAATTGTGGATCGCTGCTCAAACAACTGCAACAAATTTTCAAATCCAGTTGCTAGCATTCTTGCCACGCGTAATGCATCTAACCACAACACTTGCAGTGTCGCCTTCATAGTTACCGATTCCTCAGAATGCAACACCTTAAAAAATTAGTTCTGAACGAATCAGACTTAAATACTTAAAGTAAAGAAAAACTGATCAACACTGAGCGTATTCCGAGATAATTTTACATTTTTGAGCTCGTTATTCTCAACTCTATATGCCGTATTTCAAGAAAATGACCGATTAATTTTACTTGAAATTTTTATTTCTAAAAATTACTGCAAAGTTCATCGCAAATTCCGACCTAATTTACTTAGAAGAAACAAACATAATGAAGCATAGTTTACCAAATTTGAACTTCGCACAGGAGAAATTTCCAATACTGACACGTGTTCAGCAGACAGCTCGATTTTAGACTGCTTTTCCATATCACAGTTTCTGAACGAAAAAAAAGTAACGAATACTGGAAGTCAATTTTCGTGCCATCGTAATTCATGGTGGATAATGCGATTAATAATGAATACAAAACGTTTTCTAAAGAAAAATAAATGATACTTTATTGATCGCTTTTATTGACCGTTCTATCCACCTAGACGATTAGTGCGAAGTCAACATACAGTTTAAACTTTCCACGACATGCCAAATAAAACATAGGGAAGCGAAATAAATTTAAAAACAAGTTAAATATACAAACACTGTTCGCTCAATTGCAACGTTCGTCCTTATCCTTTTAAGTTCTTCTTTCAGCCTTACATTTTCGATTTCAAGGGTTCTATATTGCTCGTTAAGAGCTGACGTTGTTTCTGTATATTCGTTTTCCAGTTCGGATATCTAAAATATCCACATTCAACGCTATAATAATGACAAAGGAAAGAAAATGAAGGTCTTGTTATAATAATAAAGAAAAATGTGAAAAAGGTGAAAAACTACACTTGATTATTACTCAAAAGTATTACTCCGCATCAGAAGAGCAGTGACTAAAAACATAGCTTCCATTCTTTCTAAATATAGATTTAATTAATTCAATTCTAATTCATTTCATCTAAACCTTAGTTACATATAACTATTAATAAGTTGTTTAATTTGAATAATAGCAACGAGAATTAGTATTTTCTATCCTAAATATGAATTATATTGCAAGAGTCATACTGGTTGCACCAAAAGCAATACCTTCTTGTGCAATGTTTCATTTTCTGCCACTTTCTTCTGCAGTTCCATTTGTAAAACTCCATTGTCCAACTCAATTGAACGTTCTGACCGGACATTCTTTTGAAACAACCCTCGTTTCTTAACGAAAGGAAAAACTCAACAGCAGTAAAAAATTCGATATAATGATCTTCTCTGCAACGATTTTGCAGAAACATTCACAGCAACAAGAAAAATGCTAACCTTAAAAGGTCCCTGTTTAGCGCTGTCAATTTCATTTTGCAAGGATTCGACTCGCTTCACCAGCTGACTATTTCGAAATTCAAACCCTTCCTTCTCATTTTCCAATTTCCTCAATGCCGATTCACTATTATGTAAATCAACCTAAAAACTACGAAAAAAAAATCTGGAAGCAAGATTAAATAATTTTTCGATAAAAATTTCTAGTAGCGAAATAAAAATAACCATTCAAAGAATGCATATGAAAGACAAAAAGCAGCACTCAATAAAAGGCAAACGATGTATAGCGGCTGCAAGATAACACATTTTTCACAAAATATGATTTGCCTAAACAAACACAAAATTGTTTGTCCTACAAATCATGGAATTTAAGACTACTACAATTTCTTTATGACCAAATTATGTTCAACTAAAACTAAGTAATCCTCTGAGGAAAAAGAACATTTAGGAAGATTTATTGAGAATAACAAAGCAATAACGAATCAAATAAACAACTCGTTTTATTTTTCGAGTTCTTTTCTAAGGAACTAACCGATAATTTTTTGTTTTTTGCTTGCTCCGCAACAACAGCATTCTTCAACGTGGATATCTGAACTTTCAGCTGAAGAAACACAAGTTCACAATGATTGCTAACTTCACCAAAATTCACTACTGGTTAGTTAATTTTTAAACATAAAATGAAGAACAGCTTATTGAAATTTTTCATCATAATCTTATGACACGTATGCAGCATTATTAAAAGAAATGAAAATTCGTCGTATTAATACTCGTCCTGGAACTTTTATTGCCTTTAAATTAAAAAAAAATTAATGAAACCTTGGCATATTCTGCAGCAACACGTTGATACTTAGTATTGATATCAGCATTGGAAGAGATTGTTGACATCTACACCCTACATCAACTCTTTCCAACTGACTTCTCAACCAGTTATCCACAAAATTCAAACATGAACGCACATGACGAATACGTAGAACGTTTACAACATCAGTATTTGAATAAAACTGAAATATCAACTACACTTTTTAAACAAACTTCCTCCTAGTTTTCACAACTAATATACCACTCATTTCCAAAAAAAAAAAACTGTAGGCTGATCGTATAACACCAAACTTACCAAATAATACCTACATTCCACAGTGTCCTATCCGAAAACACTCCAGCATTAGCTAATAACTCATTTTTGAAATATGAACCAACAAGAAAATTCCACTACCGCAGATTGATTGTAGATGATAACTAAGAAAGCTACTGCAAAATTTCACGGCTCACCCACAATGACAAATTCCCCTTCCCGTATCTATCTCTGATGCACCCTATATTTTCCGATTACTCACCCTCTACATCAGTGCAAAAGTGAGTAGCTGTAGAGTTATTTGAAATATGTAAATGGACAAAGCAAGACAAGTTTAAATATCGACATGATTGTACACATTATAAATATAGGTTATGAAAATTACATCAATCAAATATTTTAAGCAAAAGAGGAATGAAAAAGTTTATTTCCTTCCACAAGAACTATAAACAAATAAGTGATAACGATTTTGACAAATGAAAATTGCAAATTCAAACACAGTTGAAAAAAGCATTAACTATGCATGAATGAATTTAAAGTGATATGAAGAATCAGATTTCATACAACCGGCACATAAAATATGTTGCTGAGATTGAGTGCTTGCTGTAAATGTTCCACTCCTCAATATTTCTTGATTATTTTACTTAACTCAACATCCATAGAGGCGATAATGATAAATATGCTACGGATGAAAAGTTTTGATGTATGCGTTTCCAGTAACATGAAATCTTAAAGTTCGACAACAGAAGTCTCGGGCTACTGGCTGCAACAAAAATTTCACTCCGCGAAGCAGACAATTATGAGTTCATCAACCGTTCTCAAATTACCGGATAGAAACGACATGTTGAGAAAGACAAGATAAGAGAGCAGGTGAGTTCAAAAAAAGAGGAAAAAAACAAGCCAATACTTACTAAATTATTCAATAAGAAACCATAAAGCCATATAGCGCCAATTAAAAATAAAACAATACCTCACAGTTCTAGCCGCGTGTTTCATCATAAATTCAAAAATTGATGCTAATACAAATAAACCAATGAAAACAAAACTAAATAAATTTGAAAAAGAATAGAAGAAGTCTTGCCATGAAACCTTATAAATAAATGGAATAAAAAGTCATAAAATAAACGAACCATTTTTTTTAACAGTTTGTTCCAAAAATTTCGGAGTTTCGTAATTAAGGTCGAAAATTTTACGTAACAAATAAATTTACCTCCCAAAACAAACTAATAGTTCAAATGAGTATTCCGAAGGAAAGGTGAATCTCGATAATTCTAAAATATTTAACATGAACAAACTATTAAAAAAGCACAAAATTACAAAATGTATAATAACAGGTAAAATTAACAGTATAAACAAGAAATATATAACAAGAAATTGGTGCTATTTAGATGTGGAATGGTAATTTATTTTCCTCTCTTAAACAGGATATAGTATGATTCATTCATAGAAAATTCGTAAATGGTGTGACATAATCCAAAATCTTATTTATCCAAAATCCAAAATCTTTTCATGTCATTTGTTACTTCCCATAATCTTCATATCAGCATATCCCGTTTAATTTACTAGAATGTCTTCTGATAATTCATTACACGCTTTTCCACTGACAGTGCAATTATGTACCCTACGTACATCTCTGTGAACTTAACAATTGCAGCTTCGAGTAGCTAAAAATGAGTATCTGAAGATACAGAAACATGGATAAAATATGATCGACACACAAAATGCACTGGTCTGAGTGAAAATATGCAATGAATGGCTGAGATGAACAAATGTTTTTTAGAGAAATAAATTTCTGAATTGAACACGGCGTGGGGAGGGAATTATATTTCAAAGTCACACAGGGGACACTGTACCGTGATAAAGCAACGACACACATCATGCACTGCATGTACTGTCCATTGCTGTTACATTGTGATCAGCACAGAAACTGGAACAAATCCAGTTACCATTCGGCGGAGACGATAAACCAACACAAAATGTATGATAACCGCGGTCACAACGATCACAAAACATCATCGCATCCTATAAATATTCATTTAAATTAATGTTCTCTACCTGCACATGTACCACGAAGATGTACCACGATCAGCAAAACATTACTCTGAAAAACATGTACCACGATCAGCAAAACATTACTCTGAAAAATTAAAAGTGGTAATTTCACAAGAAATAACGGAAAATTATGTATAATTTAAATTATTCGACATCAAAGAATCTACGAAACAACAATCTCGAACAACCTGATACTCCTTGTCTTAGTTACAAGATTAGAGATTTGGAAAAAGTCCTGTCGAACAACTAAGATATTTTACACTAATTCCAGCAACATTTTTAAAACAATATTTATTCCAAAATGTGAAGGATCGCTTCATTTCTCTGTTTTTCAACTACAATACTGGGCAAGCACTACAGTATATGTTACCTCATTATCCGGTTTTTCACATATGGTACATTTCTTGCATTCAATGCAATTCCATTTGTAGTTTAGCGCAACTTTAACGACGTGTTCCGGTAAACCGGCACAATCCGGATGCACTATATTATTGCAATTAGAACAGGATAGGACTTGTCGCTCTTCATTTTCACCGCATATCGAACACTGTTGCTGTTGTTGACTAGTTAAGTCCTATAATTAAATGAACTGTTGAAAAAGCTTTTTTCATCGTCTCATCAGACATTTATTTCAGAATGTACTCCCATTTCCAAGTTAATATCTTGAATTTAACCTATTTTATTATTAATCATTGACAAATCAAAATTATGCCCAATATATTTCCCCTTTTTTGTTGTTCAGTGAATAAAAAATTTTTGCGCCAAGATATCTCTATGACTCGGTGAAATCAGTGATCTTTTAAGAGGATGAGAGCAAACAATGAAAGAATTAATGAAGTGGGAAGAGCATCGCGACAGAGAAGTTTTATTAATAAATTTTAGGAATTAATTAGCTTTTCGCTCGTAGCATGAATAAGTAGATATATGGATAACTTGAAAAGGAAATGCGTGAATAAATGACAAATACCTTTACAGCATTAACTTAATATCAAATTTTCCTGTTCACTTCACTTTTGCTCTTTCCAAAAATGCACTCATATATGTCTAAAAAAGTGAACTATATCTTGAAAGCGTAAAAATTTACTATATTAAACTAGGACAACGATAAAACACCCTTAAAGCATCACAAATGCATTTAATATTCATATACACTATGCCACATTCATAATTTGACGAAAGCTAAAAATGCAACTGTAATAACAGCAATTCGAAAAAAGGACCATACATTACAAGGAGAAAAATCCTTGAAATAATGCAACACCAGCATACCTGCCCAAAACAAATCCAGTAGAATTCGAGATCAAAATAACAGTTAAATAAAAATACTATGCTTAAAATAAATCTCTCAGATGCATTACATCTATTAAAAACAACACACTTTTTTGAATATGAACTATGAGGATATTCAAACACGTAATATACGACAAGCACGGTATATATATAGCAAAATAATATTGGATGAAGAAAGACGTGAAAAAATATAATGAAATGAGCCGCATACATATCACTGAGATACTGGGAAGTACAGTTCATCAACGACTATGAAATTCCGATTTTAAGCAAATACACTTACCACCACTGATATCATAAAGATTTTCATCAGTTAGTAGCGTTTTTTTTTTGAAAAAAAGAGAAAATAAGCAATTGTAGCAATTACGCAGAACAAGAAATTTAAGTTTTGAAAGCACAGACTCACTTCGATGAGGATGTTGGAAACTGCTTTTCTGCATTTACGAGAAGTACTTCTTATTAAGAATGACAAATTCATGATTTCTATCTCCAGGGAATAAGGTAATAAAACCAAACCAAAAAACATTAAAGGAGAGATTAAAATTAATCATGCAACGAATTTGACTCAGAAAGGCTCCTGAAGTCCACCTTACAATGATAAAGATATGAACTTTTACAGCATATGCAAAAGAAATAATGCACTACCAAAATGAAATTGATAAATGCAAAAAATATATTACAATGTTTTTTAACAGTGATGCTAAAAATATCATTTGGAGCGTCAAATAATCCCGATATCTTCAACATTGACTACAACCTAAATTCTCCAGGCATCATGTGAAACGAGGAAAGTCCAAATGATCACTTCGGACAAATTTAGTTCGTTAGCGCGAAAAAAGCTTCAAAAAACAAATTTCTACTTTATAAAAACTAGTTCTGAAAACAAAGGTCTCCCATTACTTCAGTTGTCGACGACAAGACCAGTGGATTCCTCCGACCAGTACATCTGAAGATATCAACAAATTGATGAAAAATTTACAACAGATGAGGGATGAGAAACACTGGATGATACTAAGGTAATGCGAAAAGCGATGGAAGAGAATACGCCAATTCACTTTTGAAGAAATGAGGAAGTCACAGATATATACATAAGAAATGATCACAGATATCGCCTTATCATCAATCACTATCCTTTGCAAAAATTTGCAAGTATACAATGAAGGTGCATCGCCACTTAAAATAATAAAAAACTAACCTGGGGATATACTTTATCCAACTTTGTCCTGATATCATTATTATAATTAGAAGGTAATAAAACTGGAGGCGGCAGCTCGAGTTGGTTATCATTTTGTCCAGGATCACCGCTGTCAGCATTTGTCGTCACCGTTACCTCTTCCTCATGAACAATCACAGGTAGTGGTGAAACAGGTCGTTTTGGGGGCAAAAGATAATCGTAGTCCACTACGGTAGACAACGGTAACCGACGTAATTCTTTTGGAGTAAATCTTAAATTTTCAATTTTGCGTGAGAAAAATTCATCCACTGAAACTGAAATGCACTATCAAAATGTGGACATAAGTTACAGCCTCAAAGAGGAGATAATAACGTTACAAATCAATAAAACACATACTTCTTATAAAAGTGCTGATATTGGCCGTGAATAAGCGCAGCAGGATAGGGTCCTGGCCGTGTATATTCTGGAGGCATCCGTTTCCATCGATTTTTTGATGACTGAATGATCTGAGAAGAAAAAGCATATCTTTTTTTATCCTTATGAAAAACGACAACTCTCGACTCTGTAAAATTCAGAAACATACCGATGTTTGTAAGTCCCAAAAGTAGCGCCGTTCAGTCCGTTTAATTGCGTTCATTTCAGAATTAAATTCAAAGGCACTCCTTATAGCGCTTTTCCTTAGCTCATCCATCTTTTTTGTATCAAGCTTTATCTGAAGCGCCAATTTGAAATATTAAATGAATCCTAATCAAGATAAGAGATTTTCTTTTCTAAGTAATTAAATTAACTACTGAACATACAGCATCCAGCCTCTTTTGATCTTCTGCCATTTGCAGCTTCACTTTATCAGCTGCTGCTCTCTGGTATTCCTGAAGAAAATAATTTATGACGACCTCACAAATTAAAAACTAAATACATTACTAGGGATTAGTTATATTTTAAATATATTTGCCCTCACCAAAGTTTTGTACATAGCTTACCGAATATATAGCTGGATAATCTGAAGCCATCAGTTCATGAACCTCAATTGCCCTTAAGGCTGTCAGACCATGCATTTCTGAAATACAAAAAGTATCCATAAACATCTCCTTGATTTGAACAACAAACATATCGATGCTCCCTTAATAATCACAAATAAAGATTTGTGTGCAATGTGTAGGTAATATCTGAATTTTGTGGCTGGATGATAGTTTATGATCTTAATAACAACCGACATACTGACTTATATGCAATCAGTTAACATTTGTCCGTAGTGAGTAAAAATGTAAGAAAAAAGATTTAAATACAAACACAGCAAAACTAGTACTTTAAAATAGGCGACGTCATAAATGATGCAGCACGATCTAGATTTTATGCAAGGAAGTACTTGATTTGGAACTTACGATGCTCATTTATGGCCGTAGCAAGTTTATAATTAGCCAGTAAATATTCTCTCTCGTTGATTTCAATGGTATGCCTGCTCAATTCAGGATATTTTCTTTTGAATGATTTTACATCCAGAAGTTCAGCAATTTGTTCCTAAATGAAGAATTACAAAAAAAAGCGATAGCGATATAAGTACCAAATAATTGAAATATGGTCTGCAATGCACGATCGACAGTTATTTACATACGACTTAGCACATCGCGAAGTAGTGACAGTCACAACCAACGCCAAACTTAAAATAGTTACTAGGAGGTAGGTCACATTATGAAAGCGAAAATAAGTAAGCCACGTTATGAAAAATAAAGAAACAGATTCAATCACTGCTATAAAATATTGATTTAATTGTAGGCCTGCCACGGAATAAATCAATAAATCAAAAGACAAAAGCAATAGGAATAGTATCTTAGTATCTCAAGATGTAACGAAAGAATGGTACAAGCATTTTAGAACGAAAAAAAATTTAGAAACAAGATGGAATTCCACAAAAGGTGACTATATTATATAAAATAATGTAAGAATTGTGAAGCCGTAAAAAATGATATTAGCCAGGGACAGTAATAAATTCACAATTATTTAACAAAGAACCATAAGAAAAGCTAAAAGTAAAAGAAAAATTCAAATAAAATTACCAATGCAACTTAAAATGAAGGGAATAAAAAAATTAAAAGCACTGGGCTGATTTATGCGAAATTATCATTTAAAATAACATAAACTGGAAACCAACTTGGATAAAATAACGTTCTCCCGATTTAGGTGGCCATTCGTACTCAATAATGTGGCTAGGTTCAATGTGCATATGTGTTGTATCAGCTGTAATCACACGCGTTGACGAACTCTTAATCATTCGACTTTCTTTGCCACCTGTAGGATATTTATGACAACCCGATACATATCAGAACACGAGATGAGATGAAAGAATTCATAAAGGAATAAGTCGATGAATAATAGAGATAAAACCTGAAGGCAGGTATCATAGATGTTGATACACTGATGTGGATTAAAAAAAATTAGTGAATATGAAAAATCAAGCAGAAACGCTGACAAAAATTACCCGTTTTTCGAGTTTCGTCAGTAGGAATCAACTCAGATTCTGGAATTGGCATGGACAACTTTGCTGATTCATCAATAACTTCATCAACAGGAGTCGGTATAAGTACCGACGCTGGCGTTTCACTTAGCTTCGAACTTGACGATTCATCTCCACCTAATACGATATCCATCTCTAAAACCAATTTAACAACTACAAAGCAGGTCAGTACTGACAGCGTAAAATGCTACATGACTGCGAGATTCTCGTATACTAAATTCATCCTCTACATTTACAGAAAATGATTAACAATTTTGTGATTAACTTATAACCAATTCACATGAAATTCAACTTGTACACTGTAAAAATCGTTGCGATTGAAAAATTCGTACTGTAAACAAAATTTACCATAAAAGTTAACGCAAACAGTAGCACACCCGTGGCTTTATATAAACAAAATCTAGCATGACAATTGCAGTATCACACGGGATGTCAAGCCACCACACCGAGTGCAGAGCCGGAGTCAGTTCTCAACAGTTTCGGCGAATGCTCACTATGCAAATTAATTTCCCGATAGTGAACGGTTGGTAATTTTTAACTTTATTGGTATATTTGTATGGGGAAAGAAGGACCGGTAGAGGCACGCAGCATTTTTGAACGTGGTATTCGGAAAACTGGATGTTGGACAGAGCATTTGGCATGTGCTGAGTGCATAAATTATACAAAAGATTGGCGAGAATGCAAGGAAGAGGTAACAACCTCCTTTATCTCTTTCCACTATTATTCGTACTGATCTCGTTTCCACAGAATTTGGTATTTTTTTTTTGTCAAATACCACAGTTTTAGTATACTTATCCTTTCTAATTTTATTTTCCATCGATCTCGCTCTATGTTGATAGTTGCCGCATGACAACGCGAACCAGTAATTATAGTATACCTTCAAATGATTGAATAATTCATTAAACGGTATTTGTTGCTATATGTAAACAGCAGTTTGTATTTATTATCTGTGATAATTGTTGTAAATTAATGAACTTAGGAGTAATTCGTTAGTGCACGTTAATGTTATCAGTTAGGTGTTGTGTGCTAACTGCACTAGAAGGAAAGTTCATTCTGAGAACTAATTTCTTATTTTGCAGTTGGAGAAATTCAGAAATTGTGTGCAGAATTATATGAAAGATAAGACGAAGCCTTCTGAGCAAGCGTTAAATTGAATGATTGGTATTTTGGTATATTTTATGTCATCTTATTTAGATTATTCACATATTATAATTCTCTTCACTTGCAACAATTTTACCACTAATTTTTTAGAGTTAAAAGGTTCATTATTTGGCTAGTTCGATCAATTCCTTTAAAAGAGCCAATGCTTTCTGAACTGTTTGCCGAACTTACTATTGATTCGAATAATTGCGATATTAATAGCTGTTCGCATGAAAATTATATTGACCCACGTCTATATGTGCCTTTGGACCGATCACCTAGATGGTTCCTTCATGATAATCTAGTTAGTTTCAAACGCATAACTTTTTTCATTTGATCTTCTTTTGTCTTCGAAAATTCAGCTCATTTAATTCCATTACTTAAGAATAACGGTGACAACACTGATGAAATTGCCCGTAACCGAGCTGCCTTTGCTTATCTTCAGGGCGACTACATCACCGCAATGGATGTATGCTACTTTACTGAATAATAATTTATGTAAAGTTACAGAGACGTTAAAGCTGCTTATTTCTTTAACACAATGACACAACTGATTGTTATCTAGTCTTTTTTGAACCACTTGTGATGTTATCTAAGTCAGGAAACAGCATCAAGAAACTTTGCATTTTAGATTTATTTCTCGCTGTTGAAAAATGATGCGAAAAGCAGTAGTAACAAATCCAATTTTGCCTTAGTCGACTCTATTATTCGATGTAGCTTAAAAGTAAGTTTCTCCTCTCTATTTTATGGAATTCCAACTTCTTGTTGTTATGCTGATGTAAAAAAATTCTTTTAGATTTCTCCAATGAACGGTCCTCAGATGTTGTTTTGGCTTCAAAAATTGCACTCATTGGTGTCAACCTATGACGAGCAGTTGCAATACTGGATAGAAAGTTTAGAGGTATGTTCCTTTCATTATTCTCTACAAAGAAGATCAAGGAATAAATAAAAATGTCTTTAGGGTCCAATATGACCTATCATTAATGTTTCAGGTGTATTCAGCAACTGGAATCAATACCAGCAATTATTTGCGAAATGCAATTTTATTGTGTGCCAATGTCGATCTACCAGAATTTTGGATATCAATTTCTAAAAATGCTCCAGTACTTTTTTCTACTAATTCGTAGTTCACATAAACTGTAGTACGAATTCATTAATAACTTGGAAACGATCCTTGATTGAAACAAATTGCATTAATATCAGGAGTCTTGTACAAATCTTCGAATTGGTTCGTTGTGTCGCGCTATTTGTATTTTGGAAAATTTAGTGCCATCCAAGGCTAGGTGCTTCGACTGTCATAAGTTGAAGTTGATGAAAGCAGAACTACGAGATCTTTGTAACGAAGAGAAGGTGAATTTTTCTTTCCAATTCTTGTTTCTTCGCGTTCTAGGAAATTCGGACCTGTTCTAAGTTCATTTATTTTGCATATACTAATCTCGAATTTCCATGTACCAATCTTGCATTATTTCACATTTTTCTTTCCAGCAAGTGGAAGTAAAAGCAGCGATATGTGGTGATCTTATGAGAGGAAACGCGAAAACAGTAGAAATCAACCATCATTCATTTTGCAAAGGTGTCCTAAAGGACAAAAAAGCTGAAGACGTTATGATACTTGAATTTACTCAACGTTTTTATTGGTTGTTTACTGATGCAAACAAACAAGTAATTAACGTCATACTGAAGGGATCATAAGTTGTAGCGGAAAGTCTCAGAAACCACTTTTCAATGCATTTTACGCAAGAAATTTTCCACTACATATGCTTACCTGTCTGTTTCCATCTAAAGTGGAGAGTCAGCAGGAAATTACAAGACCTAAGAAACCTACGTAAGTTTAATTATAAATTACACGTACAACACCGATGTAAAAGCAAACAAGTATAGTACATAAAAATACGATAACAATCATTATATAATATTATCACCTACGGGTGACTGTACAAATGGTTCATCTTTTTTTCTGTGTTCCTTGTCGCGCTGTTCTTAAAAAAGTATTATTATAGCTAACATAATGCAGTAACAACAAAGGAAACTGCCAAAAGGTCCCTATAGAATTCTTCCATACCTTAGTTTTTGCCTTGAGTTTTCCCACTGTGTCTTGCACAGTGTTTTTCATTTGAAGCAATTTTAAGATTTTTAAATATTTAATGGAACAAACAACTACATGAATTGCGGGCCGATTTTTTTGGAAAATTTCTCACATGATTTGAAACTTACATGAAGAAAAAACAAAAAACCTCCGCTATCTATAAAATACTTTCAAATGAAAGCTCCTCCTCATTACGCTATCCTCAGAACTGTGCTGAAACAAAAAAACCAATACATTACTTCTTTTTTCAAGTGTTTTCCGCCAACGACGATCTAGACGTGCCTGATCTGCGCGTATACTATGATATATATCTCTGAGTTCTTGCATACGCTCCTGATAACTGTTTATTAGCGCTTCGCCAATTAGATCTTCGCCTATAATGACTTTGGAACAAACAGTTTTATTCCATCTTTGTAGCATTAACTTCTACAAGAAATTACATATACTGAATTTAATTATAAATGCCGAAATAAGAACAACCATAAAAGCTTTCAAGAAAATTCCAAATATACCAATTGGTTCCAAATTCAATTCTTTTTCAGCATAAGCCATAGCTCCTTCTAATTCCACTTTCTGTTGCATACGTACTTTCAAAGCATGCCAGCTATCCCTGACATTCGGCAAACCTAGAAAGCAAGCCGCATAAATGCAATGAACATTGCCAACAAGACGCAATTTCATCTCACTGTTTTTCAGCATTCATCCCAAAGCAAAATTCCCTATTTACCTTAAAAATTTGTCTTTTGTTAATTATGGAATATTAAGCAAACAAGTAAAACGTACTTTCATCATCACTTGACGAACATTCCTCACTTTCTTTACCTCGCTCCTCATTATTTACTTGTTTCAATCCTCCCTTTCCTAGGCCTTTGCGTTCAACCAATGTATTCGATGCATTTCTACCAACTTTCTTTTTTTTCATTCCACGACCGCGCTGTTTAAGTCCCAAAGACATCGGCGGATGCCAAACTAAAAATTTTTAATATCATTAAAGAACACTTAATTCCACATTTTAAATATGAAGAGAAAGCCGAAAGAACAAAAAAAGATTCATTCAAGAAATGCTTTATAAAATAGATAAGAAGCCCATCACTTCTCGCTGTTATAATAGCTCACCGTCATCACATTCCTTCGAAGTCATGTCTTCCGTTGCAGCTTCTAATTCTATCAAGATTTCTTTACATGGCGAAGTTATTTTTTGCGCTGGATTACCAACAGGTGCTGAAAAAAAAGGCGCATTTACCATTTCACATTCCAATATGGTTTGGGATGCAGAAAATCACGAAATAGTGTCTTATAGCTTATTTAAAATAGAACGAATATGAACTTACAAATCTGCTGTATTGAAGCAATTCCCCTTTGCTTGCTATCAACGTCCTCTTTAACCATAAAGTTCGTTTGTTTTTCATCGCCATCCTGAGAAACAAAAATCATATTTTTAAAAAGAGAAAATACAAGGTTTTAGCGATGAAATGACTAGGTTGGAAGATATTTTGCATGTATCATCGGGTTCTAACATAACTACATGTAACTAATGTCAGCCTTTTTCAAACATAAGACTCGCTATCATTCGAAGTAGTTCAGCAAAACCAGAGATAAGCTAAAATTTTTCATCGCTTTAAAGTCATACGCTGTATTGCAATTTCATAAAGAAAGTACAATAGAAACACAGAGGTTAGAGAGGATCGCACTAAAACCAACCGAATATTGTTCTTCTTTTTCTCCAACTGCCAAAACAGTCAACTTGCCATTATTTTCATCTAAAAAAGAGTAGTAATCAAGTTAAGTACATCAGATTTACATTCAACAAAAAAAATTTGATGAATGATGACTCCTTTCCCGTATAATTAAAAATTACCTGTTGCTTCAAGATGCGTTTTCTCAATATCAGAATGTAAAGTTCTGGATACTCTATCCGGTACCAACACACGATTAGTTCTACCTTCTATTTTAATGTCAACCGCTACAAAATATTCAGTGCACAAAGAATAAAACCATTATTAATAGCTTTAATTGATTTACTAACACGATAAATTTATATTCCAAGCTTCATATATTATTTTATATTTCAAATTTCAAATCCCATATATTCCCAAGTTTCATGAATCTCACAAATGGTGATAACTTTTCTGATTTTTTAACTTTTGATATTAGGCGTCAAATCTTCCAATTCAGTTTTTTAAGTTTATTTTTTTCTTCTTATCTTTTTGGTTGTAGTTGGTTGTAATATAAAAACACAGCAACGCATACTATTTTCAGGAACCACATGCGGTGTCTTTGCTGAATTGTCGGAAAGGTATGCAACAGCTAAACGATTGTCCGACATTGTTCTACGTCGTTTCGAATTTGAACTTGCTTCAGATAACTTTTCCTAGTAATTGCAAAATTCCAGCTTTTTCCTTCAGTAATTCAGTTTCTTATCAATAAAGTGAATAGAATATAGAGAGAATAAAAAGTGAAAAAGTAAAAAACTAGTATTAAAGCGCTAACTTCTGCAGCGACACCACTAAGAAATACTGTACTGGATATAAGTTCACTGGCAAACGAAAGATGCGCCGGTGTTTCCGAAACTGAAGCTTCTTCCGGTAAACGATTCAGCTAAATCATTTGGCATGAAAAACACAGACTCTTTTAGTGAATACAAATATAAGTTTTAACAATTCATTGTTCTTCCCTTTCTTTGAGCACTGCCCCTTCTTCATGCATTACCGCTATTATACTGATAGAAACATCTTCAAAGTAATCATTTTTTTTTTTATCAAACAGTACTTATGGAAAAAGACATACAACAATTTCTGCATCAGATTCAGTCAGAAGATTGGTGCTCCCGGAATGGAGAGCGCTTTCTTGCATTGAGTCATCGCCTGCTTTCCGCACCATTGAATCAGGCGTTGTCAATGAAATTTTCTGAAATTCTTATAAATTTGGAAACAAAGGATTTCGAGTGAAAAACTATGAATTATGAAACGTTCTCAAACCTTCAAAGTACACTAAATCAGATGAGATTCCAAAAACAATAAACAAAAACAGTTGACCAAAAACATACGAGTACTTTCTTTACTTTTCTTTCCGAGAACGTTGTAGAACGTGAACGGACTTCTGGATGTGTAACATGTTCGTGGGTATGCGATAGTCGCCGGGGTCTTAAAAAACAGTACTCCGAATTTAAAGCTGTATTTCTATAGTATTAAAAAGGGAATTTTCTATGCAATGAAAGATGTAATACGTTTCAAGCCTGGGCAAATTTCATACTAATCTAAAATTAATCGTAAATCAAAACTTTCGTAAACATACGGTTTCTTCGCTATCATACTCGATTTAAACGGCAGTTTTTTTTCAAAATCTCTGAGAACTGGTTGACTATATACATAAAACCCACGCAATACATTAGATTACCCACTATTTCTTACTCCGACTTCTTACTGAGATGATCCCTTTTTTTTCTCACCCTAAATTTTGCCACTTAAAAAAGCTCCATACTGCTCAAGTAAACTACTATATTTTTATTTATGAAACTTTTTTTGCATTGTTAATGTGTGCTTTCATCCGCTAATGCCTTCTCTTCAAAACCTCTGACATGAGCGATGACCTGCTTTTACCAACCTCATTCCACTACTACACACTTCAGTTGCCAAAAGCTTTGCTGGATCAACAGAAGAACGCCATGCTACGGCTGCTTTCAGAGTTGGGGGGCTTAATTTATCTGAGGCAACGGACAAAAACTGTTCCTCCGATAGTTTCTGATCCTAAAAATCACCTTCGATTTACATGTGAAAATTACTTCTCATCGGCACCATTTCCTATTAAGCCAAATATTTGATATATCTGATTTGAATTTAAGTTAACGTAGAAGACTTGAAAAGCAAACTTTTTCATGCACTTTAATCTTGATCAGCTCTACCCATTCATCGTAACGAGAATTCCATCCAAGGTAATGTACGCAACATGTCATTTCGCGAAGGATACTTTCTAACCGATCGTTTAAGCGTGCCGATGCTCTTGTCAGCGATTCTTTTCGCTCTTTCTCATCACAGTCCCCCGACTCATTGATAGATTTGCATCTTAAAATTATCATTCGATTTGCTTATCAAAGAAGAAGGACAGTTTGAACCATGAATTATTTTGTACACTTCACGTTACATGTTCTGTTAAGTACCTATAAAGAAGTTCTGAGATCACTTGTAGCTTTTGCAATCCTGAAACATGAAAAGCGGAACAAACCTGGCTTCAAAGTCCATCATCGAAGAGAGGACATCGCCATGTGAAACTTTACCCACTGTAATCACTCTTGCATCATACCACTGACCATGATGATAAGCTTTTACGTTCTGTCCCATGTAGAAATTCGTCAGGCTAAACAAAAGTAATAATGCAAACAACAAGTGAATCCTAAGGGTTTGCCAAATATTACTACAGAACTCAAAAAAATTGGTGGGCGAAAACATCAAGACGACGTCGAAGATACTCGCTACAAGAAAAAAATTCTCACAACAATAAAAAAATAAAGTTTCATGTCGAAAACTAACGGAAAAGTAAAATCCTAACATACGAGAAACTGCGCCCAACAAACAAAACAGCAAAACTAACAGTAGAGTACTGAACACTAAATCCTTCAAGTCGTGCACTCAAAAAAAGAAACAAGACCAAACAGAAAAACGAAAAAAACAAACAAAAACACCTATTAAACAAACAGTCAGAAAAGCGATCCTAATAAGAATAAATTTGGGTACAAGTCCATACGCGCAACTCCTCTGTTCTTTCTGTCTAGTCTTCCAATAAAGGAATATTTACTGTAGGAATACATAATGATACAATAAAATAAGTGGAAACCCCAATGAATAAGACACAAAAATTCCAAGATACTTAAAAATAAAATTAGGGCAAAGGAAACCAAAAATATCTCAGTAAACGGAAAAACAGTGTAAACGAGGTAGTGAAGAAAAAGTACAAAACAGCTGCTATCATTTTCCAATGATAATAGCTATTTTGTACTTTTTCTTGATTATCTTGTTTTTCTTGACCTTTCCTTGATTACATTAAAAACAATCGAAGTTCTACTCCAGCAAAACCAAACTTATTTGGTCTACGGCACTGGGAGTCTAAAAATGGCAAACTTACACGGTAGCTGCAGAACAGTTAAGCCATGGTACACCTTCCTTCATTTTTTCTTTCCTTAAGACTTGGAGAAGATCCGAATGCTTGCTTATCAGTAATTCCCTCTGATCAGCAGAAGAGCGGGCATCCGCAGTGTTTAACTTTCGGACTTCTTTTAAACGCATTTGCCGAACATACACTAAGGAAAAAGAGATGTGACGAATAGGAAATTTAGTTAAGGATCGAAATGAAATATCATTTATAAAACACTTTCTTGAGAAACAAAAGAGAAATTTTTCGAACACTTTTGCAGCTGCACAAACAGATCACGTTCCCTCGCCCATTTTGGACGATTTTTTATCATAACACCACAGTCGTATTTTGCAGTTTTCAATACTTTCGCAATGCAACATTCTCTGCAACAGTGAAATAAAAAAAGAAATTAAACCTTCATCATCGCTTCCATTCATTACTTGATCGACATTTGAAGTTGTTGAGACTGTACTTGGAGATTTGCGTTTAATATAGCCATCAGACGTCGGTTTCTTTTCCGGTTTGCTGATCTCAAATCCAACATCGAAATGAGAAACAAGGCTAATTATAAGTGAAGGAAAAAACATTCACAATGATCTCAGTAGAAAATTTGATTACAAAATACCTTTGAGATTTTATTCCTCTTATCAATATCGAATGTTTTCGAGCCAGGCTGTTGTTCGTCTCTAAAACAGAACAGTTTTGACTGAAAAAAAGATCTGAACGAAAATTCCAACCGAACTGAACGATTAAATAGATGACGAGAATTTCTCCTGACAAAAATTCCAACTATCTTTAATCATAACGAAACTTCCTTGAAATGAATGTTGAAGACGGCAAATTATGTCAGTAAATGACATCCAAATACATTGCCCGGTGTATCTTTTTCAGTCGTTAATTAAAACATACTTATTTGTATCCTTTTCATCATCCTTCTTCTTTGGACCTCGGTATTTAAATCTGCTTGATTCCTTCTCAGTTTTAAAACTTCCTTTTTCCTTCGTACTTTCAACAGTTCCACTATCACTTGCACTTCCTTTGTCTAGTTCTTCTTCGTCTTTTGTTTTAGACTTCGTTCTACTAGCAGGGGATAAGCAAGGTAACGGTGTTGAACTCTGTGACGACGTAGATGGTACACTAAAAAACACTTGAATGTTGATTAATGTGCAAAATTATTATATCCTTACATTTAAATTCGTTCTTAAATTAGGTTCAGTACCAGGCTATTTATTTAGCTGATTTCATCTTTTATTGATAACACTAGAAACGCAATAACTAGTCAGCATAGTAGTCTTGACTAATGAGCTAGAAAGATTGACGACATATCTCACTGCAATAAGCATGACTGCATAAACCTGAAAACATGTCTGACCAGTTCGCGTACTTCCTGAGTTTGAGTCCTCATTCTCACATCTAACCAGCAACATGGAGTGAAAAGGAAAAAGTGACAATCAGTGACAATCAACCGATACAATTCAAATCTTTGGAAATATGAAAGAAACACGTACTCCAGTAAACGGAAGTGATAAAATGACATACCTTTTTAGCTTATCATCATCTTCGCTAACATCAGATTTCATCATGTTTCGCTCGTCTTTTTTTACTTTTTCTCTCCTTGTACGTGGTAAGCCCTCATTCTTTTCTCTTTTCGTTACTTTTCCCTTAGCTGCGCTTTCTTTTTGTCCTTTTTCCTTTTTCTTTGACGCGAGTAATGCCCATTTTCTTCTTTGCAACTAAAAATATTTGTCTGATACTTGTACAACATATAGAAAATATTTGCACATCTTATTACTGGTAATAAACTAAAACCTGTATATTAAGACGATCTAATAAACGACTTGGGCGTTCGCTACGGCTGGAAGCCGATGCTGTCGGAGTGGACAACCAGCTCGAAATACCCAAATTCCGGTAAAACGAGTTAAAATGATCCAAGTATCTAAAAAAAGTCCCATATCCAGCTTAATATAAAATGATTAAATTTATGTTTTACTACCATATTAAAACAATTATTCACCGAGAATAAGCATTTTTGACGGTAACGGAAGTTGCACCTGGGCACCCCTCCAAATGCATTTTCCGCAAAATCAATTTCCATTGGTTGTTTTCGGTAACGCGTTTTTTTCCGCCATATCGTTGCACTACATTATACAATCGAAACATGTCTATATCTTTTCCACCAAGTATTGGTGCTCGATTAATAGGAGTTCCTGCAAAAAGTGTTTTGCATTCTTCGTAAAGTTTCTTCGTAAAATGATTCAATTCGGAACAATTTTAAAATCAGCTGTTGCGGAAAACGGCAAACGAATATTGTAGGATCCTACAGACTCACCACATTTTTATACGTTAAAAAAAAAACCTCTTTCTTCATGGAACTTATATAACTGAGCAGTAAACTGATCTCTTTCCTCGCCGTATTCTTCGTCGGTGCTGTTCTCACTCTCTGAAGAGCTACTCTCAGCGGAACTGTAATAAACATTGTACTTAGCACAAAACCAAAAAAGTGCAACAATGTCAATGAAATACGCCTCATTTCATACAAAAGGAATTTAACTTTCATATTCATATTAAAGGAATTTAATGTACGCTTTCTTGTCCATTTCGCGTTTTCCTCTTCCGGAAGCTTTTTTTTGATCGGTCGAAGAAGATCTGCGTTCATGTTTCTTAGACCGCATTTCATCATCATAAATTTGCGACCTTTCCCATCCAGCCGGAAAAATTTCTACAAAACATTTAATTTGCTAAACTTTTAAACACATACACTATACAAAAAATCCGCAGTGCATCAGAAATTTACTTACCTCTTTCAACAAAAGCAATAGCTCGGTCCATAGCAGCTTTGGGCGACGAATCAGGAAACTTGAGAACTGAAGTGCCCGGCGAAGACAATTTATTTACCGGACAAGCAAAGCTAAAGAGTTAATTAATTTAAGTGAAAAAATGCAGTAGTTGCTGTCTTTGTTGTGAGACGATTCAATATAAGCATGAACATGCAAAAAACCTCAAGAATCTTTCCAGAAAAACTACACTGTCAAAGTCTAGATCATTCAATTACAACACGTAGTAATACACACAATACATTTCAGTCAATCAAAGATAAACGGTGCCGATCATCACAATGCTCAACCCATTCTTAGCTTAGATGTCCGATAAACAAATTTACAACATTCAGCAATTTTAAATCTTCTCTCACGGCATTTGTTAGAAAGATTTTTTTCTTGAGCAATTGTTGAGACAATATAATTCTAATATTTCAGACATACTATTTTGAATCTTTGAAGCTTCGTAACAAAATATCATTCTTTCCAACATTTATAGTTCCCTTCACTGAAGCCTTGAATGATACCTCTGCAACGACAACTGCTGGTGTCCACTTACCTCTACGCACAGCATCCTCATATACTGCCACCACACTTCCAACCTTGTACAGCTAAAATGGAACTTTTTTTTTTTACTGATATTGCTAACAAATTCTGAAAAAAAAAATAATAAAAGACAAAAAATATATAATTTCCAAGATTGAAATAGCTGCACTCTACTGAAAAAAAGCAGAAGAAAACACACCTTTTTCGCATCATCAATGTCTTTCGACCTTTTCTTCATCATGGGCTCCACTTCTTTATCTTGAAGCCGTTGTCGCTTTCGCTCGCTCTTCCGGCCTGCACTACTGCCGCTTATCATTTTATCACTTGCATGGGACTTATCATCATCATTATCATCGCTACTGCAATGCTTTTTTCGTGCATGTGTTCTTCCTTTTTCCTTATCTGTATCATCAACTTCGGCATCGTCATCACTATCACCGTGACCATTACCATCATCACCATTACCACCATGATAATCCTCATCAATATCACTATTATCATCATCTTTATGGTAACTACCATCATCGTCTTTACCTAACCTACGCTTACTACCAGTGCTACTTGGTTCTTTGATACGTTTCAAAGCATCCGTAGCTACTGCTGCTGCATAACGTTTTCTACGTGTTCGTGCAATAGATTTGGTGAGAATTTTATCGGCAATCATGCGTGAAACCGACGGTTTCGGTACGTGCGCAAAACGGCGCACTCTCGAACCGTCCAAGCCATTTCCATCATCATTATTGCTTTCGTCATCATTATCGTCGCCACTTTTCAAAACACAGTTACTATCACTCTGTCTGCAGAATGATGTAAACTCTCTACGCGCACCGTGTAAACGTCTTGGAACTGATTTTGATGCTATTCGACGTGTACGGAGTGTACGACCAGACTGTGCAGGAACAGTTACAGCTCCACTGATGCTATTACTGGTATGAGATAGGGTAGTGCTAGAAGTACTTTCAAGTGTTGAACCATCTTCGCTGGACGTCGCATCGTCACCGTCCTCCCTGCTCTCTTCCTTATCTCCGACACCTGCTGATGTAGATTGTTGCCGTTGTTTTGACTGTTCCAAGTTTCTCCTATGCATAAAATTCATTTACATAATACTCAAGGTGTAGTGGCATGCTAGTAGATGCGCGCAGTGCATGCTAACTAGACGAAATGCAAATTAGCTTTTTTATGGTGCATGTTATCGTGAATACACACACTTCTAATGGTCTAAAACTAAGCTCTGTCGTGGTGTTCTCTTGTTCGAAAAAGGAAAACAAGTGCACTCACAATTTATTGCAGACCAAGTGTATGCAATGGATACTAGATGACACACTAATTTGCTTGACACAGCAATCCATTTCGAAAGTATGATAAGAGAAGCTAACTCGACAGTGAATGTCGCAACCAGCAGCGACGGCAAAATGTACTGGAGAAAAGTACTGCGACCTACATATACCATTATCTTGATCTCAATAGCAAAAAAGATGTTCGGAATGGCAGAGATATTTAAGACAAGAGTGCTATAATTCCCTCATAAACCTTGAATGACAGTCGCCCACAAACCGTTTCAGATTGAGAACCCTGTTACCACTTTGTCCTACTTTCTTCACCCCTCACTACGCAACCGTACTCATGGTTCAGATGAATGGAAGAGATAAAATTAGATCTGACAAATTATTTGAGAAATGATGCACGAAATGTGTGTGTTCCGACAGGTTGCAATGCTGACAGTTATGTGTTGTGCTTGTGAGATAGCTCACTGAGTGTAAAACAAACATTCTGAAGGGTGTGAAGAGAAAAAGAGTGTAGCCTTGTAACAGTAAAATTAAGAGAAAAGGAAAATTCGCTTCTGCAAAAGATATACAAAGTTTAAGTTTTATTGATCGAACGAAACGATAATAAATAAGGAAGGGAACGGGAGTGGGAACAGGATCACTGTTGTCCTTCAACTGTCATAAAGCAGAGGAAAAGGGCGAAAGAGAGCTAGAGGAAGAAAGAGAATGAATTGGCGAGGGATACTTTCCAACGAAACCCACTTTCTTCCACCAATGTCTACAATTTGCTGTTAGTTAGTGCTCTTTGACTATGCGATCGAATAAGGGAGAATGTGATTAAAGGTGTGTAGCAGGGAAAAGAAATGCTGAAATATTAAGAAAATGAAAAACCAAGTCGAAGTCAACAGAAAGAAAATTTCGCATAAATGCAGTAGAAGTGGGAAGAGATGTGGAGCGAAAAGCCATTTTACTATGGATAATGTATCATGTATGCTAGCAGGGAAGAAAAACTACAGCAACTATTATCATCATGGACCGACTACAGCAGAAAATCCTACAATGCCGTACGATGGGAATCAAGTATCATCAGAATAATCAGCCTTCGTCCTTGACAGAATTCAAAATCAAAACAATTTATGCTGGCAATTTTCCCAGTCTCAACCTTATCACCTTCGATAACTAATCAAATGAGATGTCATGTTCATAATTTTGAATCAGTAACTGTGTCCTAAATTCCAACCACTGGCTTTCGAGAAAATTAGACTAAGTACACTATACAATGAAAAGCGAAATGTTACTAAAGATTTTCCGTTACATTTAAATGGCAAATTTTCTTATATGCCAGTCAGGTATGAAATCAATATGTTGTTTAGGACGATGCTGCACTATAGTTGATTGATGTTATGTTAACTTAATATATGTTCATAAATTATTTCGCAATATATTTGAAACTGATAGAAAAACCTTTTTTGCTTTCCCCTTCGATCGTCAAGGACCACTGGGCTGCTAAATGATTCCGGTTTGTACAGCGGCAATGCATCCAAATTCACATCTTCATTGAAATGCTTTGCACCTTTGATACATACTTGTGTACGTCGTAATTGTCTTTCATCGCCATCATTAAAGACTAAAAATTGTATCATCAGTAGACAACAGTTGCATTCTTTCAACTAAATTCACGCGTTTACATTTGCTCAGAACAGCGAATGTTTCAATTTAATATCTAATAAAAACAAACTACTGCACTTTTTATTTTTTATGGTTCTTTAAAACAAGTGCAGAAATTCTGGAATAAAATAATAGCAGGAACAATGACTTACCAACAACATATATGCTGTTATCTTTAATATTTTGTATAACGCCTTTATAAGTCGCTTTCCCCTGAACAACTTCAACCTGTTGGTTAACTTCCAAAGGACCCTTTATTTCGGTATGGTCCGCAAATATGGTGCCATAAGGTGGTGTTTTCAGCAAGATCTATAAGGCATTCTTGCATTCTTTTTGTAAAAACTAAAAAATAGTGATCGAGTAAGGCTCAACATAATAATTGTGTGGATCTGTATGTACAAGGAAAAAATTACAAGATGTGTATAAAAATGCAGAAAAACCTCAAATAAAAATGTTTAGTATTGTTCACTCACTTTACATTTCACAGATTTCGTCATTCGTTTTACTTTGGCTTCGCAAAATGCTCCCTTAAATTTCGCACTAACTTCAGTGCCAACACTTAAAAACGGAGGATCGTCGGACTAAAAATATAAGTTTTATACTTTACAAACAAGTTTATATGCGATAACAATATGAAAAGTGTGAAAATTTTCACTCTAATTTACGTAATAGCTTCGAAAATGATATGACAAACATCTTACGAGTTCCGTTCAATTTTCGGAATTACTTCTACACGCACATGTTCCACTGAAGCAGACTATTAAATTTCATAATTTAGAGACAAACAATCAATTCATAAACCATTTTAAGTAGAAAAGTAGAAAGAGATTTATGCAGAGTGCATTTAAATAATTTTCAAAATAAACAAATTACCTGCATTATTGCTCATGAAATACCCAACATTTTGCTAAATATAAGTGTGTCACTAAATAACAATATTCTGAAATTAGAATAATTTGGAAACTTTAAAGTTAGTGATTAGTCGTCCCAAAATGTCACCGATAGGGAGTTAAAACTCGAAATAGCGTAAGCATACTGTACGTATGTCTGAGAACATTGAAAATATGGTCATTTTAAAAAGCAAAAATGAAAAAAAAATTAATTAGCTCAAATGGATTCAAGTTGTGGTATGCCTAACGTATACTTTAGTAAAAATACTTTACTAAAGTAGAAGTATACTTTAGTAAAAATATGCCGAAAGAACAAAATACCAAGAGTACTTATGCAATAAATAAGTCTGGAATTAATTAAGTAGAATGATTGAAGTGATAATGTAAACGACTCAAATCATTGTACAAAGTGAGGTTAGCTTGTTATAAATAAGCATAAAATCGTAAATACGTTTACAATTATCTGAAATAACTTATAATATAACATAATAATAGCACATCGAAATACAATCAGCATCACTAACCTACGAGTGAATCTAGAAGTACATGGCATACCCGAACGAACCTGCTCCCGGATAGCGTGAACCTGAATTTGTCTGTTGACTTACCATTTCAACGCCGTGGAATGCAACCGCAATGTAACTTTCGGTCCCATGCGTGCAGAATTCAATTAACAAAGTACCGAAGTAATATTCCAACAGTGTCGGTTTGGGTTCTAATTCTGAAATGGTTTAACGATATGAAAATCGAATTAGGCGCAATTCTATAGCTTCTTAATTGAATGGGAAAAAAAGTAATACTGTTTGTTTTTTCAGTGTTGCTAGGACGATTACTATGAGAGCTGTACTGCGGTTTCAACGTTTTATAGACTGTCTGAAGCCACTGCAATGTGTCATTTCTACACGTTCTATCATTGGCAAACGTGCATTTATCGTAACTTGTGGATCCACAATGTATATTGACGTACGAAATGTACATGGACATCTTGATGCATCATCAAGCAATGAGAGCAGATCATTGTACTCATCGGAAGCATCGATTAACAAGTACCAAGCTTCTGTCATTTCGCTTTTCTCTTATATTAGTTGTTTGCTAACTAGTTGGATGATTTTGTTGCACCAACGTGGAGTACTCTCTTGTTTGACTTTTAACTATTTCGTTTCACGCATGTGCTGATTGAGTTACCGGTGGACGAATCGAGAATCTCGTATTCACTAGCTAAAAAAAGATGATCATTTCATCTTGCTATCTTAGCAATTTAAGGAATTAGTCTCATTTTTTCATTTTTTTTCTTTACGTTTTCACAACGTCTACGATATGCTTCTCTTCTGCTTTCTGTAAAATTCTAGACAACCATAATATGTCTTCTCAGTGGAACTTATCTATCACCATAGATGATGTGTTCATGTTATGAGTTAATAATAGGAGTGATGAGCTAATTTTGCTTCAATTTTTGAAGAAGCAATTTTGGTTTAAAATTATGAAAATTCTTGTTTATTTCCATCATTTTTTTAGTGTTCCAGTTGTGCAAGCTTTCGCGCATATGCAAAAGAACTCTAGCGATCCCATTATAGCAGTTTATTGGGAGGCTAATAGCAAATATAATCGATTCAAGGTGCTCTTTTGCTTTATTCAGTCAAACAATTCTGATATACTTCTACATAAGTGAAAGCCGCCGAAGCTTTCTGTAACTGTCATCAAGCTGTATGAATATTCGTAGACAAAAAAGTAGAACTGAGTTACATTCGGTAACGCTTGTTCTAGAAGCATCCAGGAGGATCGATAATGAAGGCAGAAATTGAAGCCGTGTGCTTAGCACTGAAACAAGTATGTTGTTGTTCTTCATATGTTAAGTTTTTGTTTCAATCAATTTTACTGTAAATTTATTCTGCTTTAGTTAGAAATGATGAAAGTAAGTTTTAAAATTGTGATGCTACTCTCCTGTGGTTGTTCGATTTCTAGGATTACAGTATTATAGGCAGTTTTTCAAATGGATTTACCACGTGTTCGTGTTGTTTCAAATTCGAAATTTGTTTGGAAACATTTTGGTAAAATATCATTGTGGTGGAGTCTAGATGAATTCCTACAACAAAAGTCGATGAAGTTTGGTTTCTGCTCTACCGAAATCGAGGATCTCTACCGGTTACTACACATGATAGATGTATATACACATCAATTTAGTTTTGTATTTTTGCGGATAGTCTAATCATTTTTTTGTCAAGGCTGAATATCTAAGATTTACTTTGTTGACAGTTCAGTTCTGATCGCCTTATTTATTGAATGATTTCAAACATATCAAAGGAACTCCATTGAATCCTTCTTTTGTTTCGTTTAAAATTTTAGAAGTATTGGGCAAAGGCTTTTAGGTAACGATTGAATACAGTGCTTCCACTGAAGAATCAGTGAAAAGGTTTTTCGGAAATATAATGGGCAAGAAAGTAGGCGATAGTGAATCTGATGTAATTCCGAATAAAGAGCTTAGACCAGATCCTTCTTTACCAAAGACATCTTTATCGAAATTGCGTAAGAAAAGCACAGGTAAAAGATATTTTTTATTAATTTATTATGCATTAATTGCAAATTAAAGGCAGCAAAAATTTTCCATCGCAGTTAGGTTGGAGACATTGTGCAGAAAATGGCTGTTTATCTTGTTAGTGTATTAATAATCTGCATAACTTCAGGTTTGTTTTTACCAGAAATGTCATCCGCAGCAGATTCGACAAATTAGTAAGCTTGAAAATTATTCATAAGTCTAACTAATCAGCGCCATTGATTTTGGTATAGTTCGAATCTATTTGATAAACCAATTCATTTTAGTAAACTGTTTCTTTTTAGCACTTCCAAACACCTGCCGAATGACGCTGTTCCTGTTGTTTATACTCGTGGCATTGTACATATCGAAGGAAGTAACAAAAAGTACATCAAAGCAGGTTATGGTGTTTACTGGCCACATGCACAGGAGCTGGGTACTGGAAGACGTTATAGTTTTTATCCAGTAACGTTGGTTCGATGTCAGTTGCAAGCTATAATTGATGCTCTTCAGCAGGTGACTTAGTTGACGCAAGATCAAATCGTTTTAAGGTACGTGTGGTTGTACAATGCTACAGTCTTATTCAAAAAAAGTGATTTTCAGGCTGTGGATCAAAATTACCGTAGTATTATTCTACGTACTGACTGTGTCTCTTTTTTGGTTCATCACCCACGTCAGTGGTTGAAAGTTAATGGTTCTCATGTGAAGTATTACGACCAATACCTGAGGATCGTGAACTTATGTAAAGGAATTAAAGTATGCCTTTCTTCATTTTTAATTGTATAAATATGATAACAGTTGAAAATATATGGTGCAGGATTTTTCCACTTACGGCATTGTTGCCTTGTTTGAAATTCCAGTGCCTGATTTTCTGCCTCATCATTTGTTTTCTTAAAATTTCAGGTAAAGTTTCAACCGGCAAGTGATCAAGTTGCTCTAAGTCAAGCGGAAGCGCTAGCTGAAAATGGTGTTTGCTTACCGATACCATCCAGAAGGTCCAAAAAGAAAATGTACGAAAGCAAAACATCTAACACGGATATGAAATGTTCCTTGTAGCAAATTCATGCTCATAGGCTATGTGCAGTCGTTATTTGCTTACAATCATTGCGTCTGTATACAGTTTGATTCAGCATGAATCAGTTTAAAATTGTAATTGATGAAACTATCCTCCTCTTTAGTCAATTTATGAACTTTATAATTTGAAGTAAAACGTAGCACTACGCACGCACAAAATTTGCATTGCAGCTTGCGCATTACGAACGTTGAAAATATTTGCAAAGTTACTAGAACATGGAGACAAGTCGTTACATTATACATTATATATATATATATATATATATATATATATATATATATATATATATATATATATATATATATATATATATATATATATATATATATATATATATATATATATATATATATGTAATTTATTTTATTGGAAATGGTAACTCTAACTCCAAAATTGAACGCAATTTATGTTGAATGAATATAAATATGAACACTGTCACCTCTTGAAGCATTATTTCGCTGTCAGTGATTGAAACGGTTCGTTCTGCGGTAAGTAGGGGGGGGGGGGGAAGGGGGGTTGCTACCTGTGTCTTATTCCGTGAAATCAGGTCACTCCATACGCTTAAGACTTATGTAATATTTTTGAAGTTGGATTTTAAAATGGAATTCATCTACCGGAACTGGGATCAACTGCCTAAGATTATCATTTATCACCGATTAAAAAATTGCTAGTAGGAGTTTCAACAAATGGATGGAATTTTCACATTATAATTTGTATTATTAAGTGTTTGAGAAAAAGACTCCTGGGAAAACACGACTGCCTTGCGATCAAGTAAATCGAAGAGAAACAATGAAGGGAAGAATTCATGAAAGAATGAAAATCAGAAACACAAATACTGAACAGCAATTGAAAAACTGTCCGATGGTTGTAGCTACAAGCGGTGATTTTGATTTTATTTTCGCATTTGTAACGTTTGACCTGAAAAATGTGACAACAAAAAGGTTGAAGACATCCTTGTTCTCCAATCTCTTGCTTATAGTTCAGTGATATTCACAACCTTGTAAAAAGAGGAAAATCTGGTTTTGCAATCGCAATCCAACTATGCCTTTACCTGAACCTGATATATTAGGTGCAACTTTTTGAGCTTTGTTATTTCCAACATTACACTTTCAGACGCTACAGCACAACCGTCACAGAATTCATCCGGTGAAAATGTAGGACGAGAAGTAAATGATATTCTGGCATTTAAGAAATAATTTTTTTGGCTTTGACAGTAAAAAAAAAAACATGCTTTTAAACATTAATGCATTGCACTATTTCATTTAATTGCTAAACTATTAATAAAATTGAAGTTCAAATCTGTTTCAAAACTTCTCAAATGTTTAATTGCTTTAGTTGTTTAACTAAATTTTATAGCAATTTTAGCTGCTTTGTGCTTTCTTTACCGTGCAATATTAAAGTTAATTTGGCAAAAGTAAGAAATAGTAATAGTACAACAGGTATTTCAAATGTAAATAAAAACATAGCGTAGGCATAAAAAGCAGAAAGAAACGACTTGAAAATTAATTATTCAATAACTTGTAAATACATTTAGCGCTCAATTACTTAGTTAAAAAGTATCAATTTATTCAAATGTATAAGCATTTCTTGTTTTAGCTAGGACACTCAAAAATTGAAATGTACGATAAATCATCGTCTGCCGTACGTGAACTACCAAATAAACGTGTAAGTTTCGTTTTCTAAGATTACTGCGTCGTTTTGCACTGGTTTCACTGCTGTCCATTAGATAATTCCGCTAACTTGCGCTTTATTATTTCGATTCAAATTATCAGTGAAATATGCAAAAACACTGTTATTTTTGATTCCATTTGTAAAATTAAATTATTTATTGCTATTACGATTATTTAGTGAGGTGTTGTATGGTAATTAATGCATTTCTAATTGATTCTAATTTTATCACTACTTATTTCATCGTATGATCGTGTCTGAATTCTAGCGCTGCATAGACTGCACTAACGATAAACATATTCCTAAATTAGTTAGTTCAGTCGCTCTTTGATGTCATTGTTGCAAATTTTACAAGAATTAAACAACATCAACTAGTCAAAAACTATGCGAACTATTCATACCACATTTACATGATATTATGTAAATATGTGTTGCAAGCTACAGGTTATGAATGCGCTAGAATATTACTTATTTTGATGGGAATTAAAATTTTGTTTTCCTGACATGTCTTACACGATAGCCGTAGATATTAGCAGCTCATTTCTAGTATCGTTGAATTGAAAAAAAAAAGCAATCTTCAGAATGATCGAAGCATATCGAAAGGAGCGGATCACTTGAAAGATTTACCTTCAACTTCGTCATCAATGACTTTAAGTATGCTTTTTTAATTGTAAGCTCAAATTAAAAGCATTTTATTCCTCTTTCCTTTTCATTTAACTGCACAAATATTATCGGAAAACATATATTCAATACTGCAAACAACGAATATATTGAATAGCATCAATAATGAATATTAATTTTCAAAAAAAAATATTACTTGATTTCATTAATTTAGTGTGGAAAAAACTTTGTTTTTTTTTGCAGGCACATCTCGAGATGGTGAGGTATCATGTGAAGTTTCAGATGTGAATGCGAATGCGCCTAGCATTAAGGTTTTCCTTTAATTATGATAATCTGTTTTTGAACGTTTAACTTCACTACCAATGTAATTGTAATTTTAATTAGTATTACTGTTGCTATTCTGTATTAATAATTATGAAGTGTTATTTCAGGAAAATCTATCAGTTGTAGCATCGGAAGCTAGTCCTCCAACAAATTCTGCATCTTATAGGTCTTGTCTTTTTTAATTCTAATACGAATTCAAGTTGCATGATACATACGAAGATTAGGCGCATCCGACATGCTATTGAATTATGGCAAAAATTTGCTTCCTAGCTTTTAGTCATTAAGTCAATGAGTTCCTCTAGTACGAAATTAAAATATCGAAAATCTCTTTATTAAAATTCCTACTATGGCATTCGCATTTCCCATAAAAGTATTAAAGAATTAAAAAGGATGAGATTGGAGAAAATTTTTGCTTCAATAATTGAGGCGAAACTCTAACTGGAAAGTGAATTATTTGATACAAAAAAACCATTAACGAACAGGAATGATATATATATATTCATTTATTTTAGACGAATTGAAATTAATGAGATTATGGATGAAATTTGTTCGAGGATACAGTGTGCAACACTTACATACGAACGCTTAAATAGAATCAAGAAATACTTCGCCGAATTTCAAATATTTACGTCACATGAATTGGTCGTTTTTTTTTTTATTGTTGTTACTGCTGCTATCTTCTCCCTCATTTTCACTAAAACACCTTTCTTCAATTTTTTTTAAACTTTTTCATTTTTAATTAATCAAAAATAGCTGCATGAAATTGTCTTAATCTTTAAAGGATGCGTACGAATGGATAATTAATAATATGAAAACAATCTACAAAGATCCGATAAATGCCTACAGGAAACTACGTATTGTTGTTGGCAATCGACGTGTTCCAATTAATTTTGCTATAAAAGTTTTTCGTTTTTTTTTGCATACTTTATATTTTTTTCATTAATTTTACAAAATTAATCTTTGAATTTATCTCTTTCCTCATCCTTCATTAAAACGGTTAATGGCTTTCAAAGCAAAAAAAAAAAATTGGCGTATGTTGATTAATTGGGATGGATAGTAATTATGCAAATTGTGTGTGTGTGTTTTTTAAAGGCTCTTCAACTATTCGTGGAAAATCATACAATCTGTATGGCTGATATGATAAAGTATTTTTCCTATGAAGGACGAAATGAAATAACAATAAATGAATTGTCGCAAATATTGAAACGATTAATTCAAATGAATATTATGAATACCCTTGATGATGACCGCTCTGATCACCACACATCTCAAAATTCATCGTATACATGAAGACATCGTTCTTTCTCCTTTACCATTCTTAACAAAATAAATTTCATATTTTGTTAATTGCGAATTGAAATTTTTTCGAAATTAAAAATGAAGGAATTTCATTTTTCCGAAGCAGCTCGAAATTGAAAAATTGAAAGTAATTGCATTTCATTGCGGTAACAACGTCATCACAGAGAATAAATGTGAAAGTTGTAATATTTCAAAGCACTATGCCTTGTCTCGTTGTCACTACTAGATTAGCGAAATGATGATGATAATTTCCTTTAACTAAGTAAAAAAAAAAACAATATCGGTAATATTTTCTTGCTGATAGGGTGACCGTTAAAATGATTTTTATTAAAATTTATTGTGAAACATAATTATCAGTTGTGTATTATAAACGTAATCAAATGATTGTTATTGCAATTTAAATGATTTACATCTCCGTTAGCATTTCCGTTAGCTCTTTCCAATCATTTCTCGTATTTCCAAAAATTTAATGAAGCGTACTTAAGCTATCACTAAGCTTATCTCATTTTTAGCAGTTGTTAATTTTATTATACGATGAATGTTAGTTAATATGCATATTTCTTGACAATTCCAGTAGAGATGCTAAAGCTTAGGTTAAAATTTTCAGTTTCGTTTGTTGTGAATTATCTATTTATTTTACTGGATATCATCTGGTAGTGTTTCGTCCAACTTTTTGCCTGAAATTTAAGAAAGTTGGAAAAGCAACAGTTTCCCATTTCGTATTTGTTTTCGCTGTATAATGTCACTAATAATTGAAATTGCAATATTATACTAAAATGTATTTTGAAATAAATTGCTATTTCATCCAAAATTAATAGGAATTTTAAAGCTGGAAAAAAAACGTACTTTTCTTCTTTTTCTTCTTTTTTCCACCTTTTACCTTACTTTCTCCTAAATGTGACTTTTCAGTTTCTTGTTGGAAAAATTACGAATTTAAAAGGTATTAAAGGAAGAGTTAATAAAAATTTATTACCTTCATTGTTACTTCCTTTCGAATTCTTCCTCTTCTTGCTCTTCTTACCCTTCGACTTCTTCTTCTTCTTTTTTTCACCTCTTTAATGAGCGTAATGAGTGATTTGAAATGCTTGAAAAACTCGTTGAAAATTTGCTTTCGATGGTATAGCTGGCTCGCGTGAGCAAGAAGTCAAATCTGGCTTACGTGAGCAAGAAGTCAAATCTGGCTTACGTGAGAAGTCTTTTTTCCGGTGCACCACCGGTTGCTGTTGCTCCAGCTGGTAAAGCAGAAGGTTGACCTTCATCCTCCGGAATTAAAGTTGAAGAGTGAAGGGGTGTGGTGCCAGCGCGTATCGCACCTTCAGCTTTCTCATCATCTGAAGTTCCCGTTCCTAATTGGCTTCCGGTAGAGCCGGAGCTTATGGTTGAACCTGATCCTATTGTATTAGCTGACACTTCCTAAATTTATTTACTTCTTTTCTAACAGTACTGCATGTTCACACGGCATAAACTGTATCATTTTAAGAGTTGGAATTAAAATATTTTCTACTGCGCTTTCGTTTCAGTCCAAAAGACTAGATGTTAAATGATGGTAAGATCGTGCAATATTAGCTATAGGAATCGGACAATTACAATTCTTTTTGTTCTTTTAAATGTAATAATTTCAATAAATTTTTATGTAAATAGGCTGCAAATTAATTCCACTATTTAAATTTGCATTAATTATAGGAAAACAAATATTTTCAACAATTGGGCAATATTTTTTACAGCTTACAATGATTTACAACATTTAAAACAATTAATAACGCGTAATTAATTCAATAATCTTAAAAATTTTGAACAAATATAGTTTAAAAAAAACAATTAACTAAATTTGATTTAATACTGACCTTCGGTTCCGGTTGATATTGCATTGGAGAAGTTAAGTTAGTAGCATTTGCTGTTCGCACCTATAATTCACTAAATGAATGTCTTAAAATTTTATTGATGTTATCTGTTCATTAGCAATTAACCGAGGAAGTTATTTTTAGGTATTCCAAAATGATTGATTAAATTTAATTGAACTTTTTGTTGAGTTGTATAAAGTAACCTTTCGTTTTGTAAACTGCCCGGAAGACTGTATAGCTCTTCCTTGTAGTGCATCACGTGCTGCAACAGACCAACTGTTGACAGCTTCTCGGCACGCCGGCTGTAAATGATTTATTGTAAAATAATTAGTGTTCGCCTAAAAAACTGAAAACAAAATATCATTAATGATAGTAATAACAGTGACAATAAACATAAGTGATAGCGATAGTAATGACTACAAATATAAATGCCATTAGTAAATGATAAGCATTAACAGTAATCATTATCCGGCATGAACTAATTGAGTTCGTAATTAATGGACAATAATTAATTGGCACCTTGGTGGAGTAGAAATAAAAAGCGCCAATAGCTGCCATAGCTATAACGAACGTTACAAGTGTCATTAATTTCCTCACAACCGTCCGGTCCTACCACAAATGCCTAAATTAGAACAATACGACCATTTCTCACCGTCACTTTCATTTATTGTAAAAACAAAAAAATTTTTTTCAATCAAAAATTTTGCATTTTTTGTCTTTTTTTTTATTGCTAGCGCTATTTAATATTTTCAGTTTTAGTGGTGGAAATTAAGGAAAAGTGGAAATGAGCGAATTATATATATTTTTGTTGAAGTGTGAAATGATCGTCGGAATTGCAAAGTGGCAAAAAAAGATTGTAAAGATAAAATTTTGAGATAATATGGGCGAACAATACTGAGGGAGTTGTAAAAATTTTTCATTAGCTAGAAAAAATTTTGTTTTTAATTATTGAAAAATGAAAAAATAATTATTACGATAAGAAACACAGCATTCAAGGCGGAGTGAAAGGTTAATTAACGTTCAATTGTGCATTCAAACTGAAATAGCATTTGAAAAATGGAATGAAAATTAATTAAGACGTACTTTAATTGTTGCCACGGGAGTTGAAGGAAAGAAGAAGAAAATGATGTTGAAATTGTAAATGAAGCGAGGAAAGAAAGTAGAAAGGTTTAAATTTCTAATAGGTGAAAATTTTTTTTTAATTTATTTGTTTAGTTGGTTACCTAGATGGTTGAGTAACTTTTCAGGTTTCATTAGCGTTTTTTGCTTTGTAAAACAGAAAAGTTAGCTTTTCATTATGAACATTTTTGAAAGAGGAGCATTTTACGATTATTAAAATCAATTAAATTTCCTATTCATTTAAAAATATTTGCAAATTGTACGATTTTAAAGTTTTACGTTCATCTCATTTTTTGGGCATTTACTTGTGCTCTTATCCGTTTATTAAATAAAACAGTGCGAATCAATGTTTTAGTTATTACTAAAAGTTTAGCCCTGAAAACATTAGAATGCTAGAATTTTCGGTTTGTTCGCTGCAAAAAATATTTATACGGAAATGTATGAAAAAAAAATTACCCTTTTAATTTTTTTTAATTGTTCAAATTTTAAGAAATTTAAAATCATGTTTAAAATCAGTAATTCGTGCAAGTAAAATGTAGGTGAAAAAAAAGAAGAAATTGAAGTGAACTTTATTTTGTTTTGCAGTAAGCGTGTTAATTTAGGAATGAGAGAAATTGTTGAATTATTCAAAATGAACAAAGAGGAAAACTTAAAAATACAGCAAGCAAAAATACAGTAGAATCAGACAATTACACTATCACAGATGCGTGAAAAATCTAATCAACTAATTTGTATTCTGTTGTTACTACTGTACGAATGAGTACGGTTGAATAATTTAATGAAATTATTGCAATTTCACTCCTGCGAAAATCATTCCATTCATTGCTCGCTCAAAGACTTTCGTTACCAATCATTTCTTTGGAATGATTTTATCACACATCTCATATATTTTAACCTTATCATTGTTCCTTTGCATCTTTGTCAAATTGCAAATTATCATATGAGGTGATAGAAGGAGTGGCTAAAAGTGTATGAAATTGTTAAATTAATCATTTCTTATGACGTTCTTTACAAATCATCATCATCATCATCATCATCATCATCACCATCACCATCATTATCGCTAGTATCATCTAAGTGAAAGAAATATTACAATCGTAATTAATCACGTCTAATTATTATCATTTGTAATCACTGGTTCATGAATTTCCACGGATCGGCAGTTGCGGCATAGGTTGCAGCGCTTGTAGGATATTGAAAGTATTCCATTGGTGTTGGAACAGTCGCCTGATAACCTCCGTAGCCTACAACTACTGACGCTGACGTGTAATCGAGTTTTTTTTTCCATCTTTCACTCTCTTCTCATTATTACTTATGAGAGAAATGAAGCAACTAAGGTGAAGATTGATCAATGGGACTCAAAAAAATATCATTTGCATATTAGATCATTAAAATGAGACAGTCTAGTTTAGCCTTTTGCCTCAAACTCAACTGTCTTGCTTTTGTACCTAAAGTCTAATACTTTATAAATTAATTCAATTTTTTTGTTGTTTAAGGAAATGAATTAAAAATTTACCATATCCCTGTGGGAAAGCTGCTTGGGATGTGTATGCTGATGATGTTGATATGGTGCCGAAATACGGTGGCGGTAGGACGGTTAACTTAGATGAATCAATTTCAATTGGTGGCGTTCTCTGTTCTGACGTGCCTGTTTCACTTCTTTCTGTTTTTATCTAAAATTTTTCTATGAATGAAAAAAATTCATTTTTATTTTTAATTATTATTTGAATGCTGCTATTCCGAGTGAAGTGAAAAGCAATTCATTCAAACCTCAACATTGCAAGCATTGGTATTTCGAATGTCCGTGGAAGTAGTTTTACTGGACGAGCTACCGTCGTTGCTGCACGCCGGAACAACGTGTAATGCAACTTCATGCTTCGTGGCTTTTTTTTGCTGTCGAGCTTTTGCTCGTCGATTCTTGAACCATACCTGAAATTTCTGGACGATGAACTTCGGCTAAATTGCTAGGCCAAAAGAGTGATTTTAAAAAAGGAGCAGAAGTGTCGCAAAAAAAAAACTAAAAATTCAACGTGTAAATTTAAACACACTTGAACACGTGACTCCGGTAATTGAATTTTCAGTGAAATTTCCTCACGAATGAATATATCCGGATAGCGAGTTTTAGAAAAGTAATTCTCTAGAACTTCCAATTGTATTCGTGTGAATGTTGTTCGTTCACGACGTTGCTTTCTGAAATTTGTATTCAAGCAATTATTGATAGTATCTAAAAAATCACTATCAACTTTTACCAAATATTATCGTTTTAATTTGCCAAAAAAAAAAAATCAATTCAGAAAATTCCTTCCCATTCACAATGAAGGTACGAATTGGGTCGTCTGAAGCTTAATTTTAATTAGACAAAATTAAATTTGATTAAAGCTTTTGTAACAGTAACTTTTTTCTGTGCTTTCCAAAAAAAAGCAAAGTTTACTCAAAGAATTATAACTTTCAATGGTGAAAGAATTTTCCGGGAGTGTAAAATCTGATTATTAATTCGTGTCAGAAAAAAGTGCTTCATTTCCGGTGCCTAATTTCTGCAGTAAATTATAACTGACGAATGATGTTTTCGTTATCGATAAATTATGATTAATACATCATAATTTAGTAATATTTGAAAGTAATACGTGCAAAATTTAAAGACATATATCATCCTCAGTGATATAGCCCGTTTCTGTGAACAACTAATTTCGCAGTTTTTCATCTTCCATTAAGGAAACGAATGTGATAAAACTGGTTTTCATAATCGTTGTATCAATTATGCATAGCGTCTACAATCCACAACGATAACAAATTTCCCTATACCGTATCTAATTCATTATAAATGAGAAAGTTCATTGCAATTAAATTAACATTGAAGTTTTGCTTGCAGAATATTTCCATCAGAGTAGACTGCGAAAATTAGTAATAAGACCAATCGACACGGTAGTAGTTGATTAATTTTTTTTTTGTTTTTTGAAACGATCAATTTAAGCTTTCAACTAAATATTACTCAACTTTTACCGTCTGAATAACAAGTAATACTGTTAACATTAGTTTGATGAGTAAATTTTTTGGGGAGAGAGAGAGAGAGGAGGGAAAACAAACCTTGCTACCTGACTAGCATTCCAAGCTGTTATTCCAGCTGTTTGACAATCTGCTAGCGAATTTCCTATGTAACTCATTCCGCCAGGTAAAAAATTGTGCGCTGGTGTTGCGGTAAAACCAAGTGCAGCACTTGGCATGTGTGGTGCCGCTGCGTATGCACCATTCTTGAAGTATGCCGCAGCAGCCATATTTGCCGCAGAACTCATATTTGCCGCTGCGGCAGCACTGGTTACGCTCACCGTTGGAATATATGACATTTTTCTGCTAAAAATCACAAAAATCATAATAGAATTGCTAACCAATCATAAGTGCAACACAACGAAAGCGTTCATAAAAATTTCATGGAAGACAATTGGAAATATTACTTTGTCGCAAACAACCAATAGAATTCCTCTACTACAAAAAACTGGAATTTAGAACTTAAATTTACTGCTTTACAAGTTTATCCATAGCATTTACAAGCTTATCGATACTTATCCATTCATATATCGATAATTTTTTTTTGAGTAAACTTTGAAACATTTTGAAATTTTCACAAAAAATGTGTCAAAAAAAGTTCTAATCATTTAGTGAAACCATTTGCTCCCTTTCTCTTTCTCACTTTTCAAATTGTTTGTTCAAAATTTATAATTCAAGTAGCAGCAATAATAAATGATTGAAAAAAGCGGAAAGTGAATTGTTAGTCGTGATTACGGCAATATTTGTTGTTTACGATTATCGTTAATCAATTATTATGCATTCATTCACAATCTATAAAATAAATATCGAATTCAATCATATTCAAATAGACAATAAATATTTCAAGAAACGAAACTTTTGAATTAAAAACGAGACAAAAGCATTCTGATTCTTAATTTGATTAGGATTAAATATCTGAAATGTTATCGATTTGTGCAAATTTCATTTATTCCTACAAATTGAAAAATTGGAAGTTTGAAAAGATCCCACTATTTGAGTTAAAACATTATTATAGCATAATTTTAGTAGTACTCGGTGAAGTAGTGGTAATAGGGTATTGTATTTTAATAACTTTCATCTATCTGCCCGGTAACATTGTGTGCAGTACAATTGTATTGAAGCAATCGATAAATTTAAAAAAATGCTATTCAATATTCAACTCGTCAGAAATATAAAATTGTAAAGGCTAGTATATAAATAATTGAAATACGTTTCAAATTGTGTTCTACATGTGATGCAGTAATTTAATAAATATATCATTTTGGTGGGGCCGTGGTGTACAGCATACTGTAGCACTGCCATTTCGTCTTACAGTGCTGATCATTAGATACATCTGCGCCTATCAAAACAATTCATTTCTTTTATACTGAAAGATTTTTAAGTAAATCTGCAATTGGCAGAAAAAAAAGTAACAGTTTAATCTTAAATAAATTTTGGAAATGAAAAAGACGAGGGGTTGCATATGACTCATTGGAAGTAATGTAATTAAATAACTAAGCGTTAATATATAATAAAATAATTAAAAGTCATATAAATGTACAGCAAGTGCTTTTTTTTCCTTTTGAGATGCATTATAACATATGAATGCATGCACTTCATTTTTCAATCGATCCGATACCATTTGATATTACTAATAAAGAGAAAAATAAATTTAAATTTAGTTGCGGAAACGAAAACAAGAAAATTTGCTAGGAAAGAGATAAATGGCAGCAAATAAGCAATGAATTAAAGTTAAAAAAGAGAAGATTTATGCATGAGAGATGAAGGATTCCTATTACAACCGTTTCCAGCATCGATTTGACGCTTTATTATTGAAACATTTTGAAGAGGTGAAAATCTAGCTTCAACCTACCAAAGAAGATTTACCGCTGTCTTTACTTTTATTGTTTAAGGGAATTTTGTTAGGAGTGTCGCGTATTGGAAGTTTAAATGAGACTTAAATGAGCTTATATGAAATGAAAACCATTTGATATGAGAAAGAGGAGACCGATGGCAGCAAGCATTAATCTGCCTGTCCAAGAAAATAGCAAGAAAAACGAGCAGCACAGGTGCATTTGTACAATTAAAAAATCACAAATGAAATTACTCAATCAGCGCTGTTCGAAATATTAAGTTAAATAAAGAGCACATTCACAATTTACTGCAACTTTTATTTCTTAAACAGTAACAGTAATAACAGTAGTCTGGCTAAGTAAGAGAGGGAGAGAGAGAGAGAAGAAATGAGCTACATAAACATAATAAATTAAAACGAATTAAAAAGAATAAATGTAAATGCTTTTTTCGAAATAGAAGAAGTTGAGAGTTCAGTTGTGGTAATTGTATAAAAATTTTCCAAATTTCCTAATTGGATTAAACAGTTGTCGTATTTGGCAAATTGATAACAATGATAGGAGTGATAGGTAGTGAAATATTGAAACCGTTTTCACTCTACTCTTTCACGTTCCGAATCAATCCGCTCACAGCTAAAAGTTAATACCTTGTTATGTTTATTGGAATGGGTAATCAGGATGATCTATCTATCCGATTTAGCCTGCCTAACTAACTTATTGATACCTCTAAGCTGATAATTTAACTAAGCACAACTGAGTTGTTATCCAACAAAATTCTTCTATCCTCTCTCGCCTAATCCCATCAATTTCTCCGAATTACACTTCTAACAATGTTTAAATATCATTTGATAAAATAAAATGAAATACAAAAAAAAGAAAATTACACATAAATTTTAAGCAAGCAAAAAAAGAGGAAGAAAAGTGAATAAATTATTTTCAAAATGAATTATGAAAGAGGGAGGGAGAAAAAAAAAGTAGAAGAGAAAAGGATGAGATGATGAGATTACGGTATGTTAGCAAATAGATATTTGAGAGAGGAAGTGATGAGGATGATGACGATGGTGATGAAAGGGATGAGATTGTTCAGTTTCATGGAAATAATCAGGCCACCGGGTGAGACATAGCCAGTTGAGAGACAAATCTCTTTACTATTTTCCAAATATCATTCATTCACTCATTCAATTAGTCGATCATTCAGTCAGTCGTTCGTTCATTCGGTCGGTCGGTCACTCAGTCATTCATTCATTCTGTTTCATTCAATTGCTGTTCAGTAATGACTGATTTCAATTCTCAACTCGTCTACACCCACAAATTATGCATGCATTTCGCCCACACACACACACACACACACACACACACACACATACACACACACACACACACACACACACACACACACACCCACACACATATACACACACATATACACCCACACACACACGAACATGCACTCACATACATACAACCATCAGAAAAGGTGTGTGTATGTGTGTGCGGGTGTGTGCGGGTGTGCACGGGTGTGTGTGTGTGTGTGCAATCCATCTTGTTTACCTCCTCCTCCTCCTCTTCTCCACTCCCTCTCTCCTCTCCCCCCCCCCCCTCCCCCATTGCGCACGTCCGCCATCTCTCGCGCCACCGGTGGTGTGACAGCCAATAGGGTTTGGCTGATGATGCATGGGAAGAAGTGTCATTGCAATGCTACAACATCACGCAGAATTCTGTAGCAAATAACAGTGTCCCTCTATTTATATACATATATGTGTGTGAGTGTCTGTCTGTCTGTCTATGTCTGTCTGTGTGTGTTATAAATTGATAAAATGAAAGATATTATATCAATGAAAAATTGTAGAAACGAATGAAAAATATTTTTAAATAATTTTAGCACTGAAATTTTTTGAGAAAATTTGAATTTCTTTCCTCTTCTTGCATTTTCAAAAATATTTTACAGAAAAAGAAAATATTTGGAAATAATTTTTTACTAGAATATTTTTTTTATTATAAAATTTTCAAATAACACAAAATTTTCAAATAATATTCTTCTAAATATCTCTAGCGAAATAATTCCTTCTTTCTCGTTCTCTCTCACCCTTTCTCGCTTCCTCTCCTACTGTCATTGTTATTTGTGAGATTACTTGTACATTTTATTTCTATATTGAAAATTTCAATTTTCATTCAAATAGTCAATCATTTTACTACCTAACTTGTTACACGACAAACCTCCAGTAAGTTCAGACTGAAATAATTATTGAAGAATTTGTAGTAAATAAAATACGTGTATATGTGTGTACGTGTGTACATACGTGTGTATGAGTGAGTGCGTAAGTGAGTGTGTGCGAATGAGTGTGTGTGTATGTGTGTGTGTATGTGTGTGTGTGTGTGTGTGTGTGTGTGTATCTATTGTTATAATTACAAATGAACTTAGCACTATTCATCGAATGATCAAAGATAGGCGGATGTGTTTTGGATGATTAGCGATATACGTGTTAAGTGTGAAACAACGGTGAGCGAAAAATAAAACAAAGGAAAAAATAGAAAAGCCGCGGTGGATGAAAGGTTTGAAGTGCGAAGAGAGAGAGAGAGAGAGAGAAGTGTAAGAAGGAGGAAACGGGGATGAAGTGGATTTAGTACCAACAAGTTGACAAGGTGTAAACATATACGTACACCACACACACACATACACACACACACACACTCAATAATGTTTAAACATATATTCCGTTGACTAATTTATACCGACAAAAACAGTTGAGATCAGAAGTGTGGTGGAACTGATAACTATGCAAATTTATGCGTATTTTTTTTTGTTGTAAATAATATTTATAGTAATAACTACCTTCACCTATATTATTATTTTTCTTTTTCATTCTTCTTCTTCTCTCTCCTGTTTCCTTTGAAATTTTTTTTCCCTTCATTTCATTTCATTTTATTTCACTTTTCTCTCCTCCTCTTTTTATGTATGCAAACAGACGCCACAAAAACGAAACAAGTCAAAGTTTAGCAAATTGAAATGACTAAGGTGAATAGGAAATTGTAAACTTTGACCTGTGAGTGGTGTGTTGGATGTATTATTAGGCGCAAAAGTAGGCAGCTCAATTCATTTCGCTGAATTCGTTTAACCGATATTTCAGGTTAGGCATTAATAAATTTTACGAATTGAAATTGATAAGGGCTCAAAATCATTCAGAATTTCGTTCGTTGGAGTAATGAGTTCCATTCACAATTGGAAGTTCTCGTGGATGAGACTAGTTTTCAAGTTAATTTGGTGCACAACAAAAAGTTTCAATAGTGTGTTTGGCTTAAAAGGAGATAATGTTGGGAAATTTTCATTTTTCCAATAAATTATTTTATACATTAATTATTTTGATAAATTATGATAAATTCATTATATCGGTTACGGTAATTTCAAATACGCAAGCCATAACTGAAATGAAGGTGGGTAAATAGTATAAATGACAAAATTATCAGCTTCAAGGCTTGTTTAAATTGATTTGTTGAAGTATAAGGATGATTAGCTTAGTTTGATTTGATGTTATAACAGGAACCGATTTAGTCTAGTAACATCACTAATTAGAAGAAATCGTTGAGGGAAAAATTATTGATAAACAAGAACTGTTCGTTCATTTTCATCAAAAATATTCCTTTGTTCAAAATTTGGTAATTAGATGAGGGAATGGTACAAATGGTGCAATGGTACGAAATTGAATTCGAGTAAAGTAAAAGACGGAAATTGGTGCAAAATTAAATTTGGATAATTATCAAAGTGCAAAGTCTAATGAGCGCAAGTCCACAATTATATACTTTTGAATAATAGTTATTAAAAAGTTATCGTTAGTGATCAGTTCGTAAGCCGATAATACCATTCCTGTCAGGTGATAAGGGCAAAATATTGCTTGCACATTCCAAATACTTTTCATTACTGTTTGATTTACTTACCGAATTCCTGAAATTAATGACAAAGACTTAACATCAATGCAAATCTGTCGCAGTAGCTGACTCTTCAACACATTTTGAGTAATTCTCCTACTCATTGATAAATGATAGTATTATCAGTGATATGATCAAAGCGTTTGTTCTCATCCTGATTTGCATTTTATCCTACTCTAACTGATTAACCACGAATAATCATTTGAAATAAATGAACTCAGTTAACATTCAAAATTTAAATCGCAAAATTGATAAATGGCATACAATGCAATCAATTAGATGCAGTCATTTCTTGTTTATTTACTTATGGAAGTTGAGCTAGGATGTGGGAGGCGGATGAGATGAGAGAATATAAAAGATGAAGTGAAAAGCGTTCATGATGAAAAGATGAAAAAGTGCTCTGAAAGCAGCTTAGCAAGGGCTAATAAAGATCGCTGTCGGAGTCCAGCCGGCTGATCCGTTCGTTAAGAGACTTAACGTGAAATATTTTACCCGAAAATAGTATCAGTGGAAAATGTTTACGTCCCACCCGCTTCACCACTCATTCCACCAAACGATATCCTTCCTTCCAACGATAGTTTCACTTCGCCCATTCATCTCGGACATACGTTTATTTGAGTATCATAAATTCATTCAATTATCAATTCCACCTTTCTTATCACTAAATGGTTTTTTTTTTTCACTGTTGAAATAATCATACTATATTTTCCTCTCTTATAATTTCTATGATTTTTCATTTTTTGAATTATTCAAACTTGAATATGTAGATAAAAAGGATTAATTAATTGGTACTAATCAGTGGAGTGCAAAAATTATCAAAAGTTTCATTTGTTACAGAAATATTATTTCCAAATATACGGCTACTATACCGCAATTTTATTCATAGACTTGTATTTGCATATGAGCTTTGGACGCTGGTCTATATTGATTTTGCAAGAGGAAGTCGATCTATCTATCATCATCGATACGTCCTACGTGAAAAGTAAACTTAAGAAAAAGTGAATGCATTAGACCGATAGCGTACAAACATATAAGCATATTACTATCTGTCAAACTTCCAATAATATTTTTTTTTGCTATTACACTAGCATTTTTCACCCCTCATTCTCTCTCCTTCTTTTTTTTCGCTTTTTTTCAGAACCATCTAAATGTTCAATTTTGAAAAAAAAAACAATTTTGTAGTGAAATTATTGAACTGTTAGCTAAATTAACGGCTTTTGTAAAATGAACATGGAAGAAAATAGTAATAATTCTATATCAATTGCAAAAATAACCAACAGTTCATTTAAATGCGTTTTTTTGTTTTTAATAAATATTTAATTAATTTAAAATTGTTTTCATACAAAGAACAGTGCAATTGATTATTTTGTTGTATATCGGTGAAAAGTGGGAAAAGATTGCAATTGAGTAACTGAAGTCATACAATTAGTTGTAATACACATGGTAAGATTGTCGTTTTGAAGCTTACCTTCTAAATACTTCCTCCGATAATTAAATTCAAATTTATTCCTGCTATAATGTAAATTTTATTTTGATTACGATGATACAATAATAATAAACATAAATAAGATGAAATCATTAACTCACTAAATCATTTTAGATTATTTCGTTTCTTTCTCTCGTTATACAAATAATTCTTTTTATTATTGCGCAACTTGAAATAATACTAATAACAATGTATTGATAATAATTTATTGTTTTATTATATTAATAAATCGATAATGAATTATATTATCTTAATGTGACGGAATTAGTAGTAATATCATTATCAATCGATACGCAAAAGAGTAATAGTAAAAAAAACTTCATGAAGTTTTTAATTATTGATATATTATTAATATCAATATGATAATTACATCTACCACTAGCAGTGAGAACTAGCGGATATTCGTTGTTGTACTCATCGCATGTAAATTTTTCGTTGTGATACTCGTAACACGTAAATTTTTTGCTATGATTCTGATAAGACGTAAATTTCCAAGTAAATTTATATGCAAAAGTAGTGACACATAGCTTTATGTGAAACTTCATACGAGTATATATATCCTTTCAAATGTTACTGTGTACGTGCTACGTGTATGTTCTGCGTGTGTGTGCCTGTATGTGTGTGTCTGTCCGTGTGTGTGTGTGTGTGTGTGTGTACAGATAAATAATATTAGTATGAAATTTGAAATTGCAATATATAGAAGCAGGTTTTCATTGCGGGGAAATAAATACAAATGCGGTAGTGGCAGGATCAGCAAACTGACAATAAAATTGTTGATGAATTGCGTGTGCGCTACCGTAGTCTTTTCTCATTCACCTCTCCACCGCAACCATTCTCTCCAGCCTCTCTTTCGTCGCCCAATCTATATATCCTCTTTGCTTTCAAAACTTTCACAAGTTTAAATGTGAATTGTCAGTACACACACGTATATATATATATATATATATATATATAAAAATTAAATCAAACAAAAAGAAGAGGGGAGAGAGTAGAAAGAAAGAAAGAGATGGCAAATTATTGCACTTTTAACCACATCTATTTCATTTCCATTAAATGAAACGATTATCATGTCAATTCTATCCCATTGTTCTGTTGAAGTAGCAGCGATGAATTAAGATGCAAATAATAAATTATCAATTGATTAGTTAACTGAGAAATTAGACAAATTATAAGGAAAAAAAAACGAATGATTGTAAATTTCGGAAAATTTCTTCCTTTTTTTTGTGAACTCTAGGAAAATGTATCAAATTTGATATCAGTAACTTTTTATATTATTAGCCACGGAATTTTTACCTAAACAAAAATTATTGATTCATTTTAACTCGAATTTTAAAAATTTCAAAATTTCAGTTTTGTAAAAAATTTTTTACATACATAGCACGTACTTGCACATATACACATATGTACTTTTTTTATTCAAATATTTTGATTTAAAAAAATGCAAAATAAATAATATTAAAATGTAAAAAAAAATTTGCTACAGTAAAGTTTAACACAATTTTTATTAAATGCGTTTTTGAGAGCGTAAAAGAGGATCTCAGCCAATCATAGCGGATGGAGCATTTGTTCACAAGCATTAATTATTTACATCGTTGCTTGGAGAAAATGAATGACTTTTTTTTGGAATGAAAGAATGAAATTTAAAAGAAATGCATTAAATGTAGCGCATCATATATGGTCGATCCGAAGACGTTCGAAAATTTATTTTGCTGCACAATTACTTCTCACTCTGATAATTGCACATCGAAATAATACTAAATACAACACATGGCGAAGAGGGGGTGGTTGTTCGCTAAGAAATCAAAATTTCCTTCCAATTTTCATTTTCATTTACAGTATTATTGGTAATTGTTATAATTATTATTGTTTATTATTACTTTATTGCTATCATTATTACAGTTGCACTTTGAGTAAGTTAATCATAATGGCATAACACCAGCAAAAAAGCTGGTTGCAAAGTAAGGTAATAAATTAAAAAAAATTAACTAATCAAAAAAATTTTATTTAAATTAAAATGCATTGTTTATGCACTAACATGCCATCAGCAGAATTACAATACTAAAAAGTAACATTATCGATTCGTTGCATTTTCGTTTAGTTATTTTAATTTGTGATATCACAGAAAAAGATTACAAATGTCTGAAAATATTTTTTTCCAACTTTTACCTACTTCTTTATTAGAAACGAAGTGATTGTAAATAATGGATGATACACAAAAGGAATTAGATACTTGTCAACGACGATAGTTACGAATTATGGGTTAATAGCGGATCGTATAGGTTCGTATACTGTACCACTGGTACCACAACTACTGCTACTACTACCACAACTACTACTACTACTACTACTACTACTACTACTACTACTACTACTACTACTACTACTACTACTACTACTACTACTACTACTACTACTACTACTACTACTACTACTACTACTACTACTACTACTACTACTACTACTACTACTACTACTACTACTACTACTACTACTACTACTACTACTACTACTACTACTACTACTACTACTACTACTACTACTACTACTACTACTACTACTACTACTACTACTACTACTACTACTACTACTACTACTACTACTACTACTACTACTACTACTACTACTACTACTACTACTACTACTACTACTACTACTACTACTACTACTACTACTACTACTACTACTACTACTACTACTACTACTACTACTACTACTACTACTACTACTACTACTACTACTACTACTACTACTACTACTACTACTACTACTACTACTACTACTACTACTACTACTACTACTACTACTACTACTACTACTACTACTACTACTACTACTACTACTACTACTACTACTACTACTACTACTACTACTACTACTACTACTACTACTACTACTACTACTACTACTACTACTACTACTACTACTACTACTACTACTACTACTACTACTACTACTACTACTACTACTACTACTACTACTACTACTACTACTACTACTACTACTACTACTACTACTACTACTACTACTACTACTACTACTACTACTACTACTACTACTACTACCACTACTACTACTACTACTACCGTTACTATTAATACCATTGCTGCTGTCGCCGTTGCTGTTGGAGCACAACATTGAATTGAGGGATGATGATGATGGTGACGGTGATGGCGATGGTGGTGGTGGTGATGAGTGTGAAGGCGAGAAAAAAGGGAAGGTTGGCAAAGCTGACTTTGTGAACTTCGGGGTAAATATTTTTCACGGATCAATGCCTTCGATTAACAATGTGTCTTACATTGATCTAAAACTATTGGGGACAAATTAAAAATGAAGAGAACTTTATCAAAATCTCATAATGAATGAACGAAATTATTTCGATATTAGCTTTTAAATTATTTTAACTCATATCATATAACAAAGTAACATATAACTAAGTAATAAATGGTAGTACTAATAAATACAATTAGTGATTATTTAGAGAGAAAAAAAAAGAGCAACAAAATTCTTTTCCAACACTCTATCATTCTAACTTTAAATACTCAATTCCAATATAAGCTGAAATAATTTAAGAGAGAAAAAAAAGAACAAACATGCAAACAAGCAGTGATAGAGAGGATGACAGATCGATGAGAAAGAATATCCACTTAGCTAATTTTAATAATCAACCATAAACAGAGAGTAAAAAGAGTGAAAAAATGGTTAGTGCGGGAAAACCAATTTCTGAGCCATTCATCCACTTTCGATTGTTGGAAGATTTTTTAAAGCTCAACAAAAAAATGAGTGGTTGGGGAGGCGAGGATGAAGAAAGAAGAGCTCGGCGAATGTGCGGTAAGTCATTATCATAGGGAATTTATTTGTATGCAAATTAAATATGTTTGCCCTTCGTTTGTTTTCTCACTGCTGAAGATTGAATCGGTTCGTATGACTTACACTTCCACTTCTACGCTCAATTATTCAGTTCAACATTATTGTCTTTTTAATTTCAAAATTTCTGCTGTTAAATTTAAATCAACTTAACTTTTCAATGATCGCATTTCCTTACTACAATATGGCATTTCTTTTTTTTTTGTGATATTATTTGTTAACATCAAGCGATAGGAATAATTTGTGGATTAATGGGGCGAATGAAATTAATTGATTTATGGTTTTCTGCGCTATTTCATTTCATTTATTGCAATATTTTTTATTTAGAATTTAATTAAATTTGAGTAATTAAAAAATTTTTACCTAGTAAAGCAGTATTTTTTTGAGATAGTCTCACGCATAGGATTATTGTATTGGCTTACACTCACCACTTTTATCGTTCACTTCCGCTCCTCTCTTTCACGTTTAATCTCTCAACTAGCCCCTCTCGTTACCTTTGTGTCATTCAACCTTCTTTCCTCATTTTTCAATCGTTTAACCAGAAAATTTCTCTTTCCCTCCATTCTAACTTTATTTGATTGAAAAAATTTTCAAAGCAAAAAAAAAAATAATTACTTTTTTGCAATTTTTACTATCTTCCACGTAGCACCCACCTTCCTCCTCAGAATTTTCTATCAAAAAAGTTAACTTCATATAAGTATCATTTATAGTGAAAAATGAAGTGCCTCTACAATCTTCGAGAAAATTTCGATTATAAACTTTTTGTCGCAAATGTAATTCACAACTATTGTATTAATTAAAATTAATTTACATAGGTGGTTCAATCGTAATATATAAGTTCCACGTAAATAATGAGGTGTAACGTAGACGCAGGTGAGCTACGGAAACCGCGTAATTGTGAGAGGAGCAACATCAAATGATTGTGTGAAAGATGAAAACATACTAGTAATGGTAATAATAACACTAATAATACTAATTATTAATACAATGAAAATGGTAACAGTAAGCAATAATAATAAATAATAGTAAATAGTAAATAATTAGATAATTAATTACTACTAATGACAATAGTAGTAAAGTAGGCCCACTTCGTTGACAGCCATAAATTGGCTCCGTAATCTTTAGCATACATTATTAGTTGGAGTGACGGAGGGAAGTCTAAGCGCAAATAGGACGACTACCGTGTGAAACGTCATGTGTGGACGAGACAAGCTTATAAGCCATTAAGTGTAGCCCTTTCGTTTCTTCTTAATAGGCCCATCCAGGCTCTCTCATTCTACTCATTCATTTGCCATGGGCTGCTTACCTTCTCACTGGTCAGGTTTATGTGAAAGGCCGACGCCTATTACGGTGTGAAGTGCTAACACTCACTCCATTAGGCATATTTTATTGCATAAATAACTCTTAGCCGTTGTTTGTAAACAAATTAACTATTCATTAATTAATTATTACACTAATTAGCTAAAAGAAAGTAGTTACATTTACGAGAACAAATGACAGACTGCATTGGTTTGGATGAAAAAATGATGGATGGAAAAAGTGATTGAAAAATTACGTAGCGATGAACTTTAAAATTCAAATAATTTACTGATTGAATAAATGAATGCAAAAAAAAAAGAATATAGCTGTAGAAATTTGTAAATTTCTTGTGCTCGTTTCACATACACTCTCGCTGATCAAAGATTGCTGTTGACCATCTGGCGAGATCTTAGCTCTAGCATAGTCTTCACGATTGTGTAATTTCTTGTTTGTTTAACTGATTTCCACTCAAAATTAATTCTTTTCCTATCCATTAGCATAATTGATAATTGCTAACAGATGATAATACTTGATTGTATTAGGCTGCACATTCCGGTAACACACCACAATTCCGGTAACACACCACAATTCCGGTAACACACCACACACCACAATGCTAGCAATATTAGTTAGCTAAACAGTCGCACATGTGTTAGTTACTGTATAAATCATCCATTTTGTCTCAACAATTTTTCTCTCTTTTTAATTTTGCTAAAATGTTTTCTTTTTCCCACAAAAATTTCACACTGCAAACGTACTTTTTTGCTTTTTGCCAAAACAGATTTTTTTTTTTATTTTTGAAACAAATTTTTTTTTTGCGAATAATTTTCTTTCTTTCATTAATAATTTTTAGTGGTAAATTTTTCTTGCGCAAAAAATTATTGCAACAATTCGTTCTTTCTTCACGAACACCACCAGCCAGCAGTAACTTTAGATTTCTTAGTGCAATCAGTGGCGGTGATTACAGGATTGAAAAGGTAATGAAGAGGGTAAGAGGTGCAATTTAGGTGGCAATTTGTGGATGCTTGAAGAGCTATCCGAGAGGAAATTCAAATGAGTGGAGTGGAGATGATGGATGCATCATGGAAAATGTTAACTAATACGTTAATTATCACCTATGTGAAGATTAGCCGTAATCTCTTCCACGGTAGATGGTAAAAAAAAAAAAAAGTTCTCTAGGTGTCGGTAGAAGTCTAATGCGACGTCTAATGAAGTGTGACGAGACGGTTAGTGGAAGAAAAAAACATTCATTTATAATTATACTTTTACTGCACAATCAACCACCAAATCAAATCAGTCGTAAGAACAAAAAAAAAATTGGTTATTTCAACTTTTTTACTTAATCTTATTTTTTCATTAAAATTATTTAACTGGCTTTTTTTTGCTACATTTCATTGATTGCAATCGAAGTATTATTTTCTTTTTTTTTTATTTAACGAATTGCAGTCTCTTTTTATTTGGCTATTTGTTTTTTTTGTGCATTTAATTAATTGCAATTAAACTATTATTTTCTAATTTTATTAAAAAGTGTACTTTTTTCAGCCCAGAAAATCAATTATCAATTTAATTAAAGTTTCTTTTAATGCTGTGATTAATTGACCTGTGTATTAATTGACTTTATTGAATTTTTAATCATAATTTTTAAATAAGTGAGCAATTTAAGAAAGCAGAATCACATGTGTTATCATTACTATATCAATTTATTGCTAATAAGTCATTCTTTCCCAAACATGTTTAATACTAAATGAAGTGAAATGATAATTTATCACAATTTTGATAACACTTTATCAGTTATCACTTCCATTCTTTAAGTATCAAAAGCCTTTCGAGAAGCATCCGATTAGATCATTTTTTTTCGCATAATGCGTTTAAAATTAACCGAGAGGAAGTGATACTACGAACATTCGCAGTAGCATTTCACTTCCGAGTAAGATGACTGAAGTAAGATTGGCGTGACGTAGCTGACAAGCGATTACGTCATATGTTCCACTTGTCATTCATCGATGACAAATAACATCTAATGTTGCAGAATTTCAGGATATATCCGTTCAAAGAGGTGAATTATTCAACGATTGGTACTTTTGCTGGGAATGCCATCACGCGTACGCCTCACGTCTTCCTGCGTTAGAGGGAATTTCTGTTTAAACGTTCGATCTGATTTTGTTCATCTCATCCATTCGTTCTCCTTCTGCTATGGCTAGTGTAAGCTAAAGAGTTGTGATAAGCATGTGTGAAAAGATTTCATACATAAATGATAAAATATAATTTTATAAATGCTTTCTGCAAGAGAAAACATTTACGTGGACAACACTTGTTAAATTTAGTAAAATAGTTGCGAAAAAAAAAGCAAAAATTGGATTAATTGTTATCAGTGATAATTCTGAAAGTCAAACTTTATCATTGAAAAACAAATTCATATTTTGTGATTGCTTTGCAGATGAGAAGAGTGCTCAGTTGCTAAAATCATTTCACTTCATTATTTCAAAATATTCGCATTTTACACTTTTGCAATAGATGGATACAAGTGAAAATTTGCGACACATCACTGAGTGCTAAATTATTCGCAAAAATATGCGGCACATCACTGAGTGCTAAATTATTCGCAAAAATATGCGACACATCACTGAGTGCTAAATTATTCGCAATCGCTTTTTCTCAAAAGTCGTAAAAATAACACTTTGATAACTTCAATAATAAAATGTAGTAATATAGTAAGCGAACATCACATAATTAATCAGAAAGTACAGTAATTCAATATGCATATATGTGTTTGCGAATAGTCCAATCATTAATTTCGTGCAATAATTATGAATTATTTTCCTAAATTCCTTCTTTCTTCTCTTACCATTCTTTTCCGTTTTTTTTTTTTTTAAATAATTGAAAAGGAAAAATTGACGAAATTATAAAGTTGTATTAGTTAGGAGAGGAAGAAGAGTGTTTTTCGAATGCTCTCGCAAATTTTGCAAAAGTGTATTTGAAGCCTAAAGATTTTTTTCATTCAAAAAGTAAACAAACAAGGCAGATCAGTAGGGAGGGAAGCTATGAAATTTGCAACTACTAAAAAATGATTTTGAAAAAGGTTACATTTGATATTTAGAGTTTTTTGCTGTGAAAAATTCAATTATTTGTTTCTTGGATGTTTTTTAAATGTCGTCCTTTACTTTCTTCAGCTTTTATTAGTATTATTATTTATTATTATTGTTCATTATTATTACTATTATTTTATTATTTATTATTATTATTACTCCTGCTGTTATTATCATTATTATTACTCCCATTACTATTATTAGCTATTAAATGAACACAATCTTTGATTATTTATTCATTTTTGAATTTTTGCTGAATTAAGCCGCTAATGACTAATAATACTATCAAATGGAGATGCTTAAGTTTCCTATAATTAAAAAACAGAATTCATTAGTCTAATGGATGAGACTATGTGAGAAATGATTTGTAATAGTGCCACTCTCATTAAATGATGAGGAAATTGCGGGTGAGATTAAAAAAAAAGGGATGAAAATTCCGAACCCCTCTTTAAATTTAATTTAATTGCGTACACTTTTAAAATATTATCAAACATTCTTATCAGTCATAGAGCAAGCATGCAATTGTTGATGGTTTAAATTGAAAGAAATTAAATTTTTCGAAATGTGCATGAAATGGAGAAAGTTGGAGCAGCGATAGGAAATGTTGTCATTTTTCATTAAAAAGTTTACCTCAAGAATTTATGAAAAAATTTTTCCAAACTTAAATTTCGTGCAATATTTCAACCTATTTAACCTTCTGCTCAAACTTTTCACTTAGCTGTGTGAGTGTTTGACAGAAATCTCGCTGTAGCCACTGAGTAAAAATGAGCGACATTAATTAACTTTACTACTCATTTATTTTCAAGCAAACATTTCAGGTCAAAGATGAGCTAAAGTTAACAATTGTCATTTGCTGTAGAGGTCAGCAGATGGATGAAGTTGGGTGAGAACAGTTTATTTGCTCTATACTATTTCCTTTTCAGATGACCCCCTCTCTTTACACAGCACATACAGAGAGAGAGAGAGAGAGAGAGAGAGAGAGCGAACACAAAACTATGTGGTACTCAAAACAGATTTCTGTGAACTAACGTCCTCTGAACCTCTACCTCAACTCCATGCTACTTCACCTTACCTTTAACCTTCTCTCATTATTTATGCAAATGATAACACTAGGAAGCGGTTAAATGAGGGGATATTTCAAATGCAATTAAAATGATCCACTTAGCAGTCAATAGATCCCATTAAGTGTGCACACCTAAACTGATTTGAAAAGAGTTACGTGACCTTTTTTAGTTAGTTTTGCATGATCGTTATTTACCACTACTACCACTATCACCATCATTCCGCTATCAGCTTACTCTTCTAACTAACTTGCGCTCAAAGTTTAAATTAAAATTAAGCAAATTTTTATTGATACATATGCATGCAATTACAACAGCAAAAATTTCTCCATAATATACAAGGATAGCTGAAAGTAAGTTAGCATTATGTAATGATATAGTTCTAATTTTAAAATATATTTTAATTTTAGCAAAAAAATTTAATTAAAATTATTTTGAAAATACATTTTAGCTAAAAAATCTTACCGAACAAGATTTGCATATTTATTAAAAAAGGAAAAGAAAAAGAAATGCCCAATTAACTGTTAAATTACCTATGAAACTGAAGAAGCGGTAATTTACCATATTCCTATGATAATATATAATTAGCTAAGAAGTACAGCTGTCATACATTAGCAATAGTTAATTTACCATATCATAGATGGCACTATGAAATGATCCTAAATAAATTATAATTAAACGTTTGCAAATTTTTCACTTCAAATTTACTTTTATTTAAAAAAATTTTCAAAATTAGTCATAAGCTCTCTATTACAGGTAACATAAAAGTGGTTGCTAATGGTTGGCTAAATAAATATATTTCAAACTAAATTAATTTTTAGTAAATTTAAAGTGTCAATTTAAGTCACGCCGTAATTTCATCATTTATGACCACATTCTCCTCACTTTTACATTTCTGCTATTTTTCAAATTAAATGAATAAAAATTTGCTAAAGCTAACACTCTCACATTAATTCGCACCTTATGATTGCTTGTCGAAAAAAAGATTGAAACAAAAAACGGTAGGAAAGCGACGAGAGAGCAAAATGAGCTAAACGTTTGAGTGAAAAATTTACATATTGCATTCGAATTAGGTAGTACTCATCCATTGTCGTTGATGAAGCAGAAAAGAGATTACAGGAACGGATAGCTAAGGCGATGACGTTTCGTAACGTAAATCCGTCACAGCTGTCTCAATGACAGTATATATTATTGTATCCTTTTTTTGTTCTCGTTGCTCATGTAGCAAGAGAGAGAAGGAGAGAGTGAGAGAGAGAGAAAACAATGTTAATTGAAAAATATTTCAAAATTTATAAAAGGACATGTTTAGTGGTAAAACATTAGTAGTTTGATATCATAAAATGATTACAAAAAATTGTCATCTTTTTTTGAAAAAGAAAGGGAAATCAATTTTTCTTCCCCTATAAATAGCAATTCAAATTTATTTATGCAAATTTCTTCATCATTAAATTATGTTTTAAAATTACAGTTAAATATTTTAATCACAAATCAATTTCGTTCATTTAATTAATTGAATTTGTTAGGAAATCGTAAGATTTTTAAGTTCGCTAAAAGTTTAAATGATAGTTGCTTGATTGCAATCATTTGCAGTGATAACAAACAAAGGTAATTGTTAGAAATGATAAAATGAATGAAGTGCGTACGTTAATGGAAGTCAAAGTTAGATGAAAAATAATAAATAAAATCAATTGGTTCATTTCATATCATTTAAATAAAACCATTACTTAATGATAAAGCATGCAATTCATAAAATAACAATTTTTTTTCATTTTCCATACATTTTAACTGTTCCAATTTACTGAACACTGTATGATATAATTTGTACGAATAAATTAAATTAAACAGAATAAATACCTCCCAAAGCTATTTCCTTCTTCCAAAAGTACAAAGGAGAAAATAATTCAAATGTTGCATAATGTATCACTCAAATTAGCTTTAAAAATTTTAACAAATAATATTACAGCGGTGGTGATTGTAAAATTTTTGAGATTATACTTTTAAAACTTGCAAAAATCTATTATAAGTAATTGAAAATAATTAGTTCGTGCAACTAATTACATCAATGAAATTTATACTTTATAATTTCGTTAAAAAAACCGAAACAAAATAAAGCAAAACAAAATAAAAACTCGAAATATACCATAGTTTTTTATCCTATTAACCGATCAATCAGTCATCTAACATGTAACATTACTTATACATATAGCAGTAGAAAATAGAAAATTACCTGTAAATACTGATGAATTAGGATGAAATTTAGATGCACTCACGCGATACAGATAATCCTTTAAGCGTTTCCATATGCATAAAGTGATTTCATCAAAATCCTCATTGTCGGCTTCATCCGTCCTCCTTTTTGAACTTTGTTATTGCTCAATTAGGCAAATATTATTTATTCTTTCCATCGTAAAAATACCAATCAAAGTACTTAAATACAAGGTAAATTGCATATAATTACAACTGGCAAATCAAACATTTACGAGTGAAAATTGCAATACTTTTCCGTGGGGAACAATGGACGAGTATGATTAGGTATGTTCACATGGATAGAGAGAGAGAGAGAGAGAGAGAGAGAAGACATTTTGAATAAGTAGAAGAATATTGGGTGTAACGATGATAACTTTGAATTTGATTCACAATTTCACTGAAAAGGTTTCAGAAATCACAATTATTTAGAATGTAAAAAAAAGAAAATCAGTATAGCTTTCGTAATAACATCAGGAAGTAAATGAATTAAAAACATTTTTTGCTTATGTGAAAATATAACCACTGTTTCGGAACTGCTGCCAAACATTACAACTTCAAAAATGCTTCTATCATAGAAGTCTTACATCTGAAAACAGAACTATGAAATCCGGTTTGGAAGCATTAATTGATAATTTTATTTGATGTGCTAATCCTGATGAATTATTCGAGGCTATATATAATTCATGAGAAAGAAATGACAACATTAAAACACAGAACATGTAAAAATTTTAATGTTAATTCGAATATCATTTGAATAATATCACCAATATACCAAATCTACTCCTACTGTATCACTCTCGCTTGATATCAGTGAGATTATGTCACAACACAATTGGATTAATTCCCAAATATCTCAGACAAGAATTTTTAATTTAACACAATAAGCTATTTAAGCAGATTATCAGGAGAACTCTCGTTGCCTCTCTTTGCTTAGATCATTGCATGATTCAAATTAAAAAAGACAGATTCAATCAAAATTTCAACTAAAATTGACGATATCCTATTTAGTACTTACATCGTGAACTGCTTCGCAAACAACGACAATCATAAAGTTCCAGTATTTTTAGAAAAAAGATCTACGTAGGACTGAGACGCTGTGGAGGTGCAGGTATACGTTTTGTACTTCTCACTGACAGAGGTTCTGCCTGAAACGGCTCAAATTTCGATGTCAAAGTTAATTTTTTTTTAAGTAACCCGTAAATAATTTTGCCCTCTTCACATTTACTATTGATGCTCTTCTAATCCTTTTCACATTTGTCAATGAAGGAAAAGTCAATTAGCCAAAATTCTTCCTTTTCATAACGAGTGTAAAATAAATTGGCAGCACGTAGCAAGAAAGAAAATTACAGACGATAAACTTTTAAGATGTAGAGGAAAGCACAAAGATCATTCTTACTGTTTTGTGAATACTTACGTAATGCAATGAGTCAATTTAAAGCAGTCTTGGTAAAATATCAGCAACACACCTGCAAAAGATTTTGCTGAATTTTGGACACTTTACGACTCTCGGTTTCTGCCGCAGTCTTTGAATTATCTCCAGTAAGAAACACTGATTGATTCGAACCCTAAAACGATCTGATTAGTTAAGTCCCAAAAAAATCAATCAATTGCAAAAGAGGTATAACGGTGACTAAAAAACAAATTTAAGAAAAAAAATCTCAAGAAAATATAACAAAAAAAACAAAATACACGACCTCATCTTGACCATTTGAAGCAACATCGATGCTTTCACTGCTAACGTCTAATCCTAGTTGATGAGTATTTGAAATCATCAGATTATCTGAAATTGTAGTAATACGAATCAAATCTTGACGATACGGAAGAGAGAGGTAAAATAAGGTATATAGATTCAGGAGAAATGTTCCTAATTATCACGCAGTAATTCTGGCGTAAAAACTGTAGAAACTATCAAAGCTACAAAAACAACAAAAAACATCAGCTGTTTTCAGCGGCCAACTTTCACTCCTCCATCAATTAATCATGATGATTCTGATTAATTAACATTTAAATTGATAACGATATATCCCCGAAATTTCATATAAGAAAAAGCAATATCGGAAATAAATGAAGTCATCAAGATTGTAGAATGCTCCAAGAGGATTCATACAGCATCATCAAGATTTGAAACATTACTAAGGTCTATTTATTTGGCGCTGCCAATCTATTTTTGACATTTCCAAAATATGTGCATTCCACCGATCAAACAGTGGGCCTAACAGAAATTAATATTGAAAACCTTTCGTTTCATAGAGTTCCACGGGTTGATATCCATATGATCGCTCACCGATAAGCCTCTAAAATATCAAACTAGAATTAATCATTTAAACGTAGGCAAAGAAGAATTCACGATAAATGACCTATAGGACATAATTTACTACAAATGACCTATAGGCCCACTTTCGTTTCATAGAGTTCCACAGGTTGATAGGACATAAGTGGTACAACTAACCGAAATTATTGAATTTCCATCACAAACAAAATTTGAACCGCAAGCGTTACCGTAGCAAACCTACAACCTCATAATCAAATTCAAATTTTTTGACTGTAATGTAAGTTCAAAGAATTTCAATTCAACAAACAGAATTCTACAGAAATGAGCTGATTAGGCTGCATTTACAACTCACCTGCGATTTTTTCCTTTTAGCTGGAAATGCTTCAATATCATAATCGAAGTGTGTATTACTCTGCTGGTCTTCTCGGCCCAATAATGCAGTTACGTTCGACGAACTCGGGAAAAGTTCAATATAACGACCTCCTGCACTATTCAAAACAAATTTCCTTACTGCAGTGAATACGGAAAAACGCATAAAATATTCAATGTCTTTAAGAACAGACCTTGGAAAACCCAACGAGAGCTTGAATGATCAACATCAGATTTCACTCGTTTTGGCATTGCAAGCAATCTAAAAATTACAACTTAATGATTTATTACTGATATCGCAAAGAGAAGGAAGTAAAACATATTTTTATAGACAACAAAGTAACTACATTTTGAAGAAATGACATTTGGAAAGCGCATTTGAGTAAAGAGAGCGCTGCAATGATCGATCAGAGATTTATCACAAATATTACAATAAACGACAACAGAAAACCCCTACCTTCGTTCTCCACCTCCCACCATTCTAAGTACAGGTGCAGCTGAATTCTAAAAAAAAGAATTATCATTTTAAAAAATTCAGTAAATTTTTAAAATCGATAGATACTGCTCACAAGAAAAAAATCAGAAAGGAAACCAATCTAAAGAGCAAACACAAAAAACCTAACCTTTTGTATCTCACGTGGCGGTGCCTTTAAACGTGAGTGATAAGGACAATTCATTTTAAGTCGCTGACAGCAAGCTTGCGATAATTTATATGGACAATTTTGATTGTAAACTAATTCGCAAAAGTCGTAACCACATTTGCATTGAAATTCTAACTCTCGACGCCTTACTGGAAACATTAAAAACTCTTTCTATGCATTAGAGACAATACAACTGAAATTTCAAATTTTATTTGCAAAACTAATTAAAAGCTCTATGTATATATTCAAGTGAAATAAAAATGCAATTCCAATTTTTGCTTGACCGAAACTGTTATTGACAAACAGGGATAATAAACACACCGACATTCCTGCGCCTTGCAAGATCTGCAGTAGAAGGGGCGATATCGTATGGCGAAACCCAAGCTGATAAAGAACCTAAAATATCCAACTTTTTTGACCAGAACAGTTTTAAACTGAAGCGGTCAATAATATAAAACCTTATCAGTCACGAAAGATGAAGAGTTGAATGCAACATTCATTATGCAATAACCACCACAATTAATGTTTCTTTCCCTCGTAACGAAACATCATAAAATTAAAGGAAATAAAGTTTACCTTCGTCGGGCCATTGATCCGATGGAAGACGATCAACATCAATGATATCATTCCAGTAACACACTTTATACATGAAATCTGGATTCTGATAATCCACTTCAACTATAATTGCACGATGATAACGTGGCTCAGTGTGACGGATTTTTGAACAATCCATATATGTTTCTTCTTGGTCAAAGTTCCGAAGCTGCAATCAGTTCAATAACTTCTTAAAACATGACCAAGAAAGAATCATAAGAAGTAGAAGAGAATTATGAAGCCAGTGCTACAGACCATTAATATAACATATACAATAACTAAAAACTTACGTAAACACAGTCGCCCACTTCAAACAGATAACCAGTACCCGGATCGACAACATGACCTCTATCATTGAATTTTGCCGGATAACGGCCAAGTATACAGGAAATTTTAGCACGATTGCTAGATATTTCGCTTAAATAGACACTGGCCAATCTTTCCTCAGCTTCAGGGCGTCGCGGAAGTGGAGTTGACCGTATCATACACATTTCCTACAGTTTAGAAGAACAAAAATGTAAATTACCTATTTTTTTCATTGATTTTTGAATAATTCCTTTTCTGATCGCAAGGACTAAAGCATTTATAATCTTAAGCATTGGGTGAACAAAACAAATCAAGCTTAAGCAAAACAATGATCAGCACAAAATAGTGAGAAATAAATTTATAAAACTAATTATAAAATTATCAGTTTAAAAAACACCACAAACAGCTTACTGTGGCGCCGCTCATACCCTCCGCACGATTTTCTTCCATGTATCCTAAATTTGATACAATGCAAAAAATAACTATAAGATTCACCTAAATTAAAATCAACACCCTATTCTGAATTGGTCGCTCAAAAATATGTCCTTACCCTTTTCACTCTGCGGATCAAATACTAGACATTCAGAGAAGATTCATAGTAACAAATGTTCGACTGCTTTATATTTATATAATTACATCTGGTATTTCAGAAATAAATGGCAGGAAATTGAATGAAAAATAGAAAAATAGAATCATCAACAAACCTTCCCCTTCATTAGCATTTTCGCCATATACAGCACCACGTACCCACGGTGGAATACTATGATTTCTCCAAGGCCTTCGACCAAACAAGATCTAAATAACCAACTGTATGCAAACTTTTACCTACTCGCTTTTTATCCATCTCTTCTTTCGCCTTCTCTGTAAATTAGGAAATAAAATGAAAAAAAAAGCATTACCTCAAACGGTGAAATTCTAAGACCACCGAAACATTTCACCGGAGTCTGGTTATAATCAATAACCGCAAATGGAAGTGCTTCGACCCAACGTTCACGACCACCAAGTTCTTCGGCTGCACGCTTATACATACTGGCACATAGATTAGCATGATTCATCACCTGGAGAAATAACACAACCATAATTTTCGATTCAGAAAGATAAAATTTTAAATATCTTTAGATTGCGACTAAAATACCACCGCAGGAGAACTGTATGACAAAGTGCTTTTCTATGAAGAAGACACATGTACTTCAGATGGGGATTTTCCCACCAAAAAAGAAATCTTTTAGCATTTGACAGCAAATGAATAATATCTTACAAACTATAGTTACTTACACCATGTCCAACATTTTTTATTTCAATTTTAAACAATTTTTCGATATCCGACATAACAAGTCCAATTACTTCATCATTTGTGTAAGTCCGATAAGCTTCTGAAATTCAAATTCATTCAGCATAAGAATTTAATACGATAAATCGAAAATCTATCATTATTAGGGAAAAAAGTAAAAATCTGTTTCTTGAAAATATGCTTACCCGGTGGTGCAAAAGCTCCAAAAATATCCATCAAATGTCGGACAAGTAGCGAAGCATCTGGTGCTTCAGCTAATGCTCTACCAAATACAAAATGAGAATAAAGATCGGTTACAATCAATGCCATAGTATAACAACGCTCTCCATATTCCGAACATTCCATTTCAACCATATCGATCTTAACCATTGTAGTAATTATGTGAGGTTTGGGATTTCAAAAAACATCATTTGACAGAACTATACTGGGAAGTGATTAACTGCAAACGATGGAAGCAATTAAATATAAATATCTCTAATGCGGTACTGGGTAATACCTCAGTAATAATGGAGTTATTATATTAATATAAAAAAACTAAGTTCTCTATTTTACTTGAAGAAAACAACTACAAACAATGCAACACTGTCACTGGTATAACAATGCAAAAATATAGTGCTTTAAAGTTGAATTAAATGCATTCTTCCAAAAATAAAAAACAGAAAGTTGAAAAACCTGAACATATTGCATAGGTTTGCTTCCAATACAGCGCGGTCTGCTAGGAAACTGTACTCGTGATCCTTTCAGCAGAATATCTTTCGTTGCCGCTCGTTGTTTTGCCTTCACACTTATGCCCACATATCTTTCCTCTAGATAAGCTAACATTTGCTTCTGTGTATAGTTCGGCATTATTTCATAACATCGCCGCAGAATCTGAAAATCAAATAAGCATATGAAAAAAGTGAAACAAATCAAGCATCGAATGTAAAACCAAACCAAACATGAAGTAGAAACAAGTTAAATATAGAAATATATAATTATTAAAATAATACATCGTCAACTTCACTAATTCGTGGAACAATTTTCCCGGAATCACGCAACCGAATACGCCAACCGGATGAAAGAAATTCATTTGGCTCCGACCAGTACTCGCCAATAAGTAGTCCTCCTTTCATCCGTGCCTATAAGTAAGCACGATAAATATATAATTATTTCTATAGTTGAGATTGCGTGCACGAAAAGTAGAGAGAGATCACATCTTCCCATTCTTTCGGTAGATTTTCCATTCAAAAACAAAAATACCTTAATGGCTTCTCTCAGAACAACACTATCAACATCATCGATTTTCAATTTTCTTGTCAGAATCTGGGCCAATACGTCATATTCGTTGTCAGGAATAGCAGTATTTAACAAATTTTGACTCATCCCTGGCAAAACGATAAAAATAAGGACGAACAGCAAAAGTCAACTGCGTAACTCAGGTTCTGCCATTTAAACGGCTTAACGGTTGAGTTAAATAGCACTATTAGTGAAATTAGAATAAACTAAATGTTTTAAAGTCTACTTCAATTGTTGAAGCAAGAAGCAATCATACATTATCACCCTTGAATTATTACAAGTTTTTATTAAGAAAACAACCTTTCTTTCGGACAAAATTGGAACTGGTTCCAGGCAATGCAGAATCATTGGACATACCTACACGAACAAAAACTTGAGCACCAGAATTAGTTGAGTCTGATACTGAATAATCAATATCATCATCCCCTGCTGTCACCAAACGACTCAAACAATCCATTAATGCATTACGTAGCTGAAGCAGATTTCTACCACTTTTTCTTTAATTAGTTGTTGTCTTCAGACAGTACTAATATTATATCATTCACTGGTAAGTCAAAAAAAGCTAAGATGTTCTTCCAAATCTCATCTATTAGAACGCTTAGAAGGACAAATATGCTACATTTATACATACTTTATTCACAGAAAGATTATGATTAAAACGATGAGTTAAGAGTCAAAGAAATCGTTCGCATAATAATTGAATTAGCCAACCCTGATAATTGAAGGGAATCCAATGTAATTTTTCTGCAGTAGTTGCAAACACACACCAATTGGATGTTTGTCATTTTTAAAGCGTGCGACAGCACATTCTATAACTTGGTCACGCTGTTCACTGGTCAGCAAAAGCCTTACAGATGGAAGATGAACAATTACATAATCAAGATGGCCCAGGAACTCATCGTCTACATCACATGCTACCTAAACAATAATTCTAAGCAATAATTCGTCAAAAATATGTCCATAGCTTTCACTTTTTAATGATTGCAAAAAAAGTTGAATCATTTCTTGATTCATTTTAAAAATGAAAAAGATGAACGATAACATATATATTTATAACGAAATCAACAAACAGTATAATCATCTCCCTGCACCATCGCATCTAAAATCCTTCTATGTTCTTCAGCTGGTGGAACCACTTCGCCGCCAGTCATTAAAACAACGAAATCTGAATAAATCGAGTCAGTAATTTGGTCTACCTGCAACATATTATCTCTCTAAGTATCATTTGAAGCAAAAAAAAACGAACAATAAAATTTCAGAAAAAGAGAAATTAAAAAAAGTGACGAATGTATATTATCAACATAAAATTAACTTTTGAATAGAAAGTTTGAACCAATCACTTACAGTGATTTTGGGCATGGCGCCACACATGTCAGGTGGTAGCTCTGAAAAAAATAAAAGTTTAGGTGAATAATCAACACAGGACAATACGCACAAAATTCAAGTCTCCCCAAATTACTCTTCCCAGAAATAAAATAAAATAATCATTAAAAACAATTTACAGGTAAGATCTGAACTGATTAGAATGTTTCGCACTTTTCCGCCACTCCCAAACTCAGGATGTATATGAGATCACTAATCCCTACACCATTAGAACGCCGTCTGTCAATGGCTTCTTTTCTGGAAGAAAAATTAAAGTGAAAAGTTGACTACATACTTGTTTTCGGAATAACCTGATACATGAATTGAGGTTGCGCAAAATTTAAAGGAGCAGATTCATTCGGGTATTGCTCATTTCTATTGTTATCTGTGCCAGAGGAGGATTCCTACAAGTTCAAAACAAGAGTAAAAAAAATAAAAAAGGTTAATACATCCTTTTGCGGCAGGTACACTAATTTGACAACCAAATAAAACAATACCAAGATATTCAATAGTAACCAAGAAGTGAACTAAACTAAATAAATTTAAGCTAACTATTGAAACTTCGAATACAATCAACTCATTCATTTTATTAAATTTTGAATCATCCCATAAGGTTAATGTTGTTTTAAGCAAAAACTGCAAATACCTGTGTGATTTGATCATGTTTAACTGACGCAGACTGACTAGGTAAATCATCCTGTTCATCGATGACAACGCTTGCACCAACAGCCGGTATACATCCTGCATCCAATATCTGCTCTTCATCTTCATCTTCCTCCTCCTCAGCCAACGATATAGAAGCTGGATCAAGCAACGCCATACTAGCTGAAAAAAAATAAGTAAAAATTTCATTCAGTTTTGAAACATTTAGATTGTAGACGAAAGAGGTACGTGCCAAGTCTAACACTCTTTGTGAAATAAATTTAATTCATTTCCGAAAGTTGACGGTACCGTCAATTTACAAGCATGTTCGAGGTAAGATGAAATATTATCTAGTAAACTGCAACAATTGTTGACATTTATCACATCCTTCTTCGGATACGTTGTAAAGCCACACTAATTAACACATCCAAGTTCTCTTACATGGTATATCGATAAATGAAGCAGCCATTCTTGCAACAATAAAGGACTAAAAAGCAACATATAATTCAAAAAAAAAGGAAAGAAAAAAAGACATGAAAAATTCCAAGAAATGGTGAATTAAAGATGATAAATCTTCACTAACAAGTCAACATGGAATAGCAGAATGAAACAAAAGAACGTGAAAGTTATGGTGAAGAATGAGTCTGAAACACCGATAAAAAAACAAAGACAAATGCAATTTCAGGACAATACTGAAATTTCAGATGGTCAGGTCACTAATCAGGTTTTCCGTTAGTTTCGGGTCCAAGAACGTCTTGCTAAAAGCAACAAATTTAGATGTTATTCACTGTCCCTTCTGTAGCGTTTTGCTTTTCGTAGCTCCTAGTGCTGGCCGATGTCCTTTGTTACAGCCTAACTATCATCGTTTCATGTTACTAACATTTTGGAATCAGAATCAGTGCTTATATTTGGAAATCAGAATCGTCTAGTAATAGCCATCGTCTACTGCAATTCATTGATTCAGGTTCCTGAATCTTCTACCGTAACGGATCACAGGTTTTAATCGCAGGTAGGAACGAATCATCGTTCTCTCACCCAGCGGCGTTACAAATTACTGCTGTGTGCTATCCGACTGTTATCCGTTTTATCGTCATTTTCTAGTTGCATTGCATTGCAGGGAATAAAATAAGTTGACGGCAGTGGACGTTACTGGACGTTAGAACTACAAGATTTTTCAAATGTTAAATAAAATGAAACGCTAAAGGTTTATTGAATATTAACGATTCATTTTTTCACTGTTCGAAATGCGAGCTGTAATACAACGTGTCACGAAAGCTGCCGTATTCATTGATGGTCAACTGGTCAGTGCTGTTCAACTTGCAAAATTAGAGTTCTCTCTTCCTCTCTTTCTCGACCACAATTCTCTCATGTTGCACATTGATGTTTTTAGAATATCACTTTCAGTATTTCAGGAGTCTTCAATTGACCGGGGAATATGTGTCCTGTTGGCTATCAATGTTAACGATACCTTAGATGATGTACAATATGTGGTACGGAAACTGCTAAATATTCGAATGTTTCCGAATGTTGAAACAGGAAAACGATGGGACAAGAGTGTTAAGGATCTGGGATTTGAGATACTTTGTGTAAGTCAAGTGAGTGTAATTCCTATGAACAATAAAAAAGACAAATACAAATGGATTTAATTTGGATTCTTCCCTGGGAATGATTGAAGAAGAGGTTGCTGGACTTGAGTTAAAGTTAAATTTCGAATCAAACTTGTTGCGCTTCCTCTCTTTGTGTCATTCGAAAATCCTCATTTTCAGTTCATGTTTCAGTTCACATTGTACAGCTTGTTGAAAGGCAATAAATTAGACTTTCATCGATCTATGGCACCAACGGAATCTCAACAGTTTTATCAAACTTTTATAACTGAGCTAAAGAAGGCTTACGTACCTGAACGGATAAAGGTTGTTTTTGCTTTTGAAAGTCTGCGCTGTTCCTCTGATTTTTTATTACGGTGTCAGATTACGTTTGTGTAAAAACAAACTTAAATTCGTACAGTGTCCAGACTTAATAAATTTTTCGAAAGCATCGCATTTCTTTCAATTTTGAACAAAAGATTAAGCAAATAATGGGATGAATTTATAGAATGGCCGGTTTGGTGCGATGATGAACGTTCAAATTGAAAACGATGGCCCTGTCACTGTGATTTTGGATAGTAAAATTAAAGAGTAATATTCTGTCTTTGGATTAATATTAATCGCTGCCATTTTGTCCTTTACTGTCTCAAGTAAAACAAATCTAAAATCTAAACAAATCTTGCAGCCACTTACGATTTTCCATATTTTTTGAACGTTTTTTTTTACATCGGCGTTTGCAGTGATTAAATTTGAACCGGCAATGAAATTTGTAATGAGAGTTGAAGATGATTGATATTGTTTTGCAAAAGCGAAAAACTACATGACATTTTACCCGAATTACAACCACTACAAGAACGAACGAAATGAAAATAACCATTGTCGAATGAAGAGATGGTTGAAACAGTGGTAATAATATTAATAGTGATAATGGTATAAAGAAATTGAAAAAAAGAAGATTTCTTAGGGCGACACTGACAAAATTCTACTTTCCTCTTCCAATTTATGAAGCACTTAAAAATGTTGGAAAAGAAATTGGGAATTAATACAACCAAAAGAAAAGACCTGAAAAAAAACGGAACCAAGCAAAATTGTCGAAACAATTAACAAGATTTTATGGGGGAAAAAAGAGCACTTCAAATAATATGGTTTAATAAGCGGATGGATTATTTTGCACTATGTGGCATTTCATTTCGAGATCAACAATACATTTCAAAATAGAATTCAAAGAAAAAAATGATAGAAAAAAAAACACTTAAATCAACATATTAAACATGTAAGAAAAAAAAATGGTATGGGAGAAATACAGAAATGATTTCAGCGGTTTAATCTTGCTTTTTTCACCTCATATCGTTATAATGCATCAATAGATGTTTTTTCCTTCTTATTATCGATACATCCTGACTTCTTCGCCAATGATTTTGAAATACTTCCCTTCTCTCTCTGTTTTTTTTGCTTTCATCTTATCCAAGAATTTATGCAATATCATATAAGCCTAAGCCTATCGGCACGTTTTTTCTTCAATTTCCTCTTTAAACGTGAACTGTTTTAATATGGTTGCTTTTGAGTAACAATGATAGCAAAATTTAGTTGCTCAAATAGTTTCATAACTTTCTCACACCTTCCTCTGCCGCTCTAGTTAAGATTGACATGTTGAGGTACAGAAACGGGTGGGGCACCGTTCTGACCAGTTGAAGAAGCGATACTTGTTGTAGCCGATGGTGATGAGTTTTGCTGAGATGTTGAATTCTGATATGATCCAGCCTGAAGGCAAAAAATTAACTGTCATCATTTGAAAGTAAGAAATTTATGTTTCCTATAATATGATGAATAAATCGCAAAGATCTAATCTCAGAACCTGTTATTGTGTTAAATTATAAAAGGTAACTTTTTAAAGCTTACCTGACTGTTATTGTTTTGTACGAGCGCTGAAGTGGTAGAGTTATTTGCTTCTCGTTCCTTCTTAAATTGTTCAAAATCATCGCCCAGTATGGTTGCGATTTCACCCTGCATAAATGCCCATGGCATATGTGAACCAGCTAATGGGCATTTCTCACCCGATGGACAGTATACTTCCTAAAATAAATTTAAATAGAAATTAATGAAAATCTTCAAAAAGGGAGGAAACGAAAAAAAAAAACATGCGTAGCCAAAAGTAATGACAATTCATTTTTTAAATCTTTTATTAAGTTTATTTTTAGTAAATCGATATATCGAAGCACTTCTTACCAGCTCTGTTTATTTATTTTTTCTGATTTAGCATGAGATAAGCATAAAGCACCTGAGCACTTCCTTGTTTCTTAATGCTTTCACGTGAGCATGGAAAACAAAACTTATGTCCTGAGACTGAAGGGCATTGCACAAAATGAGTATCTTCAAGGCGTTCATGGCATAAAGTACACTTCACTACTCGATCACTGCTATAAGATCGGACATTGTTAAATTTCAAAAAAAACAAAAACAAAATAAAAAGAAAAGAATATTTTCAACCATTCCAAGCAGTGCAAAAATAACACTTAAAATCATGGGAACAAAAAGAAAAACAACTTATTAATTTTTTACTTTATTAATTTTAATAATAATTGAAATTTCACTGCCAATATTATTAATTATTACTGTTCTTTAACTGAACTTTCATTTTCATTCAATCAAATCTGTTCCATCTTCACTTGTCCCTTCCCCTCTCCTAACTCCCAACTCCTCTTCTTGAACAATTGAATTTCCGAGCAGTGAACGAAATTACTTTTGTGAATTGCTGAAGCTTCGTCTACTACTGGAATTGTTGTTTGGATGATCTGGGCTATGTGTTGATGTTGGTGATGCTGAAGTTGTTTGCGCATCACCTGCAAACAGACAAGGGAAGATGTTTCACATTAAAAGGTTCATTCGCCTTTTATACAAATATTTACATAATTATAATTTTATGTGTAAAATATGCGTAGGAAATATTTTTGAAAATTCGTAATTAATTTAGCTGCAAAAATCTTTTGTGGACATAATTTGAATATAATTCAAAATTATGTCGAATTTTTTTTTTGTTTTCGACAAAAAATGATGAACTTTCGATTGCTATTTGCTTTTTTTTTGTCGTTAGTGCCATTACAGCCTAAATCATTTTAATATAAAATTTATCATTTAAATTTTACGTTTTTTCAGATTTATAAAATTATTTGGAATATATGAGTTTACTATGCAGTCGTTGCATCTTGCCGAACCATTCCTGTTTCATCATAACAATACATTTTAAGTATTTCTTGCATATCTGATATGAACTCATCAATCATTTCAAGATAAATTCTACTAGCTTTTCGAAGATGAATGCCTTGTCAGTTTTATAATTCAGAAATGCCATACTACGTACCATATATGGTAATTATACAAATACAAAAATTATGAATAAAAGGTTAGTTAATTTTATAGGCTTGTTTCAAATTTCATTTTATAATAATTCCTTCCTACGTATATGCATGTTTGTTATTGAATTAATTAAAATTCCATTTATTGGTAGATATTGTTCCATTTCGTAAGATCATCCATCGCTGATGTCACTTACAAAAGAGAGCAAGAGAGAGGGAGAGAGGGGAGGAGAAATAGGAAGAGAGCAGAAGAGGGGAAAAAAGATAATTGCGATGGTGGATTGGATGAAATTACGCAATTTTCTGAGATTATTGTAAAGGTTCATTGGCCTAGTTGGCCGTTGCTTGCTCCTTTTAAGATGTAAATGAAGGAATGCCTATGTGAACCTTTCATCTTTCTTCATTATTCTGGTAACATACCAGTAGAAGTATTTCAGAACTGGAGCAAATGGAAAGAACGGAAAACCGGTTTTTATTTTCCGCATTTTCCTGCTTTCCACTCTACTCTCTCTCTCTCTCTTTTCGCCCTTTGGAACGAAGTTCGTTGATCCGTTTGTTTCTAATCAAATAACCTCTTTGTAGGAGGTACGAAAGATGATCGAGTTTCTTCGATGTCATTAAATTTGAAAAGGTCACTGAACGAAGTTTAGATCTTAAAAGGCTAGTAAATAACAGATGGCGAGAGGGAGAGAAAAAGCGAAAGAGGGAGAGATGAAGAAGAAACGAGGAATGGTCGGGTAAATGAAAGATTGGATATTTTGTCTCGATTCTGATTACTGAGTGGTACAAACAACTTTTGCGACCTTTCATTTCCACCATTTTCCCACTTTTACACACACACACACACAGACACACACACACACACACACACATACACACACACACATATACAACACAACACGTTTTCTAATTCTAATTTGAAAAAAGATTTACATGAATACGTAAAGATGGAATCATGACGACCTCAGGCAAAAAAAAAAGGAAGTGGAAAAACGAGTTTGCTGAAAAAGACAGCAAATGGTTGGTACAAACAGTTACGACATTATTTAACTGTTTATCTAATTGTCACATAATTTGCAAAACTTCCAATATATTTTGAATGAAAAATATTCATTAAATTTGATAAGAATTGCTGTCCGGAAATATTACTCTTAGTAATTTGCAACAAAATTATGACATCTTTTCTTTCTAATGAGGAAAAGTTTGAGGATGTAACATATAAAATTGGTGTCACACGATCGCGTGAAAAATACGCACCACACCCACACATACACATATAAATATATCTGTGCATATGTATAACTATGTAATATTCCTATGAAAGTTTTTTAAAAATGACAGAAAAACAGAGGAAATATTTTTTTTCAGGAAAATCGTCAATTTTTCTAACATTTAAAATTAGTATAAATTTAAAGTAATGCTATGCAAGAGTTTTCAAAAGATATTGTTTCAAATTAGTTTAGATTTTAAAACATTAATTGCAATTGTTTCTCTAAAATTTTAAGAAGCAAAAAAAACCCATCCCTCTTCCCTTATTTCTTATTTCCTCCCTTTCTTTTTCTCTTTCCTCTCTCTTTCTCCTTCCTTCCTTTCATGATGAGCCACGTATGAGGTTATTCCATGCTGTTCGAGAGTAATAATAATGGTATGTTGAAATTTTTCCCACTGTTCGCGACCTCTGCAATCAAATATTTGGTGTTCCGCAGCAAATATTACAATCGCCGAATTGTACCAGGCAGGTCACATGGCACCAAAAACCGGTTTCTTCATCCGTCCGTCTGTCTGTTATCCGTACGATAAAATGAATATATTTTTCACAATTTTTTCTTTTCTCCTCTATTCTACCATAATTTGAACGTAATTTTATTTAAACATATAATTATTAACGCTTCCTTCTTCCTTTCCTTGCATTTTTTCTAATAATAATAATTTGGAATAGGTAAAGATGAAGAGGAAGAAAATTAGTGCTAACAAACTTTCCAATAACTTGTACCATCTTTCCTACAGTAAGGAAGAGAGCACAAAAAAAATTTAGGAGTAAAATACAAATAAAACACCGGTTCATACTTTTTTTTTTTGCTGCAGCTGTACCCATACTTCTTAACATTTCTTCAACCTTTCCCTATCTCTATCTCTCCCTCTCTCGCTTCCTTCACATCACACTTATTTCAATTAAACTTTTTGCAAAAATACTATCGGGTTATCATCATCAACATGTATTACAGAAAGGATAACTGAGGTCATTGAACTCATTAAGAATGGAGGTATGATTTAACATGAACTGAAACTGAGAAAGATAAAAGGAATATTCGAAACCGGTTTTTCAATCATACATCGCATCATCGCTGATCCTTTATGTATGTGTGTGTGTGTGTGTGTGTGTATGTGTCACTGTACATATAAGCACAAACATATTGAGATAAATGCATCACAACTGATCGATCTATCACAGAGATTTTCACCGATCTGTTACAAACGATGGCACAAACTGTAGCATAGAGTAGCGGTAGTACAGATGAATGCCGGAATATCTATCCTGTCATAAATGATAGGTTCGAAAAAAAAAGAGGAGGAGAGTTGGAGAAAAAATTCATGATCAGATCACATGCAATGCACTATTAGAGGTAGGAAAAAAGTAAGGAAGGAAGGGATAGTACAACTGGAAGAATTGATGAGACAAAATGTCTGTAGCAAAAATAACATTTCCCCCCTCTCACCTTTTGCACCTTCCAATCACTCATTCAAATTGATGATAATTTATGTTGCACACACATTTCTTCATCTACCGTAAAATGATGATGCCATTTGCATTATGCAACTATTCGTTTCAATGGTAAAATACAAATAACAACAAATACAACTCCTCTCTTAACTAATTCAAATTCATTCTCTCTTCACTTCACTTCACCTTATACCTTATTGCAATTTCTTTCACCACTAATTTGCCAAAATTTTAAAATTAAAATCTTATGAAATTCTTCGTTTTAAGATAGAAAAGTAAGGAATAGATGAGTAGTGAGAAAGTGTAATAGTCGATCATCTTACCACGTTGTACCTTTCCGCATACATCAGGTTTGATATCATCTAATGAATCGTGATCACGTTTACGTGATGCTGCAACAGCAGCAGCAAGTGATGCGTTTGGCGGTAGTAAACTTGCAACAGTATTTGTTACCAAATTTGGAAATACACCTAAAAATTAACCAAATTAATCTTGCTATAAAAGATTCATTCGTTCACTAATTACAAATAGCATTAGTAAAAATTAAACGATTCGAAACATATTTCTAAGTTATTTTCCTTTTTTTTTGATCCTTACTTTTTAATCAAATAACCGGTTCGGTTCAAAAAATTCTTATCACTTTTACAATACCGAAAAAATTGATAAGAAAAAAAAATGTACACATAAACACACTCATCGGTAGGCCATGTTGCATGAGAGAATTTTGAAGATGAATTGGTCGTTGCAACTGTTGCAACGCATGCAAATCTTCAGCTGTAAATTGACCTGGTTGCCTACCTGCCAGTGAAATGAACCGCTGCTGTTGCACCAATGCCTGCAAATGGTAGTGCTTTTTTAAGTGTGAAATTTATCGAAGTATAGGATGAAAATTTTAGCAAAATGTGAACTCAATGCATGCATTACGAAGTGATAAAAGAAAAAAGAACTGTTGCTAACTTCGGTTAACTGATTCAACGGTAATTGTGGCATTTGTGCTTGTGCCGCAGCTGCAACTGCTGCTGCTGCAACTGCTTGTTGTTGTTGTTGCTGCTGCTGCTGTTGTTGTTGTTGTTGATGTTGTTGTTGTTGTACAATAGCTGTTGGTGGTGGTGGTGGTGGTACTGTAGCAGGATTCACACCGCGATTCACAGCTGGAGAAAATCGTCCCGCACCAGCTTGCATTAAGCATTCTTTCTGAATTTTGAGAGAATAACAAAACAGAGGAAAAACCGGTGAAATATGTTTGAAAAACAATTTTATCATTTTCATTCCCATTACAATAACAATAGTTTTCGCATTAAAATTTCACTTTTCAAACAAAAAAAAAAGCAATTTAGAATAGAATTATGCAACTGGATGAGGAGCAAAAAATTAAATTACCTGTGATAAATTTCTGCTGGCAATGTTGGTTGAAGTTTCACCTACGGGAAATCCGTGAACACGTTTCAATTGACGTGCATTCTCAATTACATTTTCTATCCTGTAATTATCTTGCATAAAGGAAGAGAAGTAGCACTACGGAATAGGTATGAAATTAATTGGTATGCAAGAAAAATCATCATTCAAATACGAACGCATATTTTACTAAAATTTTCCAAATTAATGATTTTGTATTTCCATTTAGGTCAAATACTAATTGGAGAAATATTAATTAGGAGTAAACTTTTATTGCTTCATTCAGTATCGGCCTCTTTTTTTGGAAATTTTCGATGAATTTGCTAAAAATTTGCAGCTTAAAAAACTATTTCCCAATTAATAGGCTGAAATTTTATTCATCGAATGCTTTAAAAAAGTGATGAGACTGCAACAGGATAAATACTACCGGATAATTAATCACAATTAATATATGCCAAAATTATACCACTCTGATAAACTAATGTTTTTTGCACTTTTTTTGTTTTTTGAAACAAAAATTTGAAAATGTTACCGATCAGCTCCCTCGTAATTGACGCAACCTCGACAAACAGGTTCCATGTAATCACTGCACATAGCCCATGGCCAACGAGGTAGGTCACACAGGAAGCAATGCTGCCGTCCGGCAATTTTTGTTGCAATCGTTCCACCACAACCACCGCTACCACCGCTACCACCACCACCACCTATTCCGGCTCCGGTACCATTTGCATTAATGGTACCATTTGGTCCTGTCCCACTTCCGCTATGAGCTACAGCAGCAGCTGCTGCTGCTGCTGCGCCATTCATTGTTGCAAGCATACCGTTAGGATTCATTCAGATTTGTTAGGTTAATTGTTAGGTGGAAATAACCGGATTTGAATTGAAATAAGACAGCGAACCAGTCGCTACGAATTGTGTGTTCAGCTTTATTCAGATATTTGTTAATCTGAAATTTCAACAAATATGCTGAATAATTTTCAACTAATATGCATGACCTGAAATTTAGGACAGATAAAATGAATGAAAAAAGCAAATCGAAATGTTTACACGTAACTCATACAGACTATGCAACTCCTACACTCAATTACTAAAACAAGTATGTTTGCCATTCGAAACAAAAACAAAATTTTCAATAATTATTGTAAAAATAAAATAAACATTCTAAAACTAAATTATCATTTTTTCACTTATTTAAAGCAAATGGTTTAATTTTTTCATAAAATAAATTTATCACAAACAATAAAATAATGATAATAATCAATCATAATAAGTAATGATAATAATAATAATAAATAAAATGGAGTGAACAATAAATGAATTATACTGTAGAAAACGTATATTTGTATCATTTGATATTGTAATGAGAAAAAACAAACAAACAAAGCAACACAAATGAATTTTTAATTTTATTAAATTTAAAACTTCAGTAAGTACGCCTTCATCAAATTTATTTGACTAAAATTAATTAACTTTAAAAATGTGCACTAATGTATGGATGTATTGTAATGAGATTAAAAATGATAAGCAGCAGAGGAAAAGCCATCATCTCTATTCAATGGATGATATTTTAACAGCTGGCTCAATAAAAAAAAAAAACTGAAAATGAGTGATGGATATAATAAATGTGCATGTATTTGTTCACCTGATCATTTCATACATCATGTCCGATCAGGAGCATCTATGAAAGGTTTTACAAAAAAAAAAAAGCAGAAAAAAAAATGTCGAGAATATTTGCAAATCGTTTTTTTCCTCTTCCTCCTTTCTCTCTCTCTCTCTCTCTGTCCTTCTCTCTCTTTCGCTTTCTTCCTCACTTTTTCACTCCATTCTCCTCTTCCAATCGCATAATCATTCATCTCTCTCATCGTCATCATTTCAATCTTCTCTAAATCATATATGTATATTAGAAGAGGAATAATTAGGAAGATTTCCCAAACTACTACTGTATCGTGGAAAAATTTCGTCACAATTTACAAACGATTGTTTATGCATATAAACGTAAAATTTCCATGAAATTTTAAAAAATTTAAAAATTTTTATTATTAAAATTTTTTTTTGGAAAAAAAATTTTTTTTACAAAAAAAATTTTTTTTACAAATTTTTATTATGCAAGTGCAACCGGCCACTAAATTACATTTTTAAAACAATTAATATGCTTTTTTTGAGGCAAATTTCACTTTAAAAACCTTTTTTAATTTTCTGAAAAATAAAAGAGAAAGAGAAAAATACTTTGTTGCAATCAACAGATGATACAATTCCTATTTTTGCTATCTTTTTCAATTATAATTTAAATTACAGTAAACAATTAAGTTATTGAATGAATAATAGGGATGGAAAATAATTTTTTCTATAACACGCAGTACTGATACTATCATTCCAAAACAACAATGAATTATTAATGAAATATGTAAATTTTAAAATTGCCAACTTATTGAAATTACCATCAATGAGCATTAAATGTCTACTACCATTGCCGTACAAACAATTTAAAATATTTTTGCTTTATTTTCCCTTTGCAAATGCAAAAAAAATTTTTTTCTTCGTTTTTCTTTCTTTCATCCATCACATAACAAAATAATTTAGAAGTGAAATTAAATACAAAAGGAAAAGGCTAAATGAGAAATGTAAAACTTGTCATTTGTTATATTAAAATTTTTTATTTCAATTATTTAACAAACATATTATTTCAATTTCAATAATTTCAATCATTCATATTTAATGCAAACATCCATCACGCTAATGTTTCCTCCTATTTTTTTTTTGTTCCCTCTTCCTCACTCTCCCCGTTTTTTTTGTGGTAAAACTAAAAACTGACAAAAAAAAACACTATCGATAGAATTCAATGATGTTTCCCGGAAAAAGGTGTAAGAGCAATGAATCAAAAGTTGAAGCAAAAAAAAAGGAAAGTGAAACGAGAGAGAGAGAGAGAGGGAGAGAAAGAGGGAAAAAAGGCGAGAGATTAAATTCCGGTTGTAAATAAAGTTTCTAGTGGTAAGAAAATGAGAGACGAAATGAAATGAAAGGTTTGTAAGCGGAAAACGAAAGAGGAAAAGTTTCTTCCCTTCCATCTTCAATGGTCCAGTTCATCAACAATCAATCTCGCTCCCACCCTCTCTCTCTCTCTCTCTCTCTCTCTGTCTATCTGCGTGTGCTTTGATCTTCTTGTCTAGACTTGATCCTAACCAAAAAAAAAATCTAACATTTTTTTAAAAAAAAAAACAGGAAATTCATTAAACATAAACAAGCTTTTCTTTTTTGTGAAATGCATATTTTTGTTATTTATTATTCAAAATATCAGCTGTTTTTTTTGTCACCTTATTTGTATTTCCGGTATTACTTAATTGTTTGGATAAGTGTAAGTATGCATTAACAGTAAGACGACGATTAAACGTACACCTAAAAGGTTTAAACGTCTGCTTCCAACATTACGATAATCATTATCACTACCGTTTCCACTCATTAATTAAAATAAAAATTGGTGAAATGACAGTAACACAGATGATATTAACAAAAATGATGAGAGAAAACAACAGTAACAGAAACGATAATGATGATAATAAAAATAATAATGATATTATTAATTCACGGATAGATAATGAAAATCTTTTGCAAGTACAATCAAAAAAGGAACAAATTGAAATATTTTAATTAAATATTTGCGGTTATAATAATGCGATCAATAATGTGTAAGCAATACTTTGCTAAGCATTTTCCCTTTTAGCACTCCACTTATTCATACGACATGAACAAAGGCAAAAAAAAAAATTAATTTTTACAATTTAAAAAGTGAAGAAAAAGAAGTTGCGTGGGAAAAAACAAATTACATATTTGCTCAAATATTTGATCATTTAGCATTCATTCATTTAATTCCTTCCTACATTTTGCTGGCTAATTAAAATACAAAATGAAAATACAGTCAGCCATTGCGTACTGCTTATGGACAGATAAACTATTCATTATTTGTTCCGAAAACTGTTGACACTAAACGTATGTCAAATGACCATTGGCCTGATAAGATAATATCAGCAGTGATAAAATGATATTTACATCTATCTAGATGAAAATGCTAGCAGTAATCTTAGATAAGTTATCAAATGCATTTTCCAACATTCATCTCTTCCTTCTATCAGTATTTCATTCGCATAAGTAGTAAATTGTCAGAATAATATTGTAAAAAAAATTAAACACATTGCAATCACTAATTACAGTAATTACAGGCTTTCAGCAATTTCTGTTAAAAATTTCCAATTTCAAAACATTTTAGTTTTTCATTACAATTTATTATGCAAATAAACGAACTGTTGCAGCATCCAACGAATGCAAAAGCGTGAAACTAAAAAAATCAACAGCAACAGCACACTAATGGAAAAAACCTTCATTAATGTCTTTCTTTTATGTTTTAAATTGAATTTTAATTGAACCAACAAAAAAAAAAAACGAAGGAATGAAACGAAAAATTCCCACAGTTACTTATTTGATATCTATCTATTTCGTTATGTATGCTTGTGCTTGTGTGATTGATCCATCTCTCATCTCTCTCCCCACTTGTTACATCAGAATACATTACTAATATCAAATATATTTGCATAAATGAATGATTTCATTGAGAGGGAGAACGAGTACGAAAGACGGGTTTTTGAGCTTCGAAGAGAGAAGGAGGGAGGGAGGGAGGGAGGGAGAGAGAGAGAGAGAGAGAGGTGATAGATTGGATCGGTAGCTGTTCGACGTTAAATCATCAACAATACAAAATCTATCTGCTTGCTACTTCCTCATGAATTATGCATAGTTTAATTTGAGCTACAATAACTAGGCACAACTGGAAGGGAAAACAATTTTTTTTCTCCTCTCTCATACATTTATACGCAAAGAGGAATAGCAAATTAGGCTAATATAATTTGGAGAAGAAAAAAAAAAGATGAAGGAAGAGGGAGAGAGAAAGTGAGGGAGAAAAGAAAATCATGCAATTTAAAAAATTTCAAATGAATTTATGCTGGAAAATTGAAAGTTTATATTTGTGTGGAATTAGAAAATGCATGCAATCATTTTCAGTGCTCTTATCAAATTATTGAATCACGCTAGCAAATAACGTTACCTTATCAGTGATAATAAATTTTCGTATAAAATTCAAAAATTTGCAAAAATAAAAATAAGTGAAAAAATCAGTAAACCTTATCATTATTACTTAAAATTATATAAATGAAGAAAAAAAGAAAAGGTGAAAGTTCGTCATCGTAAAAAATGTATCATTATTAAAATAATTTATTATATATATATATATATATATATATATATATATATATATATATATATATATATATATATATATATATATATATATATATATATATACTCTTTACTACATATTCGTCCTCTTTACTACATATGTTAGGAATAACTGTTTAAAATTTAAATTCAAATTCAAATTCAGATAAAACTCAGAATGAAAATGAATAAATGAATGAAGGTGGGAGGAAGGAAAATCATTCATCGAATTTCACTTAGATTGATCCTACCAGGAAAGGACACACTGATCATCATCGCCACCATCGTCATCGTCGCATATAAGAAATGCATGCTTTGAGGAGAACTTGCCGCATCACTCATTGTCATCGCTAAAAGCAAGATGATTCAATTCACCAACCTATTATTCTCACTTTTTTTTTAAAAATGAAAATTTTTTGCTAGTCGAAAACTTTTCCATTCAATCATTCATTCGCATAGGAATACGAAAAATAGCAACAACAATAGCTATAACAATAATAATAGTAATAATATTGCTAATAGTAATGATAATGATAGCGCTAATGATCATAACAGTAACAGTAATAATTGTAGTAAACAACAGCAACAACAATAATAATAATAGTAATGATAGTAATAATAATAATAATTAATAATAATAACAATAATAATAATAGTAATGATAGTAATAATAATAATAATAATTAATAATAATAACAATAATAATAATAATAATAATAATAATAATAATAATAATAATAATAATAATAATAATAATAATAATAATAATAATAATAATAATAATAATAATAATAATAATAATAATAATAATAATAATAATAATAATAATAATAATAATAATAATAATAATAATAATAATAATAATAATAATAATAATAATAATAATAATAAAAATAATAATAATAATAATAATAAAATAATAATAATAATAATAATAAAATAATAATAATAATAATAATAATAATAATAATAATAATAATAATAATAATAATAATAATAATAATAATAATAATAATAATAATAATAATAATAATAATAATAATAATAATAATAATAATAATAATAATAATAATAATAATAATAATAATAATAATAATAATAATAATAATAATAATAATAATAATAATAATAATAATAATAATAATAATAATAATAATAATAATAATAATAATAATAATAATAATAATAATAATAATAATAATAATAATAATAATAATAATAATAATAATAATAATAATAATAATAATAATAATAATAATAATAATAATAATAATAATAATAATAATAATAATAATAATAATAATAATAATAATAATAATAATAATAATAATAATAATAATAATAATAATAATAATAATAATAATAATAATAATAATAATAATAATAATAATAATAATAATAATAATAATAATAATAATAATAATAATAATAATAATAATAATAATAATAATAATAATAATAATAATAATAATAATAATAATAATAATAATAATAATAATAATAATAATAATAATAATAATAATAATAATAATAATAATAATAATAATAATAATAATAATAATAATAATAATAATAATAATAATAATAATAATAATAATAATAATAATAATAATAATAATAATAATAATAATAATAATAATAATAATAATAATAATAATAATAATAATAATAATAATAATAATAATAATAATAATAATAATAATAATAATAATAATAATAATAATAATAATAATAATAATAATAATAATAATAATAATAATAATAATAATAATAATAATAATAATAATAATAACAATAATAATAACAACAACAACAACAACAACAACAACAGTAAACAATAATAATGACAGTAATAAATTCGTTCTTGCAAAAAAAACCTTTTCGCAACTAAAAATCAAAAAATTTAACGAAAAAAAAGCGGTTTAATATTTCAAGAATAAATAATGAAAAGAGAAAAAGCAAGAAAAAAAAATTCTTTTTTCGAAGAAAAAAGAGGAGAAGAAAGAAGTTTTCAGTTTTTCAATAGATTTCTCAAAATGTAAAATGTTTTAGCAAATAATAATCGTTGATTCGTTTGCATTATTTCAGATTTTATTAATTTACTTTACCAACAATTCCTTTTTCTCTCTTTTTCTCCTCCACTTACATCGCTCTACGCTATTCATTACCTTTTCGTCTGAAGAAATTAAAAAAAAAACGAAAGAATAGGAAATGAATGAGGGAGAAGGAAAGAAGCATATAAAATTAAATTTTAGAATGAATGAGACGAATGAATTGAATTAGCATATCAAAATATGCAATCAACGTGATCTATTTAGATTAGGCAAAGTGATTCATCTACGATCGATTATCGTAGATAAATTACATTGCAAGAGCAATTGGGATGTTTGGGAATGTTTGAAATTAATGGGAAAACAAAAGCAAACGATGAGGAAATGATAGAGCATAAGAGAGTTAAAATTGGTAAAATGATCGATATCCAATCTGAAACGATCGAATCGAAAGTGTTTAAGCATTTTTCTTTTTAACAAATTTTTGCTTTCCATATATTTCTCTCTTTTAATTCACTTACAGGAGATATTCCACTTGTGCATATGCTTGCCACTTTCAAACAAAAAAAAAAAAGAAAAAGAAGCAGAGTTGGAAAAATTTCGCTTACTTTTTTTTTTTTTTATAAAAAATTTTTACCTTAAACAACATTACTCATTCCGCCGGTGTTCAGACGACTTATGTTACGGTACGCTGGAAAAGAATTCGCCTGACAACAAGAATGATCAACAGTAACAGTAACATAATTTTTGCACTGCTAATTATGAATTTGCTCGAACAATTACCCTCCATAACTAAATTACCCTCCATAACAGTATTATCATTTCCTACAATAATGAATGATATTTGTTATCAGTGAGCTCAATCACTTACTTCACTGTAGCATTTTATGAAGTGTAGTCGCTGAGGAAATGATTCCAATGCTATAAATGATAAAAAAATAATTGATAAGAGAATGATAAAATATATCAAACTGTACGACGGGAAGAAGAAGAGGAAGAGGTATGGCAAAAAAAAATTTTCATACACCTTATCAGTGCATATCAGGGCAAATAGATTGGAATTTCCCACGTAAAAATGGGTAAAACATGAATCACACACACACACACACACACACACATATACATATGCATTTATTTATATACATATACAATATTTATTTATTTAAATGAATTCCACCACTTCGCTAACTATCACAAATGTTATGAGTAACTGATAACAGTTCCTCAGCTGATAACGCTTACTTCCATTAAGTTAATGAAAACAAAAGATGAAAAAGAACAACATCACAAGATTATTACTTCTTTAAAATTACTTTTTCCTTCAATTCTAGGGCTTAATAACAATAGCAATGATGATGACAATGATAATAATAACCTTTATCATCATTATATTATTATTCTACTATTATTAATTATGAAAATAATAATAATTATTATTACTACAATAATAATAATAAGCAAATGTTAATAATAATTTATTTTGAGTTAATGATTTTAAGAACGATAAAATATCATATGATGCATAAAATCTCATCAATGATAATTAATAATGATAATGATAATAACAATAAGTGATGATGTGTGATCTGATACGAAAAGTGGTACGTTTAAAAAATGGAATGAAAATTGGATGATAATTTGCTGTTTCTTTAGGGGAATAAAAGAGAACGACGAAAATGGGTGGATTGAATTGAATGATAGACGAAGTGAATGACCTTGTTTTTGCCCGACGAAAAACTGGGTCAAGTTGAGTTCATTATTGAATGGTGGTTGATAAGATGACCATGGCAAAAATACCAAGGAAATCATTATAAAATTATGTCATTCAATTTCACAATTTCATATAGTTTAATTTATCACTTTGCTAACAGTTAGTTTACCGTTAAGCTGTAAAGCAACAATTTCAAATAACTGCGAAAAAAAAAACCTGTGTATTAACCATAAATGTTCTAAACATGTGTAGTAAACTGTAAATCAACAAAAAAAAAGCATAAAAATATAAATTTCAAAAAAATATTAAAATAATATTTCAATAATTAAATAAAATAATATTTTCGTGTGCAAAGCATACTTAATTTTTTTTTGAAAAAATTAAAAATTGATAAAAAGATATTATCACTAACTAAGGCAGCTAATGCGGCCCCTCCTGGTGGTCAAGTATTTCTACACTTCACTTCTAGCATTAAAACAAGGTTTCTTGCAATTAATTTCAGTTCAAGCCTCCATTCTCAGTTGCCCTATCCCTCTCTCCTTTTCTCTCTCTCTCTCTTTCTTTCTTTCTTTCTTTAATGATTCCAATCACTAAAACAACGCATTGCACAGATAGAGATGGATATTTAATTGCAAGTATACTTGTGTTGATATCCGGATACAAATGGATGAATTGATTAAATGGAACAGAAATAATTTAACATTTAAAAATTTTAATGAAAAAACTGAATGACAAATCTGAAATTTAGCATTAAAAAATATTTGCGTTAAAATAGGATAATACGGTACACTTCAATCATATAATAAACAAATATTGCAAATGTTCAACTTTATGAATTTCATTTCAATAATTTTTTTCTGCTTTTTCCATAGGTTGCATATCTTCTAATAACAAACATTAATAAATGAATTCAGTAAATAATAAACTGAAATGATAAAAAATAAAGTAAACTAAACAATCATACTTTCTGCTAATAAAACAAATATGAAATAAAATAGGAATTTAATTATTAAAATTTGAAGACTTCGTGATCAGTGCTATGACAGCCAACATTTTAACTAATAATTTAAATGGAAAATTAAGCTTAGCAATTGAAAAACTCTATTATCCATTAATTTTTCACTGCTCTTTTCTCTTTCAATTTCTTTCGATCATAAAAAAGAGAAAAGAAATACCTGTTTAAACATTAGATAAGGCGTTATCAGAGGAAAGATAAGCCGATGGGAGCAACGACATTTTTGGATTTTTTCATGCAAAAAAAAGAAAGAAAAAACAAGAAAATCTTGTTTGAGCTTTATCTGTTTTTTTTCGTACCTTACCTTCTTCAAAACCTCCCATGTTAAATTATTTTAAAAAATTAAGTGCACAAAGAGAGAGAGAGAGAGAAAGAGAAAAAATAAACAGAGCTATTACATTTTTATTAAAATTAGCAGTGGCATTAGCATTTTTTTTCGCTTTTTTTTAAATCAAAAAGCTTATAAATTGTATATCGTTTTGCTATTTCGTTCTTTAGTTCCAATTTAAATCTAACCGGAAAAAAAGTGAGCATAAAGGAGGGAAAGAGAGAGAGAGAGAGAGACAGCGACGAAAAAACCATAGGATGGATGAAACTGGTTTTGATAATTTGAAACAGCCCTGTGACACGTAGCAATAAACCCAATCTTCCCATGAGAAGGAAAGAGTGATTATTTATGATGATAAAATGGTGATAATAGTGATAACAGTAATAATCATATCTGATAAGAGTAAAAAAAATGCGTGATGTAGTAGCTACATTTATAATTAGAAATTAACTGAGTTTTGTTTCTCTTTTTTTAATGAAAATACTGCACCGAGTGAATTGCAATAGACTTTTATCTGAGCACCGACTAACATGTGCGCACATCTTATGGACTTGTTTTTTTTAATACTTTCATTTGCAATTCATTAGAATAAAATTATCGGTATACTTAGCAATCGATATATTAATTAGTATATGCTCAGTAGTAAATGGAAAACATTGTCACTAATAATAATAACGATAGCAATAATAAATAACAACAGTAACAACTAATAATAATTAAAACATAATAATAATTAGCAGTAATAATAAAAGTAATAATAGTAATGGTAATAATAATAATAGTAATAATAATAATAGTAATAGGAATAATAGTAATGGTAATAATAATAATAGTAATAATAATAATTAATAGTAATAATAATAATAATAGTAGTAATAATAGTAATAATAATAATAACAGTAATAATAATAATAACAGTAATAATAATAATAGTAATAATAATAGCAATAATAATAATAATAATAATGATAATAGTCTGCTAAGAGTAATGAAAATGTGCGCAGTTATACAATGTTGCAAAAGAAAATTACCTATTAGAGTTATAGTTATTAAATTACAATATAAAAAAAGGAGTGAAATGATTGAAAACTAGTTGAACGCATTAATGCTTCGATATCAGTGACAGTTGAAATAATCGGCTACTAAAAAGATTAGGAATGAGTAAGTGAGAAGAAGTACGTGGTGATATGATTAAAGAGGTAGGAATTAAATAAGATAGCATTTCATCTCACATCCATTTCTCCCTCTCACATCTTCCGCCTCTCTCTTCCTTCCTTTACAATATGGCAATATCATTTTAATTTTCAATTTTTGTTATCAATTGCAAACAAACGCTCTGTGGCAAATGGCAAATGATAAGATCAATTTAGTGATGTGTTTGGTGATTGAATGATTCCTCTCTTTGTACTACTTTCAATGATGAATTACTGCAAAAGGATAATTTCATCGATAGATATGCACATAACAGGGCTTCTCGCAATGATGTAAAGTGAGGTGAGATGAGCTGTGCGAATAGAGTATGCGTGCAATCAAAGAGTATGTTAATTAACTAATTAACTCATCCACTCATTACAGTCACTCTCGAGTCGCTAGGCATGAAATGAGTGAAATCAATGTGCGTGTATTTTGTAGGATGAGAAAAGCGCAAAAATATCTAAGTAACTAAAGTGAAAAAGGAAGAGATAAGAGATAGGTGATATCACTGTCTTCCACTTATAAGACTAATTAAATAGGGAAAAATTCCTTGCCGTAAATTATTAGGTGGAAGAATTTCGAAAGAAATAGAAAATTACTTTTTGTCATTGTTTTCATCAAATAAACACTTTACGTACAAAAAAAAATAGTATTTTAGAAAAGAAAATTGGAAAACAGCAATAGCAGCAAATGGTACATCGATAAATGGTAAAGATAATGGATCAAGATTATGATGACGATGATGATGATGGTGATAATGATGATGATGATGATGGTGATGATGATGATGATGATGATGATGATGATGATGATGATGATGATGATGGTGATGATGATGATGATGGTGATGATGATGATGATGGTGATGGTGGACTTCCTCCCCGAAGCGGTGCCAGTCGGTGGAGTTGACCTCTTCTGGCTGTGTCGGTACCGCCTATCCCTTCTTTCCGAGTTCCGTTGTACATTGCAGAATGATTCAATGAATATTATTTGCACAACAAAATTCAAACAATTTCCCCAACTTGTACGGATCACTTTTGGCATGAATGATTAAATACAGGAAATGAGCGCAAATAGGTTAAAGCTATAACACACATACATATGTATATGTGCGCATATATAATTACTCTTATATTTACTAAGACATTTTTAAATTTCAACAAATTAATAATACTGTTTGTTAGTAATTGCACAATGTCACATTCGTTCGAATTCATTCATCGCCTTTTTTTTTTTATAACTAGTCGAAAGTATTTCGCTTGCGCTAGTTAAATGATGTTGAAAGTTATCAAGCATTTCCAATTATATGAAATTTAAAACTAATTTGTAAACATTCTCAAAGAAGGCTTTGCTTAGCAGCAGCAATTGTAATTTGTTGAGCTCTTATTAGTTAATTTTTTCGCTTGAAAGATTTTCCTTCACTGCTTTGCTCAATTTGCTATTGGAAAGTCTTGGCCAATGCTTTTTTTTTTCTCTTTTTCTCTAAAATATCTAATTATCATAAATGCTAGTGAAGCGATGCACCCAGAGAGATGGAAGTGATATGCTAATTAAAAAAAACTAACTTAAATTTTAAATTTCCACAGCACCCCTACTCGTCATCTGCCTTTTTGTTTATATTGTAAAATGGGAAATGTAAATTTTTTTGCAAAAACTTTAATTCAAAATTGAAAAGTATTTTATTGCATACAATGATTTTGAAAGATTGTAACATCCTGAAGGAAATTTCTCTGAAAAATCCGAAAAATTGAACAAAAAAAAAGCAAATAAAGAAAATAAAAATTATCGCCAAAAATGAACAGAAAGAAAGATTTGAACAAAAAAAGGAGAGGAAATTTCATATAAGTTCATTTGCAAAATTTTGAATTATTGAAATGTCAAGAGAGCGAAAGAGAGAGAGAACGAGAGAGGGAGAGAGAAGAAAAGGAGGAAGACGGAAAAAAAGAAAAGAAAAAGCGAAAAATGAGTTATCATCAAAAAATTTATCAATTGCTGGATATTTTTGAAAATGCATTCTACAAAGAAGAAGGAAAAAAAACACAAAGAGGTAGAAAAAGAAGAAAAGAAAGATTTGTGACTTCGGCCATTTCTAAGAAAAAAAAAAAAGAAAAATTGAAATGATATCGCTTCATGTAAGTGCGTAGTTACTGGAAAATCTCGTAAACAGGGTCACATCCATCATACATGCATAACACGTTCATCCGCTGCATGCACGTAACGTTCAACGCCAAACGAGTAGTATGCACGTGTAGTAGCATGCATAGTTAGAGATGTCATAAAATGTGTGGGGAAAAAAAAGCGATAACAGTAAGTTTAAAAATGAATTAACCGAAATGGTAGAGGAAGATTGGAAGCAAGCATGATGAATTGAAACGAAACCTGCATTGGATAGCACGGAGTTATACTGTACAGGTTTAGTTATCCAAGGACGGTACCGGTCAGTGTTGTGTAGTTGAAACAGAACGCTGATGGAGATGGAAGAAAGGATGAAGGGAACTTGACTTGACCATCAGGTCATCAGGTAAGATAGCTAGATAGATAGATAGGTAAATAGCTCTAGCTAGCTAGTTTGATAGGTAGGCAGATGGTGCGCAGTTGGAAGAAGGACGACTCAGTTCAACCCGACCAGTGCATGCATGTTCGGGTGATGCAACAAAATAAGAGGAGGAAGAGGTGGTTCTCTGACAAGTTAGGAGAGGGAGAGATTCGGTGACAGTCTACACCAAAATGAACTCTGTTGAACTGTTGTCACCAAACGTCACCCATAATACACGTGGATGGTTCTATATGTATAATGCGTGTTTCTATCTATATGCGAATTTCCTCCACAATAACCGGTCTCCATCGGGCAAGGGAAGTAATCTCGAAAAGATGAAGTTAAAAAGTAGGAAGAGGAGGAGGAGGAGGACGAGTAGGTTGAGGAGGTCGAGGAACAACAGGAGGAGGAGGAGGACAAAACCAGTAAGGCACCAGCCTGTGATGGGTACCAACCATCACCACCACTACCATCATCACCAACGATCGCTGACACCAATAATACCATTATCACCATCAAACATCACACTGCATATAAATATTATTAGACAATAATTTCCATACTTGTGCAACCTCTGACCTCCTCATCTCAACCAAATTTCTAAAACGAAACAAAAATGAGAGAGAGAGAGAGAGAGAGGGAGAGAGAGTAGAAATGAAGAATGTTAAATATAATGAAACAAAGGGCATGAATAAGAGAGAATGTTTATCATCAAATTTTGGGATAAAATTTATCCTAAAATTCTCATCATTACCTATCTAAAGAGATGACGCAACAGTTTCACTCGTTTATCAGATGTTTCATATAATTTCAAATCAGACGATTGAACAATGCGAAATGCGACTGAATAAAATAAAATGGATGAATGAAATGGTTTTAATTAAAAATTTGATTTTTATGCAATGAAAAAATTGCATTGAAATAACTCATCATTTTTTTTTTAAAAAAAACGCTTCAACTTAATTTCAGGCAGTTCGTTGAAAAGAGATGTTAGATGTTGAACGTTACATAAATTACTATGTGTTATAAATTATAGCTTTAACTTTTGATTAATTTGTTTTAATTTAAGAAAAACACAGAATTACTCCTTTTGTGTTTCAATACACACACACATACACACACACACACACACACACACACACACACACGAAAGCATAATAAATTTATAATTTCCAAATTTTGCTTGCAAAAGTACAACGGTCATTGTGATAGTTGAGAAATTAAATGAAAAATTATAGAAATGTTCCAAATGCGATATTCCATTACAAAGTGAGAGAAAATCTTCATAAAATTTAAGAAAAGAATATTTGCAAAAAAGAAAAAAATTGTTTCGAAATAATTCATTCGTTGCAAAATGAAGAATAAAAGAAAAGGAAAAATGGAAAAAGAAAGGGAAGAGGAAAAAAGAAGAGGGGATAATTTATGTTCGTCAATTTGACTCATTTTCATTACTTTTTTTTTGCCGTTACTGTTGTTGTTGTTGTTGCTGCTGTTGTTGTCGTTGTTGTTGTTGTTGTTGTTGTTGTTGTTGTTGTTGTTGTTGTTGTTGTTGTTGTTGTTGTTGTTGTTGTTGTTGTTGTTGTTGTTGTTGCTGTTGTTGTTGTTGTTGCTGTTGTTGTTGCTGTTGTTGTTGTTGTTGCTGTTGTTGTTGATGCTGTTGTTGTTATTATTATTATTAGTATTATTGTTGTCGTTGTTATTGTTATTGCTGTTGTTCCTACTGTTGTTGTTATTGTGGAAAATCATAACTTTTTGTTATTTTATAATTTACTAGCAATAAGGTTTAGGGAGAAGTTGCAAGGTCAAAATGAGCATAAATAGTTAGGGATAATAATTTGCGTTGTTGTCGTCGTCGTCGTCGTCGTCGTCGTAGTAGTAGTAGTAGCAACCTTCGGTTGAACAATTTCACGTTGATGATTCCTTTGAATAATATAATGACAGGAAGGAAGAGAGATGACCAAACGGTCGATGGCGTTGCGAGGAAGAGAGGAGGACAAGCAGGGACAAAATCATATTTTGTGAAATATGAATGTACAATTTTTATCAATTAAACAAATGTAAGCAACCTAAACTTTATTACTTCAATTAATGCTAATTGAAATAATTTCTAAAACAGATTTTTTTCCTAAAAAAAAAAGAATTAAGATCGTCAGGATAATTGAATGATGATGATAATGATATGGCAGATGCGTTTGATAGAATGAAAATTTATGAAAGGCGAAAAAAAAAATGGAATTTTTTTAAACTTTTTTTCATCGCAACAGGCATTTGATAGGATGATTGGTGAATGCAAGTTACAATTTATGAGTTTTTTTTTTATGAATTTCATAAAATGTAATTTGCAATTACTCATTGCTAATGGCAATTGTTTCATTTCCTTTCCTTTCATTTCGTTTTTTTTTTCTCTTCAAATTGTAAGTTAGAATTAGTTCGAAAAGGCGCATTTTCCACGCTTATTCATCAGTTGGAGGAAAAAAATTTCCATTGCAAAATGTGCCAATTGTATTCATTTAGATGAAAGGGAAATTGCATAAAAATTTGTGAAACGAGCATTATTGCAACATTTTCACTGATAACATATGTGAATGCTCCTATCATTTCAACAAATGATAACAAAGAAAAAATAACGACAAAACTAATTTATCATTTAAATAATTCTACAGCAAATTCATTTGTACAACATTTCTCCCTTTGCTAAATCTCTTTTTTGAATAAAATTTCCGAGCATAAATTCATAGGAAACTATAATCATTACAATTAAATGGTAGAAATTTATTAATAATGAATTGTGTTCACTGCATACATTAGGAGATTGTGGAAATTTGTGAAAATTGACATTATTTTAAAATAAATTTCAAAAAGAAACAAATGAATAGAAAATTATGATGCAGTAAAAAAGATAAGCAAAAGGATAAAATGATGAAAATTAGAGGAAAAGAAATCTGCTAGGATTGATACAAAGGGCTAGTAAATCAGCAAATTCAAATTTATACGCCAAAAAAAAAAAATTTTTTTTTTTGTCTCACACTACTACGATGCGGATAACTACTGTTATTACTTCCATCGTCTGGAGGTCATTCAAATCAAGAAACCTTTTTGTCCCGTGCTGGCAACATTAAATATGGAAAATCAAAAATTGAAAAACAATCCACCTATCCATCCCTCTGCTTATTTATATAGATAGATGAGTAGATAGGTAGGTAGGTAGATGGGTAAAACGATAGGTAGATAGGTAGTAGTTATAGTAGCAAAAAAAAAAATGAAAAGTTCGATGACAGAAAGGACAGCTTTTTTTACTTTCCTCTAATTGGGAAGAATTTTTAAAACGACTCTGATGTACATCAATTTTTTAGCTCATCGGCATAAAATGACCTTCAGGTCAAATTTTTCAAGCTTTTTAATCAACCATTTTTCCTTTTTTTTTATTTTATTTTGCATAGAAAGAAATAAACGTGAAATATTTCGATTGAAATTTTATTCAAAATTTTGGCTAACTTCACAGGTGTGTTGCACAGATCGTTCTGCTTGCTTGCATTGCATTATCAGTAATACTAGCTAGTAACTATCAGTAATTCAATGCAATAAGTGTAACAGGCGTGTAAGTTAGCTAAATTAAAATAAAATTTTTAAAATATATTTTCTTTATGAAAAGAAAAATGAAATGGAATAAAAGTTAGCTAAAGCAAAAAATGTGAGAAATGAATGTTATCGTAGTTTTTATGTGATAGCGACAAAATTTTTTTTTAAAAAAAAAGGAAGCATCAAAGATTAGGAGGAAGAAAAGAGTGATGTCAACCAGACAGCATTCGTTCGGTTTTTTTTTGCTAATACAAAATGTATACAATTGAAATTGTTAGCTGACAGAAAATACACGTGTATTGTTACGTATTCTACGTCAATAAAATTAGTCCATCTCGCAGCTGTGATGAAAGTTGTGAAACGATACAGTGTAAATTGATGTTTGAAATTGATGATTCGATCGATTTCATTTATTTAGCTTACAAATAACATAAAATTCATTTTTCTCTATTGATCGTTTCAGGCTTTTTTTCTCTTTTTTCTTCCCTTCCCTCTGCTCGCTCTCTCTCTCTCTCCCCTTAATTCTTCCCTTCCCTCCGCTCGCTCTCTCCCTCTCTCTTTTACTTTCTCTCTCTCTTTAATTCTTTTGCATGGTAGACAAGGGAATGAGAAATATTTAAATTAAGCAACGATGATGACGATAGTGATAGTTGAATTCCATAGATTAACCTATTTTCAGTATTATACATCTTTTAAAATATATGCATACATATATTTGAATAATTAAATTTTATTAATAATTTCAACTCATGCAACCGTTAACAATACTCTATCACTTGCTTGTTCTATGCAAGTAATTACAAGCTGCACGGGAATACTTAAATGTTTATCGAATTTCAACGCATTTTATTTAAGAAGAGAAATATTTCGCAACGATATTATGCCATTAAAAGAGTTGTGGAATATTTGGAACAAATTTTGCAAAAAAAAAATTAAAAAAAGATTGAGAAGTGGAGATTTGAAATAAAAAGGCTAATAATTTGACCCATTCATTTAATGTATTTTTGTAAAAATTGGGAATGAAGAGAGAGGGACAGAGTGACAGAGAGAGAGAGAGAGGAGAGAAGGATAAAGGAAAGATAAAGAATTTGGAAGTGGAAGGGAAAGAGATGTGGGATTGAGAGAGAAGAAGACGAAAGTTTGACCCATTCATTCCATTGTACTTCGTGTCATACATAATCTGTTTGGTGAGGAGGAGGAGGACAGACGAGAGAGCACAGGGAGAAGGCTGGGGGGACAGGATGTAAGAGATGGAAAAAAAAACCTCAAAAATTGCTCACTTCATTTTTTTGTTTGATTTGAAAAGAACGATTTGCACTATGCCTAAAATTGAAATGTCAAACTCATTTTGAAAGGTGAGAGAGGCAAAAAAAACAGGATGAAATGAATGAGAAAGAGAGAAAGATGAAAATTTGATCGTTTAATAACTGCCAGAGAAATTAATGATTGAAAGGAAGCCTTCCGTAAATTGAAAAATTTTTGCAAGCATTTTTTTCGGCTAGTAAAACTAAAACAAAAAAAAATGTGCAAATTTGAATGATTGAACTAATTCTTCTCACACCACTGATTAGACTTAAATAATAGAAAAGAAGAAGGAAATTTCTAAAAATTAATTTTAATTTCATCACTATCATTTGCCTAATTCAAGCAGCACTAATAATAATTAGCATTTGCCTAATTTAAAATTTTCCAGATTGCCTTATTAATTGAGAAGCGGGAAAAAAGCAAAAAAAAAATTTGTGAAAAATTATGATAATCATTTTCAAAATTTCACTCCTTCTAGGATGATACAAGTCCGTTGGTAGAGTGCTACTTTCGTACCAAATGAATTAATGATGTGAAAGGTAGGCGGATGGATGAACGGTTACGAATTAAAACGGAAATAAAAATAGGAAAATGAAGTGAGTCAGCAAGAGGTGTACTTTACGTATAACTTTGATTCATTCAGGATCAGATCAAATAAATAAGCATCAACAAGGAGAAAAAAAAATGAGCAAAAGTCATTTTCTATGATTACCTCTCACTGTCTCACGCAACCAACATTCACTTCTCCATTACACGTAGCATTATTAATTAATTCATTTAAATAATTAAATTAAGTCATTTCAAGTACTCCTGATAGACTCACTTCACTTATTGTTTGTTTCACTGTTTTTTTCTTTCATTATTAGACAGAACGTGGCGTATCTGTTATAATCAAAAATGAATATCCGATTATTTCATTCTGATTAATTTGTATAAATTGTTTCATAAATTTTTTTAAAGAGGAAACAGGAATGATTGATGCTGAGGTTATGATAATGATGATGATGAATTATGATGCAATAACAGGTTTCTTCCTCTCCTGAAATTTATGCGTACACGTATGTGTGCGTGTGTGCATGTCCGTGTGTGTGTGTGTGTGTGTGTGCGTGTGTGCATGTCCGTGTGTGTGTGTGTGTGTGTGTGTGTGTATGTGTGTATGTGAAGGAATGTCATGCATGTCACAGATTGCGGTCGGTAATCGCAGTCTGAAAACCGTAGGCTGAAACAGGTCGATCAGATAGATTATTGAAGACGCAAAAGATAGTCATATAAAAAAAGAAGACGCAAGATATTCAAAATATTCATTTTCTTTTTTACACCACTATCTTTTGCGCCTTCAGTAATCTATCTGACCGACCTGTTTCAGTCTACAGTCTTCAATTCATCTTGCATTTTCTTTTTTTTTTTTATATCACTATCTTTTGACCTGTTTTCCGGGTTCAATTCAACACCTGCAAAACAATCTCGCCTAATCCTTTTCCTACATCATCTATGAATTTCATTCCGTACACCATAGCACAAATTTTAGAAATGAAATTTTCCACGTAAACATTTTCATACGAATCTGAAAATGCAAAATAGTAAAAGCTTACAATGAAAACGCAATTTTCAGAAAAAAAAATACCAATGAAGAAAAGACGCCGTGCATTACATTTGATCACTTTCATCTTTCGTTTTTTTTTTCTTTGTTTAATTTTATGCTTGTTCAACAAAGAATTTCAATTTTATGATTAATTTAGGGAAGCGAAAAGGAACAAACGAGTAAAATGAAATGAAATGAAAGGTGGAAATTTCAATGGAAAGAAGAATAAATAAATAGAAAAATTTTAATAAAAGGTTCTTCCTGTCAGTTTTAAAAACAAAAAATTAAAAAGTAAAAAAGTGAGAGATAAAATAAAAGTGATGAAAAATTTAGGCGAAAGAAGCAAAAAATAAAATACTAGAATGAGTTAAATTTTAGAAAATTAAAGTTTATACCACTTTTGCAGTAAAATGAATTTAGCAAATATAGACTTTATGGAGAGAGAGAGAGAGAGAGATCTAAAATTATTAAATAATTGATAAATTGACATTATTTCCTTGCACTTATTTCTTATAAGATTGATTTCACGAATTATGAGTTAAATATTAGATGGGTTATAGCTGAAATTTACCCTCTTTGTTTACAAATTGTCAAATGTTCGATGAAATAAAAAATAAATTTTTTGGAAGTGTCAACTTCATTCATAAAATAAATCATTATTTTTTGATGATAATAGATGCTTCGGAAAATACCTTACACACACACACACACACACACACACACACACACACACACACACACACACACACACACACACACACACACACACACACACACACGCACACACACACACACACACGCACACACATGTACTCACTCTAACACATTTAAAAAATTTCAAGCAGTGAATTTCTAAAATTCAATCGAGTTTTCAAGCGGTAGTAATAACGAATAATTTCAATCAATGAATGAATCAATAATTACAAAAGCGTAACATCAGTTATTCATTAAAATTGAAAATTATTTTAAAATATTTAAATTCATGAACAATAATTCAGTGAAAAATTATTAAATATCAATATCGATACAATGAATGATAACGGACGAGGAGATTTTTGCATCAAATAGAAAATCCGAGGAAGCAGTTGAATTGTATTAGACATAAATATCTGAGAAATGCAAGAAATTCCATTCAATTCTTTAAATAGAAATTTCTTAATTAAAAAAAAATTGTCTCTTAAAATTTTATGTTAAAAAGAATGGTTGATAAAATTATGAAGAATAAAAAACGAAAAAGAAATGAAATGATTCACTACATAGTTCGAAGATATAAATATGCTAATTAGTTTATGCAAATGCAAGTTAATCAATGATATCTCTCCTCTCTCACTCTCCCTCGTAGCAAAGAGATAGGGAAAAAAAGGTGGACGAAAAGAGAAAGAGAAAAGAAAGAGCCAAAGAAAAGAAAGGGAGGAGGAGGATAAAAAAGGAGAAGGAAAAAAGAGCTTGTTGGATATTGTTGTATGAGTGAAAAAGAATGTAACAGATTAATAAATTAAAATGATAGGATGCAAATGTGGCGAAAAAACAGAGGCAGAGAGAGAGAGAGGGAAAAAAGGGGAAAGCGTTAAATTAAATGCTATATTATATAGCTAAATATGATAATTTTTTAATGTTTAACACTTCACCCTCTACTTTTTTCCCCTCTCCTTCCTTTTCTTTTTTTTTTAAATCGCTTTTTAGATTAATAAATCATTCATTACACATCCGGTGTTACATTTCCTGATCTTTAATCATTTTCCGGATCAATAAATCACTCATTTACTGCGCATCCTGCTACATCCTTACGGCATTTCGTTTTTCGTTTTTTGCTTTCCTTCCACTGTCCATTCCTCATTGTCAGCTTAACCGGATTAGCAAAACCGTTACTCACGAAATGCATTATTATTACTATTATTATTATTATTATTAATGCGTTCGTTGGGCTATCAATCCGTTTGCTGATATTTGCTGTCATCGAAATGCACGAAATTACCATAAAAATACATATAAATATGCTTGACCCATTCTTTCGCTTATTCGTTTCGATTCTCTTCGATTCCTCTTTTTTCTGCTTTTTAAAGTCTTTTTATAAATGGAAGAATGCAAGATGCCAGTGAAAAGAGAAATGAGAACGTGGAGAGAAGACGGAGGGGTGGGGAGGGGGGAGAACTGACGAAAAAGATGGATTAATTATTGTAAAATGGAAATTGCATGGAAATTACAGAATCACCATTCAAACATTTCGATAATGACAAGCATTAAGTGTGTAGGAGGAACGAGCCTTAAGTAGGCTTTAAATGCATTGAAGGACGGGAAGAGGCCCGAAATGCATGGAACAACAGGCCTTAAATGTATGGAATTGGAATAACAGGTCATGAAAGAGCAGGGCGTTTAGCTACAATTTTTTGCATGCAAAAAATTATCAGACGACATAATATGAATCACTTTCAAAAGTATGAAATATTAATGAAAAAAATTCACTTCATTCTATGAATTGTTTAAATTGTAAATTTTACTAAAATTTTTAATGAATAATTATTTTTGAATGGCAAAATGCTAAGGTAAATCCCTCCACAACAAATACAGTAATCACAAATAACCTAAGAAAAAAGGTAAATACTGTTGAATGATAGAAAAATCAGAAATCAAAGGTAACAATTACAGATTATATGCCAAATGCACTCCTGAAAAAACCTGTTCAATTTTTGCAGGTTCTAAAAATTTTTATCATCACAGATCGAAAACAAAATTGAACGAATAAAAAGTTCTCCACCAAGTTTTTTCCCCTTTCCTCTTTCCCTAAAATACAGTTAAATAAAGCAGCAAAAAAAAATGGTACAACACTGTTCGTTAACCAAAATAGGTGTATTTACAAAAATTTCATCGATAATAATGAAATTTTTGAATTTTACAGTATGACTTATTACACATATCCAATAACGTATTACTAACAAGTTAAATTGCATATTTTGAAATTGAAATTCATTGATTAATTAGCTTCAAATTCAGTAATGTTAATAGTAGTAGTAGTAGTAGCGGCAGCAGATCTGTGATACATCGAACATATACTACGTAGCACAGACATGTTGTTTATACAATCGAATTTACAACAGTGATAAATTGTAACAACAACAATCCGCACTACCTAGTACATGTAGAATGAGTATCGTTAACGTACTACATCAATGCCATTTTGATAATTGTAATAAATTTTGAAATTTAATTTAAGATAGGCAAATATTCCAGTTAATTGAAGAAGAGAGTGCTAAGTATTATTAATGTATTACTGTGTTATTAACTATATTAATATTATGCTGATAATGTTAGAGCTATGCAAATAGCCATACATTAGCATAATACTGATTGATGTAGTTAAACTGATACGGCTACTAATCACTGACACGGTTACTGAAATAGTTCTTGATATAGTTCCTGATATAGTTCCTGATATACATCGATGTAGCTAGCTTATTAATGTTGATAGCGATGTTGATGTAGTTGTACCTATTAGCGCATAGTATTACTATGAATATGGCAAAATTCATGCTAATCTTACAATGTAAAATATATTATATGAAATTATACAGTTTCATTGCTTCGCTAAAATAAAAACTTTTTACTTTCTTTTGGCAATATTAATTTTTGGAAAAATTTTTTTTGCAAAATAACATCGGTTTTGTTTCATATAAAATGAAAAAATAAGTGGATGGGACAGGAAGGGAGGAAAGGAAGGATTGAAGGAATACTGAAACAAACAGGAGGTGTGCCGATGATTTCTAACACAACGAAAAGAAATTCGAAACAAAATAAAAAGGACGGAGAAAAAATCGGAATTGCTATAGGGGCTAACACCAGTGGAGAGAGGAATCCGGTTATCACCTGCTTCAATGTCTATACAAAGAAGTTGCATTGCACTCATCAACTAATCTCCCACAATTATATTTATTTGGCAAAAATCAGGCTTTTAGTTTAATTTTCATTAACCGGTCTTGCAAGTCTGCCAAACTTGAACTTCCGATAGAGATTTCATGTTTTTCCGGTGGCATATCTCATCTTGCCTCACCTGCTCCTCTCTCTCCTCCCATTTCTCTCCCTCCGCCCCTGCCACCCCCTGAAAATAAGTCAGAATCGCCTTAATTCATTTACATCTCTTTTGATTTAAGTTTTAAGTGTACTAAATTGCACTTAGCAAGCACTGAACAGGGATAATTAATAATACTAATAATAATGATAATAACAATAACAATAACAATAACAATAACAATAACAATAATAATAATAATAATAATAATAATAATAATAATAATAATAATAATAATAATAATAATAATAATAATAATAATAATAATAATAATAATAATAATAATAACAATAATAATAATAATAATAATAATAATAATAATAATAATAATAATAATAATAATAATAATAATAATAATAATAATAATAATAATAATAATAATAATAATAATAATAATAATAATAATAATAATAATAATAATAATAATAATAATAATAATAATAATAATAATAATAATAATAATAATAATAATAATAATAATAATAATAATAATAATAATAATAATAATAATAATAATAATAATAATAATAATAATAATAATAATAATAATAATAATAATAATAATAATAATAATAATAATAATAATAATAATAATAATAATAATAATAATAATAATAATAATAATAATAATAATAATAATAATAATAATAATAATAATAATAATAATAATAATAATAATAATAATAATAATAATAATAATAATAATAATAATAATAATAATAATAATAATAATAATAATAATAATAATAATAATAATAATAATAATAATAATAATAATAATAATAATAATAATAATAATAATAATAATAATAATAATAATAATAATAATAATAATAATAATAATAATAATAATAATAATAATAATAATAATAATAATAATAATAATAATAATAATAATAATAATAATAATAATAATAATAATAATAATAATAATAATAATAATAATAATAATAATAATAATAATAATAATAATAATAATAATAATAATAATAATAATAATAATAATAATAATAATAATAATAATAATAATAATAATAATAATAATAATAATAATAATAATAATAATAATAATAATAATAATAATAATAATAATAATAATAATAATAATAATAATAATAATAATAATAATAATAATAATAATAATAATAATAATAATAATAATAATAATAATAATAATAATAATAATAATAATAATAATAATAATAATAATAATAATAATAATAATAATAATAATAATAATAATAATAATAATAATAATAATAATAATAATAATAATAATAATAATAATAATGATAATGATAATAATAATAATGATAATAATAATAATAATAATGATAATAATAATAATAATAATGATAATAATAATAATAATAATAATAATGATAATAATAATAATAATAATGATAATAATAATAATAATAGTAATAGTAATAGTAATAGTAATAGTAATAGTAATAGTAATAGTAATAGTAATAGTAATAGTAATAGTAATAGTAATAGTAATAGTAATAGTAATAGTAATAGTAATAGTAATAGTAATAATGTCTATCAAACAGCAAATAAAACTTACTATTTTATTTTGTTTCAGTAATTGCTAAACATTTGGTTGATCGGAAAGAGATATCACTAAAGTTTATCAAAATTATGAAATAATAATGAAAGTATCATCGGCAAGTGGAATTTAAGAAGCACACAAAGCAGACTTTGTAAAATTAGCACTTAGCATATACACATATAGTTTCGCATGTAATATTATTCATTCGTGATTATCACATAGGAACGACTGCTTTTTCACGCTAAACACTAAAGGATAGGAGAAAAAATTTTTTGAAATTTTTTCATTCATAACTAATGAAATTTTTCGAAATCATTTAAATGAACTAAAAACAGGCAAAAATAGTTTTCAAAAAGTAATAAGTGAAAAAAAAGCTAAATTCAACAAATATAAGCGGAAAATTCCAACATTAGTTAATCATATGAATAATTTCAAAATTAAACAGAAAAATAAACCAAATACGAAAAGCAATACGCTAAATAATAGCGAATAAAAGAGAGAGAGAGAAAAATGGAGAAGAGAGAAGAAAAAGAATGGTAATGAATGATTGTAAAATTCAAATTATTTGACAAAAAAAATTTCTTTTTTCCCCTTTTTCTTTCTTCTTTGCATTACTATTATAAATGGTAGAAAAATAGTGGGTAGAGGGCAAAGGATATCAGTTTTTTTTTAAAGTAATATGAGAGAGGAGAGGAGAGAGGTGAAATGTCTGTTTCGAATGTGTTTGTTTGATAAAAAGAAAAGTGAAAGTGGAAAATGATACAAATAATTTTAGCAATAATTCCGGTTTTTCCCTTTTTTTTCCTCCTTTCTACCTCAACCCTACTCAATCGCTCTTTTCACTCTTCATTTCTCATCCTTCCCTCCTTCGGTTGAAAAATTATTTTTTTTTAACTCAATCCTTTCTGTATCATAACTAGAAGTAGTACTACTACTAGTAGTATCAGTGGTAGGACTATCTATCTACCATCCGTCTCAATCATCCATATTCCATTGAAGGTTGATGATGAGAGGAAAAATTTATTGTTAACTAGCAATTTCATTGGTGTAAAAGAAGGAAAAAAAATTACTCGCTAAAATAACTGGTAGGACGAATTTAAAGAAAGAAGAGAGAGAGAGAGTGTGTGTGTGTGTGTGAGAGAGGAAGGTGAGAAGAGATGATGATAATGAGCTTATTCCGTTTTTTTTTCCGTTTTATTAATTAGCACTTTGTCTGGTCTTAATTATTTTTGCAAAAATTTTTTGCAGTGAAAATTTTTGTTCTTTTCTTTTTCTTACTTTAATTACAACTGTTTTATGCAATTTCTACAGAGTAATCCGTTTGTTTATTTATTTACCTAATTGTTTACCTGTTTTTATTACTTCCATCAACATAAACATCATAATGATTATTTTTATTACTACTAGTTGCTATTCTTATTAAATTAATCATAACTACCGTCTTCGGTTACCGCCTAGAATTTCAAACCTCCCAAAATTCCTGTTATTATTTGAATGTTTAATGGTAGTTGAACAAGACATGGGAAGAGGAAGAATTCGATGAAAGAGGAGCAGGGAAGGTTCACAGATGCGGGGGAGGAGAGAAGGGTGAAGGAACAGGATGAGCAGAGAAGAAGAGTGAAGTGAAGTAAAAAGGATGAAAATCAGGTTTCTGTAATGACATGTTGCTGATAAGGATAGTTGTTTGATTACTTTTCACAGCAATCCTTTCCACCTTCCCTCTCTCCCTCTTCCATGAACCTTTTGTTTCAAAGCTTTTCCTCTCCTCTAATGCTGTTTCTATCAATAAAACAAGTTTTTTTTTTAATCCTTCAATCTCTCTCTCTTTCTCTCTCCCTCTCTCGCCATTCTTGTTTCCAATCTTTTTGGAATAAATAAATATACGACGACAATCTTCAAATGTTACTACTACAATTTCGTTATGCATTGATGGACCGACCAGTTGTTTTGCATGAAACGATGATGACGATGACGGTTATCATGGAGGAGGAGGAGAAACCGGTATGATGAAAGCAATCCTACTAGTTATCATCGATTATTTGTTGGTATTTTTAATTACGTTAAGTACCAATTACTATTATTATTAATTATAATTATAATTATTATAATTATTATTATTATTATTATTATTATTATTATTATTATTATTATTATTATTATTATTATTATTATTATTATTATTATTATTATTATTATTATTATTATTATTATTATTATTATTATTATTATTATTATTATTATTATTATTATTATTATTATTATTATTATTATTATTATTATTATTATTATTATTATTATTATTATTATTATTATTATTATTATTATTATTATTATTATTATTAAATTATTATTGTTAGTGCTATTATCAATGGGCACGATCACTCATTGCTATTATCATTGGCTTACATTTGCTTATTTTTGACAAAAATAAAGCAACAATGATTAATTAATTAATTGGTGCAATTTGAAAATGAAACAATCATTAAATGAATAATATTGCTTGTTTGATTGTTTGTTTGTTTATTTGGTTGTTTGCTTATTTGTTTTTGTTTTGAAATGAAGGAAGAATGGTAGTGATGAAGTTTTGAATTGTGTTTACACATTGCAATTACAACAGACAACAGTATCAATGATATGAAGTGATGTTGTAAGAGAGCAGGATTGATTTGAATTTAATTAATGATCTCTATGAATATTATATCATTGCAGAATTGAATATTTAATTTTAATTTATTTCAAGTTTTCAAATAAATTTTCATTTAAAAATACATGTTACATTCAAGTTATAATTGCAATGAAGGTATTTGAAGAATGAAAAAAAACGTCTTGAATTATTATCGATGATTTAATTTTTACTGAAACAGGATTCGTTTAATTAAGCAACCAAATAATAGAGTGTGTACTAAATGATACTAAATGACACACCTCACTCATTAATTATCGTTAAATTTCAAAAGTACTAATTAAAAATGAAAATTTATGTTTAAAAAATTTAATAACTCATAATTTAAAATTTTAGACTTTATAAAAAATATAAAAATATCTTAATGCTTCTCAATGTTTTGTCATCAAATTTTACATCTGCAAATAATATTTACCTAAAACTTGAATATTTCATTAATTAAAACGAACACTTAGCACAAAAATAATTTCACCAACAGCAAAAACAAAAACAAAAACAAAAATTTTTCATGGAAACAATTATCACAGACAATTGAATTTCCTACAGTTTTTAGGCAAAACGAAAATCATTTTCAATATTCACATAACCTTAGGAAAGATGATCTTATCGGTGGCTTTCTAGACTTCTGAATATGCCTGAATCACTTTAAAATCATTTCTACAATCCTAAACATTACTCATTCCTCAACACTCACTACAGCATTTCATATATTTTTGAATTTAAAAATTGAAATTTACTTTTAAAAAAAAGCCGTATGCAACAACATTTTCAATCTGTGAAAATATCCAAAAGCCTTCCATTCACTTTCTCTTCTCATTCAGGCGATCATTGACATAAGCGATAAAGAAGTGATGATATGAGAAGGTTTTTTGTAGAAAGAACAAAAAAAAGAAACGAGAAATGAAATAAGGTAAGAGAGAATAAAAAAAACAAAGGGAAGGAGGAAGAGGGAGAAGGGGAGAGAGAGAGAGAGAGAGAGAATGGAGAACAAGAAGTAATCAAAGAAATAGTTTACTGTGATAGTTGTTGTATTCAGCAAAACTCGTTTGAACAAAAGATAATTGTAAGAGTTAAAAAATTATTATGTTGCAAACTTCGTTGTGAACATGAACGTTGTAAGAGTGACTGACTGATTGACGATTGATGATTGATACCGGTTAGTAGTTTGATCATAATTTTAATTGATTTAAACTGGAATGAAAATGAAAGTTAAAGGTCATTCGTATAGCATGCATGTAGTACGGACACACACACACACACACACACACACGAAAAGATTTTGAGAAGGTAAGGAAGAAAAAAGCAGAGAAAAATTAAATTAAATTAGGTCTTTTTGTCAAAGAATGTTTCTCCAATTGAATTTTATTTTATTTTTTTTTTACAAATTCTTTGAATAGAAACAATTTGATTTTTTTTTTTGTTCTTTACAACATTGTGAAAATGAGGAAAGTGATAGAAAGAGATGATGGTGGAGGTGAAGAGAGAAAAAGTGCTAGGTAAGGATGACAATGATGATGTATGGGACAGAGGTAAAATGAAAAGTGATTAGTGCAAGGAGGAACGAAAGTGAATAATAAATTATTTTTCCACAAATTACATCGTTCATTTCATCCTTTTACTTTTTTGTTTTTTTTTTTGTTTTTTTATTTTAATTTTTTGTCGGATCGAAATAAGAACGGAAGCTTGGAAATTTTTGCTGAATTAATCGTTGTTTTTATCCGTTTCACTCATTTTACTGCTTCATGTTCCGCTTTTTTTTTTCTTTTTCCTAGCAAGAAAAATGAGAGATAATTTTTGGAATTTTGGATTTTTTTTTTCTGGAAAAAATTATTGTTTAGGAGGAGAGGAGAGGAGAGGAGGGGAAAAAAAACTTGTTCTCGCTGCTATGCTTTTTTGCTTGTTTGTTTGTTTGTTTTTTTCTTTCATCTCATTACATTTCTGTTCTACCCTCTTACCTCTTTCTTTCTCCCTCCGTTCCTATCTCTATCTCACGTAATATATAAGGTAAAATTTTACTTTTTTTTTCTCTCTTTCGCTGTCTCGTGCTCGTCTTTCCTATGAAAATATCAAAATGGAAGTGCAAATAATGACAATTGAACAAGTTCCATCAAACTCTCTTATCGCGCAAGACAGGACAGTTATCAGCGGAAGAGTAGTTCAGCTAACAACTAATTCAAAGTCATCATCATTCATCACTATCACTATCACTATCATCATCATCATCATCATCATCATCATTACTACTATTATTATCATCATCATTATCATCATCATTACTACTATTATTATCATCATCATTATCATTATTCCCAAGATTTGATCGAGTAGAAAAGTAAAATGTTCTTTTTTAAACAAAATTTTACGCTTATAATATCAGGCTAAATTCATTGTTGCACCATATCACTTGAAAAACATGCAACAATGAGTTATTTCTAATGCTTCCCTTTTCTCTCTATTGCCTCTCTCTCTCTCCCTCTCTCTCTCTCAATCAATGTTATCCATGCTTCATGCACATTATCATCGGTTGCTAATTCATTAATATATCCTGTTGCACAGTAAGTAATCCAGCAGGAATAAGAAGTGTACAGGAAACAGTGACCATCAAACGCGAACACATATATGAAATGTGAATGTGAAAATGAAATTTAAAAGAAAATTATTTTGATAGAATTGAAATGAAAGCTTCAAAATGCATGCATCGATTATGCAACAGTGAAATGAAATGCATGAATTAAAATGATCATTATTGACACGTGATCGCCTATCTAAGTAGATTTTGAAAGGAAAAAAGGGAAAAAACTTTTTTTTTTCCTCATAGAACAGACAAATCGACGAACGAACGAATTTACCAGGTAAGTAGCAAAAATGTCCTTCAAGTCATTTTCGAAAATCTTTTTTTTTTTTCAATTTGAACTGATAAACATAGGAAAATTTGAGTTGTTTAAATGAATGAACAATTTTTTTTGTTGTTTTAAAAGATAATGCTAGCAATGAAATTTTGTAGAAAAACTAAAATTTTTTTTCTTGCAAATTAATAGCTTAATTTTTCCTTCTTTCAAATCATTAAAAATATGATTTGGTAGAAGAAAATCAAAAGGAACTTTTTTTTTCAAATCTAAAATTGAAATTTCTTTGAATGCAATGGATTTGACAGTGCATGCTAGAAGTTTGTATTTCAACATAAATATTAAAATTTAAAATAGTCTGCAATAAGTCTGTTCTAATTGTCTGCAATTTGGTACCATTTGCGCAACTCCATTAATTCTTCATTGCAATTGAATTAAAGTGTCGAAAATCGAGGACCATTCATTTCCATTACAATACTGTAAATTATTATCGGAATTGTCATTCACAAATTTCGAAAGCAAAAAAACAAAGCGAAGAGTGAGATTACAATTTTCAAATTAGCTAAAATAATTTTATAAGCAATAAATATCCAAAAACAAGTTTCAAAAAGAAAACGGCCACATGCTGAGAGAGAGAGAGAGATCTCCTTCTCTCCCTCTCTCTCTCTCTCCCTCCTTCTTTCATTCACTGTCCAATCTTTCATCTCATATAAAATGTGGTGGGACGAGATGGGAAGAGGAGGGGAGGCGAAGGGGAACATGTCTGAGAACAAGTTGCAAAATGCTTTAGGGTATATTTTTAAAAATGAATGGGAGCAAGAATAGAAAGCAAAAGTGAGCTCCTTTCAAATGTCTAAAAGAGAGGGAAAAATGGGAAGTGAAAAGAAGAGAGTTTAATATGATAAATTGCAATTTATAAATTTTCACACATTCATTTATCATTTATCGTATAATTTTATGAAACAAAAAAAATAAACATTACAATGTAATGTGCAATTTTAAGTGAAATAATTTAAAAAAATTTTAAATATCTCCTAGAACGTTTTATGACATTTATTGATTGACAATTTAATAGCATTTAACAAAATACCGTAAGCATTATTCGCACGTTCCTCCTTACTTGATGATAAAAATTGAAATAATCGATGCGCAGCAATTATTACTACTTCCTATTGGAGTGTGCTGAAATCATTTTCAACGAGTTGTGGGAATTAGTTTTAGGTATGTCGGATTATGCCCGATTGTTTTATCAGATTCTACGTTGCATAAATGAATTCAGGCAGAAAATATTTTGAACAGTAAAATAATAGAATGAGAAAAACGGTTCAAATAGATGCCGCTAATCCTCCTGCAAATGTAGTCACGTAAAACTGAAACGGAAACGTGAAGGCTAGAGATTGATAGAGGCGTATTAGGTCACTACGAATAGGCCTGAATAAATTAAGTTATCATCGCAAGGAATGCATCCGTCCAATTTTCAACGTCTACTACATTTACGGTAAGTCCTAGAAACTGTTGGTGGATCATTTACTAGACATTGCGGTAAAAGACACTGATGAAGTTTTTTGTTCATAATGTATAAATATGCAGTTAATAAATAGATTTCATTATCATTTAAGAATAATTTAAATATATTTTTAAAACATTCATTAACAGTTTTTGAGAAAAAAAAAGATTCCATTATAAAAATATGTTTCATTGTCAGCTGTTTCTTCAAACAATTACAATTTAGAATTTATAAAATACAAATTGCTATAAGTTGATCGAAGCATCGATGACACGTCATCTCTTCTGACTTATGTTTCACCTCATTTGCATTTAATTAAACTGAATTTATTGATTAGTTTCTCGCTTTTTTCTCCTAACAACGTTCATATATTTCCGAAATTTTTGAAAGAACTGTATGCAGGTGTGACACATATTAAATATTTAAATAAAATTCGCTGCATTTCAATAAATTAAATGAATTGTTCCTTTTTAATTTTTCACAAGTTTTTTTCCCCATAATTTCCTTAGATTTCTTTTTTAACAGCAAATTTTGCAGTTTGAATAAAAAGTATCGCACAAAATCATTAATTTGCATATTTCCCTGTCATTAAATTTCACTCACTGAAATGACCTAAGAATGTAATTTGCCAATTTTATTTGCAGTCAACTAATGAACTAATTCATTTTGCCCATGTCGCTAACATGGCTAATGCTACAAATTTCATTTTCATTTTGTAGTCTGCCCAATTACAGTGGAAAATAAATAGACAATCTGAAGTTTTATTTTACTACAACCTATTTAAGTATTTCAGAGAACCTAATAGCAATAATTAAAAATCAAACTAAAATGTTCTTACTTCTTACTTCCAATACAATTACTACCTTAACTGTCGCCGTCGATTACTTCCTTTTTTCTCAAATTAAAGGACCTCTCACTAGTCATTTTATTAAGCTATTAAAGTTTCACACATACCTATTTATCAGTGACAGCGTGTTATAATTCGAAGTGAAGAAATACAGGTAATTTAAATTCAAATAGCAGACATCATTAATGATTATGAAGTTATTCATTTAAGTTCTTTAAAAAAATCTTATTGTAAACCTTTGTTAATCATAATTAAGATTTCCACTTTATTCTCTTCCACTTTTTATTGTTAATGCATACTTTATGCTTGAATAACAACTTGAAAATTTTAAACAGTTGTATTTAATACACGTGTTAAGTATGCGTTTCCGTAAAGTCATAAACGTCTCCGCAACGAAAGATATGCGCCTGGTGGCTAAACAGTTCGTCAGAACTCACGTAAGTCAAAGAAGTGTGCATGCATGCACCATGAATACATATCATCCGTGTGTCTGTAAATCAAGCGTTATGCTTGCATGCTTATGAATTTAAAGATTTGCATCTATTCCAACGATTACAAGAGGTGCGCATGTTTGGGCTATGCGAGCCTGTGAATTTAAGAATTCATTTAGAGCTGTAAAATTTATTCACAAAGATTTAAATTTTACCACTGCAAAAACATGCTATAGAATGGTAACTAATGAGAGGCATTTCATTAATTTTGTAGAAGATAGAAAATTATTTCCGAAAATATTATTATAACTAAAAATAATTTCAAAAAAAAATAAGAAGAAAGAAGATGAAATACGCATGAAAATATTTTCAATTTCTAATTTAATTTTTTACACTCTATTTTTGCATTTCAATTCACAGTTCTTTTCATGTCATACAAATAATCATAGTGTAAATGAAAAATTTTTTGAGAATGAATAGCTCATTTTCATTGATTATTTTCTTTCCCCTATTTCTTTTGTTCTCAAATTTTTGCAAAAAAATTTTTTAATTTAATTAAAAGTTCATCATTTAGAGAAGAGCATATTTGAAAAGATATCACACAATTGCTGCTCTTAACAACTCCTAATGAACGAATGCGATAATTTTTTTTTGTTAGTATATTAACGGCAAAAAAAATTTCCAATGTGTGGAGCGGAAATTTGCTTCATCTGTTGATCAATTTAAGCAAATCAAACCATCATCAGCACTGATAAAAGTAAGAGTTTATCACTAACGTTTATAGATTGAACGAAATTGATTACTTCCTTCCCCCTCACTTATCTTATTAGTAACTGTAAGTTAGATTAAAAATACAGAAATGTCAATAGTAACTGTAAGTTAGATTAAAAATACAGAAATTTGACATTTCAATAGTAACTGTTAGATTAAAAATACAGAAATGTCAATGGTAACTGTAAGTTAGATTAAAAATACAGAAATGTTAAAATTATCAAATCTATTAATTTAATAATAATAATGTGATTTAGCAATAATCCGCTATAGAAATTCCAGAACTATCTTGAAGAGGTGATGACCGATCATTTTATTTCATCAGAGAGCAATTTCTTATTTCTTCAATTTATCAATTAATAATTTGATGGATTAGATTTATCTGATAATTGAAAATGAAAGTGATATGAGAGAAGGAACAAGCACTAATTCGTTTCTTTTTTTTCTCTTCCTTCCAAAATTTATGAATCTTTCCATTAGCTATTAATGAACAATTCAAAAATTTACAATCATTCATTTTAGTTCACTTTCCGTTTTCACTTACGTTGATTTGCAACGGCATCTTTCATCCCTTTCGCTTCCTTCTTTTTCATTTTCCCATTGAAAAATGGTTTTTAAACAGCGGGATATTTCAAGTAATTGTTAAAATGTAAAGTTAAACTTCATGCAAAATAACGAGTTAGTGATGTTATTGTTGAAATAAAACACGCTAATTATAAAAGTTTTTGAAATCCCAACGTTGGGCAATGATCGGATAAAAAAAATAAGAATTGTATTCTAAGTTACATTTTGTCTTTGTCTCTCAATTACTAGTTGTTTTAAACTTTTTTAATGAAAAAAACAGCAGTGATAAACCGGAGAAACTGTCAACAAAAATTTTAAGATGCAAAATTTAAATTTATTTCATATAAAATCACTTAAATGATATAGTAAAAAAAAAGCATTATCAGAATTTTATCTATACATAAATGCTACAAAATGCATGAAACTTATCCTTCTAAAACGGAGAAATAATTGAATTTGCAAAATTTAAAGAATTTATATTTCAAAATTAATTTCGAACAATTTCAATTTCAAATAAAAATATCTGATAGTGGTTGTACTACGGTACTAGCAGGCCTCTACCAAGAAATGATTGAATTATCACGCAAACTAATTTTTTTGTATTTGCAACAAAAATTATCATAAAGCATTTTGTTAGAATTCCGAGATAATTTGCTTTAAGCTTCAAAATCGGTTTGTCATTTTAAAAAAATTGAATTTTTAAATGTTTCATGGCTGAGATAGCAGTGAGTATGGAGGAAAATCATAAATGCCTACTTCATGAGGATTCGCTTAACAGGCTATGTTGTATGCAATTTTATTTTTATAATTTAAAAATGGAACAGTCTTCCAGAGAAAATTTTGATTTTTTCAAGAACATACTAATAAAAGAGATGTGGAATCGTTTCACTTATTAAATTCCAATTGTTCTATTCTTTAAAAATCTATTTTAATTACATTAAAAACACCGCAAAATCATAGCGATCTGGAAAATGATGTTGAAATTAATTAAAAATCGCTAAAAGGGCAATGCAGCAGTAGGAAATAGTAAACGAAGCAGTTAATTCAATTAATTTGTTATAAAATACACAATGCATGATCACATTTAAAAAGTTTAGAAATTAGTAAGATGCAAATTAGGAGGAAATTGATAAGATTGGTTGGAATGAAATTTTTCAATTAAATATCAATAATTCATGGAATTATACAAATTGTTTCGTACTGTTTTTGAGAAAATATTTTATAATTTTAGAAAGTGAAAAAAGTAAATGAGTTGAAATTAATTATTTCATACTTAACACTTGCAAAAACTAAATCTCAAGCCATCACACAGAACACTTCCACCGATGAACAAAATATTTGTTCACTTCAAATGTTAAATTATTGAATGTCTGTCTGATCATTGATAGAATTGATCGATTCGTTGCTTTTATTTGCATCCATTTGATCTCTTTCGAATTTTAAGTTATTTCGTAGAATTAAATGCAAAATAACTGCTTGCTTCATTCCGCTTATCTTCTCCTCTCATATATGCAAAAGTAATTGTAATAATTCGACATAATTTAAAAAACAATTCGAAAAAAGCTATCGTTTTACTCCATTCCTTTAGCTTTTTCTTCTAGAATATTAAGCCTGAGCAATTTTAAAATTTAATTTAAAAAATTAATGACTTATGATAATGCTGTTGAGCTTATGGATTGCGAAATATCACTTTTGAAAATATCAACAACTGCAAATTCATGCGAAATTTCTAATAAACTAGCGAAAGGATAGTTTTGAGTGCTTAATTAGTTTGATGGTGAAAGATTCGAGTGGCAAAGAAAGGCGAGAGAAATTAACATTAATATGAGTTTTAATTTCACTTCATGATGAGTGCTGATAATTATGACCGAAAGAGACGCAGAAAGAGAGAGAGAGAGAGAGAGAGAGAGAGAGAGAACAAAGCTTAATTTTCATTTTCTTTCTTTCTATGAATTGGAGTAGACGATGAAAAAAAAACAATGCATGACCAGAAATTCAAACAAACAGATGCAAAATGATTATTTTCCTCATTGATTCATTTCCCATGGATTATGCTTAAAACAGCTCCCACTAAATACCTCACATTCACGCACACATCCTTATCACTATGATTACTTATTATCAATATTATCATTATTACTAATATTATTCTTTGGTAATGCTGTTTATTTACTACCAGCAATTTAGCTCTTATTATTAATTATCATAATTACCAATGTCATTATTATCGCTATCGTTAGCAATTGTTATTACTAATCATTATGATCACTATTAGCTCATAATTAGTGAATAATAGGAGTACGAATAGTATGCTAAATTATGCTATTGCTGTTAGGTTACTGTTCTCATTCACTAATTACGGACTAATAATAGCAATAATAATTATTATATGACAAACGTATGTTAGATGTTAGCAATTACGCACTTAAAAAATACGCAAGTTTAGCTTTTTTTTTTTCACTATAAATCGATAATTTATATTGTCTGATTGAGGCAACTGAAATTACTTGAAGCGTTTGATGAATACGAAATAATTGTGGTTTTTTTTTTCATTTTATCGTTTAATCTATAATTATGAACCGTTCAATTTGCCATTTTGTCATAAAGCTTACATCCACATCCACCCACGCACATAGTTATAAGCATAAATCATAAATCGTAAAAAGCTTTATTGTTTCTTTATTGCTTTTTGGCATACATTTAAGTGCGATGGCATCTACAGGTGTATAACGCTCAGCATTTTGCGCTTGGATGACATCCAAATTTTACTTCAAATATTAGCATATAAAAAAGAGTAGAGCGCTGGCGCACCGTAAAAGTAGCAGCTGAGGAGATATATCACAGAAGGATGCGTAAAGATAGGCAAATGAAGAAGAAAAGTTTCTAATTTAAATTTCAAAAATTTTGAAGTTTCTATTGAGTGATAACATCTAATCAATACTTTTTTTGGTGTTATTAATTGTGATCTTTTTCTCTTCGTTGTAAAAATTCTTTGTAATTCATTATTCTTTTCTTGAACTTTGTCCACGTTCAGCCACTTAGTCATTTTGTTAAATTAGTAGAGGTATAAAAAATCAGTGAAGAAGAAAAATGGAAGAGATTTGTGTGCAGCAGTATTCAAATTGCTAAGAAAGTATATAATGTACATTTAAGATTGAAACTCTCGTACTTGTTAATTTAAAAATTAAACATTAGTTGGATATTTGTGATATGCAATTTTGTGTTAGTACTTAAATTAGCATTTAAGTCCAATTAGCATTTGAATTTACTGCGGAAAACAAAATTTTTGCTCCTTTCTCGATAAATTTCACTCGCATTTTTCATGTTTTCGATGTCGTTTTTATATTACCTCAATGGAAAACAAAAACTGAACTTTACTTTTTATTTCCATTTTTTCTGGAGCAATTTAAAAGTTTTCGTTGCTTAAAAGAATTAAAACTGCCATTTTGATTCCTTTTTAAGAACAATATTATTATGAAAAGGAAGAATAAATTCAAGAAAAAAAACATTCGATGTATTAAGTTCTTTCAAGGGCAAAACTTCATCATTTGATCTTTTCAGTCAATTGAAATTAGTGTAGCAAAAAAGGTGAAACTAAGATTGAGGGATTTATTTACCTAACCAAAACTAAACTCATTTTAATTCCTCCTTCCTTGTCTTTCTCTCCCTCATCCTCTTCGGCTCCAAAAATGCATAAGTTTAATTAAATTTAGTTCATTCATGATTGTTATCTTAATTGATTTCTTTTCTTTTCCATTTCACTGATTGGATATCTTTTAATGGAAATTCATTTCACTGAGAAGAAAGGAAAAAAAAAACCATTATTCCCACTGTAAATGAGCATTTTTTATTTCATATTCGTTACTTTAATTTCATTTAGTCGCATTTCTTCATATATATTGTATATTAAATCAATAATTGTAGATTTCTTATTCCACAAAAACTCAATTTTATTATCAACCATTTAATTAACAGAAGAATTGCTTGTGTTTAATTATACTCTAATAGGTGTATGAGAAACAAATGATGAGGATGTAGTCAGAGTATGCAATGAGAAATGTAATGAAATAAACTAAAATTTAATTGTTTCAATTTGAAAAGGAGGAAGGGAAGTGGAACAGATACTTTGGAAGAATTTCATTTTCACATTTTTACTTCTAGGATTTCAGTTTCCTTTTTTGTTCTCTCTCTCTCTCTCTCGCCCTTTTCTACTGTCTTTGTTTTAGTGAAAGGAAAAAAAAAACAAAAATTTTAGCTATGAATGTTAGGAAGAAAAGACTATTTACTCATTAAAATTGGATGTATGAAATGTATTCAGTTCTTTTCAGAAATAATTCACACTAGTTTTTTTTCTTTTTTGGAAGAAATATACCAATGAAAAATTATTATTATTATTTGTAAAATTTTTAACAAAGATAAAGCAATGCATAGATATCTTTTAGTTTTATAAGAATAACTAAATTGTTATGCGTTTCATTTCTCAAATTATTTGTAGGAAAAATTTTTGAAAAACAATTATTTCTTTCTTTTGCAAGAAAGAAATTCCTCGATTTATTTGTTTCATTTCTCAAATTTCATTTTTTTTTGTTAATTTTAATAATGCTATGACTGTAAGTAACTGTTTACAGAAATTCAACGATACCAAATGCAATCTATGGTAGTGCTGCTGATGACAATGATGATGATAATATATGGTGGTGTGGAATGCTTAGAAACGTATGAGGAAGAACCGGAAATTTCTGATCGAGAAATTCGAGCATTATGCAATCTCAATCCAAATTTCAGTATTTGCTTCGGTATGTTTTTATTTTCTATTTTAATTGAAGTAATTTCCTGGAAAAACCGTTAAATATAATTTCGTAAAAAATAATTAATAAATTTAAGAATATGCACTGGAGAAGGAGAAATTAAATCAAATGCGCTTTGGACGACAACCTTTTGCCATTCAAGGAATTGAGCCACACTTATATGAAAAACGGAAAAGCGCATACATGAGGCTACTTTTTGCTCAATCTTAATTAATTAATTTATTAATCGATCAAAAATCTCCAGTAACTTTTTTCTAAACTAATTTCCCACCCTGTAGAAAATTTTAGATTTGGAAAACGTTATGTGGATTTCAATGATGATGTAAAAAGAAAGTCAGCCTATATGAGGTGAGTTATTGATTGATAGTGTAGCAAAAACAAAAAAAAATTTTAAAAATCAAAAATTAGATTGAGAGAATTAAATGAAGTTTAGATTAGAATGGAATAAAATAAAGTTAAAAATTGGAAAAAAATGGATTAATAATAAGCATAATAATCCAACGTTTTTTTTTCCTTTTTTTTAAAAACATTTATTCTCTTCTCGTTTATTTGATACATTTTTATCGTAACTAAATGTATTCATCATTTATAACTATGACAAAAACGAGACATAATTAAATAATTCATGAGTTGGACTAGCTGAATCCTAGAAAGCTTAATTAAAGATTAATTGCGAAAGAACCATCATATAGAAGTCTATCTGAAATTCCATCTTCATTTCTAGATCAATAAATAAATAACTAGCGTAAATTATTACAGTACGACAGTTGCATTATTTTTTTCTGATACATTTTAAACCTGATATGCATCGATTTCATTTCAGATTTGGCCGCTAAGCGAAAAAAACGAAATATCCTACCGTTGGAATGCCCATGCACACTTATTTTTCATAAATATATTCACGTAATATTTCCTTGTAATTAACCTTATAATTATATGTACTCATCCTACTTCATCTTATATTCATTGCATTAGTAATAACTACTAGTGTCAATTTGCATAAAAGCATTACAAATTCAGAGGACAATGAAGAAAAAGGAAATCAAGTTACAAGCGTCCTTGTAGGTTTAACAACATATTTTATTTATAAGTAGGATGATGATGTAATACTTTATTAACATCTATGTTCAACAGAAATCCAAAAATGGAACACATTTCGATCGCATTGAATTATTAATATTAAAACGAAAAATCCAAAAAATACTGAATTTAGGTTCATTGAAACAACGAAGAGAAACTTGCATGAATCCAAACACATGACCAGTATGCAATCAAGATAAAATCAAGTAATATTCAGATAAGAGCTAAAGACTGAGTAGTCAAGTAACAAATACACCAAAGTGGACTCCATAAGAAACCCAGTCATTCCAAATTTTAATTTAGACGACAAAAATAACGACAGGATGCAAAAGCATATTAAAAAAAGAATGCGGTGTTTAAGCCTTAAAGCAACACGATAGCATGCAAAGCTCATGCTAAATATATTTTAAGATAAAAATCGTAAAAACGAAAAGCCCATAAACAAATGAAAAAAGATAAAATTTGCAGCAAAAGAACTTCAGTTAACTACGGATAGCAAATTTTTAAAAGAAAAAACGAACACTTCTTGGCTGTCATCCGCAATTTTTTAAATTTTTGTTTGGGACGATTTTTGAAGTTCTTCCAGATTGTCCTCATCAGTTTCTGCATTGAGATCTTTCATTAGTTGCACAACTTTTGCGTACAACCTATAATTTAGATCTGCATTAATAAGTGACATCAGAATTGATCAAGCATGTTTAACATGTATAAACGAAGATACGTTTTGTCTGCCTCCAGGATTTGCCGACGAACTTGTGGTAGTTGCCATGCTCGTACCCAATATTCTACTGCTCGATTGTTTAGTTCTTCTTGCTCATCTTCAGAGAATTCTTCATTCAGATCAATGTTGCAATTACCTACAGCAATAATAAAAAATACATGAGTGTTGTGCAATTTTGTTCACAATAATCTAACTAACTAGTTTTCCGAAAAGACCTTTTGCTTCCCTTTAGTTAGTAATGCTTTAATAATTTAATACAAATTTAAAATTTATAGAGTCATGAAATATAAATAATCACGAAAACTAAGCAATACAGAAAAACCTAGCGCGTAGAACTCATTTGTATCACTGTTACATTCATTTGTATCATTCGACTCTTGGTTTGTAGAACTTTTTGATTTGCAGTTGATTTGCAGAACATGAGGCTTCACAGCACCGAAAACAGGTTTTTTCAACAAATCATATTCCTCTTCAATTCGCAGATTTTCCAAATCATCATTGCCAAATGTATTATTGCAAGAAAAATCTAAAACATTAGTTCCAAATTAATCTAACATGAATTTCCGACCTTAAGGCTTATTACACAATTCCCACGATCATATTAGTCCTGCCGAATCAGCTACGTTTTTATACATGGGAAAACAAGAAAGAGGAAATGCTCCCATATAAATGTGTTTCCCCTTCTTATTTCTTCCTTTATGTAAAACCATTTTTCATTAAATAAAATTTTACTGCAGAAAAAAATCAACCTGAATCAAAGCTGTCGTCAACTTCCTGAAATGTAATTGCTATTAGAACACACTAATAAGAATGCAATTGAAATTTTCCCGTTAAAAATCCTTAGTAGTGAATAACTAATGTACCTTCTGAGCAATCTCTGGTAAAGTAAGGGAAGGATCTGGTGGCTCCTGCAGTTGACTTTCCTGAAATTAATAATAAGACATCGCGGAATTAACGTTTCGGTAATTCCACACAGCGGTACAGAAATAATTAGGTAATGCTAATGCTATACAATTCTCAAAGAAGCAAAATTATATTCGGAAGTACTAAGCGTCGAAAACTAAGCGATTCAAACCATAAATATGACTACGTAGAATGAATTTCACGCATGATTACAGTACTATCAGCTTTTGTATCAAGCGATTAGTCACTAAGTGACAAAGAGTTGTAGCAATCACTTTTCTAGATCAATAATATGTCATATAAATCTGCTTGTGGCATAGCATCTAATGATTTAGTGTTTAATTAAGCTAAAAGTAATAAGGAAAGAAACGCACAGTGAAATGATAATTCTCATTCATTTCAACTTTCGCGTTGCATTCATCGTCCTTCGTGGTAACAAATTTCTCAGAAGGACTATCACTCTTATTCGAAAAATTTACATCCGAGCACGAATTTTGCATGAATTCCGGACATACCTACATATCAATTCAGCAATTGCATGCATAAGCTTCACCAGATACATTACATATATATTCCTAATCAATCATTTGAAACAAACTTTTGGACGATTACTTAACTTCTAGTTTGAGAAAACTGGACATAGGGGATTTTTCATTATAAATATGAAAATATAGTAACCTTTAAACTCTCAAAATGTAGAAAGCATCAATTTCGCTTACTTCAAAAATTTTTCCCCGCGCTACAGAACATTTTACAGAACACGATTTTCCCTCCTTAACTCACGTTGTCAAAGTTTGATTCATGGGAAAATCTTCATAAATTCATATTAAAAGAATAATCTTCATAAATTCATATTAAAAGAATAAACAGACCTTATTTACCACGCAAAACACACGCCAAACAGCACCGGTTTGCTTAGACGGTATGTTTTTGCAGACGATCAAAGAGAGACATCTATTGCAATAGTCATGCCGAAATTTTCTCGGTTCAAATTCTACAGCTCCAAGCGTTTCAGTTTCAACAGTTACTTCACCAGTCGGATAATAATTTAAATTCTCTACAGAAATGGTTGTCGAGACTTCGACCTACCAAAAATTCAAACCGTAGTTATTAATGTGATGTCAGTAATACATCAAATCATAGATTGTTTTTTACTATCACTTTTGTTGCTGATAACATATATAAACTAACAGATAAAACTTTCAGGCAGTTTTGGCATAATATTACATTACGACTTAATAGAGACTAATGCTACGATTATTTAATTGCAATATTCGCCTGAACGAGACGATGATTTTATCAAACCATTTCATTCGATTATTGGTTGCAAATTTCGATAATTAAGGTGATAAAAAATCTTTTCAACAATGTTCGTCTTCTACACACAATTTAGAATTTCTAAATGAAATTTAATAATCGTCGTATGCTTTTTATTCCACGCGAACCAAAAATAAAGAAAGCATTTGTTCACGCTTCTTTTCAATAAATAAAACCAACTTGAACTGTGTTATTGAAGTCTTTTGCTGGAAGCAGTGGTTCAATTACTTCGAATTTTTTTCCTTGCAAATAACAGTTACGATGGGGATACAGGATTGGCCTGAAGACTGCTACTTTGATCGCATCACATGGAACAGTACAACATATATGTATGCAGTATATTACAATAAAAAAAACTACCAGGTTCGTTCATTGCAATGTAACTGCATGCAAACAAACATGCTAATTTCGAAGAAGAATTCTAGCTGCTCTTATATTAGGTATAAAAGGTGAACTGATTTAGCACTTATATAGGTTGGCTCTTTCGACGCCGTTCATAGTCCAATCAAGTTTTGCGTAAGATGAAAAATTAGTAACTTACAAAAATATTGCAATTATAAGGCAGGAGCTAAATCACGAATGCTTACGTGCAGTTAAACTGAATCCAATCACCAACTTTCATCCCCATGCGTACACCGAAAAGAAATACCACCTCACTGTCCGGTATTGCCAAGGACCACACTATTGCGTCTGAATCATGTATTGCTACCACTAGGCCTTTGTAGTTATTGATGTACTATAATAATTCATTCATTTGAATTTCAGATTTTGCTTTAGGAATGCTCAGAAACTACTTACTATCGCCGTCCGAACAATCGATAGAGCAGCACATTGCTTCAATTGTTGATAAGACTGTCAGACATTACAAAAGTATTTAACTAATAAGAAACTAAAACTTTTTTCATTGATGTATGTCGATTATGAAATGGTTTTTGTCGCATTTGCCGCTGGCTGTTAAAACAAGGAATAGTTCGGGGACGATAACTGTTTCTTTCGCGGTTCCACGGCTAAATATAGTACGAGCTCTTATTGAACGTTAGTGTGATAAAATTCCCACGAAAAACTCCATAAAAGTAAGGGATTAATGATTTTAGAAGAAATATAAACAAAGACATAAACTTTGAATAAAAAGTAAAGTCGCAGTTTATGGTTCTACGCGGAAAATAAGGTAGCATATAAAAAAATACAAAGCATACATTTTCAGGATCTTTTCAACAGTAAGAATGGTTTGAAAATTATACTCGTAAAGAGCAGTAACTCAAACAAGAACACACTGACTGACCGCGTTGTTGATAAGTTTCTTCCTCTGCTCATCACATTCATCGAAAATGTCCACTATTTGCCATGGTATTGAGATACAAGCAGTGTTTTGGACTCTTTAATTAAATTGACTAACCGAAATCAAAACAGATTCCCATAACTTTTTTGATTTGGAGTAAACAAATGGTGTAATAAGAGTGCAATGAAATTCAGGATCAATAGTTGCTCGAATGAAGCAAAATTATCACCCCAAATTTCATTTGACTATCAGGTCCTCAAAAACGCTCCTACAAATTCCATATTAATTCCTTCTGGATCAAACAGTAGTAAAGATAACCCTCTTAACACCTAACCATACATACCTTTCAATCCAAGCATCATACATCTGGTTCCGAGACAACGTCTTCGCAACATTAAGAGGGCAGCCAATGGGTGTAAAGTTAGGAGACCAAGCAATAAACGTGGTGAAATTGGTTCGCTCAACAAATTCCTCTGGAGGTAGTGCTATCGGAACCTTTATCTTAAACAGTTAAAGGAAACGTTAGGTTTTTACACTATCTCTCAGCTACAAGTACGCTATTAATTTTGCAACACAGATAACTTATTAGTGATTTATGACTAAAGTAACCTTGAATTCATTGCGATATAAAGAGCAGATAGAATTTCATATTAATTTCCTAGTAAATGACAGAAATACAAATTCTAAACAATAAAAGAAAATTTGTTCTTCATAAGCGGTGATAATAAATTATACTTGTAATTTATTGTTCACGATACGAGTTTGGAACAGTTTCTTGATCCGAGTTGGTAAAGTGATAGAACCGTTGACATCGATAAATAATATAAAATCACCAACATGAAACCGCTGTTCGTCGTTCGATATTTTACGCTGATCGATCACCAAGTCAGGATGTATGCCTATAAATGAAGGAAATGGAAAAACATTTCTTGCAGGAATATCATTGTAATAAATTTGCATTGCACAATTATTAAAGTGATACGAAATATCCAAACCAACTCTTCAACAACAGGCAAAGGAAGAGGAAGAAAAAACCTGGCACAAATACATGTAACAATCCATTATCAGCTTGATGACTGATTAATCCTATACGTTTGGACATTAACGTATTTGCATTCGAATCCTGAAATCATATAATCCTGAACAATAAACAAGAACACTCTTGTAGCAGGAAAATGTACGGAAAATAACAATTTCGAAAGAATTATGGTTAAAAAAAACAATGGCGAGCGTATTATCACCTTCCGTAAAACAACTCTTTTCATTAATCATTTAGCATATATTGCAAGAATTTAGACAGACAAATCAAATATTACGGAGAAACGTGGAAAAGAACATCAAAAAAAATTGGAAAATATCTATGGTTGTGCAATTTAAATTAGTATGTCAGCTCATTTTTAATTTTTTTTTTTTTGCAAAATTTCTCTTCAAAATACAACAATCTATTTGAAAAATTCAAAATTGGAAAATTAAGAAGCAAAGCTATAAACAAAGAAAATTCATTCAAGAAATTACGATTTGGAAAATCGCTTTAGTACCATCCGGTATTTAGAGTTTCGGGCCAAACAATTCCCGGAGGAATCGTTAATTTTCTGAGAAATATCACTTGTGGTGTGAGGAGGGATTTTGGATCTTTGTAAAAAGTACATAAATACATTTTTTTTTTCTTGAAATAGCAATCAATATATTTTCCCAAATGATAACGCTTATGTTGTTGATCATATCACTTCTAACTAATTTTGTGCATTTCAATTTTTTGGAATTTGATAATTTTTCATTGTCTTTTTTCTTGTATACATTCGGTGAAATTTCAATCAATATAATTTGCTGAATGTTAGTTTGTTGTTAAATGACTGATTGCTACATTGTTGCTGTCTTACGTCAAACTATTTACACGTAATGTAAGGCCATACATTATTATGAATGAGCGGAAGTGAATCGATAATAATCGATGAATAGTAGTAAGTAGGAATTCTATCTGCTTTACAAATTACTAGCTGTGAGTGCTGAAAGTAAATTGATGGAAAAATACCGAAAAAGCTGAGAGATGAATGATATTAAAATTTGAGGAAAAAGAAGTGATGGAAATGTGATAAATACTCCTATCGAATTAATTAATGTTTCGAAATTATCCCGTTAACTTGTAGATTAACGGAAAGTGATTTTGAGAAGGAAGTAGGGTACGGAGAGGACACGGATAGTGGACGAGGGAGGAAGAGGTCAGAAGGTAACGATGGCTAATGAGTGTGGAAAGCGGTGAAAATAAATATTTAAAAATATTTCTAAATAAACACATGCGATACTCTCTGATAATATTATCGTTTTGAATGACATCATCTGATTACAATCAGATGGATGATATTATACGGAATATTGCATGCCATACGCTTATTATGCAAAAAAAAAAAAAAAAAAAAAATTTTAATGTAAACATTGCCGACAATGAAACGAAGGCTATTAATCAAATTTTCAAACAAAATTTAACTATTAGGGGCGAGCGATGGCAATTTGTTTGTCAGACACATCGGATTGTGCTGTCAGGAAAAAATGAATTTTATAATAATTCAATGAAAATATTTCAGAAAGGAAGCGTAAACAGGACAATAAAAAAGAATACATCCCTATAAGTGCCAAAATCACATCATCTCCCTCTCCCTTCCGCTTCCCTCTCCTCCACTGCTTTTTTTCTTTTGACCATTGACCTGATCTTCCTTCCTTCATATCGTTGTATATTGCAAGTATATATTCTACGTGAGAAAAAAGTTCTATGCGTTTCATCGCTTTCTTCTCCCCTTCCGTCATCATTTTTTTACTACATCTATTTCTTATTAATCAATTATAATTTATTATTACTATTATTATTATTATTATTATTATTATTATTATTATTATTATTATTATTATTATTATTATTATTATTATTATTATTATTATTATTATTATTATTATTATTATTATTATTATTATTATTATTATTATTATTATTATTATTATTATTATTATTATTATTATTATTATTATTATTATTATTATTATTATTATTATTATTATTATTATTATTATTATTATTATTATTATTATTATTATTATTATTATTATTATTATTATTATTATTATTATTATTATTATTATTATTATTATTATTATTATTATTATTATTATTATTATTATTATTATTATTATTATTATTATTATTATTATTATTATTATTATTATTATTATTATTATTATTATTATTATTATTATTATTATTATTATATATTATATATTATATATTATATATTATATATTATATATTATATATTATATATTATATATTATATATTATATATTATATATTATATATTATATATTATAATTATTATTATAATTATTATATATTATATATTATATATTATATATTATATATTATATATTATATATTATATATTATATATTATATATTATATATTATATATTATATATTATATATTATATATTATATATTATATATTATATATTATATATTATATATTATATATTATATATTATATATTATATATTATATATTATATATATTATATATTATATATATTATATATTATATATTATATATTATAATTATATATTATAATTATATATTATAATTATATATTATATATTATATATTATATATTATATATTATATATTATATATTATATATTATATATTATATATTATATATTATATATTATATATTATATATTATATATTATATATTATATATTATATTATTCCTTCCCTTCCCTTCCTTCCTTCCCTTCCCTTCCTTCCTTCCCTTCCCTTCCTTCCTTCCCTTCCTTCCTTCCTTCCCTTCCCTTCCTTCCTTCCCTTCCCTTCCTTCCTTCCCTTCCCTTCCTTCCTTCCCTTCCCTTCCTTCCTTCCCTTCCCTTCCTTCCTTCCCTTCCCTTCCTTCCTTCCCTTCCCTTCCTTCCTTCCCTTCCCTTCCTTCCTTCCCTTCCCTTCCTTCCTTCCTTCCTTCCCTTCCCTTCCTTCCTTCCTTCCCTTCCCTTCCTTCCTTCCTTCCCTTCCCTTCCTTCCTTCCCTTCCCTTCCTTCCTTCCTTCCCTTCCCTTCCTTCCTTCCTTCCCTTCCCTTCCTTCCTTCCCTTCCTTCCTTCCCTTCCCTTCCTTCCTTCCCTTCCCTTCCTTCCTTCCCTTCCCTTCCTTCCTTCCCTTCCCTTCCTTCCTTCCCTTCCCTTCCTTCCTTCCCTTCCCTTCCTTCCTTCCCTTCCCTTCCTTCCTTCCCTTCCCTTCCTTCCTTCCCTTCCCTTCCTTCCTTCCCTTCCCTTCCTTCCTTCCCTTCCCTTCCTTCCTTCCCTTCCCTTCCTTCCTTCCCTTCCCTTCCTTCCTTCCCTTCCCTTCCTTCCTTCCCTTCCCTTCCTTCCTTCCTTCCCTTCCCTTCCCTTCCTTCCTTCCCTTCCCTTCCCTTCCTTCCTTCCTTCCCTTCCCTTCCTTCCTTCCTTCCCTTCCCTTCCTTCCTTCCTTCCCTTCCCTTCCTTCCTTCCTTCCCTTCCCTTCCTTCCTTCCTTCCCTTCCCTTCCTTCCTTCCTTCCTTCCCTTCCCTTCCTTCCTTCCTTCCCTTCCCTTCCTTCCTTCCCTTCCCTTCCTTCCTTCCCTTCCCTTCCTTCCTTCCCTTCCCTTCCTTCCTTCCCTTCCCTTCCTTCCTTCCCTTCCCTTCCTTCCTTCCCTTCCCTTCCTTCCTTCCTTCCCTTCCCTTCCCTTCCTTCCTTCCCTTCCCTTCCTTCCTTCCCTTCCTTCCTTCCTTCCCTTCCCTTCCTTCCTTCCCTTCCCTTCCTTCCTTCCCTTCCCTTCCTTCCTTCCCTTCCCTTCCTTCCTTCCCTTCCCTTCATTCCTTCCCTTCCCTTCCTTCCTTCCCTTCCCTTCCTTCCTTCCCTTCCCTTCCTTCCTTCCCTTCCCTTCCTTCCATCCATTCATTCATCCTCATTTTCATCTGCTCGTTTTCTTCCTTTTCCAATTCATTCCTCCTATTCCATCATTTCTTTTTCCTTCTGTTTTCTCTTGCTCATTCGCGCTCTATCCTCCCATTTTCATTGATGGGAAGAATGAATGGAAGGGGGCGGAAGAAGGCAAGAAAGGAAGGAAGTAGTGGAGGAGCATCAATTCATCCGGCAAGCACTCCTAACATCCAAAACCACAACAAGTACTACATTAAACTTCACTACTACTACTACTACTACTACTACTACTACTACTACTACTACTACTACTACTACTACTACTACTACTACTACTACTACTACTACTACTACTACTACTACTACTACTACTACTACTACTACTACTACTACTACTACTACTACTACTACTACTACTACTACTACTACTACTACTACTACTACTACTACTACTACTACTACTACTACTACTACTACTACTACTACTACTACTACTACTACTACTACTACTACTACTACTACTACTACTACTACTACTACTACTACTACTACTACTACTACTACTACTACTACTACTACTACTACTACTACTACTACTACTACTACTACTACTACTACTACTACTACTACTACTACTACTACTACTACTACTACTACTACTACTACTACTACTACTACTACTACTACTACTACTACTACTACTACTACTACTACTACTACTACTACTACTACTACTACTACTACTACTACTACTACTACTACTACTACTACTACTACTACTACTACTACTACTACTACTACTACTACTACTACTACTACTACTACTACTACTACTACTACTACTACTACTACTACCACCTGCTGCTGCTGCTGCAACAATCATAACTATAACTACCACTGTTATCACTATGAACTTCGGCGTACTTCCGTTATTTTGTATCTTTTTAATTTAATTTCCCAACTTTTCGTTTTTCTCGTTTGGAGTAGTAAACTTTTCCAATATATCAATTCGTTTGCAATAGGTAATGAACCTTATAGAATTGTTTTTGCAATTTAAGCGTTTTAATCGTTGATTTTTCCATGATGCTATACGGTACGTTGCCACGAAATTGCCCGCTATCCCATCTGTAATATTGTCCATCTACGATACTATACCGAACTATGAAATTAACTATCTTTTATATTTTCATTATTCATTGTGTGAACTCCAAATTTCTCTATTTGTTCATTTAGGAGAAGAAATATTTGTTTCATTTAATTTTTCTAGTGGAAAATTTCATCGAACATGTCAGTTTGATTGCTACAAATATGATTGTTTAAAGTTCAATTCTTGATTTTATTGATATGATATATATGTCTTATAGTATACGTGTTATTGTATGCGTTTGATGGTCGAAAATTCTCCCTTTAACAAATGCTTAAAAGGATGTGTGCCTGATGATGAGAGTAATTATGTAATGCCATCTGATCTTTATGCATTCATTGTTAATAAATTATTAAATTTTGACAAATTTTCAGGCACGAATGTTTCGTTGCGTCGTTTGTTCGTTGCAGGCGCCAACGTATGAAACTGTGGAGGAACTGGAAATACACATTGCTGCTGATCATATCAGCCATATACCGTATGAATGTGAACGATGTCGTTTTTCAAAATTTCCAACCGAATTCGCTCTAATCAGTCACTACACTACAGATCATGGATTAAAGGAATTTTATGTTAGTTACTTTATGTATTACTGCAATCTGTCTTGAGTATTTTGTTTGTCCAAATGCTAACTGTCAGTGTGGAATTTAAAATTAAATTAAGCATTGTTATACGTTCATTATATATAGTCAAAATGTGTGTGTGTGTGTGTGTGTGTGTGTGTGTGTGTGTATTCTGCTATTATTCAATAATAATAAAGCTGAAAAAAAAGTAGCACTTAGCTTACTATTGAATTTGACATGCTTTTTTTCTCAAGCCTTTTCAATTCCCTTTTGGTGGATAGAATTTTAAAGAGGCTAAGCAGGCCCTTTTTTATTCTTTCTTCTTTTTTTTAAATCTTAGCATTCTTTATTAAATCAGTTGTTCAAGTTGTTGTAGATTTTCTTTCTTTCTCGGAGGTAACTATTTATGTAAATTTTTGCAAAATATTTCAACTTGTGAAGTAATCATTTTTGTTCCATACAAAGGCTTTATCTTGTCGTTTTTCAGGTAAAGTATAAGGTAACGCCAGATTTTCATCGTAAGCGTGAAAAAATCAGAGAAATATTGCATCACTCTGTTGCTGTGTCAAAAATTCCCTTTGGAACTTACAAACGAAGAAAGTTTGTTTATCTGCTTGTTTGTTTTCTTTTATGTCGTCGTTTACCCTGTTTTTTAATTCTGAAATTCGTACACTTCAAAACTTGAAGAATAACCGACTATTCATCGTCGTTGCTCAGTACCGGAGAATTGTGTGCTGCCTTGGTGGATTCCGATGAGTTGACTCGCATAACCGAAACGGAAAGAGAAACGAAAATCGAAAACGCTAAAGTATTTTTTTTGCAATACTATTTCAAAATTACTTTACGCAAAGTTAAATCACTTTTATAATTTCCATGCTACCTTCTGAATCTTCAAACTTAAATAGGATTGTAAGCCTTTAATAGGCTTGTTAAATTTTCTAGGGCAGTGAAGTGGAACCAGAAGACAGTGCTTTGGAGAAGGAATCGGATTCACAGTCGAGTACATTCTCAAATACTGTATTACAACACGATCCGGATCAAATAAGTATTGGTGAGCAGTTCACTGAATTGATTTCAATTTCGGTCGTTCATTCCAAACGCCATTTACAATATTTATTTTGCAGTGAGTATTTTGGGTGATCTATATCGAAATGAAGCTGGCAGTAGTGCTAATGCTGCTATAACAGGGTGTGAACCAACCGATATTGTTGATCCCTCAAACAGCTTAGCAACTGGTAGCGATATGTTGTCGCATCAAACGAAAAAACGATCAAGACCACCTCGAATTTGCAATATCTGCGGTCTTCAAGTTACTGGTCAACGTTCGTCACTTATCTACCATGCTAATTCTAAGTATGAATTATTTTATTGGTATTTTTCTCTAACTTAGGCATCCATCTACAGGGAAGGACTATTGATTGCAAAATTGAAAAACATGATATAATGGAAAATTTTAAGGGGTTAGAGTCATTACAGTCACTAACAGTATAATTTCAGCGTTATAAATAACCTGAAGAAAAAGAGGATTTAAACAACTTATATTTACGTATGGTCGAGATTGAAACGTTCTTATATTTATTCATTCTTTTAAGGCATGTACGCTTACCGATGTTCTTCTGTCGTGAATGTAAAAAAACATGGACAACAATCACAAAATCAGATGTAATTAAGCATGTTAAAGCATGTCATGATGGTGATGAAAGTCTTATAGAAGATCACCGTATGCAATATGCCAGTGATTTACATCACATTACTGATAAATGCTTCCCACGTAAAAGTCGAGGTTGTTTTATTAGTTTAATTTCCAACTTTATCTTTAAACATTTAATTGTATGGATTCTGATCGATATCAAGCATTTACTAATAATGAGTAATTTGAGTGGAAAGTATGTTTTTAGGCATATTCGTTTTCTATTACTATATAATTATGTTGATACCGCTGATTTTGTATAGAGTGAAGTTGTATAAGAGAGAAGACGAAAAGAGATGGTTTTTGCACACAGTGCTTGTACAGTATTGTTGATACAATATGGAGTATTAACGATAAGTGAAATGTGGATAAACGTAGGTAAACTTGAACTAGCTAAATCGGTTATGATGATTCCAATTAAAATTGAAAACATCTGTTTACTTAACTTTAATGTTTTATCTTACCGGATTTTTTTAAACCATCCTACAGTTTTAGGTAATTGTGCGGACGATGAAATGGAAAGTTTGATCAATCCAGAATTATGGGTGAAAAATGAAGAAAGGGGTAATTTTGTTAACATTTAATCCTCATATTGTAATGTGTATAAAAGGACATTGCTGCTTCCTAATTTTACGTATTAAAATTAAAATGTCTTTGGGCTTTTTTTTCGTTTTGAAAAAAATTAAGGAATATTTTCTTATACAGCTCGTTGAACATCTTCAAATTCCAACTATGAAAAACGTTTAGCTTATTTGATATCTATATCCGATGATGACTGTGGAGGTTTTTTTTACTCACATTATCTAATAGTGTGGCCAAGTAGAAATAATTTGGCGAATCATCCTCGAGCATAAAACATCAGTAAAATTTTCTAGCAGAATCATTTGAGTATTGAACCGGAAGTTTTAGATTTCGTTTTGCTTACTACAGCACTTAATTTTTGCAGATTCGCTTTCATTTTTTAATAAACAAAGTGTATAAGGAAATGCTAAACAATGAGGAGAAAGTGTAATGAACTATATCGTGACATTTTTAAACTTTTCATATTGTTTATGAAATTGTAACCGTGTTGGGAATCTTTCGCATCCTTTGATAGTATTTCTTATTATATGTGTTACATCAGTATGCATATAATTAAGTCAAGATGATGGATAAAGTGTTTTGTGAAATTGCTTTGCTGAGAATAGTGGTGATTTAAAAAGATGACATAAATGAGGATAATTATCAAAAGATGTTCCGTCCAACAGAGGAACTATTTGGAGGCCCAGTTAATCCATTCGATGGCAACATAAAACTATCTTCAAGGATTTCTTGATTCATACCTTTTAATGAAAAATAATAAAGGAGTGTAGTGGATCGTCGACGAAGTGATGATTTCTTGATTGCATCCATGAATCGAACAGGATTGAAAGTATACAAAGTTTTTAACTAACCGTAACTCATTTAACATTCTGATGACGCGATGAAGAAGTAAATTAATTGTTAAACGGTGCGCCATCCATTCTTTTTAACAATTATTTCAAAAAAAATAGCAAAAAACATTTCGTAACTTTTTGCTATGAAAATACGAAAGATAAAACTTTTTTAATGCAACTCAACATTTAATAATTTATTAAATGTTCAAATTTTTATTTACATTTAACTTAATTACTTTTCACGAATAAAATTTCCTCATGAAAAAAGTGTACAGTACACACAGATTAAATGACAAACTTTTGACCATCTAAAGCCGTGTGATCGTAGCCGGATCCGGTGATGATGAGCAGTGTTGCAGTAGCAAAGTGACCATTGAAGGGAAAACAAACACAGCAATGGTAAAGCTTGCAACTGTAATTAACATTAGAAAAACGCTAATTTCAAAAAATGCTTGTGTTGAAGAATCGATCAAGACAAATCCCGCAAGGAATGATGAAACAGCTGACAGAAGTACCGGTATACCAACAGCAGACGCTATTATACTAAAATATTGAAAGATTATTTTAAAATGAATAACATTTAAAAATTTTCCAAATATCACTCACTCTACTCGCTACCTCAAATCTTAAATTAACAGAATTTATTAATTGTGCATCACAGTTATTGATAGATGGTGGTAGATGTATGCTAAATAATTGAACAATTAATATTTTTTTTTTAAATATAGTCACTTCGATAACACGTCCAGACTTTTTATTTTCACGTAATTAATGAATCGAACATTCATGCATTTCTCTTTTCATATAAATTATTAATGAATGAAATATTCATGTATTATGATTGTGTCCGGTAAAAAGCTACGTAGTGGTAGGTACCGCAGTAGAGATAACTAATACCTAAGGGTGAAATACTAAATATTCATTAATTACGTGAAAACAAAAATTACCTGTAATCAGCGGTTTTATGAAGTCGAAAGCCAACAGCGAAATGAAGGCAATAATCGAAACTCATTCCAATCGTTAGCACAATTATCGTTGCTTCGACAACATTAACTGTCCAACCTTATCAAAATTACACCCATTTCTTTTTATATTTAAAAATGACAAAAAAAATTTTCACGTAAAAGAGATGATCATTTTAAAAATATTGAAATAATTTTTTAAAAAAAAAATGAAAAAGGGAGAGAGAGGGAGAGAGAAAAAAAAAAGGAAATAAAAAACTTACCACACCAAAGTACAACAGCAATAGTTATAGTAACAATAACAGCAATACAAATAATAGCCAATAATGATAAGATCACATCAAAGGTGATAAAAATTATCACTATCATACTAACCATCAAGGAAATGAATACCGAAATAGCAGTGCCATTTAAAATGCGCTCAAATAAATCATACAGTTTTGCTATATGACTTGTTGTTAGAATTACGGGTTCATCAAATTCTGCAACAAATCAAATTTAAAAAGTGTGAGAAAGAAAGTGTGAAAATAATGCTCCTTTTATTGATTATTGGCAATTGTAAAAAATTTTTGAATTTTAAATGTTCCTAAATTTTACTAATTTTTTTTAAAATTATTTTCATTCAATTTACACTCAACCATTTAATCTAATTAATGTACAAGAAGGTTTTGTAAAATATTTTTTCGTTCACACTAAATGTTAATTAATAACTGTAGCAAATAATAACTCCACACGTAAGTAATACTAACATACGCGATCAAAACGCTGCACTTAATAAGTTACACGTGAGAAAAATTACCAAGTAAGCAATACGTGAGATGAATCAGCCAAATTAACAGGCAAAATGTGAAGAGAAAAATTAGCTAAAGTAGCAAATACTCAAGCGATAAGTGAGAGAAATGTGCTAAATTACTAAGTAGCACATGAGATGATAGCCCTAATTAGATGAGCTGATACAGTCAATTACAGTAACTGATACAGTATTGGATGAACCGATCATTGTAGCTCACCTGAAATTTCACTCTGTCCCATTTTCACGCTATTCATAAAATCGAAGAATGGCTTCATCTCTTTGAAAATTGTTGATAAATTGTATTTGCTATATGTTATTAGAAAATAGGATAAAAAATTGCTATTTTTATCAAAAATTGGTCCATCACTGTTCTGCAGTTGCCATTGGCTAAATACCGGAAGTGATGTTTGATGTCCAAATTGAAGGAAGCAACGTGAAAGCATATCGCCCGAAAGTGATTTCGACTGAAAGAAACATATTCTCAACTTTTTCAGTGATAACAAAGTGATAATGCGAGCTGTTATCACTTGAAATTTTCCTTCCAAATCGATTAATTACACCTATCCACTTCTTCACTTTGTATTTTTGCACAATTTCAACATGCATCTTCGCTTTTTCTCTTTTTAATGGATTATTTTAAATTAATGGAAATTTTTTAGGAATTGCAAAAATTATATTAAATTGACAAAATTTTACAGCAAATTTAGTAATTTTTCCTTAGCAGCTATTTTTAATGTAAAACAACATTTGTCTCTTTTTTCTTTGGAAAAAATTTTTCATTTTCTTTTTCGAACGAATTAACCAAACAACTAACAGTTGATAGTTCGGTTGGTCTCACACTGAATAGCTGACAACCTTTTGATGTTGTATTTAACGCTGTCCAACCAATGAATTCATCCAACCACAGCTTCTGCTCCACACTTGGATTTGCTTGATGGCTAACATGTTTGAGCAAAGCTTAAAAATTAATTAGCAATTACACTAGCTATCTCATTAGCAAATTGCTACTACAATTCAAGTATATTAATCAAAATTTTGCGAATGAATTAAATCTTTGAAAGAAAAAAACGCAAAATCAAATGATTGCAAAAATTTTTTGAGAATTAAACTTCAGGAGGGTAAATATATCCCTCTAAAATTGACAAATATTTCATTAAAAACTAATCTGAAATTCTAGCAGATGACTGGCTAAAATGTCCACAAATTTACTATCAACAGTAAGTGATCCTTTTTCTCCTGGAATCAGCGAACTGCCACTCCTGAAACGAGTTAAACTTATCAGTGGTCGTTTCGGCCACTAAAATATATACACATTAATTTGAATTAGAATAGGACTTGTCAAACTCTCAAATATATTTGAAAGCAATAATTCACCAAGACCGAAAATCACCAATTATTAAAAAGTTGTTGTAGAGAATTGAAATTTGTTAAAATCGAGATATACGACGCTCACTTACAAATGCGATACACCTATCTTCAAGAAGTTATTACTTAAAATTTAAAAAAATTTATTCAAAATTTACATGGATCATACAGTGTAGCAATAATTACTTGGAATTTTACTAAACGAAAATTACTAACGTTGTTGGCTTAATGCCCCAAATAGCAATAACACTCATTTTTGGACGCCGACCAATCGAAAAGTCGAAGAGTGTTGCAGCATTCTCATCAAACCATTCATACGGATGATTGGAGCGTAAGAACTGAAATTGCAATTAATTTTAAAATTATAATAAAATCATCAAGACTAATTTGACGCTAGGATTAACTGCTAAACAATTGCGCAATTAAGACTTTATTGATAAGCATTTATTATCATCTGCTAATGCTAACTTATCATTGGTAACTTATCGCAATATTCATTGTTTGGTCTCCTAATTCTCACGTACAAAAAAAGAAAGGAAGGAATTAAAATAGCTCACCTGAATTGAATTCTTTTCCGGTAATCTAATGCCAGGTGTTTTGATAATTGCATAAACTGATATAGCAAATGTGAAAAATGTTAGCAGTATCAGTGGCACTCGAATAGCATTTACAATTTGCGGAATTACTGTACGAAATACAATATCAAAATCAGCTGCAGCAATCTGCCAAACTTTCGTAATTCGAGATTTGAGAAATTTTGAGGTGTTAAATGACGTCGCACGTGCATCACTGATAATGATTGCAGCAGGTAGTATTGTCATCACAAGTATGTAATTGATTATCATTAATATACCGGCGTATATGCCAAAACATCTGAAGCAGCAAAAGTAATGAACAGAGAAATTGAAATAATTGAAAAAAAAAACAATGCTTATGAAAAAGTTCATCAACTAGTTAAGTGAGCACTTGAGAAGCTAATTCACCTTCCTCCTTTGTTATTTCATAAAACTAACAGTCATCGCAAGCTATACATTGCATAGATTTGACAAAAAAAAAAAGTTTTTTTTTCTTTTTTTTTTTTTAAATTCTCTTTTAAATGGCTAAACGTTTCACCAACCTAAGTACCATAATCTCAGAAACAAGATTAGCAAAGAATGCAACAGCAGTGGTTGCTGACGTAACAAGCATTGAAATTGCAGCATGTGATAAGGCATCACTCAAACCTGTTATCACACGCCTACGATGATATTCCATTAGCTGAAATTTCTCCCTTTCTATTAAAATTAGCAAAAAACAAAAATCAATTATCATCGTTAAAGTAAAGCGATGACGAGTAAAATTTACAGTGATATTGCATGATGGAGCGATGATAATGTTCAATGATGCTCATCATCGTTATCATTAGCATTATATTTGCATAGTTCCATTTCCTATCAGTATTACTTGGATATTTTGTAATAGAGGAAGCAATTATTTAAATAATAATTAGCGATATGCTAATTACCACTACCACTGCTGCTAGTGACAGTGATAGATAAAATAATAGAGGAAAATGAATTGAATTTTATGGACTGATTTATCCATAAAATTCATTAAACTAATCACCTCATCCTTATCAAAATTTTCCTCCTTTGTATTATTCGCATCGCAATTCAGCAGTACTGGTGACCACTTCTTGCTAGCATCCTAAAATGCAAATTACTAATGGAAAGTGAAGCATTCGCTTATCAGTCTCATTAACCGACCGATATTCTCATATTGTAAGCTATGAAGTAGCTCGTACTTATCATTACAGTATATTTAGCCTTAAATTTACCTATCTAAATCTATCTAGCAAAATATCTCTCAATTATATTTTCAATTTTAGTATGAAAGAAAGGGAAGAAATTGAAAGGAAAAGAAAAAAAAACACGAACCTCTTTATGCTTCCGATACTGATACATGAAGAGGAAGGCATCATCTGCGCCGACAGCAACAACAAGTACCATTGCGAGTAAATTCAAAAATGGAAAAAATTTAATTCCCAAAATTACCTAAAATTTTTGCAACACAAAAAAATTCATAAGCACCAAAATTATTAGCAATGTAATGATGCCTTGCAATATGAACGTAGCAACTTTTTTTTTCCTTTTTTTTTTTCTGTTTCAATATTATCAATAGTATCAACTGGCAGCATTTAATGATAGATAGGACAAATTATTTATTAACTCAAACTAATTAAAATTTCCTTCTCGCCACGCTCATTGCAATGACTATGGCTGTGCATTAAATCATTAAATCTGATGAGCTACAATTAGTGAAGAAAATTTTAATTTAAAAAAAAAAAAGAGAATGGAACGAACTGCATAAACAAAGAATGCAACACCAATTGATAGGAGCAGAGCAGCGGTGATGCAAAACGTGTAGAAGAAGCTACAGGTGTAAATCAGGATGACAAGTACCATCAGGACGACAGCAAGTACACTTCGTTGGATGTCACCGCTCAACTCTTGCACGAACAATCCCTCTTTGACGCCAAATTGCGCTCCAACTAATTTTAGTTCATCATCATTGTAAGCCTCTTGTATCTTTTCAAGTAAGCTTGAATAAAAATGAAGATTGGAATAACCATCAGTTGATTGTACAATCTGTAAATGATGCAATTAAATTAAATTTAATTAAATTAAAATTTGCAATGTATTTATCTAATATAACAATGTAAGACTATAAGTTGACCTTTTGCGCATGCTTATTTGTTCGTTGAATTTTTAAAAGTAAAATTGTTTGAAAAAAAAACGAACCTATTTATTTGTTGAACTTTTTGAAATAAATAAAATTTGAACTTTTTTTTTCGTTTAGACAATATAGTTGAATGTGTAATTTCTAGCATCATTTGTATTTACTAAAATTTTAGAAAGTTAAAAGGGAGAGAGACTACCGGCAAAACAACGGCAAAATAAAACGGTTCGTTGACGTCGATTGGACGGCTGCTTTTTTGAAATATTATATTTGAGAGTTGTTTAGCAATGGGTAGTTGACATTGAATTGATGAGTCATCCGCTTGACATGTTAGCACTAGTGATTTGAACATTTCAATGCTAAAATTATCAAAAAATCACTAAAATTATCACAACAACAAAATTACAATGCTACAATTAATTAAACAAATTAGCATCTGTCTAACTGATTGGTAATTTCCTCAACAACGATGCATAGGATGAAAATTAAATTGGAAGGTAATATGATGGATATCATTTATGCATAATTAAATAGAGAAGTTATATTAATCACAATCTCAAAGTTCTCCGTTACCACTAATGTTTACCGTTGTTAAACTAAATTGATAGCTTGAATTTAAAAATATATTTAAATTAATTTATTCAGAAGAAATTCATCTTTGGTCTCTACCGCTGACAAACTACACTAATAATTTCAATTGAAAAATATACAAAAATTAATTTATTAAAATGAAGTTCCCCTTTGTTGTTCAATTAATTTACTCAAATAAAATTCACCTTTGTTTACTGCAAACTACTTCTCTTACAACTTCTATATTTACAGCACCAATAATTTTTGACACACACACACACACACACACACACACACACACACACACACACACACACACACACACATACATCTCTTCTTTATACCCTAACTTCTTAGGCTACACTATCAGAATGATAAATTTCAAATTTATGTTCCTATATTAATTATTACTTGAATTATTAGCAAATCAAGAAAAATTATTAAAATTAAGAAATTAAAGTTTACTAGTTAGAATTGAGCGAAGAGCATGAATTCGACGATATCTCCATATTTAAACACATTGTATAATATGGAAGATTAAAGGAAAACCATAAACGTTTCAAATTTGTCCCATTCGAACCACTTAAACTAATTTCACTGTCAACGATCGAATCGATTGCGCACAAACGTTCCATCACACGCATACTGAATAACTGCAATGAGCAATGGAATGATCGCTTTTCATTTAAAAAAAAAAAAAAAATTGGGCGCAAAATTTCTTTCATTAATAAGTAGAATTTAAAGTTCTTAGCAAAAATTATAAAGACAAAAAATATATTCTAAATTATGCACGAATAAGCTGAATAATACATTGAAGAGTTGAATATTTCAATAACGAAAAACAAATTAGACTATTTTTTCGATTACTTAGATCAAAAAAGAAGCGCATTACTTAGACTCTTTTCTTTTTTCACTTTTCTTCTCTTACGCTTTTGAAATTGCAATTAGGAAGCTTTACGTGTAACGTACGGTATCAAATGATGAAACTTTGAAAATTAATTTTGACATCAGTAATATGACTTCATAGGGAATCATCGTGCCAAGGATGAAATACTGCTGACATGCGTCAAGTGGTCCTTCCGCTTTCGTTTCATTACTCCTGACGTCGATGCTGTAGCCAGGACGACGATGATGATGATGATGATGATGCTGATGCTGATGCTGATGATGATGATGATGATCTCTGGAAATTGAAATTACACAAATTGAAACAGTGAAATTTAACAGTGAATGCTAGAAAAAATGACCATTTAGATTGTAAAATTTTTATCAATTGAATTGTTGCTAATTAAAAGTAATTTATTTTTTAAATATATACGGAGGCGTTTTTTAATTTTTTATAAATTAAAAAGAAAATTATGATGATATTGAAATTATGGAGGTATTTAATATGAAACACAAGGTTGTGGAGATATTTTTGAAATTTCATTTCTTCCATTAATTAATTAATTATTAAATTTGCTAACTTTTGCTGCATGGTTTTATCTGCTATTTCACGCTTAATTCTTGCTTTGATATGCTCCTCTCCAGCAGCTTTCTCAATTAAATTATCCAACGCTAAGCGTTGATTGGATAAGAGAGTGCTACGCGTTTCGAATCCCTCAATTATATAATAATTTATTATCGATGAAATTTCAAATGTATAATTTTTAACACATTTCAAAAATTCTCCTCTTTTTCCTCAATTCATACGATTGAACAGTGAAAATTGAGCGATTTTGCAAATGCATTTGCAAAATAACATTTAATAAAATAAAATAGAAATAAAAAAGCAAAACAAATTGTAAAACAAAGGTTGCATCGAAGAATTGAATGATTTCACTGGCAAATTTCACAGCAAAATTGTTCATTTCAAATATTTAAAAATCATTTTATTTATTAGGAAAAAATATTGAAAAATTACTTTGCTCATTTAAAAATGAAACGAGTGGAAGGGAACACTTACAACTGATGGATTGAACACGAAAGTATCGTAGTAAAAGAGCGCTGAATAAGCTGACAAACATAGGGAAATTAGCATTACAATTATAACGACATACCAGGAATACTCTAATAAAAAGTTCACGTAGCTGAAAGCAATTTATCGATTGAAATTAATTTAAATGAAATGGAAATTTAGAATGAAATTTAACTGTTACAATTGCTAAAATTTAAACCTACACACTGATAAAAATTAATATCACATTTTCGAAATTATCACTTTGTACGGTAAAAAAAAGCGAACAAACTTAAAAGAAAGAATTGGAGAAAAAAAAGATGTCATTACTAGTAGCTCAGCTATGATAAAAACTAACAATTGCAAAAATTGTTAACGATAGCAGTAGATTAGTGACTGCTAATTTAATTAACTCTTACAATTTCTCATAAACTACTTTCAAATTTTGAAAATACTAAATTTGATAATTTGCTAATTGGTAAAATTGAAATTTTTTATCAATCAAAACTACCTGTCTCGTGCATTTCCAATAATTCTGTCCAATTTGAGGGTGAAGTGTTTCCATCGCATCATCCAATGCAACCTTCACTTCCTTTCTTTCCTTCGTTTCCTCTACCTCAAGCACAACAAATTAAAAAAAAAAAACACATTGAAAACAAGTTCTACCAGAAAAAAAAACAAAACGATTAATTTTTAAATAAAATAAATTAAACATTAGTAGGAGAAAAAGAGGACTAGAAAAAATATAAGAAATTACACAAGAATAGTAAAAATTAAAATTAAAATTATTTCTAAAATATTTTTTTTTTGCAAATAGCTAAATGAACATTATCGATTAATGTGATTTATCATATCGTAAGCATTAATTATTGATTAATTAGTAATAATGTCCAGCTAAGTAGTAGTATGTTGCGAGTTTAAAATGTTAAAAATTGCAAAAAAAAAAATTATTTTTTCTCTTTTATTTTTGAAATGAACAAATTACGGCGTGTTGTCATATCACTTTGTGTGAATGAAATAAGAAATACGCGAGCAAACACAACAGTAATCGTCTTGTTGAAATTATAAATTGAAATTTAATTTCTATTTTTATGGTTGTGTATTTTGTTTGCTATATCGATGATCGTTGCATTCACTTTTTACCTTTCAGAGCTACTTCATCGATTTTACAAAATTTTATTGGCATATAACGTCGATAGGCAGATAGATAGATGGATGGATAGCCTTTGCAAAAATTTTCGTCCATTTTATTGCTTCAATAATTGCTTACTTTTTTCCTCTTTCTGCTTTACTCAAAATTTATTCCTTTTTTTTTGCAAAATTTAAACATTTCAACTTATTAGCTATTTAATTGGAAATGTTAAAAAAGAATTATGATAGATGATTTATTGCTAAGCCTACTAGTTATTTCAAATGATTATTGATGATAACGGCAATATGGCGGTGATGACGTTAATGAGAGGATTGAAATTATAGTTGTTAAACGGACAGTAAGTCAAATCTCTAGAAATGATAGAATTAATGGTAAAGTTATAGAAATGATAAATTTGTAGTTTTTATTACTTATGAGAAAGACAGAGAGAGAGAGAGAGGGAGGGAGAAAAAGAGAAAGAGAGAAGGAAATGGTCCATTATTTCTAACACTCAAAATATGTTCTATGGTGGATCTTGACATGTGGGGGTTTAGCTCAGTGGTAGAGCGCTCGCTTTGCATGCGAGAGGGCGGGGGTTCGATCCCCCCAACCTCCATGACGGCTATTTTGCTAGTTGAGGAGAGGGAAGGGTTTTTCCACATTGACATTGGCAAAAGAGGAGAAAGGAGAGAGGGAAGGAAGGGAAGAAATTGGAAAGCGATGTGTATTTCTTTTCTCCTTTCCTTTTCTCATCTATCACCTCCAATTTGCCATCACTCCCAACTCCACCTTTTTTATAATTTCTTTTTTTATTTCAACAAATTTCATTTTTAATTCGCAATGAAAAATTTTTGCATTGATCGTCGTCCGTTCGCTTTCTGATTGAAGAAAATAGTGCATTTTATTCGATTTATTCCTTTTTCACATTTCGTAAATAATCCGAAACTAATTTAAATAAAAATTCACCAAACTAGTTTATCTGGCTAACATTTAAATAATGCAAATTTTTATATTTCAAAAAAAAAAGCTATCGCTAAATGAGTGAGTAATCCAACCCATATTCGTTGGTAGATTTTTTTTGCTTTGCTTTTACCACATTTTTCTTTTAGCACTTTTGAGATGCAGGAGAGAGGTAGGTGGGAGAAAAAGTAGCATTAATAACACTTCAAATGTTGATCGATTGACTAATTGAATGACTAATTGATTGGTTGAAATAAGATTGATTGATCATTAAATTATTAAATTGAAAAAATTGGATTGAAAAAAAGAGGAAACAAGGAAAGAGGGCATGCACTTAATGAGTAAAAATTTTTCAAAATCAAATATTGAAGTGCTTAGAACTGAGAAGAATTATCAAATGAAGCATTTGCGTCTCCTCTGAACTCATCATCCTGAATGACGTAATCGAAATGTGCACCAACGATTGCAAAAGTCAGGAAGGAATGATTTAAGCTTATCGGACATTTGATAAAACAGAATAAGCGAATGAAGCGGTCATCAGAGGAGAAAGAGCGGAGGAGAATTTGCTCAAATTAATACTAAACGGATCAATTATGGAGCAATTTCAACAACTGTTTCAATTTAATGTTTGCTTTACTGAATTTAAAATTACGGAGTTTTCTCGATGAAATGCATAAAAAAGAAGTGAAAAAGAAATTCAAAACGACAAGAATAAATAATGAACGAATCATAAATTTAAAAAAAAGAATGGAATAAGTAATTAGCAATTATTTCTTCTCCCTTAAGTTTTTTTTTTTTAAAAAAAAATTCTGTCCTGCTTTAATAACTAACATCCATTTCGACCACTCACTAATTTTCCTACACTTTGTCAGCTACGGATAAAGTGCGGAGGGAAGAAGCTATACAGTTCGCTAATCATTTGTTGTTTTACCAACAAACAAACAAACAAACAAACAAGTAAACAAAAAGCATGTAAATAAACAAATAAATAAGCATAGAAAAACACGTAAACAAATAAATGCGCAGATAGGAAGAGAAAATCAGAACTACCGCAGGTAACAATCTCTTTCCTTTATTTTATTCATTAAAGCAACAAAAAAAAAGAAAGAAAAAGAACGACACCCTCATTATGTTCATTCAATAAAGTTTGAAATTAAATCAATTCAAATTTAACTTTAATGACAAAAGTACATATCCTGTCGAACATCTACTAAACACAATTAGCACATTACTATGCAATTATTAAAATAATAATGCGATAATTTTCTCGTAGTTCATACATTTACATTGTAAAAAGAGCAAAAAAAAGCATTCGCTTTGTTGAAAATTAAAATTTTAAGAATTAATTAGCAAAAAATTTTTTCCATCAAGCATTTCAAAATTATTAGTTATATTTTTGGTTGAATTTCAAAATAATAAATCGATAAAAATGTGTAAAAAGAGTAAAATGAATGAAAACAAGTAAGGAAGACCATAGATTCCCTCGAAACTTGCTGAGGACTCTGACGGCATGAAAATATAATATAAATTGTTGATTATGAAGGTTTACCAATGTGCAACATACATTCATCCAATGTGCGTGTGTGTGTGTGTGTGTGTGTGTGTGTGTGTGTGTGTGTGTGTGTGTGTGTGTGTGTGTGTGTGTGTGTGTGTGTGTGTGTGTGTGTGTGTGTGTGTGTGTGTGTGTGTGTGTATCCTAAAGGACACAACAACATACTTCAAATCCTAAATGTGACCGGTCAATTTTCTGACGGTCACTCGGATTATCATCCCTTTCACTTCACCTTTTTGCTTCTTCTCCCATCCTCCCACATCAATAAATTGGCTCATATCGACCTATCAATGAAAGGAACCACGACAATACAGCAAGTCTTACCCGTCGTGCAAAACCACTTTTCAATCCTCTGACCTTTGATTTTTGACCTTAAAAATTACTTAAATTAACGAAAGCCATTCGTTTGTAATTGGATGAAATTGTAAATGAAAAATTTTGTAAATGAATTTTGTCATTTTAATTGTGGAAGAATTGAAATTAAAATTTGGCAATTGTATTATTCTTCGCACTTAGCAATACAGCATTCTTACTTAATTTGTACTTTCAAATTCTTAATTAAAAGTATGTGTTATTGACGAATTACGCAAACAGTGAATTTAATTTACCAGTTAACTCTTACTGAACTTGCTAAACATCCAGTATTGTGCAAGCATTGATGAAGCAGCCAAAAAGAAGCTACCCGAACCTAAGATGTTGCATTGATCTGCGACGAAAAAGATAAACAATGAATACTAATTATTTAAAAGCTAATATAAATTTTTGATTAATTAATTAAGTTATTAAGTTACATTAAAACCAATAGTAATAACATTAATAATTAATAACAATGCTAACAAGGACAATGATAACAATAGCAATAACAGCAATAATTAATAAATAACAATAATAAATAAATAATAATGGTGTTAATAAATAAGAATATAAGTGATAGTGATAGTAATGATAACAATAACGACAACAATAATAACAATAATAATAATGACAGTCACAACAATAATAATAATGTAATAATAATACAGGAATACTCGCACGTCAAATAATTAATATATTTCGAATAGTTAGAGTGAAAATAAATTGTATTTATGTGAATTTTGACGGGAGATAATTGCACGAAATTCAGGAAATTTTCAAATAAAATTAACTTTGAAAAAGACGGGTTTCATCCCTCCCTCTTTATCCATTCCAAATGAAATTTGATAGAACAATTAATGCAAATAAGCAACACTTCTATGCTTAAATCGAAAATTAAATGAAAAGAGAGGAAGGACGTAACGATAAATAGTAACAATTGAAATTTTCATTTTTGCGTTTTTTTTCCATCTTTCTCATCCTTTCTGCTATAATTTAGTTCGACTTATTTCTCTCTCTCTTTCTCCTTCCTGAAACAAACTCCACCATAAAAGCAACGATAGGAACGCATGTAGGAGAGAGAGAGAGAGAGAGAGAGGGTAAAAGAAGTTCACATGAAGTGCTTTTATGAAAAGGTAGGAAGAGTCTTAAAATTTTGGAGTTTTACTAAAAAATGTCTCACAAATAACTTCAGTTAATCGTTCCGTCATATTTTCGTTACTTTTTTACAAAAAGAAAGAGAAAAAAGAAAGCTCAGTGACATTTCTTAACGCGAAAAAAAAGCAAAATTTCAAATTATCATCAATTTCGATAATTTGGTATTGAATGGATGGGTGATAGGTGTAGTACATGAGGGATGAAGCAATCAAACAAACAGAGTTCTCGTCATTCTCATCAACGGAACATTTCAGGTATGTGTGAATGCACGAAATAATTAATTAATTCATTTCATATTATTGTTAAATTGAGGTCTTTATGAGTACATTACAACAAAAAAGAAACAAATGCACAAAAATATAAATTTCAAAAAAAGAAAAAATTTAATAATAGCAAAATAATTGAATTCATTATTTTCTTTTCTCAAAAAGATTCTATCATAGAGATATTATAATGGATAAATTTGGGACAACGAAGAAAAAAATTTGAAAAAGTTTTAAATCAAAAAACATAATTTTGAAAAATGGAATTTCAACCAAAAAAAATCACATGTAAAATAGCACGAAAGAAAATTGCATGAAATAAGAATATTACTTTTATCTAATGAAATGCTATTGATTTCTATCATTCATGTGGAAATTACTGATAGTAATTTTGCTGTAAACTAAAAATGATAGCGACAAATGGAATAATTTTCATAAAATTTTGCAAAAGTTCAAATTAATTTTGCTGTCCAAATGATTGTTTGATTTTGCTATTAAAATAAAAGTACGAGTAACAAATAAAATATTTTTCGTAAAATTTTGTAAAAATTAAAATTGAATTTAAAATTTGAGAGAGGGCGAAAAATGAAAACACGACCTAGGAAGCAGCAAATGAATAAATAGCAGCGGAAAATGGTGGGCGGAAAAGAAAAAGAAAATGCAAAAAAATTTTGTCCTGTTTCAGTGGACAACTGATAACATTGAACGACAAATATCAAATGTCACAACAAAAATACAAACATACATTGCAAAACTAGTTGTGGTAAGAAAAAAAAAACGATTTGTTTCATTCCTTTACACATGTACACACACGCACACGCACGCACGTACACACATACACACCCACACACGCACACACACACACGCACACACACACACGTAAATCAAAAGGCGCATAGCTTCCAACCCAAAAGATCATTGTTCGTTTTGATTGTTTCAAATTTAAAAACATTAGTAATTCATCATCTATGGAGAAAAAGCGCAAATGAATAAAAAAAACGCTTTTATATTTTACTACTACTATTATTAGCTATATGTTACATGCTCTAAGCCTACTATTGCCATTATTATTATTATTATTGTCATTATTATTAGGAAAATTTTAAATGAACGACAGCGTTATTAGCGTCCTAATCATCCATGGTATGATAGACCACTCTAATCCATATGATTCATTGTTGTAAATTGTATCATCCGATTAGCAAAACATCAGCGAGATAAAACATGAAATGTCATTTTACGAAAATACATGTATGTTCAATAGAAGTTGTTATTGTTGAGGTGCAAAAAAATTTCACGCAGTTGCAATTCTAAACTTCTTTAAACTAATCAATTCATCATTGGGCACTTAACACTTTACAGTCTCAGATAATTATTAACTGCATTTTGTGATTTTCGATTCCATAAAAGAATTCCTTGAATGTTTTGAATCAATTATACTTGAAATTTTGGTATTTACATGTTTGACTTCAAATGCACCATTTGGTGCATTTCGGATGAAGCGTTTCAGGATATACCCCTTTTTGTTACACTGTAATATATAATCTAGCACTGTTTTGCAAGAAAATAACTTAGCAATTATTTATTTCAGACCATAGATATGCTTAGCATTTGCTGTAGTAATACTAGCTACTTTCATCGGATCTTCATTCATATATGCTGCTATAAGCTCACATATAGCTGCTAAAGAACACGGTTCATTTCTTTTGAATGTTGTAAATTTATGAAATCTTCTTGCTTCATCCGTGATACGATTACGAATTTCAGCTGGGATCTTCTTGTCATCAATTTTGGGATACATGAAAGGTGCATCGGTTTCCAAAACAACCCTTTCTAGCGGTATTTTGCAATTACACAACGCGTACTTTATACCATCATCACTCCGATCTTTCCACAAAAAACCTGTAACAAAAACCAGTTTTAAGAGATACACGCTAAAAATCCTAGCAGATTTCATACTTCAAAGACAGTTAACTTTATTATTTGAAATATACCAGTTTTAATGATCTGACAGACATTTAACAGCAAAAAAATGAATTAGAAATATATGCAAAAACTCGTTTATTCGTATGTTCTGATGGTTGAGTTCTAATCATAATGATGTATTAATTCCGACGAAACAAAAATATATTTGTTACATCCATTTCACTTTCGTATTACATTCTTGATCTCTTCCTCCTCAACAAGTCTTTTCCATTTCGCATTTCCTAGCACTTTTTCAATGAACAGTTCTTTTTACTTTTTACACTGACAAATGCTAACCAGTTAATCCAATGTAGCAGCCCATCTTGACATAGGTTTCAGCTTCTGAGGCTTTACCTGTGAAGCAATGTATAACTACTGGAGGTAAATGTTCCTTGTATCTAAAAAAAGATTTTTTAAAAAATATAGGTATAGCTCCTCTTTTACATACTATGCAACGGAAGTTAAACAATTATAACATCACCTGGACAGAGTAGCAATCATATCCTGATGTGCATCCCTTTCGTGAATAAATAATGGTTTCTTCAAGTCACACGCTAATTGAAGCTGTAATAAACAAGTTCAACAGAGAAAATTACTGCACTAAAATTGTGACCCCGCTTCCAACCTATACTTTCATTTCCAAAAAGAACAACCAACTGACTTGAAATTATTTAATATTTTGATTTTTAAATTCGACAGCTTAAAGATAGTTTAACACAGATTTAATGCCACTACAGTTAGCAAAAAGCGGCGATTAAAATGAACACAATAAAAATTGGCACGTTAAAGTTTCGCCCTCAACACACAGTCAAATAATCTTCGAAAAACATCTAGAGGAAAATTTCAATTACATAAAAGCCTTGTTAAACATTCCATACTTCAAAGTTCACAAATAGGGTGACATATATAGATCTAAGCACCTGTTGCTCGAAGACCAACCTTTGCTGGTCCTGTGGTGAAAAATTTTGATTAAAATCGAGGCCACATTCACCTACTGCTACACAGCCAGGTGCACTGCATAACTTTTTTAGTTTACATATCGTATGATCATCAAATTCTTTGGCATCGTGAGGATGAACACCTTCAACATTCGAATTTACAATTAAGTTACAGCAAATTTGCCTATCGCACTTACAGTTTATTCAATTAATCTTAATATTCTATACCCTAAAAACTTTCAAAAATAAAAATAAAAAAGACCTGCTGTAAAAAAGAGAAAGTTCGGGAACCGTTGTGCCAATTCTTGAGCTTCTTCGCTCACTTTTATTGATGTTCCCGTAACCATTATTTTGCACAAACCTATAGTGAAACGAAAAAGGAAGTGAGTAAAAAAATAAAACTTTAAAGCATAAGAAGTGTGTGAAAGAGAAAGTGTAATTATTACAAACCACATTCTCTACTTATTTTCTCAATTCCTGTTACTAAAACGCTTCACGAGTAATTATAATTCTTTTCATTCATCCACAAACGAGTCGCATTAAATAATTTGTCATTTTCAAACAATATAACAATAAAACAGTCAACTTCTTGGAGCATAATTATATTTATCTATCAACATTTAAATTGATTCCTTACAAATAAAGCAATAGAATTAAATAATTTTTTTAAAAAATAAACTAATTAATGACCTGCTTGTTTGGCCCGCTCAATAACTTCACATAAATCATTTCGAAAACTAGGATGAGTCAAATTAGCACCAATATCAACTAGCATGTAATGAAGTTTGCTCGCCATACTGATAATTGTTTCACATAAATTACCTGAAATATTACAACAAGCTGCAAATAGTCTCTTTAAGCGTGGCCAAGAGGATGCTGCTGTAATTGTCTTGTCAGCTTAATTATTAGAAAAATTACCATTCTCTACAGACTAGAGCACGAATGACTGAAATGAAATTAAATTTAGTAATGTCTAACACTCTGCTAATTTCGTTAACCATTGTTCAGCCATCAGTCTCATCAACAGGCTTGACTTTTTTAGCTTACTTTTTCAGTCTTCATTCAATAACTAATCACCACCGCTCATAAGCACGCCACCAATCACACTATTCACTTAACAACACCATTTAACCCAATTAATTTTCATTTCATTCCGATAATTGCGCTGCAACAAACGAAACAAAAATAAAGCGCATTTTTAAAATTGTGGAATTTTTGTGCCACTTGAAGCGGTAGAAAACACTTCGCACTCCACGCATTGGGTTTTGGTTGGTTGTGTTAATTTATGAGCAGTGGTTCTTTACGTAAAGTGTTCTCGCTTGGATTGTTGAATTTGGTTTTTTTTAAGAGAGTTTTTGCAAGATTAATTATAACAATTTTCAGGTAAATTGAGTAAAGTTAACGTGAGGAGGAGGGTAATGGAATCAAATTCGGAAAACAACATGCGCAAAATAATCGATACACTTGTTGCCGGATATCTTGGCAGACAAAAAGTAATGTTGTAATTCATATTAATGGCTTGATATTGTAGAAAGTAAGAGCATGACTGATAAGTTTTTAATCGTTTGATGTAATTCTCGTGACCGTTTCCGTGTGCATTGGTGTGATTCCCGTGACCGTTTATACTTAATTCGCTCTTACTCATTTTACATATTTTTTAAGTAAAAGAATTTACGTTTTCTCTCCTTATGATACTTCACTTTTAACAGTTTATTTTATTTGTCAAGTACTTGTTCTACTTTACCATGGAACTAATTTACCTTATTGAATTGAGATGCAAAGCGAAAATGGCTGTTTAGAATATTGTTTTCCTAAATGAATGTTTTTGCTCACTGGGTCTTTTGAAACGTGGAAAAGATTCACTGATGCGAAGACATCAAGGCGGATGCATTTTTTTATACTGTTTACGGTTTTAAGTCGCAGAATGATATCATCAATCATATTTTAGTACTGGGAATCGTTGAAATGTTTGATGAATGAATCGTCGATTCTACGTGCTGCACAATGTGAAGGAATGTCGATTGTTTTGGGTGATACCGTGCACGGGAAACATCTGGAAGAAATTATCATTGTATGTAATTTGTTTGATTATTTAAAAGTATATTTAGAATAAGATCCCAAAAATTGATTTTTCATTTCCCCCAGGGCCTTATTTTAATCTTTTTTTTTACTGCTTAATGGGCCATTTAATTATTAATTGTTGATGCGTCTTACAGGTTAGCAAAAATTAAATAATCGACATTTATTCCTTACCGTCAGTAATGAAATCGTTTCATTTCTGGTTTTTAGTTATTCAGCGAATATGGTAATTTCGGTCTAAATCCAGGCTTGCTTGACTTTGGAGTCAGGCTGCGCTCACTTGCAAACGAATTTACATCGTTAACAAATGCCTGTTCACATTTCTCAGACACACAGAAATTGTTTTATGGCAAACATTCAACACCATCGTTAGTTTTTATTTTCTGGTTAATTTATAATTCTCTTTGCATTATCATCATGGGTGAAGGTCCATAAGATGACGTTGTTTTAGGTGGTTGTAGTTTCTCTGGCGGTTACTGCAAGACTGCTTCTTTTACAGTATTTAGATCAATTGTTTTGACTTCAGACGGTATTGTTCGCAGCAGTGTTTATCAGTAACGACCGGAGAGTTGAATGTTTGTGAAACAATTCAGAACATGTTACCTGCAACCAATGCAAATTCGACGACCAGTGTTTCCAGTCAACATAGCAGTGGATCTGCTTCTACGAGAAGGTGCAGAAATTCTGCATATAACTCTGTAAGATTAACTTAGCGCTAAGTGGAATATTGTGGCAATATAGGTATTGAAGAAAAGGTGAAAGTATTTTGCGATTTTCTGATATAAAATAGTATGCAGTATACGAGTGAAGTATGATAATAGTTCAGTTCAGTTTTACCCTCTAGTATCCTTTTCTTCAACCAATATATCACCATTCTTATACTTAATAGGATGATAATTCAGGGATATGATTAGGCAATGACCTCCTGAAAGGTAGAATATCGTTCTTTCTCCATATAGTGCTGACGTTATCAACATCAGCACTATATGGAGGAAGAGTGATATTCCGACATTATGCACTCATTGTTTTAATGTGATTATATGATTTTAATTTTGAGTTGCTTTGCTTTTGTACGTGTTGAGATTATGCACTGCAAATCGTTTGCAGGAAATGCACCCAACCAGTAAGTATAAATACCAGGCGGCGGGAATTCATGAAAGAAGTGGTTGAGCCAGTTGTACATACAGCACAGCAAATCATTGACAGTGGAAATGGCAATGTAACCGACCCCAATTCATCACTTTCCGCGGTTCGCTACACTATTATCGTTTTAACTTCAAAACCTGAGCTAAAATAGAAAAAAAGCTTATCAGTGTACTTATATCACTTCATATTTTCGTGTTAGATATCAACGATTACAATTGATGAAAATGCTGTTGGCATGTTGGATCGATGCATGGCGCATGAAAATTTCACGGAACTTATCGAAAGCATCGAAAGAGACTTTCCGGATGGTTTTTTTGATTCTTTCCCAAATTCGGATAATACAGCGAGCTTGCACGAAGCAGTTTTTGACGCTCTACCGTCACAGTCCAACGAGGCTCAACAGGTTGCGATGTTCAGTAAAAATACGCAGTTGTAAGGCAGTCTTTATGGTTTATCCTTTTATTCGTTTTAATCATTAAGAAAGAAGTGGCTTTTATTATTAGATCTGATTTATGAAATAGAATGTTTGAGCATTGTAATTTCAATATTCAGTTTTCTGGTACGCAATTTAGACTAAATTAATCATCTTGATGATTTAGTTATTAATTACCCGTTGGTTTAAAGCAATAATGCAATAAATTTTAAGTATAGCTCTTTGTTGATATATACTTGCTTTGACTGGTTTTTCGGAAACATTCTTCTTTTAGGAACAAGCAGGAGAAGACGATACCCAGAATTTGTATAGTATTTCGCATTCAGTGGTAATTGAGGGATCAAAACCATTGTGCTCTTCTACGCCAACCAAGGTCAAGACCCAGGAGAAGTCCTCCTCAGCACTGGAAACCTCCGTGAGTAGGAAAAGCATTCAAATTTCGTTTCAGCACTTCTTTCTTATCCTTTTTTTCATTCATGGTCACCTAATTTAGACTTCGAAAGTACCGTCCACCTCGAAAAATGACTCTCGTCGTCTACAGCCGAAAGCTATGCAGAAAAAACCGGTAAAAATCTCTCATATATTTTTTAAAGTAAAAACGATCTTTGAAAACGCTTCATATTTGAAAGGATGAGCGATCGAACTGTTTTGTTTTTTATATGGTTATATTTTTTTAAACGACATCGTTCTCACTCTATTTTTTTTCTACGAAATTATAGGTGGTTGCCGAAAGCACTATATTCAAAGATCGCGTCGAAGTGGAATGTCCGTATCTGCCGACTGAAGAAATTGAAAAAGAAGTTGATGATTCTGAGCAAGATTTATTTTTCGTTGCGAGAAATTTCGGGAAACCTTATGACGATCCTTTTGACAAAACGAAAGTGGAGCAACTGGAAATATCTGCAGGCTGGAGAAAACTTGCCGAATTGTGTGACGAGTCAAATAAAAAAGCTGCAGAAAGTGAAGAATGGAAAGAAGTGCAAAAAAATATCAGTTTGGAAATGTCCCAGTCAACAAACAAAAAGACTAAAGATAAAGGATCTAAGTATCCATCCTCATCTTCTGCTGACTTAGAAATGAAGAAGAAAGTTCGGAATGAACTGTGTACGTTACCTGTCAATAATAGTATTGATGTTGCCGGTCGTCAGATAGAAAAACGTGTGGATGACAAAGGACTTGTACAGAACACAAAATCCTCTTCGAAATCATTATTTGAACGGGAAATTGAGTCACTATTCGAATATTCTCAAGATCAAAATTGCGGAAAAACACAAAAGGCTGATGAATGGAAAAGTTCGGATTCTGCTCCTGCTGCACCAGTAAGGGAAAACAAAAAGGGGTCAGAGGAAGGCAGCGATGAGATTTCCGGCGATGAAGGTCTAACAGTTGAGTATCGTCAACCTCAGGCTTCAGCAAAATTTGTTGCGGATAAGAAAAGAAGAAAGGGGCAGAAGCAGAAGACCGTAGGTGTAGGTGGTGACTTAGCTTGTGGTATGAAAATTTCTGCCGCTAGGAAAAAGCAATTAGAAGGAATATATAGTAATTCACCATCACGGGATAGTGATCAACAAATGGATAGTTCTTTTGCTGGAAGTAGTCCTTCATGTAAAACTTCAGATCAGGGCAAAAAGCAAGAGAAATTTAAAAAGCTTGAGGAAAGCCGAGAGGAAGCGCGAGTAAATGCGGAGAAGAAGAGAAAGGAGAAGGAGTTTTTAATGAAAAAGGAAAGGGAGGAAATCGAAAGACAGAAGCGTGAAGTGGAAGAGAGGGAATTGAAAAGAGCAGCTGAAAGAGAGCGAAAAAGGAAAGAAGAGGAGGAACGAGAGGCACGTGAGAAGGAACAGCGTGAGAAACGACGCAAGGAACGCGAGGATCGTGAAAAATTGAAGAAGTTGAAAGAAAAAGAAGATAAGTTGGGTAGTGGTTCCGACTTAAGAAAGCAAGGCGAGCGATGTAAGGATGGAAAATCAAAAAAAGAGATGAGGAGCATTTTGCTTCCCGACTCTAAGAGTGGTGAAGCGAATGAATCGACCATTTTAGATAGACTCTTCGGAGATGGTGATGATTTGAAGGCTGTAGCAAAGAAATCAGATAAAGAAGAGGCAAAGAGGAAGTCTGAAGAGAATCGTGCGCGGTAACGCTTATCTCTGTTCTGTTTTAACTTTCAGCAATTCTGACAGTTTTGGATAGAATTCTGCAAGTATTCATTCAATATGTATTAAATTACCAATTTTACCGAGTATTTCAGGCCTTCATTCACTCAGAAAGCTGTTGGGAAAATTAGGATCATAAAGGAGGAATGTCGTGCAAAGAGGGGAAAATTAGAACGTGTTATGGATATTAAGGCGGTAAAAAATACAAAGGTACTTCTATTTCGAACTGTTCATCTTAATAACTGAGCTCTTCTGTTAACTTGATGGTTAAGTACTATTCTGAATTAGGAGGTTTAATCATTGTGGACAGTAGTAATTTGAAGTAATTTTTCGCAATTTTCTATGAATAAACTGGTTAATCGTGTGAAATGAAAGTACCTAAGTATGATAGTAAAGTTATGCTAAATCATTTAAACCTCTTTCTGGTATTTCTTTTCTAATTTACCAATCCCTCAGTTATCATAGTTTTATCCCTTTCTTCTAGGAAAGTGTTTCAAATCGACGGGATGCACTGGACGACCTTTTTAATTGCCTTACTCCCAAGCCGTGTAATTTGTTTTTCTTATGTCGTCTTCATTTGTTTTACTTGAAATTTACTGTGTTCACTATAAAGTGTATGCTCTGTAGCTGCAGATTGTGCGTTTGAATTTTGGCTTAGTCATTTTTCAAAATTCTTAGCCTTTTTTGTGCACTTTTAGTCTTATGGAAGAGATGATACTTGTGCAAAGACCACATTTTTAGGTACGATACGAAAGGACGATACAGATAAAAAAGTAGTGTCAGGTGTGAACAAAGGAAGGGAAAATTTGCTAGTTGGAGGTGGACATTCGGCGAGAGGTTGAATGATTTCCCTTCCGCTAATTGCTTCAGTGCATGAAGTTTTCATTTATTGTCCAAATTATTCTAAATCAAATTATTTGAATAAGAACTGTTTTCTGTTAAGCTTGAAGATGTTTTAGTGAAGAGCTGGGAAGATATATTGAATTAAATTTTGATTAATTTGAACAACCCCAATTAGAGCAAAAAAGGGAATTCTTTCGTTCTAGCAATTTATCCAATCCTTTGTTGTAGTTGGTATGGTACTAGAGAAGGCAACACGTATACGAACAAAGTATGAGCATGAAGAAAAACTGAAACAGGAATACCGTAAAGTGGAAGGTATTCGGCGTGCAACAGCTTCATCTTCGGTTATCTTTTTTACTCGGGGCTATAACATTTTTAAAGTAATCAATCCAAATTCGTTTTTCTTCATTCATGGGCAGGATATGTACAGAAAACCTCATGTCAAATATTGTATGTTTATAAAGATTCTCATTTTGGGAAAGGCTAAGGTCTTGGTCTCTTTATAAGTCTTTTTTATTAAACAACGGAGGTAAACATTACAAATTTTTTTATCAGGAATTTATGAGTCCAAAAATGAAGCCATGTGCAAAGCTGGGATTTTAGACTTCGTATCCGTTAAAACTTGGCAATCATTTATCCGAATCAGTTACACATTTTGCTTTTTAGGAGAATAGTACTCGTAAAAGAGTTCTAGACCTACCGATTCCAAAAGCACCGGATGTTTTGTCGCAGCTGCTGAAACCTGATATGTCAATGCACATTGATTCGTTGCGGCGGAGTGTGTCAGCGAAAAATATCGCTAACTGTTCGGAAGCATATGTTATGGCAGTTCCTCCATCAAACATTCCGATGCCATCAAAATCCACAACATCTATTTGTAGCTCTTTTTCCGGTTGTAGTGAATCAAAATCACTACATAATGAATCATCCGGTGTCGGTTCTCCAAGCATCCAAGTGAAAAAACCTCGTCTGGATATGGCAGCTATCGATGCCGTACTGCAAAGTTTACATGGTTTGGACAAAGCTTCCTCCTCTTCTCAATCATTTCCCACTGTTTCTATAACTGGATCAGAACCGTCACTGACATAAGACTGTTGCTTAAATCTATTTATCTTTTTATCAGCCTTTTTGTCTCCCAGTTTTTATAAATGTTTTATTCTTGCCCATCGGAAACTTTGATTTGAGAGCCATCAACTCTTATTCATCCTTCCTCTCGTCTTCCGTTCTGTTAATATTAAAAAATGCTTTGGGATCAAAGTTTAACTGATTTTTTGTTTGATAAATTTTATTCGCTTTTGCCTAATGCAGAGGATTAATTGCTTTATTTGTCTTTTATATGTTTAATTTTGTGCCCCAAATGAGTTCTTTCCATTTTATGTATTATATTTATTTTTATACTGTATATTATTTTACAGGTTCAGTTCTCTATTGAATGTATGTATGTATGTATAACCCTATGTTTAGATCCTATGCTGAGTGTAGAATTTATTAAACATACTAAATGATGCATTCCGAACGGTAAAAGATAGTTGTTTTAGAGTTTTTTAAGTAGATTTGGAAGCTTATTTGGTTCCCAGTACTCATATCAATAAATTCGTGCAAATAGAGATATTATTTTTGAAATATCGTTTTCCCACTGTGTATTATGCGAATATGCATATTTCAGTTACTTAATTTTTTTCCTAGTTTATCTTTGTATTTTTTTCTGTTTTCTCTATTCAAGAATTTTTCCTTGTAAATCATTTGTTTGAACTGTGATTTTCATTGCTTCAAAGAATTGTGATATTCTCAGAGAAATGGGTATCCTTATTCTTCTTTCTTGTCATTTACGCTCATTTAATTTATTTATGTAATTTATTAATGAATGTTTAAGTATGTTTATTTCGTCGGAATAAAAATAGTTGGGAATTCCTTCCTGTTCTTGTTTTTGTTGTTTCTTTGAAAAATCTTGAGAAATATTCTGTTGATTTTTGCAAATATACTTTTCTGGATATTAAGCTGTGTAATGAATATTTGACGTTGTGCGGTACAATGAAAGAGGAGTTTTTGAAGTTAACATGAGAATAGAATGGGAGTATAAGACTGAGTTGATATGGAACAAAACTGAAAATGAATTTTTTTTCTGTCATCATTATCACGCAGAAATTATCAGGATCATAGTGATTGTTAACCATCGTGTGCGTTGCTTTGATTGGTGACTCTCATGGATGGCGACAACTGCTTTGATGACCTCTCGCTATCGCAAATAGCCATCGATCGTTTACAAAATAATTCATCCGCTTAAGGATATGGTATTTTCAAAGTATGCTTATTGTGATTATTTAAAAAATGTGCTACTTGTGGTGTTGCAACACACCATATGGATAGTTTACCATAATTGTAAAAGCTAAATGTAATTAGAAAGTTGACTTTGCGAAATTAATCCTTGTGGAATTAGAGAAAAACAGAAATTTAAGCCTTTTTTTCTACTATTAATAGCTTTCTTACTTAATTGTATTCGCTTTTATCCGTGCATCATTTGAATTGTTTTATCAATGGAATTCGCATACCATCAGGGCATGCTTATCGTGATTTAAAAAATTTTCTATTTAAATCTACTCATCCATCAGATGAGTAGGCGAATGTTTGATTAATGTTTTCAGATGGACGAGTTTTTTAGAATTTTCTTTTTCAGGAACTTTATAAAAGTTTTTGCTCCATCGCATTTTGGACGCTGCCTTTGTACGAAAGTGTCAGAAGGAGCAATACAAACGAATGACGAATTCAACATTATTTCAAAATCCTATGGTATACAAAGTGTAGCACCCGGTGTCCAACGTATTTTGCTCATTCATCCGCGAATACGACGAGGACGTTTCTTCGATTTAAATCCTGTTAAAGCTAAATTGCAACTGGAAGAAGCAGTTTCATTGGTCAATACTTTACCGAATTTTAAAGTTATAGAGTAAGTTCCCTTTCGAGTATTTTTTTGGCGGTAGTAAACCTTTAGCGGTTCTTCTTTGAAATGTTTGGATATGTTAGCAAGTCCAAATATATATCCTTTTTATTTCTTCTTTTGAATTGAATTTACTGGACGAGGTATTTTCAAATAATGACGAATGCAGCAGGCTTTTCGCTTATGCGATTGTAAAATTAACTTCTAATTAAGACTAACGTCCTTTTTCTTTTTTTCTTTCAGTAGAACTACTGAGATAGTGAATTAGGTAATCTAATATTCTGGATTTATGTGATTTGCAGGACAACTGCAGTAAGCACCGATCGCTCTACTGCAAAGAAGCGCCTTTGGGGTAAAGGACGTATTGAACGGATAATTGCTCTCAAAGAGAGAATCTCTGCCACAGCACTGATGATTGATGTTGATATTTTATCACCAAAGCAACAGGTTTTTTCCATATTATTAGCTTAACAAATCATAATTTGTCAGTCTCACTTATGTGAGGTTTTATGCACTGGAACTTTGTGCTTTAACTTTTCTGCTTTCTTCGTGCTCTAATAATTAACTTGGGAGTAGGCAGTTGAAGACTTTTACGTATCTGAATTTGAAGTTGAAAATCAAAATTTGATATTTCTAGAATTACTAATGAAACTAAGCAGATATGACAACTATGTTTAGGCTGAACTAACAACAATATTCCGTGTTCCTGTGTATGATCGTTACAACATAGTATTGCTCATTTTCAAATTGTTTGCCAAAACAAAGGAGGCTAAGCTGCAAATTCAACTTGCTGAAATTCCCTACATAAGGTTATATTTTCTTTATTAATTTTTTGGCTTTTCAAGATTGCAGTTGTCTCTTCATTATGATGTTGAATCTTACTTTTAAGAAATCTGGAACACATTTTTCTTCTGCAGGGAACGGTTACTTTCTACGTACGAATTACATGTGAATCCATCCATTTTCCATTTTGATGCATCCGAGAAATCGAAGTTTGTTTTCTAAATTTGATCATCTACGAAATGCATTAACTCTTGTTTTTGTAATTCGAAATACTTTTTAGATAATCAGAAATTTGTTTTCGCTGAAAGTTTTCATACTAATATTAATGTTAGTGCATATCAAATCCTTTGACAACTATCCTCATTAAATAAGTTTTTAGAGCTGATCGATTAGAAATTTTACGATACCGTGAGCAACATTTACGAAAATGTATACAAGCTGCAGTAGAAAATAAAGTTAATTTGCGAATTGGTGAAGCTCAGAAAAACATACGGGCAGTGGTTGCTGTAGTTGGATATACCAATGCCGGCAAAAGTTCCTTGATTAAAAGGTTATTTGCAACTTGTTTTTTACTTTTGCTGAAGACTGAAATTGGACAATTATATAAGTTCCGAGAAGTAGCACCTTAATGTTCTTAAACACTGGTGAAAATACAGTAATTGCTTCATTCAAATCTTATGCCGCGTTTCCGATTTCATTTCATTTTGTCTCTTTCAGGTTAACAGGACGAAATTTATATGTCGAGGATCGTTTATTTGCTACATTAGATACATCGCTGCACGTTTTTCGATTACCATCCGGTCTACCTATACTTTTTGCGGATACAATTGGATTCATATCGAATCTTCCCACTCAATTGTTGGCATCATTTCAGGCTACGCTAAATCACGTTGTTAATGCAGTTAGTTAGCTTTAGAAGAAATCGTCAAAACTTTTTCAAAATAGAGATTGCCCATTTTTTCTACAATATGTAGAATATGTGCAAAAAGAATACGCTTCGTTTAACACCTGGCTTTATTTAACTTGTCAGAAAAATAATTCCAGGATTTATTGTTGCATGTAGAGGATATTTCGAATCCTGATTATCTTACGCAGCGTGATGTCGTGATGAAAACATTATCAGCACTAAAAATTAAGAGCGAATTACTAAATTCAGTAATTCGGGTTGGAAATAAAATTGATAAATTGAATCGATTGACCCCTGATGAACATAACACATACTTCGTCTCTTGTGCCGACGGTCGTGGATTGGTTGAGTTGATGGCTGCTGTTGATAAGGTATTCCTTTTTAACAGACGGGTTTTTAATTCTTTATCCTCAATTGCATCACAGTAGGATTGCTTGTCAGAATTTTAATGCAGAACGGTTTTTTCGAATTCACATTTACAATCCAAAACATTGCAGAGAGTGTTGACAATAACCGGTGTAACAGTTCGCCGATTGAAACTACGTCCGCATTCGGAAGCATTTTCATATTTGTGCAAGTATTCCTTTCTCACTGGTCAGCCGATTCCATCAGAAGACAATAATTATTTATTATGTAATGTTATTATGGATGACAATGAATTCAGCAAATTCAGGGCTAATTTTTCGCTGTCAAAAATTTGATGTTATAAAAAAACTGCAGAATTACTTCGTTATATTTTAAAATTGGAAATAGCAACAAAAAATTGGAGTTCGCTTTTTAACATAGATAAATACAGACAAATTTTCTTCAAATTGCTTATATAGTTGTCGAAATTTGAAAGAATTGGAGTAAATACTTCAGTGTTTTCGTCCAATGATTCATTTGTTCTCAGTCAAAATGCTTGTAGTCATGTAATGCAGATATCGTAGTATTTGGTTGCATAATTTTCATGTTCATTTAGCTTATTCTTGTCATAAACTCAAGCTACATTAAAACTTCCGTTTAATTACATGGAAGGATCTCTAACATCGTTTAATCTTAAGTAACTAATTAAATGGAAGTTGGGATTTCAAACTTAAATTCCTCTTATTCTCTGCTTACTCAAGAAATATGACTGATTACCACTCTTCATAATGCGCCTTCCCTATCTACTCAAGTTTTTCGATTGTGAAGAAGAGTTAAGCCATCGCAGAGTGTTGATGGTGATCTTTCCGGACATCATGGAAAAGCACGCACAAATTAACCTTTTAATGAACATAGGAGATTTTTTTATGAGATATTAGACTTTATAGTATTTGTTTGTTGTATTTGTTTGCTTGTACTTCAGTTTCATAAAATTTTTACGTTTCCGTTGCTTTTCGGACTACTCATCCGTACTGCTAATGTGATACTACTACTCATTTAATAACTTGATACTTTTTAAAAGATTATCTTCGGTGTCGAACTCTACACCTTTCCCTTGGTCTTATTTTTCATTATAATATTTTTTGCAGCTGTTACTTACTTGTCGCAGCACATTCGCACCTCTTTTTCACACTTCGACGATATTTTCTTTTAGAAAAATTCTCTCTGAGTTGGAATATTATTGAGATCATGGTAAGTTCCATTTTTTCTTTCGAAATCAATTTCGAAGATCACTTATACCGTTTGTCTATGAATTATATGAACTACAGGAAAGGCATTGCGATATTGAGGTTCTTATTGTCATTCAAACATTAGTTTTAAAATGCATTTAAGCTGTTTATTTCATTGGAATTTTTGAAATAAAACTGTTGCGAGAAAATTAGAGATTTTTGCAGCCTATTATTGCGCTACAGTTGAAAGCCAGTATGGTGAATGTAACTTCGCTAGAACCAATGAATGATTGGACCAAATTTCGCTGGTATTTAAAGGTGTGACAATATTTCTTTTTATTCCAAAAAACTGTAAACCTCTTTTACAGGCTGTATTTTATTTTTTCTGTTTCTGAATGAAATTTTGTCGTTTAAAGATATATGACGCGGAGCAGTAAATAGTTTACGTGTCATTGTGAATGCGGAAGGCGTGTAATCCAAATTCTGCTTTTTCCATCTTTTCTTAAAATAGAAACCACATCTTCTGTTTCTTCCCTAGTATGATATGTGTTATTAAATTTAAAATACCAGGAAGTTATGCAAATTGCAGTTGAAATGTACGAACTGTGGTGAACAACCGGATCATTGGCAGTATGTTATTGCTGAAGTAAGTTGTTCACTGTTGTAACATGATGTTCTTATGAAATGCATAATAATCAGTCTAGGAAAAGTTTTGCAAACGAGAGAAAGGATCAAGAGAACAATGTCTAATGGTATAGATTGGTATATCCTTTTTCTTCTCTTACTTAAATTTAAAGAATTTCCAGGAAACATTTGATAGACCTAAAGGCAAAGGACTTGTAAATATGTTGGAAAAATGTAAATTGTGTAACAGAGTAAATTCGCTTGGTAAGTAACTTCTGGAGATGATTTGTTGAAATTTGTTACGAATAATATTTGAAAGTAGTGTTTTTGTCTAGATTCATATTTGTTTTAAAATACCAGGATTTAATTTTTCAAAACATTTTTTAGCATTAATATGCATGAATGATGGAAGTGATTTATAAGTTGAACCTGCTTCTTGCATTTCTTGCACATTAGTTCTAATACATTTTACTCTTTTTTACAGAAATTATAAAAGATTCATTTCGACCTTATGAGGGCAATGGTGAGTACAATGAACTCATTCGATTCGATTGTCGTGGCTTAGAACCAACCGATTTTGATCTACGCGTTTGTTTTTTTCTATTAATTTGATGTGATTTTTCAATTTAAATTCATTTAACAATTAGTTGGTATAAGAAAAATATCAAATAATTTTGTGTTAGTAATTAAACGATTAAGCAGGTAAAAATCATCATTGAGCTCAAGGAATCATTTCATAAGCTGATATTTTAAATCTATCCCTCGAAACTATGCTACTTGGTTTTACAGTATTTACTTAAGTGTTGTTTTCTCGATATAAATCATATTTTCAGTCAGGATGGCGAGCTATTGGGACAGAATCAGCAACTGTTTTCGAAGATATTGATCTTACTGTAGAGGTTTTCACAACTTTTTTAAATTACTAATTGACTGTTAAAAACCTATTTTATTTAAAATAAACGTTAATTGATGATACTTTAATTTACTATCATTACGATCAGGTTTGTTTTTATCTATAACCTTGTTACAGACTAAGTCATTTTCCGTTGTATTGATTTGTTTAATTCATTACTTAATGTACAAATAAGGTAGTCAATGATGCCAGTATAAATGGCATGATTAAGTGAGATTATTTCACTGATAATTCCATCAATACCGTTGGAATATCGATTAGTGCTTTTTCTGTTATTATCTTTGATTATTGATGAAGCACATTTAAGAAGTAATGATGAAGTGATCATCTAATTGCTATCTTTTGAATCAAGGAATGGTTCGGTTACGATGAGAAAGCAGCGCAGCCAGCTGAAATCAATGATATAGAATATCGGTTTGTGCTTTGCCGAAAACAATAAAGTGATGTTGTTTGTTTTTTGGTTCTATTTTTTATCAGTCATTTCTGTTGTGCTATAATTTTCAGTAGTAATATAATACTACTAATTAGCTCCTCTATATGCATATCTTTTTTTCCTCTAATTTTAAGCCGTTGCTTGATGTGGATAGACTAGGAATCACTAGACATTAAAATAAGTTACATTTTTCACAGATAACAAACGTGCTTTAAAGCATGTGTTTTCTCACATTGCCTTTATTAACTTTTAAATTTTGAAGATTTTGAAAAAAAATTCAATTCAGATATTTTAAGTGTCACAAATTTTTAATTCGAAATTTACTCCTTAACTTGGACTGTTCAATCATGTAATGTCAGTGAAAATAGTTATTCATGGATGTTTTTACTTCTCATTTCCTTTTCCAAATATCATCATCATCATCATCTGTTCGATAAACAACAGAAGTATATCATCAATAACTGTCGATAGTTCCAGTGATTAATTTTAGCCTAATATCAATGAGATGAATTGAAACAATTTTATGTAAAAGAAAAGAGGAAAAAACACATACATAATTTCATTTATTTACACTTTTAATAAGGTTATTAAAAATAAATTAAAATTGAATAGTCAAATGATAATAATGATATATCAAATTTGAACCGAACGAACAACACCAATCTTTCTATCAACAAATACTTGCAATCATTATGTGGTATTAGCATAACTCATATCTTAAATTTACAAAAGTGTCCCTTTTCTCCTGCTCTTTCTCATTTATCCATCATTACCACACTCATCCACTGTTGTGTTGTTGATTTTGGAAAAATATGGAGGAGGAGGTGTGGGGGAGAAATTTGATGATGAATTCTGTAATTACATCTAATTTGAGTACCATCTAAATATGGTAGTAGATCAAGTGAAGATGTCAAGGCTGGTTAGATTGTATTTGACATCGTTTATCCATCCATCCATCCATCCATCCATCCGTCTATTCATTCATTCAGTTTAATTCTCACATCATTATTGTCCTATTTCTCGTCGAACGGTACAAGCAATAGTTTAGGAAAAATGAAAGGAAAGAAAGTTTGATTGTTTAAATGAACAATGAGGACAATTTAATTGCCCATTTTTGCATACGTGCAAAATACCAGTTTATTTTATTACATCTGCAAAGTGCACCAATATGAATTTAATATACTTAAAAACTATCAGTTCATTCAAAATTATCTTATTCATTAGGTGGAGAGGAGGGAAATTTGAAAGCGTTTTGGCGGTAGTGATAATTGGGATGCAGTGATTAGTGATTGCAACTATCTAAATGATTTAACAGTTAGAACTTCTGTACTGATGCACCCTGTAGTACTTATGTGGGAAATTTTTGCAATTATTTTATTAGTAATTCAGTAACAAATATAATGTAAGTTAGACAACATTTTTTCTCATTATTTACAACGCATACCCAAAATTCAACTGTTTAAGTTGTTTGATTTGAAAATGCATTCTACAATTCAAGTTCTTAATTTAATTTATTAATTACTTAAATGAAACAAGAATTGTTAGCATAGCAAAGGAGAGAAAAAGGCAAAAAGTACGGCGAAGTGATTTATTCAACAGAGGTAATTCTTTTGTTACAGTAATAATGAAAGTTCGTGATTTGCATAATTTTAAAATAAAATTTCATTCAATAATACTTCAATGAGCAACATCCTTGCTTATTTTTCTTCCTTTTTTTTCGTTTTTTGATCAGGCATACAACAATAAATTTAAATTAATTTGCAAGTTAAACATTAAAGTTTGGAAAATCCAGCAAAATATACGTACATTTATTAAAATTGAAAAGAATAATTAAATTCTAGGAAATTTTCAATTTATTCTTCTCTAGCAAAATATTTCGCATCATTTCGCTGTATGTTTTCCACCAAATTGCTTTACACATGAAAATTCCATTAATTACAAATTTTTGTTTCAAAAACAAAAAATGCTAAACTTTTTTATTTTTCAAAATTTTTTCAACTAAGTGTGGTGAAAATTGGAATTATTGAAATGTTCTCATGGAGCACTGAACGATTACAATTCCGGTCACAAAAGGTCAAGTAAATTATATTCAATGGGATGAGAGCAGGTGTTTATTATCTTCAACTTACGTCGAACCAACCACAATACTCCTGCAGAACCACTACGACAACTATCCTCACCAATAACATTTTCCAAAATTATTCTCTTTTTTTTATTGACTGATAATAGAATTGTTGGACTGCAGTTGTGGAATAATTATTATGTTATAATTTATCAGTAATAGGAGTGTTTGAATTTATTATTAGTATTTAATTAGTATTAGTAATAATTAGTTGTATGAACAATTGACTAGACATACACTCAGCATTGAAGAGATAGTCATACTTATGCTAATTACAGATAGTTATTTATTACTGAAAATGCATTATTGCTACTGTAAGTGCAGGACGGCTAAATGATTTCAAAAAGAATAAAGGAAAGAACATTTGCTTGCAAATAATTAGTGCTTGCAAAAGAGAAAGAAGTCACGCTGGAAACAATGTGAGAAACAACACAAGAGTTATAAGAATTTGCTAAATTTATTTTTTATGCAAAAAAAATTTACTTGAAAACTGAAAAAAAAGGCATAAAATTTTGACACATAAATATATGTTTTCGAAATTACTAAAAATAATTGTACTCAGTGAGTGAAATTTCATGAATTTAGTGAAAAGATGAAAGAATATGCGGGAGGAGATCGTTGGTGCTGCTGCTATTGTGTGAGTTAATTAGTTAAACAATGAATTTTAATTGCTGTGAAAGGTATCAATTGAAGTAAATGAAAGAGCTAATGAGAGATCAGGATTGCTAACAAAGAAAGGAAGTGTTAGATTGGAATACAATTTCAAATATCTGACAAAACACAAAGAAATTAGAATTGGATAAATGAGGTAAAACTGTAAAATAAAATTTAGCATAAACAAAAATTAAACATTTCCTACAGATGATATTTCAATTATGTCACTAAATGCTCCAATCAAATAATTTTTAAATCGATGTACCCGGAAATTTTAATACCAATTCCTTAATTATATGCAAACTTTTTGCTATCTTTAGATTTCAAATTTGACAAAACAGCACTATGTTGCAGTAAATTTGGAAAAATGATTTTGACCATGACTGGAATTATCGACGTGAGTTGTTGAGCAGTGTGCCGAATGTAATTTCAAAGTTTTTTTACTATCAAATGTTGCAGAACAGGTCCTACACGTGAAATTATTTGATGAGATGGAAGCGTTGGATGTTGCTGATAATGGTGCAGTAGCACTTGACGGATCGCTTCTTCGTGGTTTATGCCAACGACGATGTGATGCTAAATTTGCTGGACAACTAAATACCTGAAATGAAAAAAAAAAGAAATTTATAGCAATAATCACTGTGTTACTAAAAGAAAGAGAGAGAGGGAGAGGGAGTGAAAACAATGAAACATTGCTGCTAGTAAAAGTATCATTGCGTCATGTAATTCATATATGGAGTTGTACTGTAATATTAATTAATTGAAAATTTATCTTCAGCCATCTTTTAAGTGAAATGAATTCAAATCACATAGGAAGTGAACGATGAATGAATTGCGTGTAAGCCTCAAATAGCCATAGATAACTACTGTTTACAAGTATTGTTTGTTTACACGTATTGTTTGTTTACAAGTATTGTTTACAAGTATTGCTCAACATTGACGTATGTGTACACTTAAAATTTTATCCGATTGAAGTATGCTTCAGTAGCGTGGTCATCTCATCAGAGGCGGTGGATGGAACGGGTAGGAGAAGTGTTAGTGGTACTTGAGAGATTGGAAGAGAAATGCGGGAGCACCGAGCAAACGAGTGATATCGCTGGGTGGTAAGGTCAAGAAGTTGCAAGCAAAACTCCCTCAGTTTTTTTCACCGTATCTTCCGCAACCGTTAAGCCATTAAGCATTCACTGTTAATTTCGGTTGCAATCGCTCATACCGAAATGCATCCCCTGAACGATCACTTGACAGACAGGCTCCATTACCGCATGCACCTGCCACTTAATTATGGATTTTGGATAGGATGGAGAGGGCGAGCAAACGGTCCATCGGTCCGTTTGGTCGGTCGCTTGATTTAGAGACGCTAGACGACTGATTCCATACTTTAAGGACAGGACATGTTTGGCTGTATTATTACTCTAAACTAAGCCTATCAAGAAGAAGGAGAGAGCACGGGAGAGAGAGAGAGAGAGAGAGAAAGCAAACTGATTTATTTCACTTTGAAACGAAGAATTTTTATGTTATCGTTTCATTGCATACATTATAATTTGCAACAAAAAAAAATCTTCTTTTTATGCAGAAAAAAAACAAAAAATTAATCAATAAAGATTGAAACAGAAAAAACAAACTAAACTTCCATGTGTAATTTGAAGGAAAAAAAAGTGTAATAATATAAAGGGAATAATTTAGCAGAATTACTATCATGATTGCCAGTGATATAGATGTGATAATGTTGATAAGAAAATAATGATTACCTTATCGCATTCCGGACAGCGATATTCTTCGTGAATAATACGCGGGCACCGATGTTGTGCTAACCGAAATACGTCATCGTATCGAACCTAATAAATTTCAATTCCTTATAATCATTTATTTACTTACACTATATAACTTACACTATTTCGTCAATTTCTAAATTAACTAAATTCGCAAATAAGAAATTAATCAATTTCTTCCCTTTTTTTCAAAAAATAATTTCCCCACCATTTCTGCCAATTTTAAAATGTCTAAAAAAGTGTAATAAATGAAAATAAACCAGGGAAAAAACTATTTAAAATATATCTCCTTAATATTTCCTGTTGTTAACACTTTTAACACTGTTGGACAATAAATTACGTAGCGATTGATGGATGTTAATTTCGTAATGCAAAAAATATTAACATATTTTTTTTTTAAATTTAAAATAACAAAAATAACAATTTGAATTATTGCATATTTTCTACTCCACAATTGTTACGTACTAATAAAAATGAAATATTTCTTAAATAGATACTTTGCATAAGGCACATATGCAATCACCAATTACGTTCGTAATTCGCTCAATGTTACGTCGGCTTTCCTCGGAAACGTTCACGAAAACGGCGGTGTCGTCTAAATCGGCCGCTGCTTGCAACTCATCAGCTGGCGGTAAAGATGACGCTTCCTATAGTGTTGCACTTGATTTCATTCATTTTTTTAATTCCATTTAAAAAACAAAAATTTTTTCTTTAAAATTGAAAATAACAAAAATAACAATTTTGAATTACTGCATATTTTCTACTCCACAATTGTTACGTACTAATGAAACAATGAAAAAAAAACCAATGCTTAACAACTGCAATTTACAATTTCACTTTTTAGTTTCAATAATTCTTCAACACCTACTTTTCCCTTACAATTACGTTATTTCGCTCCTAGAAATTACTTTTGTCAGCCAAAAAACTTACTTCCAACTTAATAGCTGCTATGTAATTTTGATAAAAATAAAGTTTAATTTTTTTGTTTGTATTATAAATAATTTAATTTTACTCAATTAATTCACAGTTTATTTTTATTTTAATAAATTTTGCATCTAACAACATACTTTTATAAACATTCCGGAAACAGGTGAATTTGTTTCTGAGTCATCAGCTAAGCGTCGTATTAATTTAGATCGTTTCGATGGTAATTCATCGGAATAACGTGATACGGCTCGCTTTCGTTCACGTATTGTTGTCATACAATTGTCCGGTGATTTTTCATTTGGTAATGTCACCTATTATTTTATTCATTTTTCTTTCAATTGCAATATTTGATAACTTCTTGCAAATTTTACAATTTTTGAAATAGACACCTATAAAATAACAATATTTGGTGTTTTAAGCTTTGTTCAAAATAAAACCACGTTCACCAGCTTTTTTAGTCCTCTCAAAAACTATTTTAAAAAAAATTGAAATGCAAAAGGATGAGCGTGAAATTTATCTAAATTCATCAATCAACTAAAGTATTTGCAAATTTTATCACTCTAGCCTCTTGAAAGCCGTAACTGCTGGTTATAAAATCGTCAACCTTTAATCATTTAAGCTTTAAATTTTAAGCTAAAAATTTCGTAACGATCACAAATTTTGATACTGAATATTGCTGTAAAATGAGGGTCAATCTATTAGACGTTCGAGAGTGACGGACTCTTTACATCACTGATCTGATCATTCCTTGTTATTTCATCGTACCTTATTCAAACTATTATTATTCATAGCTAGTCCCATTGTAGCCACTTGATTGAGGAACGAGTTTAATAGACTTGGTTGGCAAAACATTTGCAGTTGCATTAGCTGCAATGCTGTCGCATAATCGATCATCGGGCTTGGAAGACCATTGATGGAAAAATGAAAATTCTGCAATCCTGTCGGCGCCTTTGAAGTCGTTATTGCTGATGTATTGCGTTCATTTGCGACGTGCGAACGTGTTTCTGATGCTGGATTAAGTCCCAAAATACGTTGCACCAAAAAATCACTCATAGACATTTTGTCAGGATGTTGTTAATTCTGCATATTGGATCATCAGTTAGTGCTTGAAATATGCATATTTCCGAATTTGGTAGTTTGAAAGCATAATTTCAATATCATCTAATGAATTCCAATTTGCTGCAACAAAGTTTTAGTAAATGAAATTTTACATATAATAAAGGGCCGTATACGATATAGCTGAGCAGAAGCGAAATAAAGCTTGAACTCTGCAACGCATCTATCGCTCACCACTTCACTAGCAAAGAAAAAAAATTAACTGATCATGCGTTGAAACAGTTAAGTATTATACACAAGCTAAAAGACTATTGGTAGAAATAATTCAAATTTAAATTTCACATGCTAATTGCTTAACAGAGGCACTGATTGATATTAATTGACAAACAAAAAAAGCATAATGAGAATACTTTAAATGAACTTGAAAGACTTGCAAACCAATTAAATATTACGTCCAATTAAATATTAAATGTTGAAAATTTATTGCCTAATACACTAAACAAATTGGTTTCATTAAAATGCATAAAAATAAAGATTACTGAAAAGTAATAAAGTCGCAATTGTCATTTTCCGCGTGAAAACACGAAAATATTAAACTGAAATTTGTTGCCACAATTACCCAAAAAGATATTGCAACCGTAATTTTCTACGTAAGCGCGCTTAAGTACTAAATTGAAAGTTACCTAAAATTTTTGCCAAATTACAACTTGACATCTGAAAGTAAATATTTGGGTGAGATTGCCCACACCGTACTCTGCAATCAGCCTTTGTCACTGGTAATTTCCAGTGATAGTTTGTTTGTTGGAAGATGAGGGAGATTTGCTCCACCCAGTTGATTCAGTCCACCAACCGGATTAACCTCTCGCCTACTTCCCACACATCTCATCCAATCATCGTTGCAATGAACTTTGTAGTGGAAGGCGTTTCAAATATTCCATTTAAATTCCTCATCAATTAAATACATAAAAAATGAAGGCAAAAAAAAAATTTGTAAATTTTTTTGGCCTTCATTTTTTTAGGCCGTAATTATGCTAATGTTTTAGCTTAGCAAAGATTGAAATTTAAATTTTGGGCAAAAAAAGGAAGGAGATCAAAGGATTTTGAAAATCCGTTTAAAATTTTCCAGTACCATCTGGATGAATTCATTTAAACACCGTCTGCTTGACAGTTTTAGCAATTTAAAAGGACTAGAAACGGATTACGTACTATTCAGCTATATCAAAATGAAAGATTAAGCGATAAGCTAAAAGTAAGAATTTTTTACATTATTCAAATTTATTAATTCGAATCAAATTTCACTTTACCAAAAATGGTTTCGGTAGAAAAGCTGAAAAGATACCAAAAATGTGATAATAAATGAATTTGTAAAATTCTAAATTTAGGCGATTTAAATTTTTGATTAACTTACAAATTTACTTAAGTTTCTCAAACGTGTACTCAAACACTCTTGGCGTACACTAACCAAAGTTTTACCATTTGAAATAACTACCAATCAATTTAAAACAGATTTGCAAACTTCTGTATAGCTTGAAATTTTCAATTTTGCTGCAGATTCACATTGGAATAAAAATAAAATAGAGAAAACTACTGGCCTTTTTCGTATTTATTTGATGTGAAATTTTTTAGATTTCTCTATCGCTCATAAATTTAAATCATGCAGGACAAAAGATAAGCAGTCATTCCACGAAAGACTTTCGGTAGATGAGCTGCTTAATTTCAAATTATCTTACAATTAGATTGAACAATTTATCGTAGAATGAACAACTATCAGTTATCGTCCCCTTTCATCGCTCTTGCAAATCACCGTTTTCAGTTATTCCGTTAATCAATGTTGTGATGAAGATGAAACGGATGAAATGAAAAAAGGCGCAGTTAGTCAAAGTTTCCTATTTCTTTAGGATCGCGAAGTAACTACTACTACTGCAACTACTACTACTACTACTACTGCAACTACTACTACTACTACTACTACTACTACTACTACTACTACTACTACTACTACTACTACTACTACTACTACTACTACTACTACTACTACTACTACTACTACTACTACTACTACTACTACTACTACTACTACTACTACTACTACTACTACTACTACTACTACTACTACTACTACTACTACTACTACTACTACTACTACTACTACTACTACTACTACTACTACTACTACTACTACTACTACTACTACTACTACTACTACTACTACTACTACTACTACTACTACTACTACTACTACTACTACTACTACTACTACTACTACTACTACTACTACTACTACTACTACTACTACTACTACTACTACTACTACTACTACTACTACTACTACTACTACTACTACTACTACTACTACTACTACTACTACTACTACTACTACTACTACTACTACTACTACTACTACTACTACTACTACTACTACTACTACTACTACTACTACTACTACTACTACTACTACTACTACTACTACTACTACTACTACTACTACTACTACTACTACTACTACTACTACTACTACTACTACTACTACTACTACTACTACTACTACTACTACTACTACTACTACTACTACTACTACTACTACTACTACTACTACTACTACTACTACTACTACTACTACTACTACTACTACTACTACTACTACTACTACTACTACTACTACTACTACTACTACTACTACTACTACTACTACTACTACTACTACTACTACTACTACTACTACTACTACTACTACTACTACTACTACTACTACTACTACTACTACTACTACTACTACTACTACTACTACTACTACTACTACTACTACTACTACTACTACTACTACTACTACTACTACTACTACTACTACTACTACTACTACTACTACTACTACTACTACTACTACTACTACTACTACTACTACTACTACTACTACTACTATTACTACTACTGCAACTACTGCAACTACTGCAACTACTACCACTACTGCATTGATGCTGTTCGAATTTGCGCGAGGCGCGAAATATCCTAGCATTGAAATCTTTCTTTTCTATAACTTATTTTCCGCCATATGCCTCTTTACTGGATGAAGTCCAACGGCATGTTCGTTGTATGGAATAAGTGAATGAGGACAAGTTAAGATTTATGAGCAATCTGTTCCGGTCGGTTAACATCGTGCCATCTGACATTGCTTCTTCCCATTCAATACTTCACAACTCCCATCCATGCATAGCTTCACTAACATTCCATTTCACACAATTTATTTCGAAATTATCAAGAAAAAAAAACATAAATTGAAATTTGAGCAGCTGCGAGCAGAAGTATCATTTTTTGAAAATATCGCCAACATAATTTGGGCATTTCAATCACACAAAAATTTCCGGATTATGTTTACCAAGTGCTTCAGACTGATTCAGACGTCTAATTATTTATTGCTCACTAATACAGTAAAAGTAAACGGGAAGAAGCAGAACTTTCCGCGCCAACACAAAAGTTCCTGCTGTAATTAAAAATGCATTACTCCTTAATTTGTTAAGTTTTAACGCACGTTTGTTGATCTGTGATCCAATCGTGATAATGATGATGATAACAGCGATAATGACGAAAACGACATCCGTTGAAACCGATAGCTATGGCATTGTCATTGCTATCAACAACATATTATTGATATCAATATTATTGGCTTATCATTATCGTTATCGATGATAATTGCGGTTCGTCATTTATTCTTGTTGTTATCATCTCATCGTTAATTTCGATATTATCATTGCTATATTATTAGTGTTATTGTTATCACTTTGTTACTATTTTTATGACTATCGTTATTATTGCTGTTATTATCACTATCATTATTGTTGCTATTATTATTAATGTTATTGTTATTAGTAATAACAATACTTGTTATTATCGTTATCATTATTATTAATTATTACTATTACCATTATTTATTATTATTATTATATTATTCGATCGTCATTACAGCTGGAATTTTTGAGTCAGAAGATTTTGCAAGACTGTTTTGTTTGCAAAAGGAATTGAATGATTAATACGATACGGTAGTAATCTGTACAAATTACCATTCCTTTTTTTGTCCTTTTCATTCCTAATTAATGAGTGACCTCCTGTTAGAAAGCGTGTGAATGATCCATGGGATATTACGCAAGCGATCATCATTATTATCGTCTTCCCTTCTTCTCGTGTCTCATCCGTTAATTTTTAGCGTCAGGAAACAGCTGCAACGTTTTTCTGAGAAAATTATCGAAGCACTAGTAAAATATGCCATATTTTTTTGCTTTTCTCCTTTATCTTTTAAAACTTAAAAGTTTCAAGTTTGAACACTGAGGTCAACAAAAATTACCAATTTTCACAGCAAATTGACTATTTTCGCAAAAATGGTGTTTCCCTCCCCGGCCGGGAATCGAACCCGGGTCTCGCACGTGACAGGCGCGGATACTCACCACTATACTACCGAGGATGTTGAGTGGACGCGGAGTCCATACGTAATTCAAGTGTTTTATAGAGTTCTATTGAATTTTAAAAATTTGAAATTTACAGTCTCTCTATTCGATCGTGTTATTTCAATAAGAATTAGTCAAAAATGGAATTTCAATCGAAAGTAATTCAAAATCACTAGTATTACAAAAATAGTAATGATAATGAAAAAAGATAATGCGTATCATCTTAGCAGCTAGAAAACGTGTCACTTTTCTTATTACACGTGACAAACACAGTTGCTCATCAGCGTAATATAGAATGCTTATGCATGAATTTGACGTATAATAAAATAACAAAATTTTCACTTTAGGTTACAAACTTAAAATGCGAAAGCATTGAATTACGTAGCTCATTTTCCTTTCGGCAACATTTTAATGAGCGGTTAGTCACTTAAAGTTAAAATCATCAAATTGCTATTAAACATATTTTTGTTGTTATAAAATATCATTCCAAAAATGTTACAGATGTAGTGTGCGATGATTTGGTGGTATGAAATGGCAGATGGTCCACTCGTAATGGTGGTAGTATTATTGGTAATAGGAGGGGTAAGACATTATGGCAGGTGGACCCAAATAGGAGTGGAAAAAAGGTCACTCGAGGTCGTCGACGACGGTCATTTCTCAATTTGCCAAACCGAAACTCATAATCACAATAGAGCCAGTCTAATTAGCATGAATGCATTACGGTTGTCATTGATTGCTTAAAATTTATTAAATCCTTAAACGTCGCATTTCGTCCTCCCTTCTTCGTCACATCATCATCAGCGCTCATTTTGATGCTTTCATTTCAACACCTAGCAATTAGCTATTTCTAATTTCTTTAATTATTCAAAGAAGGAAGAGGACGAAAACAAAGGTGAATTAATTAAAATTGATGGAAGCAGTAGGTAGCATGTTGCATCTGTTCATTATTTCACATCAAAAAGCATATTTTTACAAATTAAAAAGAAAATTAGAAATGTATTTTCATAAACATAATTTTTCCATTTCCTATCGTTTTTGCAATTATTGTGAATTTAAAATGAATTTTGGATGATGAGTGAAATTTAGCGTGGAGCAAGAAAAACAAACCAAAAGAAAATGAGTAGAAAGCGAAGCATGAAAAATTTAAGTCAGGGAAAATTTTACATTAGCTCAAAAAAAAATCGGACTATGCATATAATGACGGTTGATGCTCAACACATCACACGTACGCGCACACGCACGCACACGCACACGCACACGCACACCATTCTTCATTTTATAAATGAAATGAATAGGATGAACAGATGTTGTTGCCCCCTGGCAAGTGGTCTGCCTTTATGAAATGCCGTGGAGCAAGCAGCAAAATCGCATAATTGTCAGGCCAAGCTGCCGTTGCTTCCTTCCTTAGTGCTATAACCACCGATCGGTCAGCACAACATTTTCCTGATAGCCATTTAGCCATTGCAAAACTGATCAAAGAAATTTAAAATTTTTCGAAAAACTTAAATTTAAATTTAAAAAATAATCAATCAGAGAAATTTCAATTCTCTACTGATACTTACTGCAGTTACACAGTTGATGCAACATTGTAAAAAATAACAATTGGATGTTATGATTACATCAATTGTATAAGTAACTTTTTTTAAAAAAATGACCACATTTTTCTAAAAATTTTTCAAAGTATGTTTTAATTACTTTTTCTAGCATACGCAGTAATTAATATAAAAACAACAATCATATAATCATCTATTAGCTTATTTTACTTAGCCACGTGTATTTGTGGAGAAGAGAAATTTAATTTAAATTAATTGTATATGAAGAGAGAGGGTGAGAGTTGCAGCAGAACGTTTGGCGACTTTTGACTTCTCAATAAATTATACTATTCCAAAAAAAAACAATTTCAACTAAATACCGTTGATTGATTGATAGAGTAATGAAATTAGTAAAAATTGAAATGCATGAGAACACTTAATGGTTTTGATCAAAGCAATTTATATTGTTGGTGGGAGCATGGATGTGATCGAGCAGATGTGTCTCGAGAGGGACAGTCATTACCAGCTGCTTCTGGTCACTTCTGATGAGTAAGACAAACCAATTCAAACTGTATTTATCATGAATTAGTAAATACCACTCAAGTTAGACGCACACAACAAAAAGGGAAAAGAATAAAAGAAATGTTGATTTAATAACGAAGCGATCAATAGTGCCGGAAATGTAATTTAAGAAAATAGCTACAAAAGATATCTTTAAATTTTAAGTGCGAAAACTTATGAATTTTAATAGATATGTTTTGCTTCACTTTCTCTACCACTATGATATCATAAGTTGTATTAAGGTAATAAATTACTAAAGTTAAGTTAAACAATAATTATAAAATTAAAAAATTGAAAAGGGAATTTTTGCATTAATTTGTTTAGCTAGAGATATACGTTTGTTTCATCACCACCAATAATAATTGTATTGTGTGCATTTAGCAATTTTTTTCTTTTTTTTTTTTGTTTAAAACTATTTAGCATTTATCACTCCGAAATGATGTGTGGCACAAGCTCAAGTCGGATGTTACAAAGGCAATATTAAATGATAAATTTCTTCATTTAGGGGAAATATGAAAATAACTCGCCGTGACCATTTCAGGAAAAAGTAATTTAAAACTGTTTTTATTGTTCGCTTAGTGAAAATGGCCATTTTCCATTTCATTTCACAAATGGCAATGCTCATTTTCTGTGATTTTGCGCATCAAAGAAGAGGATGCGAAAATATTTGTGAGATAATCGTCAAAAATTTTTTTTTTTACGCATTTTGTCAGATAACACCAGGTGGTTGCTATTTCCACACACACACACACACACTCTCTCTCCCTCTCTCTCTCTCTCTCCCTTATATGGTTGAAAAAGAGGAAAGAGAGATCGTTCCTCATTTTCCGCACTCTGTCATTGCGCTGTAATTTGTGTTGCATGAAAAGCAGGTAGGTGCGAAATGAAGAAGTAAAGCTCGAAACATCTTTAAGCACTGAAGCATTCGAGTGTGCAATTCTAAAAAGCAAGAAAGGCGGCTTTCGCTTTCTTTTGAGCATTCCATGAAATCAAATAAGCATAAATTTAGTGCTGGAAAGTTAGGGAAAAAAAGAGAGAGGGAAAGAGAGGGAGAGAGAGAGAGAGAGAGAAAGAGCGGAGGAAAAAAAAGTAAAAATATCACTGTTTGGTAGAGAAATTTTCTTTTTATTTTCAAAAATAAACTCTTTTTTATGTAAATAAAAAATTTAAAAATGTTAATGGAAAAAATGATGCATTCTTGCGAATACCACTTTCGTCACGTGAAATTGCGCAAAACTACAGGCGAGCTTACATCTGTGATAGTTCAAGTTTCTCCTTCTGCACATCTAAGCAGGAAATTTCCTTATCATAATAATTTAATAATACTAGAAAGAAGTGCTAGACTAATGTTAGGGTATACGTGATCAGCAGTCATCATGCTAAACTGATTAGCAACAATCAAAAGCATGTTAAGTTGAATAATCATTATCAAAATCATCATCATAATATCACTATTTGAATTTAACATACGCAGACTTATGCAAATTTTCTACAGCAATGATTAGAATTATAATAAATATCGATATCATTCAATTATAAAATACATTATTTAAGAGGAACTGCGGATAAAGTTGAAAATCTCTCTTTACCAAAAAAAAAAAAAACATTTTATTTTGTCGTTGCTTTTTTCCTTCAAATTTTTAAACTTTTCATTTGCAAGAAACATTACTTTTGAAAAAAAAAGAAGTAAAATCTCTCCAAGACAATTTGTTTAATATTTTTCCTCTCCTCCTCTCAATCTCGCTCTGTCTCTGTTTCTCTCTCTCTCTCTCTCTCTCTGTGCTCCTGACTTTCAAACGCTAACTTATGCTTATTTGGAATGCTCAAAAGAATGAAAAAAGCTGCCTTTCTCCTTTTTTGCCCGAAATTCAATACTTGTTTAAGATATTTAATTGTAAATTAATTCACTACAGTTCTCATAACTGCTTACGCTTAAAAGAAAAGTTCAAAATGGTCAATAATCATTTTATCAATGAATAAAATTATTAGTCAAAATTTTAAATCAATGGATGAAATTATTAACCAAAAATTTAAATCCCTCTTCTGCTCTCTCTCTCTCTCTTTTTCTCTCTCACTTGTACAAGAAAACTTATTAACAGCGTGATTTAACATGAAATATCAATTCTGAAATAGTACAGTTACACTGATTCTCCAACATTTCTCATAAGTGAAATATGTTTGTTATATTAATCATTGAATTCACAGTCCACAAATGATAAGCAAATAAAATTTGATTCATTCGGAACTTTACAAATCGTAAAATTTAATTCCCAATTTAATTTTTTGAAATATTTGAATTGAATTGAAAGCGAAGCACTCTAAAACAGTCTTTTGCTAAGAGTTTTGCATGTGAAAAACGCTTAAGTAAGCGAGCATTGATAAATTTAAGCAAATATTGATTTTTTTTTTCATTCGTTTCCGTACAAAAATATACATGCAAAAGCCACATATCACCACAGAGAGATGGGCAAAGAGAGAAGCACAGAAGGAGAGAGAGAGAGGGAGGAAAAAAGAGAGAATGAAAGTTGAAATTTTTATAGCTTTGACACTTTTTTAGTTTTCTATAATCCATATCTCTCAAATAATTTCATTGCAATCTTTTGAGAATTTACTTGTAACCATATGATTAATTGATATTAATGAAATATTTTATTTCCCTAATGTATGTAGATTTCAATTTCGAATTAAAATTACATTCATTGTGAGTGAGTGAGCAGTGAACACAGTTACACGAATTATTGTTTGCAGTGCTTTAGAACTTTTTTCTCTTTCATCCAATTAATTTCAGTATTTTAGTAAGTACGTGAAACACGCTTTTTGCACATTCCTAGACAGCTAGCTCTCTGCTTCCTCCTCGTTTTTTCTTCCTCTTCAAATCTCCCGTAAAAAAATTACATAAGCCAAAAATTAATTTTTGAATAATTTTCAAAATTTTATCCGATAGTAATGCATGATAACAATAAATTTTCTGATTCAATGAAATTAATAAGCGACGATCAATTGATATTGTCAAAACCGTTGAAAAATGCAAAGTTATAAATTAACAAAAAGTTGTCGAACAGTAATTTGTATGCGAAAGAATGTTTTACTGCGGCATTTCAGATTTCTGTGATAAAATTAAATTTTTTTTCAATTATCATATCATTTAAAACTTTTTAAAGATGTTTGTTTTTATCTGCGCAAATTGCTGTTATCGTTCGGCACTTTCATTTCGGAAATTCCGGCATTAGTTAGAAATCTTTTTAAGGTAAGTATTATTATCAATTTGGTATGCATCGTCGAACACTGATTATTTTGTTCAGTTTTTTACTAGTAACAGTGGTCAGTGGTTTGGATTGTTTTACCGGACGTTCCGGTTATGGTCTGTTGTACACGCAGTGCAATCCGGATGTCTATCATTGCGCCAAAATAACAACCATTGATCCAGGTTAACTTTCATACTTTTAATTAAACTTGCTAGAGCTCACTTGTGTTGCTTATTTCATTGTTTGCTACTTTCTAACAGCGGAGTAGGCTTTTATTTTTCAATAAACACTTAGAAGGCTTTTAGCAAATTCACGTATACGAACTTTCAACAAATTTACATATGCCTACGTAAACTGCGTAAATACGGTCATTTCTCATTTGAGTGAATTAAATTGTAACTGCAAAAATAAGCTAAAATATAATCTTTCAGTTCATGGTCTTGTTGCTGATAAAGGATGTGATACGGAAAATTTTTGTAGTGTTAGTTGAAATTTTAATTCAAATCTTCAACAGACACAATATTGCAATCCTTTTGCGCTCAAAATATTATTATTCGATTAAATTTTTCAAGAACTGAAAAGCATTTAAATTTGGCTCATCCTTCCATTGATTCTTTTTTTTTTTTTGTTTTATTTCGAATTTTATTTAGACGAATTTCAGACTGTTCACTCGGGTTGTGCGTACAATAGTTACGACAAAATGGAAATATGCTGTTGTACGTCAAATCTTTGCAATGGATCGAAGACCAACTTCTGCCGTTGGATGTTAGCGTTAATTGCAGCAATTATCTTTGTAGCAATGAACCTATAATAACTTATACCACTAGAAATCACAAAATTATATATGATAAATTTAAATTTTTTAATTTTTTAAGAATTCAATTAGTAACATATATTTCGACCACTGCGAGATTTCACCACTCTATTACAATTATTTGATTTGCTACACTATCAAATTATGAATAAATTTTTTGTTAAAATTTTCAAAATTTGCCTTATTACACACTTTTCTCAGTTTTCTCTCTACAACTGTGTGAAATTTTTTAATTTTTAATCATTTATCAACTAAAATTATTATTAATTTCATTCGTTTTTTTCTTTGTTGCTTTGTTGAACATTGGAATTTATTGAATAAATTTGTCGCACAACACAGTTAGTTGTGCTAGACCACTGCAACAGTTGCAAAAATTTTCTCTTCACGAATGAATAAAAAGTTTAATGAAATTTAAAATAATTTGAACATCCAGATAACACGTACCCTCATGCATCACCGCGCCGATTTGTTCACGTACTTTACGTATGAGTAATTGATATTTATTTGTTCGTGCACGAAGTGAAGTTCGTCCGCGAGACGATACGCTTAAAAGCAAACAGTGACAGTCATAGTTGAGGAATTTGCAATTTTTATCTTTCAGAAGAATTGAAATGAAAAAAAACCGACTATTTAAGTTCAGATTATTTCAAAATTTGAATGAAGAGAAATTTAATCTCACTTCTTCCTCTCCGTTATCATCATTTTACTTTAATTATTTTATTGAATTTAATTTATAAAAGATTTATTTCAATAATGAATATTGAATGCAACACCATTATTGTTATTGTTACTATTATTATCACTTATTATTATTATTGATTATTATTATTATCATTTATTATTGTTATTATTATTATCCGAAACAACTGTAGAACAATTAGTTAATTTCTCAGCCAAAGATATTTCTTTCTTCACTTAAGGTTTCAATGTGCGACTTTGACGTACACGTAAGTGTGCTTGCAAATTTTTTACGCTGCGTACTTGACATTTTTTTTTGAATCTGTAGAAGTCAAATTTTTAAAATAATACTTTTCCTACTATTTGAGCTTTCATATATCCCTAAAATAAATGAGTTACTAACAGTAAAAAATAGTGGTAAAAATTTTTAGCGAGCATCATTTACTGTTATTACCAATCTTTTTTTCTTCCCATTCATTTCAAGCATTATAGAGAATTCTTGATAAAATTAATTGATTATTTTGTATTTGATTAATTGATTATTTTGGTGAAGTGATAAAGGTGGCATGATATAGTATGGTGTGAATGGATCTATCGTCGCGTATTTTCTGAAAAAATTGCTCAACAAATGAAAATGAAATGAATTTTTGAAGCTATTTTGTGGTACTGTGCCCAAGCCTATGTTTTACCACCTGTTCCAAATAGCATTTTCAATAATTCATAAAAATAATAGTTCGAAAAAAAATTCTCATGCTATTTCATTCTCTCACACTATCACTTCCCAGTCAATCATTTTAGCACCTTCCTTTTTTTTTTATTTTCAAATTATTAAAGGTGGAAAGAAGTTTTGCAACAAGTTTAGTCATTTAATTAATTTTTGAGTAATAATCTCCTCCACAAGAAATCAATTCGATATAAGCATTCTAGATTTGACTGATTTGATATGACTGAATTAGCTCAAATTCTAATCATTATTTGTCAGTGCATGAACTGGCTAATGTAGAGCGGTCAGTGCATGAACTGGCTAATGTGGAGCGAAATGCTAGCTAGCTTTCGTTGTTGAATTCAAATCACATCGTTGAGCATTGAAGTGGATTTGAATTTTCACTGTTAATAAATGCGTCGTGATCGATTATTGATTTAAACCTATCACAAAGGTGTAGCATATGAAAATGTTGCAGAGGATGAGGGGAGTGATGGTCATTAATTGAATGCATATTACCATCCTGCAACATAGTAAATTATCGAAAAAATTTAATTCAAACGTCGGCAGAGCAAAAAGAATGCATTAAGTTGGGGCATTTTTTTTCTCTCAGAAACATTTTGCATTTATTTCAATTTTTTTTGCTCTTTCAGTTCAATTATGCTGGGTGTTATCAGCCGCGCACTATCACTACTGATAATTTTGATAGCAACAAGTGACGCATTGAAATGTTTCGTTGGACGGCAATACTTCGGTGCATTGGGCAGCGGTGGATCGTTCGCCGAAGTTCTCTGTCCGTCAACATCAACCGCTTGTGTGAAGAGGCATTTTGCAATTCAATGTAAGTTTGAAATTTTCAGTTGCTATCGAATGAAACACACACGTCCTTTTGATGACTTACACGTACGAGCTTATTTAGTGGGACTTACACGTAACATTCAAAACTATAAGCTTTATTTAGTGCAACAAACCGTTTTATGCAAATCCTCTTCAATTATTCTGCTGAAAATTAATTACACGTGAGAACTGACTTATTACATAAAAATGAAAAAAAAAACGGATATCTAAAGTAGTAATTGAAATTATATTTGGTTAATTGAAGTACTCATTGAAATTGATGTACGTTTCAGTTTGCTTTAACACTAAATTTCTTTCATTCTATTTTGTTTCAGCAAATTTTAAACATTTTTTAATTTTAATAATGTGCAAAAATTGGCAGTCTTATAGATCAAAATGATAGTTTTTTTATTAAAGAAATTATACCATTCACTGACCTATCCATTTTGTGCGGAAAAATGATATGATAATACTCAGAAAGAGTTTGCCAAATGGTAAATGATTGCAATCCCACAATTTCGTTCGTAAAATGTAAAATTTTCTGATGGTTTATTTGTGCTGAAAGAAGCGAACGCTATGAAAAATTAACTTTTAGTGGAATAATTCTAAACATTCATAAATTTGCTCAAAATAATCATTTCGTATATTTCGTGCAAACTATCCGTCAAGACAATCTGACAACTTAGTGTTATTCCATTAATAGTAATTTCTATCTCTTATCACTTTCATCGATTACATCAATTTATTTTAAAATAATTTTTTTTCGCAAAGCGAAAACATCAGAATTCTATTGCAGACAACGAAGATATCATTGAGAAGACATGCGATCAGGATTCGCAATGCTACGTAAGCTTCTCCATTTTATTCTTCAATTTCACCATTTCACACTTTTCAAATTTTTTATTTATTGACGTAAGGCGATATATTAGCATAATGCAACACGATAAATGAACATTTAGCATTTTAAGTAATTTGTGACTTATATGATTATTGATAATACTACGTATGTTGTAAATGCGGTTTACGTCTAACAACACGCTTACTAGACGTTTAATTTTGAAATTCTTTACATTAGAAGTAATTATTCCCTCCTCTACCAAACTGGAGGAGCAGAAATTGTGCAATTTCTCGTGATAAGCACTGCTTAGATTAGAATAATACTCGATTTTCCCATTAAAAAAAAACTTTCCTATCGTTTTTTTCATATCTAAGCGTTAAATTTTTTTATTGCACTTAAAATCAAAAAATAAGTTGTCCGTTCTTTGGCTTTAACAGTTTGCAGTCTTTATTTTTCGTCCAATTTCACAATAAAATTTGTTGATTTATAAAGAAGAATGAAAACGTAAGCGTATGATGATTGAGTAAATTTAATTTCAAATAATTTTAACCAAGAATTTTTAGAAATGACAAAATATCGCCTTGACTAATTCAATTGATCGTTTTCTATTTCATTGTTATTATTCTTATTGTTTTATTACTATTATTATTATTATTATTATTATTATTATTATTATTATTATTATTATTATTATTATTATTATTATTATTATTATTATTATTATTATTATTATTATTATTATTATTATTATTATTATTATTATTATTATTATTATTATTATTATTATTATTATTATTATTATTATTATTATTATTATTATTATTATTATTATTATTATTATTATTATTATTATTATTATTATTATTATTATTATTATTATTATTATTATTATTATTATTATTATTATTATTATTATTATTATTATTATTATTATTATTATTATTATTATTATTATTATTATTATTATTATTATTATTATTATTATTATTATTATTATTATTATTATTATTATTATTATTATTATTATTATTATTATTATTATTATTATTATTATTATTATTATTATTATTATTATTATTATTATTATTATTATTATTATTATTATTATTATTATTATTATTATTATTATTATTATTATTATTATTATTATTATTATTATTATTATTATTATTATTATTATTATTATTATTATTATTATTATTATTATTATTATTATTATTATTATTATTATTATTATTATTATTATTATTATTATTATTATTATTATTATTATTATTATTATTATTATTATTATTATTATTATTATTATTATTATTATTATTATTATTATTATTATTATTATTATTATTAATTATTATTATTAAATTATCATTGTTATTATTATTATTATTATTATTATTATTATTATTATTATTATTATTATTATTATTATTATTATTATTATTATTATTATTATTATTATTATTATTATTATTATTATTATTATTATTATTATTATTATTATTATTATTATTATTATTATTATTATTATTATTATTATTATTATTATTATTATTATTATTATTATTATTATTATTATTATTATTATTATTATTATTATTATTATTATTATTATTATTATTAATTATTATTATTAAATTATCATTGTTATTATTATTATTATCATTGTTATTATTATTATTATAACTATCATTATCACTATTAATTACTATAAATTACTACTAGTTAATTTTTAACATTAATTTTTAATAATCTATTTTGCAGAAAATTGGTAGTGGCTGCTACTACGATCCAAATAATTCAGCGGAGTACTGCTGTTGTAATACGGATAGTTGCAATGGAGCAACGATTACTGTTATCACTAGCACTCTTCTTATCACCGCGCTCATTTGCACCACTTTCATGCATGTATTAGTCTGACTTGCACCATTAATTAACCACAATTTTGAAATTGAATTTTTATGAAACGTTGAAGGTTTTTGCAAAAAAAATATTTGCAAATTCAGCTTTTACATTTCAAAGCAATAAATTTTGCAAGCTAAAAATGAAATCAGCGCATGTGTATGGTTAATAACGATTATGATTTATCAGAATCGGAAGTAAACTGAGCAATCGTTGTTATCATTCTCTTATCAATATTATTGTTCTTGCATGTTCCTTCTCGAACAAAATTTTGAGAACATTATGTTGCAGTGTTTACTTTTAAATTATTATTGCCAATTTTTTTCCAACTAAAATTTCATCACTTCCTTCTTCTTCCGCTTTTACGATATTGTAAAATTTTCGGTTTAAATTGACAAAAAAAAAGAGAAGAAAGCATTATAAATATGATAGTGGTTTATTATGCTACTATTTAGAGTAACACTGTCTGTGAGTTGTATTTTGTACTAAATTTATTTTAAAACTATAGATGATTAATCAGTGAGTAAACAAGAACTCAATTGAAAATTCATGGGTCATATTTTGAGTAGATATATAGGACAAATTCAATTTGGTGTGTGAAGTGTTGACAAATTATTTTATAAAAATTTGGATTTTTTTTTGTTTATTGGAATAAGTTGAAAATATCAAACAAACACGTAATAATCTGTACTATCAATAGTATAAGCGAAAATTTTAATTTCAAATAAATTTATTAAAATGAAACTAAATGTTTTACATCATTAACATTTATTTATATGGTACTGTTTCACCTGGAGATTGCCGTATCGCTTCGATTATTGAATAAAGTAGAAAAATTTGACTATCAGGCAGTTAATCCACTATTTTCACCTTACAGTAATTACTGTATCGTAGCAAAATTGAGCATTAGGCTTAAAAACAACATGCAACCGATGCAATATGTATTGTTAGCTTAATTAAATTAATTTTAGCGGTTGAAAAAATTAACTTATCTATTTTTGTATTATTAACGGTTAAATATTAATTAGTGATGCAGTAATTGGTGCTGTGAGCACCTGCGTTATTGCAAAGTTATATGAACCTATTTGATTTTAGTCCTTGTAATCACTTTGAGCATGCAATTAACACCATTAGACTATTTTAAGGATGTGTTTTTACACTTTAAAGTGTTTGAAAATGAAATGTAAGATTTGAAACGCTGAACGTAAATGTGCCGTAATGTTTAAAAGTAAAATTACAAAAAAGTTTTTCAGCAAACTTGTAAGAAACAAAAAAATAAACTTACTGAAACAGTTGATGAGTGATGAGTTCGATTTCCGGTCTTTTGATATTCTTCCGCTCTCCCTCTCCGTGCGCGTGTACGCATGTTTATGTATTCCAATCAGTCATAAGTTAAAAATCAGGAAGAGATTGATTTCATTGACGGTAAATTAAATTTCCGTGTATTTAGTCTAGGATGTCCTTTGGTGGCAGGAGGGAGGAAGAGAGACGAAAATTAACTCAACGATTCGATCATTTCAAAAATCAGCTGATACATTTATCGATTTCGACAGTAAAATTGAAAATAACGCTATTAGTTTTCCCGACAGCAACAATAATGCACTTAAATGAGTCATCACGAAGTAATTAATTCCAAAAATGAAAATAAAACTTTAAGAGTAAGAGTTCACAGATTATTATTTCTGAGCGCAATCCAACTGAACAGATCATTGAATTAGTTCATTTGACAAAATTGATGAGTGTGTGCGATCTATCCTAATCATTTCAGTATCATTTTCTAAAACAACAAAATCCAATTAACCGAGGCAATTGAATTTAATATCACTGAAGGGAACATTTTGCAAAATTATTCAGAAATCAATTCAGGTTATGGGAAAGGTCAAGGAATGAACCTAAGAAGAATTAAATGCAGGCGCGCTTTAATCTATCATTTATTTAAAAAAAAAAAAGAAAAAATGCATTAAAAATGAGCAGAATAGAATAAAATTAAAATTTACTCCGAAAAGGCGCAATGTTGAGAGAATGCATAGATTTAGAAAAAAACCTATTTTTCGCTCTTTACTTAAGTAATTAAATTTTTCAAAATTAATGGAAATGTGTAACATAAAATTTACAGCCGTTTCTTTGTGTGGTCAACTAATAGTTCGGTAGTGAACAGTCGGAAGGAAGGGAAAAGAAAGTTTTGTTAGTTTCCCGAAGTACAGGAAAAGCACAATGACCATGAATGTAAATTAAAAATGATGATCATAATATTAACAGCAATAATATTAGCAACAGTAGTGATAATAATAGTAATACTGCTAATAATAAATAATAAATAAATAATAAACAATAAATAAATAATAAATAAATAATAAATAAATAATAAATAAATAATAAATAAATAATAAATAAATAATAAATAAATAATAAATAAATAATAAATAAATAATAAATAAATAATAAATAAATAATAAATAAATAATAAATAAAAAATAAATAATAAATAAATAATAAATAAATAATAAATAAATAATAAATAAATAATAAATAAATAATAAATAAATAATAAATAAGTAATAAATAAATAATAAATAATAAATAAATAAAGAAATAAATAAATAAATAAATAAATAAATAAATAAATGAATAAATAAATAAATAAATAAATAAATAATAAATAAATAATAAATAAATAATAAATAAATAATAAATAAATAATAAATAAATAATAAATAAATAATAAATAAATAATAAATAAATAATAAATATATAATAAATAAATAATAAATAAATAATAAATAAATAATAAATAAATAATAAATAAATAATAAATAAATAATAAATAAATAATAAATAAATAATAAATAAATAATAAATAAATAATAAATAAATAATAAATAAATAATAAATACTAAATAATAAATAATGAATAAATTAAATAATAAATAATAAATAATAAATAAAAGAAACGACAATAAATAATAATAAATAATAATTAACAGTAAATAATAATAAATAATAAGTAATAATAATAAATATTGGCAGTAATAGATGATATAATTGATAATATTAATAGCAATAACTAGCAGTGCTCAAAAATAAGCGAAAGAAACAATTTTGGTAATTTATTACTTTGTACAAAAACTTTCGTACATTTCGGTGCTCTATTTTCGTTTAAATTCATTCCTCCCGTCTGGCTGATTTTTCCTTCTTTTCGTTGTTGAATGTTGCAAATCGAAGAAATTTTACAACAACGCTTCGTTTTACACCATTGTTTTTCACGACATTTCATTTCAATCGCCTCGAATTGCATTACTTTACGAGAAATAAATAATTTAACATTTAAAATGTAAGTTATATTTGCTATTTTTTGCAGAAATACCTCCTCGACTATTCATGCAATCTGAATTTCACCTTCTCATTTCCATCTTTTCTCATTCGTTTATTTAGATTGAAAGCTTAAAATGAATTATTGTAAATAAAATGGATGAGAAATCAGTTGATTACATTCGTCACAAATGAGCAGCAAATGGTTGACAAGAAATTGTAGGTTTTTTTCTTCTGAGAATTATTTGCTAGTTATTACTGTTAATTGGGAATTAGTCTCATCAAAAAGTTTAACTCATATTTGCTGCTAAACTGGTAACAGTTGCTATAAATCAGACGTAATGCAACGGCATTGTTTTGAATATGCTTGAAGTGTTTAAATATGGTTGAAATTTAAGATAAACTTGAAATCGCCTTGTCTAATTACAAATTTAAAAGATTAGTATTTTTGAAAGTATTGCTGTTGAAGTTGATTGGTTTATTGGACGAATTTTTGCATTGTTAATGTTGGATTGAACAAAATGTTTGTTTGAAATGTTCGTGCTGTTCCATCGCTTGTACGATGTTTTCCTAAATGGAGGAAAATTGAAGAGTTCATTCAACTAATGAAATTTAATTGTGAAAGAAATTTTCAGTATGAATGATTGGTTGATCTTCTCTACTATTTTAGTTGATTATCTGAGCACTTTAATCTCTGCAAAAATGGGACTATTTGTGCAATTTTATTAAAATAATTCCTGTTGAATGAATCAGTTATCATTTTATATCTGCTGAATATTAGGTCATTTAAGTGTTTTTTTTTTGAAAAGATTTCTTTCGTTAGTTTCACTCATTACAAAGGTTAGCATCAAATCGTCCTTGCTGCGCACAGAACTGATTTCATAATAGAATTAAAAATTTTAATTTTACTGTGATTGCTTTTATTCTGTTACAACGTAAAACTCGTTACAGTCACAGAATAAACTGAAATATGAACAATTTCCACAAAAATTATGAAAGCGTGAAAATTAATATATAGCAATATTTGCAATTTCAACTCATAATTTATTAGTGTTAAATTAGTTTTAGCATTTCCTTAATTTAACTAATTGTGAGAGTTTTGATGATCAGTTAAGCATTCGGCACAAACAAAGAAGGCGGTGATAAAGAGAATTTTATTTAAATTTCTATCTTATATCATAGAATTTAATTAAATTTTGAAATTGGTGCGGTAACTACTGCAACAAAATAATTACTCATCGTCGATCAATTAGAAGATTATACGATGAAATTGAGGGAGTGAGTAAAGGTGAGAGAAAAGGAGAAAGAGCAAGAGAAATGACATTGCAAATTGCTCCACGAGTAATTACTAAATTGTTAAATAGAATAAAACAGTACTACTCGTAACCTTTCCATCGCTTCCTTATTCAAGTTTCATTCATAACTTCGCTTGAACTTAATTACTATCCTAATTACTTGTCGCTGTTCAGGTGGATTGCTGCAATTATAATTCAATTCGCTGAAATTGCTATTTAAACGATTGAATATTTTATTTCAGCCGATTATTGTTGTAATGCAAAGAAATTGAAATACAATTAATGTTGTTGGGAATTTCATATTCTTGTGTTTAATTTTAGTAGTTAACTTAATTAATTTTACAATTCTATTTATAACAAAATCTCTTTTTTTTGAAATTTATTTAACGGAATTAGAAAGAATTTCAAATTACCAAATATAAATGAGCAGAAATATTTTTTGCAATAATAAAAATTATCATTAGTGATTGTTGATTTCAACTCATTGATTTTTAATTATTTTCAAGCATTTCTCGTTCTTAAGTGTTCTCAGTATTTGTTAAACTATTTTTAAGGGTTTTTTAAGTTGCTCTATGTTAACAGTACTTTTTTTTGGCTCTTTTTTTCAAGACAAAATTCATTTAGTAATTTGTGAATGAAATGAAATAAGGGAGGTACAAAAAAAGGAACTTTAAGTGTGTAAATTTACGAATGATAATAACTCATAATCATTTCATGCTCTGAGTGGTGAAAGGTTTTCTATTTGTAATCCTTTGATGTTTCCATTTTGACAGTTCGACGAGGATGATTCAACCTGAGCATTTCAAATGTCGTTGCTCTGAAATTGCAGGAAGCACACTTACTCCTCTCAACATTTTGTCTTTTAATTTTTGTTCAGTATTTTGCGGTTTCCTCTTTTTGTCTTCTCCTCTCACGTCAATTCAACTGCATTTTACTATTATTGTCAAAATTATTTTGCAACTATTCTTTCCTGCCTTTTTTTGCCTTTCAGTCCATTTAAGAATTTTTTTAAAAGTAAACTTAAACAATCCCGACCTATAAACTGTTATATTCTCTTAAGTAATTTCCTTTTTAAGTACTTCTATTAATTATAAATTAAGTAATTTGCGCTTAAAGTGATTCCGTTAAAAATATTTTTTTTGATAGGCAAACTAATCAAAATATATTATAGCTATTGCTAGAAAATAGATGAACGTTGGAAAATGGAAGTAACAGATCCTTCCCCATCGCTTAAAAATTATTTTTATCTATTTGAAATTAATTAATTATCAAATTTTATTAATTGTTTAAATTCTTTTGTTAGTTTATGGACGTTTTGCTTGAAAACCTCCTCAAAAATGGATTTCCAAAATTAGTAAAATTTAAATTCAATCGATAGCATAGCGGGTCATTGAACATATTCACCGGGAAGGAAGTGCTTCTAACACCGCTACGCTTGCTTTTTTTCTTTTTAGCATTTGAAAATGCATTATATCATGAAATCTAGCAAACTGCAAACCTCTCTCTGCACCACACTATCATATTTCTTTTCAATCTTTCTCGCAACACACAATGCTATTATTTTCGCCTTCATTCTCTTTGTCATCATATATCCAATCAGCGCAATTGATGATGTAATTTCTGCTGTCAATCTTTTCATACCCAAAATTTTTTTTTTCAAATTTGTTGATTATAAACTTTCAAAGTGGCTGACAGCATTTACCGGTTAGCATTCAGTAACATTTTGATTCATTGCTTATTTCAGGTTCTTTAGAAAGTCATTTGGAAGAAAAAACGGTTGTGTTATTCGTGTTTGGTAATTACCTCAAAAATATATTTGCATTTAACTATTCCTTCAGATTGGAAGAACTTAATTTCAATTTAAATTTACTTCTTATTTCCATCAAATTACAGCCAGTGTATTTCCCAGCATTGTTTAATACCACGTTAATTGATTTATTTTTAATTTCAAAACTAGTTTTTTTTGTCAACAAAGAAAATGTAGCAAACCATTTCAAGGAATAATTATTTAATTAAAAAGCTAAAAAAAATATATCAAAAGAATTTAACAATAAAGTTTTTGTGTTATTGGCAAAAAAAAGTGTCTTGTAATTTCTAGCAATTTTGATTTACCCAAATTTTTGTCTCTCAATCATTTGTTTTTAAAGCCTTTTCAGGTGTTAAAAATTAAAGATAAAGCTGTGGAAAAGCAGGCTTTAAACAATAATTGCTTGAAATTTTACTAATTAAACAAAAATTCCAAAGCAGTTTCATAAAAGTAACAGTATGCATGCGCCACATTGCTAAATTTCACCGATAAAAAGCATAAATTAGCTTCATAAATTAGCCTTTTTTTCATAAATTGACATTTTTCCATCAAGCAATTACGTTAATTAAACGTTGCAAAATAATACTATAAAGCACAAATTAAATTTCGCCATCGAAATGCTTCCTTTCTAATATTTCTTTGGTTTTTAAAATTAAAATTGCATATCGATTTATAAATATATGCATTTCTTTTTGAAAAAATTAGCAAACTAAACAATTTATTACAGTTTATTACAATTTTTTTTAACTGATCAAAAGCGCTAGAATGTAGTTGTGCAAACGTTTGGGCGAAACTTTTGCAAGCAATTTTTCATATAAGTTTTAATTTAATACATTTTTTAATTTCACTTTTTCACTCAGTTTTATTTTCCAAAAATTTCATCAATGTTTTTTTGCTTAAAACTTTGAAAAGAATATTTTTTGGAATGTTTTGCGAGCAACAAATTTGTCAGATGAAAATTTATAACATTTCATCGGTGTTTTCCTTTTTCGGTCCAAAAATGTAATTAAAAAATTCTGTCATTTTTCCAGAAAGCAAAAAAAAAAAGGTAAGGAAGAAAAGAGACGGAAGGATTGAAAAATGTGCAAAACAGCTTCGTCCTTTCTCTCTCTCTCTTCCTCTCTCTCTCTCTCTCTTCGTCGTTGTTATTGTTGTTGTTTAGGTATATATCGGTGGAAGCCAAAAAGATTTTTAGCAAAAAAAAAAAAAAAGAAAATTATGACGAAGATGAGCGTTAACGTTCAGAGACGTGTAAACGAACGCTGAACGGGTAAGTAGTAAATGGTAGCACAAAATGTAAATGATTCATTTTTTTTTAAAATTGTTAATAAAAATAAAATAAAAGGGAAAAAAGTTCGACAAATTATATTTCAGTCTTAAAAAATATGTATGTGTACGTAGGTGTGATATTTGTAGAGCAAACGAATTCTTACATTTTCCATTTCTCTTGCTCTCCATACTTTGTTCAACTTGAACTTATCGCTGTGATTACCATTACTGTTATTATTTATATTACTATTACTTATTATTATTTATTATTTATATCTATTCATTTCTTATTACTCATTATTTATTACTCATTATTTGTTATTAATTATTTATCATTTATTATTTGTTATTTGTTACTTATTATTTATTATTTGTTATTTGCTATTTATTGTTTATTATTATTTATTATTTGCTACTTAATATTTATATATTATTATTATTTATTATTATTTATTATTACTTATATTTATTATTATTTATTACTATTCATTAATATTTATTAGTATTTATTATTATTTATTATTTATTATTATTTATTATTATTCATTATTATTTATTATTATTTATTATTATTTATTATTATTTATTATTATTTATTATTATTTATTATTATTCATTATTATTTATTATTATTTATTATTATTTATTATTATTTATTATTATTTATTATTATTTATTATTATTTATTATTATTTATTATTATTTATTATTATTTATTATTATTTATTATTATTTATTATTATTTATTATTATTTATTTTATTATTCATTACCTATCACTATTGTTATTGCTATTAATTGTTATAATTATTGTCCTTACAACTGCTTTCATTATCATAATTATCCTTCTCTTTACTCGAGCTTTGTCTATTAAATAATTTACCACTAGTTGGTTTAATTTCTCACCACTGCTACTGAAATAAAATAAATTCAAATTATACAATAGCTATCAAACTGTGCTCTTCGTTTTTTTTTCTAAAAGTAGGAATTTCATAAAATAGTACGCATTTTCAATGAATCATTCATTAAATATGAATATTGAACAGCACTTATTGATAAAACAGCGCGTGATCACCAGTGATGTAAAAGGTTTGTATCATTTTCAATAGAAAATTTCAAACTGTTGAAATTGAACAAGAAAAAATAAAGTGTTGCATAATAAATCTGCTCCAACGAAAACGAAATTAAAAAAACAAAGGAAAGAAACATAAAATTTTCAGTGCTGTTGAAGTGATAAGCTTCAATTATTTCGCGCTTTAAATTAAATTGATTTTTTTTGCAAGTATCTTTGCGCGTTCTTTAACTGTTTTTTTTGTCGTTAATTTTGAGCTTTTCGTGTTTGCTGAAAATGCACAGCACACATGTTTGTTTCGGAAACTACTGGAAGGTTAAATTTTTGCATAATTCAACTTCGATGCAATACTTGCTGGGAGAGTAGAATAGATTGCCATGTGGTGAAAATGGAATTTAATCGTATACTTGTACTTCAGTATGCAAGTGCGTTTCAAATCAAATGAATTTAAAATTTCAGGTATTTGAGTGATTTCGGGATTGGATGAAATGTTTCACGGCAATCTTTCCTGTTTTATAATCATTTACTTTTCAAGCTTCCAATTTATGTGATCTTAATTAAATCTAATCCGATAGCTAAATTCCATTTCACCAAATTTATATTCCACCTCCAAAAATTTTCTCATTTTAAATTAGCAAACATGTAAGGATGAAAAAAAATTTGTAAAAAACTTCTGCATCCCACACCGTTTCAGGATTTGAAAAACAAAGCTGTTAGTGTATTTTCTTCTCAATTCTTAATTTCATATGAATAATTTGACAACCTCAAAATAATTTAACAATCAAAACAATTGAGTTTTTAATTCTTTTGTTTTAAAATGATTTTCATTACTGCTATTTGCTAATTCACTAACAATTAACAAATAATTTTTACGCAAATAAGAAAAGAGAGAAATTTTTTGTCAAATATTTGTATTAAAATTTTGAACAGTGTAATAAGCAACGATTAAGTATGCTTCGAGTAAATTCGCCACTATTTACTCAAACGTCTTTTTTTTTTGCCTTTTCGTATATTTAAATACGTTGAAATATTTGAAGTACCAGCGTTCCCATCGAACAGAGCAAAGAGAAACGACAAGATATCAAGTAAAGGATAAATTTTCAGTAAAAAATAATGTATCAATCAGCCGCATTGTTCCACTTGAATTTTCGCTTTACTTAACTTTCGGCTACAATTGGAGACGTCGTATGATTCACGTACCATTAATTACGGTACGTAATTTTTATCACATTATCATATCATTGAAATATTGATCACATTAGAATAGTTCGTACTCATTCGAGTGTGTGTGTGTGTGTGTGTGTTTTTCACAAAGAACAATCTATAAATAACGCCTTATTTAGTAATTAATACCAATTTCAATTTTTCATCCTTAAAATTTAATGAAGTTTAACGCCTATTAGCCATCATTATATGTTGTGTGAATTTTTTAGATTATTAAATAATTGGTTTAATAATTGATTAAATTTAGTTTGCATTAATTAATTTCAGATATGCATTTAGTTGCTAGTATATTGGCGGTATCGGTTGCGACAACAAATGCGATTTCATTTTTGAGCAGTGAATGGACGGAAAATGTACGACAGTTTTTTCAACAAACACATCAAACAATTGGCGAAAAGTCTAATGAATTTTTAAATGGTTTGCTAGATTTTTAATTTTAGTTAATTGCAAGAAAAAATTAGCAGGGAAAAGTTGCAATTGCAAATATTTTATTTAGGCAAATTTTTTTTTTAAATTAACTAATCTTTTCAATTTTTCCTCTTCAACTATTTAATTAAAACTGCCATTCATACATTTCACCTTTTTTCGTTTGAAATGAATTTGATTATGCTGAAATGTTTTGAATATGTTGAATATGTTTGAAATGATTTTGAAATAAGTTACTGTTACTGGGAATAGTTTAATTGTTTTGCCTTATAGCAATTGATTACTTTTTATTGTTACCGTCGAAAAATAATTTTATTCAAGCATTTTTTTATTTCGTTGAAAATACTCGAAAAAGTTCGTGCACACAAAAATTGTGCAATTTCTAAACTTTGTAAAATTAAAAAATAAATATTTAGCTATCAACGCTAGAATTGCAGGAAGGTGAAAATAATTAATCTCCTGGATAATGACGAACTTTAGAATTAAGGACAATAAAATAGAACTTAAAAAGAAAAAAGAATTGCGTGTAAACTCAAGAAGGAAAATGTAATAATAAATGAATTAGTAAGAATTGTGAAGTGATTCTCCTAACAAATAATTCCAAGCATTTTGCTGGAAATGAAACTCATTCGACGGTCAAATTTTAATTTATTTTGTAAACGGAGTAAAAAAATTTTTTAAAGTACACTTTTGCTTTGAAAAAATCATTTTTGATTACACATAAAAGCATGGTTATTTACTATTGAATTTTTTAAAATGATTTTTTCGTGCATTATAGTTTGTTTTTATTTTGAATGTTTGCCGTGGTGACTCAATTAATTAATTACTTATCATTTCCCAATAATAATTCGAAAAAAATTTTTGCTATCTACTTTTATCTTTATAACTAATTAATTTTTCATTTAGAGATTGGTAAGAAGTTTGATAATGCGCAGGGTTTTGTCGAAGAGTCGAAGAATGTATTTAGTAGAGTGGCGGAAAATTTGAGAAATAGTAGTGAAAGACTAAGTGTTACGGTAATGAAAACGGCGGAAACAACGCTACGTGGAGCTGGTGATGAGGTAAGCCAATTTTTTTCGCTTTTTTTTTTTTGAATTTCCACTTAAAAATACTGAACGTTTAGTTTTCGGAATCAAATTAGAACGATGCAATTAAATTGCACAGTTTCATTCTTTATTTCCTAGCAAACTAACATTCACAATAACAAGCATTTGCTAATTGAATGAAATTTTAAATTAATTCCATCGTAAAAAACAACTAATTATTGACTGCTCGTAAATAGAACTTTTTGGGAAGCATTTTGTAACAGTTAAACTCGTGTTTAACTGATATTCCTTTTTTCATTTCTTCCTGTAATTTTTGCTGAATGATTTATAGGTTGAAAGCTTCTTTGCCGAAGTGCCAAGTCGATTTAGCGATGGTTTTAATGAAGCTCTTGAAAAATTTGGTGAAGCTTGCAAGTGGATTTTTAGGAATATCATTGCTCCAATATTATTCATTGTCATACTAGTTAGTCTCGTCTACATCTTTGTCGTCTCGGGGTAACGACCATTTTCATTTTTTTTTCTTTTTTTTTGACAAATTGATAAGTAGTAATTTTTGGAATAAATTAATTAGCTCATTCAGTAGCGTCTCTTTTTTTTTTTAAATATAGTCTAGTTAAGAAATGCTAACTCATCTATAATATCTATTAAAAATTGCTAGAGGCAAACAAATAATTTACTAGTTGTACGTGGTAAACATGAAAAACGATAGTTTCGATACTAACAATAGTTAGTGTTAGATTTATCTAGGTAGGATGTAACAGTATGCTTACATTTGCATTTTATACAATAATTAACTGAATATTTCATGATAATTGAGGTGGTCATTTCAATTCTCTGGTACTGCTAGGAAATTCAGATATTTTTTTCAATACTAAAATGTCAAAGCTTTAAAAGCAAAAAAAAATTAAGGAAAAAAATTTATCAATCCTTTTATTAATATTTGCAATGTATTTAGTTAGTGAGAGAAATTCATTTCTTTCTTGCCAAGTAATTTAATTGGAAATGAAAATGCAAATGAAGGGAAAAGCACATTGAGAAGTAAATGTCAAGTGCCCTGCAAATATTGTTTATTACTACTAATTCTCTCGTATTTGCGCTCAACCGCATTGTCGTCCAACAGTTTTGCTAATTATTGACCTGAAAATTAACGATAATTGCAAGACAGTTTATTAAGAAAAAAACAATTCACAGTTCTCACGTCAATTTTTTTTTCTTGTAAACTATATTCTGGTGGTTCCTTTAATTCATTACTGTTTACGAAATACGTGATTATTAGAAAATGCCGTACGCCGTATGCGCCGTATGAAAACGCCGTATGCGTCAGTTTTATCAAATAATAATCAAATAATTTTATCAAATAATGGTTTGCGAAGAAACTTGTAGCATATTCTCTCACCACCGAATTGATTTAATCGCTTAAATTGATATAATGCAATAAATTTCGATGATTAACTAAATTAAATGTGTTTCTTTCAAAAAATATATTGCTGTATATGTTCGCATAAGCTGAAAAATTTTTTTTAGAAAATTTCAAGTGAAATTATTTGAATTTTCGATTACTTGTTTAATTATTTTCAGATGTTTCGGTTGTTGCTGCAGCTCATTGCTATCACAGTTCGGTGTTTCACTGACTAACACATTCAAGCAGTTGCGGACGGATGAACGTTTCCGTCGTGGTGACCGGATAATTGTACTGCGTGATCTGGAATCTTCCCTATCGTTTCAGGAAAATCGACTGATTAATGATACGGAATTGCTGAAAAATGCACGTATTTTAAGGATTTAATTTCGTAATTTGAAAAGAGGAAAAAAAGAAGCATTCGTATTGTTTGATATCATTTGTATTAGCTAGCTAAAGTGACATTTGTTGTGTTGTACATATTGCACGGTGAATTCGCTCATTTCATTATTATTTCTTATCTTCCTTTCTTCTTGTTTGTTTCTTTTGCTTGTTTGTTTGTTTGTTTGTTTGTTTATTTATTTGTTTGTTTGTTTATTTTTTCTTGCAGTACGAAGGTATAGTTGACAGATGTTGTTAGCTGTTCGTTTTCGTTTTCCCGCTCTTTTTTTTTCGCTTTATTTTACAGAAAATATTAATGCTCTTTAAGGATTTAATTTTAATTTCATTTGATATTGAGATTTTTAATTTCAAAAACATTGCGTGATGTTTTTTTTTCTTTTTTTTTGCAGTGCGAGTGAATTGTCTCGTACTGAGACTGTAACTGACAGAGCAAACATGACGCATTGTTCGTTCGAGAACTAATTCAAAATTATTGTAATTGATGGTAAGTAGTAGTAGTAGTAGTAGTGGTAGTAGTAATTGTAGTATTATAATAACAATGATGATAATGATGATGATAACGTTAGTGATAATGATAACGTTAGTGATAATGATGCTAATGGTGAGAATACTGGTCGTGCCAGTAGCATCAGTAAGCTATCACTCGACTTTGGTGACAACTCGAAAGACTACTTGCTAATTTCAACTTTTGCTACATCCGTTATTTGAATTGTAATACTCATTTTTCAACACGAAATATTCAATATCATAAGTTGCTGCTGAAGGAGAAAAAATGACAATTTGAAGTGAAATACTTTGATAATTTAATTGGTGTAATTGCGAATTAAAAAAAAAAACGAAATAACACTTTGCATCAAATGCATTGTAATACTTAACTTTTCAAATTTTCTCCTTTTTTTTTTCCTTTTCATCCATTTACAATTCATTCCAACAGGTCACAAATGATACGCTTATTCGTTGTTGCACTTCAGGATGTTAATAATTATCAAAGATAAATTTCTGATTGATAAAACGATGCATTTATCAGTTGTTGCGATTTCACTACAAAAAAAAATTGTATAATTTTAAAAAATTTTAAAAGCAAAATAAAATTTTCAAAATTTTTTAATAATATTTAATACATACATGTATAATACACATGCCTACAGTGTCAAACATAATTGGATAGCGCTTTTTTTTTGGAACCACTGCTTGCTTCTTTTGAATTTTTTAATTTAATTTTTTAAATCATTTCTCTCCCATCCATTTGTAAATTATTTAATTACCATTTTTCATGAATAGTTTTGGAACATTTATCACTTTACACTCTTTGTTTCTTTTCATGTGAAAAAAAAGTGTCAAATTTATTTCATATAACTTACACAACAAATTCAGCAATGACAAGTTTTGCAAAAAAAAGAGAGGAAAAAAATTAATTGCGGTAGAGATACTGTATTGAAATGCTATCTCTGTCAATTTGAGCACCATTTAATTGCTCTTCAATTTCTGGTAAAATGCTGATGAAAACGTTTCGTACCGACGTTAAACCAATATTTGAACGTGACGGAAGAAGTAGCACAATGGAAAATTCCACTGCAAGATGAGGATCACTGAAACAAACAAGCAAAAATTGCAAATCTGATGAAAATGAACAGTTAGTTTATTTTTGTCGTGTTCTGGAGGTACTTCAAAATTTACCTGTTGTATAAATACCATACGTAGACATTTTCCAGATACGGCTGTAGGGGCGATCGCTTAAGTTGTCTATAAATCTGAAAATTAATTTTATTCATAATTTTTCATCTTTTTAGTTAAAAAGTTACAAATACAGATGGTTGGAGGCAATCATTAGTATTAATTTCTATAAGTCTTAAATTATTATTAATTAACATGTCAAGTATGCATTAATTATTTCGCTTGAAATGTTGCACGGTTGTTTTCCATTGCTAAAATAATCTCGCCTACTAAAAACCACTGATAATGACAACAAGAAGTGTAAATTCGTACGATAAACTGTATTTGCCTGAAAAAAAAAACGGAAAAGATACTTGATCCGGACGAAACTAAAATGCATTACCGGTTTTCAGTAATAAATTTTTACTACATGTAGCATTTAATAGCATTTATTTCATTTACAAGGAGTTAATGTGTCCGTCCGTTCTTCTTCCTTTTTTTTTTTAGATCAAATATTTTCCGCTTTTTTTCTTGAAGTCTTTTTTTCTTTTTAAAAGAATTGAAAAAATAAAGTTTGAGGGAAATAATTGCAACGTACAGCATTCTGAATCATTTGTGATGCTTGACGATATTCGAAGTGATTGTGATCAACGTACGCTTCATTAGCTTTATTTAAGAGGTACATGTGACAGAGAAATGTTCGCTTTTGCAATCGATCGGTTGGATTTGGCGGTGTTGTGATTGCTGGTTTATGTGGTGTGGGAAATATCGGTGCAAAAGGTTGGGTGGTAAAATTTGGCAAAAAAGTTGTGAAATCAAATGGATATGGTGGACGATCTGTTCGTGACGATGATGATGGTGATGATGATGGAAATTTTATTGTAATAACTGAAAATGAGACAGGAGAATTTTTCCTTTCAATCTAAAATATTAATATGTTTGAATTATTTTTAATTGCTATTAGTTAAATTAAGTTGAATTAAAATAAATCTATTTAACTTTTGCTCTTGCTAATTATGGCTACGATAAACGATAACAGCAACAGCAACAATGAAAATGCTTTACAAGCAATCTTTCACTGCTAAATTTTTATAACAAAAAGTAATAGTGATATTGATATTGCAATTATCAGTTATGCTTTAATTGATAAGTATGATAACTGATAATTGTGATATAAATATCACTGTTAGCAATAATTAATGAAATCATTATTCTTCTCGCCAATTATCAAAATGTGCTATTAGTTTTGCTATTTATGCTTACTTTTAGTATTGTGGAAAACTTTAATTGTATGACAAAAATGAATTGATGTAACTTAATAAAATTTTGGATCAATAAAATTGTTTTGAGCAAAGTAAAATATTCAAAGATTTTGTCACTTACCATTTAAAGCATACGCCATTATGATAGCAATAATGAATAAGAGAAATGATAAAGTTACAGTGATAAGCATACATACAAGCCATTTTCTACTGCTACAATAATCAATCAATAAAATAATTAATTAATTAACAGTTTAATTAATTATTAATAATTATCTGCGCAAATTAACCAATTACTGTAAACTTATTTAAAATTCGATATGTTCAAAAACAAGCAAAACTTACTCCATTCTTCTATAAATGATGATTAGTAAGTGCGGTGTTAAAGAAAATTGAATTTTATTCTATGCATGTGTGCATGTCTCTCTCCCTCTCTCTCTCTCTCTGTGTGTGTATGTGTATGTGTATGTGTGTGTGTGTGTGTGTGTGTGTGTGTGTGTGTGTGTGTGTGTGTGTGTGTGTGTGTGTGTGTGTGTGTGTGTGTGTGTGTGATATTATAGGAGATGATGGAATGTCAACAAAAATTGTTTGAATTGAAAAATCCTAGTACCACAAATTGAATTGTAATTGATTCGTATAATTCACTACCCACCCACTGATCCACTGATCCGTCATCCAAATGATGCCTTTTATTAATTTTCCTAATTCCTCTTCTTCGTTTCTATCGTCACGCATATTCACCGATCACTCATTGCTATTCATTTCAGGACTGATTCATCCAATGACACTAATTTACACAAATGTATTAGGAGAAGGAGTAAAAATTCCATTGGAAACTGCATTTCACTAGCAATTAGTATTGTTGTTAAATTTTAAATCAAACTTTAAAATGTTAAAAAAAATTAATTCTTCATAGAAAATAAGGCTAATAATAATGATAATTTATTGCTAGCAACAAATTAAACTAAAATAGTAGAAAATTAAAAAATTATGCTCATATTTTATGCCACTAAATCATTCCACTGTTGGCTTCAGAAATCGCTTAAGAAGCTAAAAGCATGAAATGACTGATAGCTGGAGCTACCTGCTTCCTAACTTAAATGTTAGACGATGTCCCGATGAATTATTTGATATATTACTGTTCCGATTAGATGACCATTTAACGTCATTTTTATAATCTGCAATTATTCAATGTTTTACAGCTATTTATTTTTGTTGAATTAAATTTTAAAAATCAGTGCTTTTAAGCATTTTGAAAATTCATTCATCCCTTCGCAACCGTGGATAAAAGTGGAGAAGTGAGAATAAATGAAATAGCGGCTATGTGACAAAGCAATTTACGCAGTACAATGGAAAAGAAATTTTAAAAATTACGAAATATTCACTTTTAAATGCTAAACCTTGTTCGAGATTCGATTCACGACGACTTTGAAACTTTCCGGCTAATCCAAACATCACACGAATGATTCAATTTATTCAAATATGTGATCAGAAATACGAAACGTACATGTAAGTGAAATCCATCGATGATATCTGCTTGCTTTGCTCGTTCGATAATATGCAAAAAATTTTACAAACAATTCTGAAAATAACGAAATTATCGAGTTAATAAGAGTGGCTGCTCAATGATTTAAAAAAAAAAAACTGAAATAATTTTGAAAAAAAAATATAGAAATAATTAATGCCAGGAAAAAACATTGAAATAATTAATTTCAAGAGAAAATTGAAATGATTAATTTCAGGAAAAAATATCAAAATAATTGGAATAAAAAAAATTCGACAACAATTTCAGGCTAGCAACACACATTTCAGTGCTGAAGCACAAACGGTATAATAGCAGTGGAAATGATATGCAATTTAGTTTACACTATGACAGATGTGACGACACTGGAGGAGAGGTATTTGTCGTCACCGTTGTTGCTGATATATTTCTCAAACAGTTCAAATTCAAACTGCACTATCGCACTAGCTAGTCCAATCAACACCACCTAGATGGTCAGCGCTTTAAAAAAAAAAATCACCACCTAGATGGTCAGCGCTTCCTTCCTCACTTTTTGCCTGTTTTACCGAAGTGAGAAGACAAAGGAAAAAAGAAGCGATAATTGGAATCGTTGCAACTTGCTAATGCTCATTGATTACGATCGTTTGCATTCAGCAAATTTAAGCATTTCAATTTGAAAATAAATCAATTTGCTAAAATATTTTTTGATTAGTTCAAAATTGATTTTTTTCAGGTGCGGTCAAGTTTAGCCTAAAATGCTTGTTGGTAGCTAACTGAAATGAAACGAAATGAAATGGATTCAAATGCAATCGTCGTAGAATGAGTGAAATGAAACGAGTGAACTGAAATGCTTCGAATTGAAAATGTTAAAATTGAAATTAATTCGAAATTTCAATCATTCCTCTCCCATCTTTGATTCATCCATGCACCATGTTCGATGAGTCAAAAGATTTTTTTTGTAAATTTTCAACTAAAAAAAAAAAAACGTTACTTGTTTAGTTTTTTTTTTCAGTTCTTACAACCATATGCACCATAAGTGTGCATTTTTATTTGCCCACTCGAAGCTCTATGATGCGGAACATTTATTGAATTTCGAAATTGCATTTGCATAATCTGCGGTATTTTCAAAAACTTTTTGTCAATGCAATTTTAAATTCCATTATATCATTTGCATTTCTATAATATACCGACGATTAGCAGTGTTACCAAAATTTGCTAGTTAATTAACGAATCGCCAATTATTCAATAAACATTGATAAATGGTAAAAATAAGTTATAATTTAAATGTATCTAATTATTGAAATAGCTGTACACGGTGAATCCATTTCACTAACATATCAATCACAATTGCATATTATTAAATACACTTTTACGCATAACTGAAATTCAATTTCAATACGGATCAAAATATATTCCTTTAATAGAAATTGAACTATGACCAATCTTCCGGTGTTAATTTATGAAATTTAATGTGTCACTTACTTAATTCACTCATTTGATAAATCCATAAAATTTCATCTCAAAAAAAACTTCAATTTTCGTTCCTTTTTTCATTTTGTTTTTTTTCTTGTAAATCAAAATTTAAAGTAGCAGTGGTTATCCGAGCGAAATTCTTTGGTCATTTTATCAACCAAATATTGTGACGACAATAGCATATAGCAGCGATAACTAGCAAGAAAATAAATTGTTGCTGCCGCACAATTTAGTGTCATAAGGATATTCAAATAAAAATAAATTATTCAAATTATTTTTTAATTAAATTAAACAAAACAAAGTAGTAGCTTAACCTACAGTAATGTGCCATGTGCTAACGTAAGTAATTAATTATAAAAGTTGCGCTCATTAATGAAGGAAAAATTATTCCTCACTTATTTGTTAATCGAAATTATATAAAATTTAGTTTAATATTTAATTTCTATTAAAAAAACTTTTTATAAAATTTTCATGTTTTTTTGAATTGATTTTTGTACTTAATTTATAATAAAATTTTTGTACTTAATTTATAATAAAAAAACTTTTCATAAAATTTTCAAGTTTTTTTAAAATTGTTAAACTGCTGCACATCATATATGTGAAAATTATGGAAATTTTTTATAAAATTTGTGCGTGAAATCTAACAGAAATTTAATATTTCATGATTTCACGAAATGATATGTAAAACGAACGTTATGTTGTAGTGTTAGAAATTTTTAAAGAAATCAAATTGTCAATACAAAGATTTTTGGAGGTTTTTTCCCCTCAAGCAGAGATGGACATATTGTTGCATTTCAGCTTCAGGTGAGTGAGTAATTTAGGTTCACTTGTTTACCGCTCAAATATCACGCAATTTGGCTTCAGACAATTAGATGTGATTAGTTGCACTACGTACGTGTGTGCATCGCTGCTGCTGGGCCCGTTGAGTGCTTGATTTGCAATGAACACATTTTGACGTACGTGATCACTTTGTCGGCGTTAGCTGGATTAGTCACTTACGGCATCCTAACCAACTACCTGTTCAATGATACACTTATCATTTTGCGCTCTCTCATTGCTTTCTCGTAAATACGTCTGTTCAAATAATTTATGTTAGTATTTTGAGAGGTTTACTGAGAAGCTAATTTTCGACCTTAGCTTCAAAGGAATTCATACCTAGCAATGATCAATGTGAGGAAAGAGCTGTTGTGCATAAGCATTATAATTTTGCTCTCCTCCCTCTCTCTGCCCTCTCCCTCTCTCTCTCTCTCTCCTCTCCTACTCGCTCATTTTTATGCTTCATTCCTCATCAGCCCGTAATCAAATCATTTCTTAAGAGCAGGCCATACAAGGCTAAAGCTAGCCAAAGCAATCAGGCCAGCTGCTCGACAACATTAGAAAGCTATGTGACGATAGATGTTAGCATTGTGGTGTTGCTAGAACTTTTGCAGAGATGCTAACTTAGCCAGCGGAAAAAGAGCTGAGAAGAGAGAGAGCGAGAGAAAGAGGGGAGAGAGCGGATACCGTATACCGCAGTAAGAATAGACAGAGGCAGTAAATCCAATAAAGCTATAATTCGGTGTTGTCAGCTGAGGTAGTCGTAGATCGCTGCACCATCCTGCGTAAATTTCAAGTCACAGAGTAGCAGAAGAGGAAGTAGGAGGAGGTGGAGGAGAAGGAGGTGGGGGAGGAGGAGGAGGAGAAAGACAAGTGTAAATAGTCTTGCAAGGCAATGCATCCATTTTCTACCTTCTCCGTTATCCCCCCACCCCTTTATCCCCTCAACCTCTCAATGCAACCGTTCACTCACCTCTCCCACTCCTTTTTGTTGATAATAGCTTTAAGGCTATTTTCCTCCTCTCCTGTGTCCAGCGTAGACTTCAGGCCTAAGGCTGAATTGCAGGAATTACGGGAGTGCAGAGTAGTGTGTATGCCTATGCATGCGAACAACGCTGTCATCTTGCCTGATTTCAAGGAGGAGAGAACGAAGCTATCGACGCTGTCACTTCACTTGTCCCAAAATTTATTTACTGTAATTGTATAATATCATCATCATCATCACTTCCTTGCCATCACTAACTAGCATTCCATCATCGGCACTTCAAACACTTCAAAACTCCTTCATTATTAAATTTATTTAACGTGATAGTAGCAATAGCAATTTACGTCACAATTATCGCCATCTCATCTCATCCCATCAATTCATCAGCAGCACTCACTCACCAATCATACAATTATTAGCAACAACAAAGGAAAACAAAAAAGAAAAAAAGAAGAAGCCGAAAGCTGGCTGCTACATTTGCAAATTAAATCAGTGAGCAAACACTTACAAATCATTAACTTAGTAACTCGTAAACCAATTCCTCCCATCAAACCTTTTTGAGCGATAACCTTTTTGGTCGAATGACTAGTGAAGGATTGAGTACCACATCTGCTATTCTTAATGGTGCCAGTACCACCGCTGCTGCTGTCTCCGCAATCACACAGGTATCATTCCTACTTTGTTATTCATTTTACAACTACCAATTTTGCTACAATCACATTTTTTTTTACTACTCGTAATTTTTACAATTTTAGTTTAATTCGTTAGATTAAATTTGTAAATTTAATCCTATTCGCTGTATTTAAACAATTCAATACGACATCGTTTAGCAAACCTTATAATGTTTCCTTCCTTGCGAAATTCGCTTTCAATACTTGCGAAAATCGCTCTCAATTTGCAAATCACTTAACTGCGACACTGTAGGTTGAAGGAACGAGATCAAAGTAAAACTTAGAAGAGCTTTACTGTGTCAGGCTTTCCTAGTCAACCGATCGTTGTGGTTTGAAAAGTAGCGAAAGTGACTTACTTTGTCGTTAGTAATAATCAAAAATTTTTTTTATTTATGTAATGTTTGCAAGTGACTTCATGCATTATAATCCTTTGATTATTTCTGATCTTCTGTTTTCACCTAAATTTAGTTGCTAGGTAAGTATGTGGTGAAAGAGTTAAAATTAGCTAATTTTATTAAAGTAAATATTTTCAGCCTTGTTTCAGTTAGCATAGCTAATACAAATTAATATTTCACCAAAGAGCAAATTTAACAAGCTGGAAATATAATTTAATCAATAATTATTAAGCAAATCAATCAACTATTTATTCATTCAAAATTTATTAATTTAATTAAATAAAATTTCCAATTAATTAATGAATAAAAGTTACGCATAAAATTTCATAAAGCTGCCTAATTTTTGTTTAAGTTAATAAAAAAAAATACATAAAAAGCGTAAAAGATAGAGTTTGAAAAATCAAACCTGATTTAAGGATAAATTAATTTGAGTTGATTTCATTACATACGTGACGTGGCCAATGATGGTGCATCTGAATGATGAAACTGAATACATTTCATATTTCAATGCTACGAGTTGAAATGCCGGCAGACGTGTGATCACTGAATGAAGTGTTTTGAATATGTGAATTTCTTCGACACATGCCGCCATTACTACTACTACTACTACTACTACTGCAAGAAGAAGCGGATGAGCTAATTTATCATAATTTGCTTAAGCATTAAGCTTTGAGTGAAAGATGGAAGCAACCTAATTGTTCATCCAAGCAGTGCCTCCCGCACTGTGTACGTGTCCTCCTCACTTCTCACATTTTGTCAAAACTTTTCGCCATCCTTCCATTTTTGTTTGTTTCTAAACTAATTATGGAAAATTTAATTTGGACATGCACACACCGTATGTGAAGCTCTCCTTTGTTCTTTTTTCATTTCATTTCATTTCATTTCATTTCATTTCATTTCATTTCATTTCGTTTCGTTCCATCTCACTCACCCTCTCCTCCTAATTCTTTTCAAGATTCAGCAGTTGTTTTTTTTCTTTTATTTCAGAATTATTTTCATTTCTTGCATCTAAGACTAAATGCTACCGGTAATTGATGAAATAAAATGTATTGAGATTTGAAAATTTAGGAAAGAAAAGAAATTTTTTTTTTGATTTCTTAATTTCTAACTTTTTTTTATTGGTTTTTGATATAAATTTATGCACTAGGTATTTACAAGTAATTATTTTTTTTAACATTTCAGAAGTTATAATTTATGCAACAATTAATTGGTTAACAAATGAGTGGGAAATTAGTAAGAGGCGTTTTACACCTTTACGTCATCCTGAATTTCATAACTTTCTAACTTATAGACAGAGAGAGGCGGAGAGAGAAGGAAATAGCAATTATTTACATATATATATGCATATTAAAATGATAACTTCATTAATTTATAGATTATAATTTAAATTGTATCATTTTGTGATATAATTTTCAAACTATTATTTATAGTTTGCTAAAATTCAAAAGATTTTTGCACAAACAACGAATACATACACATATCTATATGTAAAGAAGGAAATTAACATAATGATGAAATTTCATTTCTCATCATCATTGTTTGATGAATCAACGACAATCGTCAAATTGTATGCGTACAATTTGTGCAATTTAGGTGTAAGTGTAATATGTGGAAAATTTTTCAAAATTTTACAAAAGAGAATTTTTGCAATTAAATTTTGCAAACAGCATGCGCTCAACAACTGCAACATTACCTTGTTAGTTTGCAGTTTCAGGAGCAATTGAAGAGTAAGGATTTAGCGCATGCGCTTACCGATTTCCCGTACTATCCATCGATCGATGCGTCCGTCTCAAATAGCCTACGACCGATCGGTGATTCTTCTGGTAAAATTCAGAAATAGAATGAATTTTTTTTGTTTGCAGAATAGAGCTGTACTATTTGTCCGCCTTTTTTTCCAACTTTTCAGCTCAATCAATTTATTCAGATCAATTTTTTCAGTGTCAACTTTTTTCTTTTTTTTTAGCTTAAAACTTTAAATCAAAAAAAGAAATTTAAAAAATTTTGTTTTTAATAGGGAATGCATATGTGTGTGTGTGTGTGTGTGTTTACGTGTATGTTTAACTTGATCTAAGGATTAGATGATAGAATTAATCCTTATTTGTTTCATTGGATGATTTTCAAAAGGGTTCCAAAACATCTGCCAGCTAGAAATAATCGAACAAAACCGAACAATCACTTGCATTCGCTTATAATTCAATTAAAATTTTGTGTTTGAAAATTTTTTAAATGTAACCTTTTATGAACTTTATCTTTTTAAAAATTTAGCAAAATCGTTTTAGATGGTGCATTCAAGAAAATTAAAGCGGAAAATACTAGTTGCAATGCATCATCTGTTTTTGCAAGCGCACTTACTGGTAGCTCACAAATACCGGCCAGGTGAGATATTTCTTCTTTTTTTTGCTTATAAATGTACTGAAATGAATTTTTATAATGAATTTTATAATAATGAATTTCTATTCATTTTTTACCTTTCAAGCATTTGCATTTGAAAGTTAGATAAAACAGTGAAGGAAGAGTGCGGCGAATACGAAATGATTGTGGTCATTGTATTGAATTGAATTTTAGCAACTAAATTTTATGAGTTTTAAAATTTCGCTAGAAAAAAATACTTGTTTTATTTTAGCTGTAAAACAAAAAAAAAAAAAAAGAAAGCAATTGGTTGTAATTTACGTCTTAGGGAATTTTTCCACCAATTGAGCTATGCGCATCTCTAATTGGAGCAATCATTGTTGCTCGAAACTAAAATTGTTTCAAATTAGCTTTGCTTCCAGCGTACGAAGACGACATCGCACAACATTCACGCAGGAGCAGCTAGCCGAGCTTGATGCTGCATTTCAAAAATCACACTATCCAGATATTTATGTTCGTGAGGAATTAGCTAGGATTACGAAGTTAAATGAGGCACGAATTCAGGTGGAATTTTTTTACTCCAAACAACAATTAAATTTTACATTAAAAATAATGCTGAAATAAATGAGGAAAATGAGTTTTGAAATTTTCTAAAGATAGCAGATGAAAGAAGAATAGATTAAAACAATATTTTACTGAATAGTATTTTGCTCATTTGCTACAAAGGAAAAAAGAAAAAAAATATTGCATGCATGTAAAAAGTATGGTAGAACGTTTAGCTACTTGTGTCAAAATTTTGTAAAATATCGTAAATAAAAAAAAGAGTGGAAAAAGCATAGTTGGTACTGCCGAAATTGAATTGTTCAATTTATTAGGATGTAATTGCAACTGAATGAAACTTTCAATCATTTAATCTTAAAACTATCATTTCATCTGAAATTTGAATTTTAATAAAATTTCAAGAATTCGAAACAACAATAAATTATCGGTAGATTAACCTGTGCTACGCTTGTAACAATATCAATGCACAGATTTTACCACGTGATAATTACATAACTGTAAGAAAATTTCCAACATTACATTGTCTTCATTTTCTTCATTAATGAAAACATTAACAATTGAAAAAATGAAAGATGGGAGGAGGAGGAGGGCAGTGGGTCACTACTGGTCAGCATCTATTTTTGACCTGAAATCTCTTGCCTGAGCAATAATAAATAAACCAATAACATTCAAATGCATCTACAGTTATAAATTCTTTTCTGCTCTTTCTCTTTGTTTTCCTTCCTTTTGTTTACATTTATTTAGTTACATTCGTTAATTTTTAGAAGTGCAGAGTGTGTGGAAGGAAATAGGTAGTGAAACGAAGAGGAGAAGGGTTGGAAAGAGGTGTGATTTTTGGTAGGAGAGGAAGAGAAATTAGACGGTTGCTATTCTTCCACCACTTTAAGCACCCATAATTATCAGCTGTTCAGTAAGCTTATTTCATGCAATTAGCTGTAGCAATGAAGCGAACTTATTACCCAGCAGGATATCACAAACCTTCAGATCTGTTCAACTCACGTTACCCATCCAGCACCATCTTCCTCGCCTATCCTCATTTCACCCTTTCTGCCTCCCCCCCCCCCCCCTCCACCCATTCCCTCCCTTCTATCCTCCTCCACTTCCAGAAATGCTACAGGGGCACCACCGATTACACCATCTGTACATCGAATTTGAATGGAGCTAACTGTTTGGCCTTAGCATTCAGGAGCACTGCTCCAGTCACCACTATCTCAAAAATTACTTTTCATCACAATTTGTACATGTTAGCTAGGGGAAAAAGTTATTTAGGGGTGTGAAATTTGCATAAATTTTATATATTTTTTGATAATAACAAAAGAGTATTATTTTACAATTTTTTTTAAGGGTTAAAATTTTTTTCAATAAAATTAAAATTAAAAGAATGAGGAAAAGTGAACAAGTTTTTCACATTTTGCATCACGTTTTTTTTTGGTGTTGCACGCTGTACCTTGTAATTTCTTTTTGCACCTAATGATGAAATACTAATTGCAAACTTTACAGAATTATATTTATTTATCTTTTGCAATACATTCTCTCTGATAAAATAAAACAGTAAAATTTATTTTCATGCATTTTCATTTGTGGCCTCTCAAATAGTGCTTATACAGTAAAATTCGTATTCCTTTGAATACATTCATTGGTTTTTATTGAAATCAAAAATTGAAAAAGAATTGGTTATTGAAGGAATAAATTTTAAAATGGCGTGGAGCATATTAGAAATACATGCGGAGAATTCGATCATTTATCAAATCCCTCTGAGAATATCTTGCCTTTCCGACCCTTTTCATCAACTTATTGATATTAAATGAATTCAGTTATTTCTGTATTTCACCTTTTTCTTTTCGTCGCGAAAAATTTTATCCATTACTTTTCTCTCTCTCGTTCTTTCTCGCCTACTAAATGTATAAATTTTGCAAATAATTTCAAAATTTAAGCTACCAAAATGTTTCAAGCAAAGAAAAAAATTTAATTTAATTGAAAATAAAATGCAAAGTATTCGTGAAACAGAGGGTATTTTTGTTTTGCCAAAAATTAATCCTACAATTTTCTTGTAACTTCATAGTGCTTTTGTATTTTGTGCATATTTTGTAAAACTACAATTTAAGCAATCAATTGTAGTTTTGTCATTTTAGCTAAAAATTAGAAAAAGTATTCACCCATCATTCTGCTCTTTTCTCCTCCACATTTTTCAATTATGATTGAGTGCAAAATTTTTGAATAAAAATTTTTCATTTTTATTAGAATAAAAAAGGAATGAAAAAAGAAGGAAGCTTTTTTTAGTAAAAATTCTTTTCATTCAATCAAAGATAACTATTACCTATTTCTTATCCAAAAAAAATACGAATTGAAATATTAGCCTGAAAATGTGAAAGAGGCCAAAGCTCAGCAGCATTGAACCATTGAACCTTATTTGTTGAACGTAGCGGCACAACCACTACCGTAACCTTCACGGCAATGCAAGGAACAAAGCTCGTTGCAGTCTTGTCACTCGTCATTCGTCCGTTGTTGAATGCTTATTAATTGTCACCACTGCTACTTCCTTCACCATGCATTCTCTGCGATGCAATTGAGGAAATTTTCTCTTTCATTCTTTTCCCCTTCCCTTTCTCTTTCCTCCTCTCTTCCTCTTTCTCTCTCTCTCTCTGTTTATGAAAGAAAAGAATATTCATTTTGATTAAATACGCAATATAGCCAAGTAAGTAGTGGATAATGCTGTAAGCAAAAATGTTTTAGTTAGATCCTAGCAAAGTAAGATTGATTCCATAAAGATTGCACTCTCACTCTCTTCCTCTCCTTCTTACTTTCCTTCTCTTAACCTCTCGCTTCCTCTCTCTCTCTCTTGCTCTTTCTTTCTTCATAAAATGAATGTATGGAAAATTGAATTAACTTCCACTTTTCCTTCTACCAATGAAATTGTAAGGCAATTTCAGTAAATGTTATGCAAAAATTTTCGATTAGAATTTTAACATGTATTTGCCTAAATAGCAATAAACGAGCGGATAAATTTTTATGCATGAATTTAAATGATAACTATTTTTAGCACAGGCTAATAGCTATCACTGAAATTCAAGCGATAGCACTCATTAATTAATGAGAGAAGAAGGGAAATTTTACTTTTCACCAATGTACTAAAACATTTTATATGATACTTTCACTTTAATCAAGCATTTTACACTTATGAATTGCTAAATCATTCCTTTTTAGCACGCTATTTATAATTTACTATTAACCGATTTCAATTCGTCTGTTTGTCGTTCCTTAAATTGAAAATTTTAGAAAAGTGTTGACGCAATTGTATTGATGCAAAATTTAAATTTTATTTTTAACTCTTTTCTATTTAGAAATAGTTTTTATTAATTGAGGAGAAGGTGAAAATTGATGAAATTAGCACCCATCAATCATCACTTTTCATTTAGTACAAACAAATAGAATTTAACAAGAAAGTTTAAATTTCCTAATTTTTACCATTAGACTTAATTTGTTGAATTTTGCAATATTGCAAAATGCATACAAGCATATGTTTAATTGTATTAATTATAGACTCAAAATTTTTTTTTGCAGTTAAAAGATGTCTCTACATGAAAAGAGATTTATTTAATTGCAAACAAATGTTAGTTTTTTTTAATTAAATTTAAAAAAAAGGTTTAAATTTGTTTGATATTACTATTATTATTAGGTTTGGTTTCAAAACAGGCGTGCCAAACATCGCAAACAGGAAAAACAACTATCGAAGGCATTGGTACCACAAGCAGTATTTCCATCACAAACTGCCGCAGGTCAAATCATGCGAACACCAATGTATCCATCAACCGTTTCCATGTCTGCTCGAGCCGCTGCTGATCCTTTCTGGTTGAGAAAAAAAACTTTTTTTGAAATTTCAAAATTAGAAAAAAAGATTGCAATTTTTGTTCGCAATAGATTAAAGCAAATATAGGTTAATTTGGGAAAAAGTGTAAATTTATAATTTATTCAATTACTCTATACCACTTGAATGTGCAACTATTTTTTTTTTGCAGATGCACGATAGGTGGATTTATTAATTAACTTGCCAATTTTAAATCAATAGTTTTTGCTTGTTTTATCTTTTTCCTTTTTTGTTTATTTCAATTACAAAAAAAAAGTTTCAGTTTATCTGAAAGAAAATTCATTTATTAATTACAATTTTTTTTTAACATTAAGTTGAATAATTAATTGCCAGTAAATATCAAGTAAATTTTACAACACATTTTTTTTCTTCATTCGCTAATTTTTTCTTTTTAAAACCTACAAATTTCCAGGTATCAACCATATCCTGTAGCTCATCCGATGGCCTATCCTGCAGCTTCCGCTTACGGAGCTGTTTCAAGTGCTCATACATTTGGTGCACCAATGGCTACGTAAGTTTTGCCACTCTCACTCTCTCTTCCTTTTTTGAAAAAGCCTTCAATTAGTGTAAAAAAAACAATTAATTTCAAAAAAAAACAATTTAAAAAAACTATTTAAAGAAAATTTGATAATTGGTGGAAAATTTTAAAAAAACAATTAATTTCAAAAAAACAATTTAAGGAAAATTTGATAATTGGTGGAAAATTTTAGGTCAACAATTAGTACATTTAGCGCCGATCCAGCGGAAGATTTCTATCAAAAAAGTTTGGCGCTACGGGTGAGCTGCCAACCGCCAACAACAAATGTTCAATATCAGAGCTGAGCAATGATGACACTGATGAATCAGGCTTAGATTACACATCAAATAAATAATTTTCAGTTTTCATTTCTTTTTCTCTTTTTCTCTTACTTTACTGTTTGTCGAACAGAGTTCAGCAAAATGTTTTGTTTTAATTTTTGTATGAAAAAAAAACTTTTTTTTTTAACCAATAAATTATTAGCAATTCTTTTCTTTGTTTTTGCTTGAAAATTTTTCATCCGTTTTCTCTTGTCGGAAAACAATGGAGTGGGTTTTTCCTTTTACTATTGTTTTGTTGAACAATTGCGGTTGCATTTTTAGTCCGAAAATTTGCTATTTATGGTGATTTCGAACTTCCTGTGCTGATCTCATGGATAGGTTGTATTCGCTCTTTTGTTTTTTTTTCTTTCTGTAAAAGTAAATAATTTCGTTTCATTCTTTCTTTTAAAAATTTTGAAATTTTCAAAAAAAGTTTTGAAGCGAAAAAAAACACAAAAATTTTTTCTTTGTGCTTTTTTTTTACTCTCGAAATCTCTGAAATGTTAGCAGAAATAAAAGATTAGCAGTAATTGTTTCGCCTGAATTAAATTCACTGCAAAAATTATCAATTTTAGCGTTTGCTAAATAAAGTAAAATAACCGAAAAGAAATAGTTAAATGTGAAAGTCTTACAATGTGAGACTTTTCACTCTGTTCTTTTTTTTGAGGTAAATCGTTTTGCAAATAAACTCTATTTTGCAACACGTTGCTTTTAAGTAATTTTACTAACGCCTATTCCTGTTGTGTTGTGGAAAAGTATACGGGCAAATAAATAATTATTAAATTTTACTAAAAGAGTTGTTTTAAAGTGAAGAAAAAAGAAGTAAACAAAAAATAATTTATTATTTTTACAATTTCATACTGGCGCTTCTCTTTTTTAGAAAAAAAAAATGCATTTACTAAGTGATGGTACATTAATTTGACGGTTCGATTACATTTGTTGATGAAAGACGGAATTTGAACTGTTTCACTTTATCAAATTTCACATGCTGTTATAATTTTCTTTCATTCTTTTTACTTCAATATTTTTGATGACTCATCTCAATTGGTTGAAAATTTCATTGCTTTGATGTAATTTTCCTTCCTTCCCCTCCCTGTTCTTTTCTCTGTTTTTGTTTTTGCTATGAGGAAATGAGCAGAATGATAATTAATTCGTCTTATCGTAGGATATATTTCACTACTTCAAGTAATAACATAAAACACAATTTGAAAAAAAATTCATTTATAAATTCTTTCAGTTTTTATTCAGCGAGGAAAATTATCGATGGGAACGGAAAGGAGCTAAATTTGATGTGAATTAATCCTTTCTATCAATCATTTCGTTTTGTTTTCATTCATCAAATTGAATTGATAGCTGTATGTTTGGAGCATTGATGATAGCATTCGTTGTAATTGAGCACACGAAACGAATAGGAAATGCTGGTGAAATGTGAAAAGAAGGAGAAGTTTAAATTGAAAGAGAAGTTTAAATTGAAGGAGAAGTCGAAATTGAAAAAGAAGAAGTTGAACAAGCATTTCTTGTTGCAGAAAGATGAGAAACAACAGCATTTCGAGCATTTTAATGAATGAAAAGTGAGTTTGAAATAGTGAATTCTGTTACTTTTGTGCTACGGTAGGTAGGGTGTTTGTCGGCGGCTTCCGCTACGGTTATTTACAGTAATTGGTAAATTTGAATAAACAATTATTGGTGAATGAGAATAATTGTTTCGAGATTGTAATTTATCTTTCCAAATTTTAACTGTATTATTTTACAGGCTTTCGAATTAAAATTCTTAAAAAATTAAGTAATTCTATTTCTCATATTTGCAAGTGTAAATTATGTGCAGAAACAATTTGTTACGTATATTATTGACACAATTCATGAAGTTAATTTCAATAAATTCTTTTCAACAGTGGAATTCACTCAGTTCTTCGATCATTCTCATCATCAACATATAAAGTTAATTTAATTAAAGTGTCAGATTGTGAAATGAAAGAATGATCTGTGATGATTTATGCAGCTGAATGATTATAATGAAGTATTTGCTTAATACCACTAATTTTTCTTCGGACATTTTTAAAAAATTTCATTTTTTTATTGAACACACAACGAAGTCTCCAACGAAGTAGTATTATAGCCATCGCACGAACAAACAATACATAATCTTTCATGCTTTTGCTGACTAAAACGCATTGGTCTAAAATTTGATAACAATTTTTTTTTTTAATTTCTTCTTTTGTGCTAATAACTTTGAAAAGGAATAGCTAATCAATTATAATTTCATTCGCATTCTTGCCACGTTTTAATTAATATTTTTACATAAATCATCGCTGATTTATTTCATCTGCAATACATGAAATTTTGGGAAAAAACGAAAAAAGGAAGCGAATTATCGGATTAATTTAAAATTATTACATATTGGAATAAATTATTCATATTTGATAATCATATATAATTACTTCTTAGTTTCACAACGTAGTCCATGATATCCTGGCGGACAGATACATCGTGGCTTGCCATGCGCTGTTTTTACGCATTCCGCGTTATTGTAGCACAAATTTAAGCAGATATCTGAAATTTGAAAAAAAAAAGCAGTTATTCAAATCTTTTCTTCTTTTTCGATATTTCAATATTGAGATATTTCAATTGCTATTAAATAGTTAATATTAATTACTATTGACGTATGTTAGTATAATTGCGTTGCCAGTTGGATTTTGTATGATAGATTTGCCAATTTAAATGAAATGTTGTAAACTTTGTATTATTCATAAAATTTGATGCAATTAAATTGTTCTCAATGAATATGATCAACATCAGATAATCACTACTCTCCGAAGCCCTAACTAATTGTTCATTTAATCATGCGTTTAGCATTACCATCGATGAAATCTAATAGTTAAATCATTTCGCTCTAATTTAATTTATTAATAAATGTAATTCATCTAATCGTATTAAATCAATAAAAACTGACATTTGCGTCGCACCTCACCCACTTCAATTGTAACATACTGAAAGAGAGGTAAATTAACATCGAACAAACCGGTACAGGTAAATCCATTTCCCACAAAACCCGGTTGACATCGGCAGCTATACGTTGGCTTATCATCCTTGTCAGGTAAATCAACACACACAGCTAACGAATGACATCTGTGCTCACCATTTTTACACTGATTTGTTGAAATGCAACTGTCTATCGATGTAGCACCTTAAGTGGACATGAGAAGGCGGTAATTACTTAAGTAATTTAATTTCGACATCGTTTTAATGACTAAATTACTTTCATGTTTTTAAAGGATATCTTTTCTCCTAAACATCTTTTCACCTATAAATCACATAGTTTTAGCAATTCCTATTAGTTGCTACATCTAAAATAGCTGACCAGGAATTGTTGTTGTGGTACCGATTGGACAACGCTTGCAAAAATCACCACCAACTTCATCCTGATAATAACCATTGCTACAATTTAAGCATTGCATAAGTTGGCGATTTAAGTAATATCCTTGTTTACAGAGTGCTGGAATTGTGAAAATTATGCGAATAATTCAATAAGCGCTAATTTTATGCTGTCAGTAATTTATGTTGCATAATGCTGTGAAAATTCGATGCTTCGAGTTGTAAAAGGAAAAAACGAAACAAAAATTTGTTTTAGTTCATTCTTTTAAATGAAGGAAATGAATTGCGCTATGGATGAGGATGGATTGAGGAAGGAAAATTAAAATTTTAAAAAGTTGAATAAAATAATTAAGGCTAACGCAGTGTACAGGATAATTCGGTAAGTGAACCAACTGATTCCGTGGTGTGTGCGGGATCACACGGTTGACACACAATATCGTTTGGTTTTTTAAAAAATCCACGCTTACACGGCACACAACTACCATTAGATGAGTATTCCATTCCAGGTGGACAATTCGCTGGAAAAGGAATACAAGCGAAATATAAGGTGTACAAGCAAAAAATGCTAATAAGCATGTCTTAATGAAAAAAAATAATATAATTAGAATTTGAAATGGTGAAATTAAAATAGTACCAGCGTATTAATTTATGAATTTTAGTATTTTGCTGAAATTGTGTGAATTGAATGATTTGGCTAAAATTATTGGTTTTTGAAAGCGTATTTGTAAAACATGGAGAGAGAAAATTTTTTTTGTCGGTACCGATGCGCTGATCAATGAACACCAAATATACGTGACGAGTTACAGTATCTGGTAGATTTGGTAGCCAATTCGTTGAGCCTGAGTTTATGGATCGGCCAATTAACCATATGGTTCGCTTAATGTAGCACTTGACAGTTTCAAATATAGAAATAAAATTAAAGTTTAAAAAATTTTCAATTAAATACAAACCAAAACATGAGGTTGGATAAATGGATTTGGTGGTGAGGGTTGTATATCCTTGTGGGCATTTATGACATCGTGGTCTACCAGCTCGAAATTGATAGTGTCCCTGAGGACAAACTTCGCACTTCTTTGATATCAGGCTGTGATAATGTCCGGGTCGGCAGAGTACTAGGGATAATAACAACGTTCATTAGCAAATTCATAAATTGAACAAATGCTGTGCCGAAAATGAGAACTAATAGAAATGGGTACTAATAAAGGTACATTTTGAAATTATTTGCTTTAGCTCTTTTGAAATATTACACGTTCACACTATTATCTCACTTGTAAAATGTTTTAACTTTTTAGTTAAAATTATTTATTTTGCTATCAATTTAAAAGTTGAAAATTATTCAGAAAATGATAGCCATTGCTATCGTCATCGTAGCAATCACCATCACTATTATAATTCTATTTGGTTATCATTTCATCATCACCATCATCATCATCATCATCATCATCATCACCATCATCATCGTATCATCAGTAATCGTTATAATCAGGTGTTATTATCGTGGTAGTTATCATTATCATCATCACCATCATCATCATTGTTAGTACGATCCCTCTGATGTAGCAATTTGCTATCAGTCCCTCTCTCATGCTCCATTTATGATAATTTTTATCACTTACTATATTATCATTTCATTTACTACTTTATCAATATGTTACGATCAATGTGATGTTATCAGTGGAAGATCGACGGTAAAATAACTGTCATAATACAATGTTACGAGTGATGATAATTGATGTGCAGCTAAGGATTACAACTAATGATTAGTGAACAACTGATATTAAGCTGGCGAATTATAATTTCTCGAGTGAATTAACAATTAAGGCAGTCATCGATGCTGCAATTAATCATCATTATTAGTATGCTTTTTTTTTACTGTAAATTTAATAATTATGGAGCAGGTGGATGTGACTTAAAATGCACCAAACTCTTTCCCAACAAAATCACTCCGCTCATTTCAATTTTTGGTGCTAAACTGATAATTTAGTCATGCATAAATTACAGCTGTAGCGCATAAGATAGCATCAATCGCACTCATCCTGGACAATTGCTATCATTTGCATAATTTTCTTCGTTTTTTTCTTCCTTAAAACTTACTTGTTTTTTTTTTGCATTTTAGGATTATTTTTTCTGTTGCGATTTGGCTGTTATGCAATCATGCAAGATTAGATTAATGTAATGTATGCATGTTTTGCACTGATTTTATCATTTGATAAGCGATAAGCTGGTGGATTTCAAGCTTCACTTGGCCAATGCTACTGAAAAGCGTGCACTCAAATACGTTTTATTATTTGATAATGCAAAAAGGGAGAAAGATTTACACAAATGAGAAAAGATACAAATCACAATGCTTCCACTTTTTCTTTGCTCTTTTTTTTTGCTCCGTGTGTGTGTGTGTGTGCGTGTGTGTGTGTGTTTCCAAAATTTTCAAATTTAAATTGGTGAAGTAGCAGTAGCAGAAGCTTGTTTCAGTTCAGTGTAACAATTTAGGAATAAGGAAAACGATGAAATACTAGTGGTAGTGTGAAAGTGTTGGTGGAATATCAGATACAGGTTAGTATGGGAATGCTACTACTAATCTTTCGGTTACTGTTGCATAGAAATGAAATTTTAGTGCCCAAAAAAAAACAAAATGAACTAAAAAAGTGAAGTCAGTGAAGTTGATCCGATATTTTACTCTATGCAAATTAGCCAATTCTTTCTGACTTATTTTCCTCTCACTTTAATCATTATCATTTGCGCTACGATTACTTGAAGTAACAGTTGCAGCAGCAGTAATAGTAGTAGTAGTAGTGGTGGCAGTAGTAGTGGCAGTAGTAGTAGCAGTAGTAGTAGTAGTGGTAGTAGTAGTGGTAGTGGTGGTGGTAGCGGTAGTGGTAGTAGTAGAAAGTTGCGAGAGTGGAGGAATTGATGACGTGAGTGATGGGATTGCAGTTAATGAATGTAATTTCATATCCTGTAATTCAGTAGTAGGTGTAGGAGATTGGGGTGGTGAATTACTCGGCAAATCATCCTTACTGCATTTGTCCTGATCGATCAGTGTGGCACCGCGGTAGCAGAAGAATGCTTCATCAAAGATTAGCACTTCAGATGGCTTTCCAAGTATTTTTAGCGCATTTGTATACTGGAAAATGCCGCCACGTAGACCAATTTGTACGACAGCATAAACGGTTGACGTTGCGTCCACTTTAGCATTTCGAATTGGATCTCTGAAATTTATGAAACCGATGAGGTTAAATGATAACGAATTTACTTGCTCATGTGAATGAAATTAAAACGAATAGAGGCTACGGATGAGCTATATTAGTTAACTTGATTTATTGTCCTTGTTTTTCAAGAAATTTTTGATAAAAAATTACTACTGAAAGTACTTCATTGGAGTAAATGAATTTTGATAAAAATTTTAGTGTTTCGTTTTGCACTTGTGCAATTACCTTTGTGAAATGAATGTAGCATTAATTCGATAATATTTTGGTTTAACAATTTCACCAGTCACTTGTACTTTACCGCAATCATTCGTTTTCCTAAAAAAGAAAACAATATCTGTTTTTTTTTTTGAGCATAAATCATGAATGAAAGGAATGAAATGAGAAATAATTCATTTAGAATGCCTCACTCATTAAGAATGGTAGTTCCAAATTAATTTTATTATTTCAATTTAATTTCCATTCTTTCAATTTCACAATAATTGATGTCGACTGAATAAGAGAAAGAAGTCATTGATTGACTTCTACAATATTTGAATATTTTGAGGCATTTCACATTCCTCCCGCCAAATGAAAATTTTACACTTCATTTCATTAAAAATTCATCATAATTTTTTATTGGTGTTTTATTAATTTAATAGTTGCTTTATTTTTTCAAATTATTTTCTATAATACTTTTAAAACAAAAACCTTGCTCTTTCCTAACTCAATCGAGAAATAATGAATTTACCGCGAAGAATGTTAAAACTACAAAATTCCTTCAATTTCGTTTTCTTTTTCCTTTCCATGCGTCGTGGAAATTTGCATATTAGCTATTTGATAAGTTATTAAGTTTTGTGTGAAATCAGTCAGAACTTCGCCTATTTCTCTCCGACAATTAAACTCGCATCGTTTCAACATTTTACGAAAGAAATTAGCGAGTTCAAAATATTGATATAATTTTGAATTGAAGCGATTCTTATCACTTTTAGCTTCTTATCAGCGCAATCGATCATTGAAGCTTTGAATAAAACATTTTTGCAATTTTATGGTTGAAGAAAAAGAAATTTTCACACTTTTTCAGTAAAGTGTTGAAATGATTAAAGTGAGTTTTGCGAAACTCCCACATCACTAAAACTATCTTTCTGGAAAAATTCGTTGAAAAAAAGTAAATTTCAAAACAAAAAAGGGGAAAAGCATTTTGCTTGCTTAATATTAAAATGGCTCATAAAATCGAAATAAATCAGTTCATTAAGAAAATCATTTGATTTGATTGCTTGAAATGAACGCTGCTCACTTAAAACAATAAATTTCCATTTTTTTTTGTTAGAAATCTAAAAGGACAGAAAGGAAAAAGCAAAAAATTTTATTTGACAAATTCAAAAAGTAAAAAATTTCTTCTATTAACTTTTCAAAAAAAAACTAATTTAAAATTATTTTAACCATTTAAGAAATACGTGTTTCTCGGAACGCTTTCAACTTTGATTGCATGGTTGACACACTTACGCTTTTGAATATTGTCACTGTATTATTTGAAACGTTTGAATTAATTAATAATCGAATTAAGCGCAAATTAATCAAACTATGCGAACAATAACAACAACAGCAACACCATTTTTGCCTCTCTCTTGTTAAATTAATAAGAGGAAACTAAGATTATCATAAAACTGCTATTATTCCTACCATTATCGTAATTATTATCACTAATCATTATGACTACTGCTCGTTGTATGTTACTGCTTTCATATTATTATCACTAGTATTATCATTCGCTAATGTTTATTAATTATTGAGCACTGTTATTATTTATTATTATTTGTTAATAATTACCAATTATTATTGCTACTTGGATTACTGTTATCACCACTATTGTTGTTGCCGATTATTATTTATTACTATTACTATTATTATTATTATTATTATTATTATTATTATTATTATTATTATTATTATTATTATTATTATTATTATTATTATTATTATTATTATTATTATTATTATTATTATTATTATTATTATTATTATTATTATTATTATTATTATTATTATTATTATTATTATTATTATTATTATTATTATTATTATTATTATTATTATTATTATTATTATTATTATTATTATTATTATTATTATTATTATTATTATTATTATTATTATTATTATTATTATTATTATTATTATTATTATTATTATTATTATTATTATTATTATTATTATTATTATTATTATTATTATTATTATTATTATTATTATTATTATTATTATTATTATTATTATTATTATTATTATTATTATTATTATTATTATTATTATTATTATTATTATTATTATTATTATTATTATTATTATTATTATTATTATTATTATTATTATTATTATTATTATTATTATTATTATTATTATTATTATTATTATTATTATTATTATTATTATTATTATTATTATTATTATTATTATTATTATTATTATTATTATTATTATTATTATTATTATTATTATTATTATTATTATTATTATTATTATTATTATTATTATTATTATTATTATTATTATTATTATTATTATTATTATTATTATTATTATTATTATTATTATTATTATTATTATTATTATTATTATTATTATTATTATTATTATTATTATTATTATTATTATTATTATTATTATTATTATTATTATTATTATTATTATTATTATTATTATTATTATTATTATTATTATTATTATTATTATTATTATTATTATTATTATTATTATTATTATTATTATTATTATTATTATTATTATTATTATTATTATTATTATTATTATTATTATTATTATTATTATTATTATTATTATTATTATTATTATTATTATTATTATTATTATTATTATTATTATTATTATTATTATTATTATTATTATTATTATTATTATTATTATTATTATTATTATTATTATTATTATTATTATTATTATTATTATTATTATTATTATTATTATTATTATTATTATTATTATTATTATTATTATTATTATTATTATTATTATTATTATTATTATTATTATTATTATTATTATTATTATTATTATTATTATTATTATTATTATTATTATTATTATTATTATTATTATTATTATTATTATTATTATTATTATTATTATTATTATTATTATTATTATTATTATTATTATTATTATTATTATTATTATTATTATTATTATTATTATTATTATTATTATTATTATTATTATTATTATTATTATTATTATTATTATTATTATTATTATTATTATTATTATTATTATTATTATTATTATTATTATTATTATTATTATTATTATTATTATTATTATTATTATTATTATTATTATTATTATTATTATTATTATTATTATTATTATTATTATTATTATTATTATTATTATTATTATTATTATTATTATTATTATTATTATTATTATTATTATTATTATTATTATTATTATTATTATTATTATTATTATTATTATTATTATTATTATTATTATTATTATTATTATTATTATTATTATTATTATTATTATTATTATTATTATTATTATTATTATTATTATTATTATTATTATTATTATTATTATTATTATTATTATTATTATTATTATTATTATTATTATTATTATTATTATTATTAATTATTATTATTATTAATTATTATTAATTACTATTATCAATACTACTATTAAATATTATAATTAATTATTATTATTACCGTCATTGTTTTTGCCTTTGAAGGAAATGTTGTTCGCTTTTTGAAAATACTAACAAATTGCGCTAAATTTAGAAAAGGATGAAATTGTTTTTTTGTTTTTTTTCAGAATTCAAAAGAGATTCATTTGTTGGTTAAATATTAGCAAAAAATGCTATTGGCTTCTCCTATTCCAATAAAGCTAAAAATGCTTCAAAAGATTTCATTGAGGATTTCATTAGATTGCAAATTGATTGTCGGTATTTTTATTGCCATCTTAAAGTGAAGCATTTTTGAGAAGGGATGCAGAATTCCATTTATTTTATCTTATTTTCATCTGCCTCTCTCCTTTTTCCTCTTCCTCTTCTTTCTCTCTGTTTTTCTCTCTCTCTCACTACTACTGTTTTAGTTTAATTTTATTTCCCTTAAGTAACATAACATTGTTTGTTGTCGTGGAATTGAATTTTTTTTTGTATTTTTACTCGTATTCCTCTGGACCTCCGGAAATCTTGCAAAATCACTAATTCAATTTTGAAATTAAGATGGTATTTAGTGAATTTGAATTTAATTTATTTCTCTCCCTTCTTACATCTCTCTCGCTCTTCCTTCCGCTCTCATTTTCTGTTTTTATTAATCTCTCTTCTAGATAATTACAGACGAGCAGTGTCATTCACTTAAATAAATTGATGAAATTGGGTTGAAGAAATAAGCCTACGTAACAATTCTGCATACTAATATGACTCAGGTGAGTGAGGTAGGATGCTGTACCGTAATAGCATGATTAATTACTTACCTGTGGTACAGTAATAACTGTGAAGAATTGTACAGCAATCATCAGGCGATGATCTCTTATAGTATCGCTATTATCGTTCGTATAACGTCACATCGATGCTTACGTGTTAATAGTTACTGAGATGAGGAACAACTGAGTTATCGTTCAGTCGGAATAGTTCAAAAATTATTTTAAATTTCAAAAGGAATGGAAAAAAATAATTTCAGTTCCAAAATAACAGTGTCATATATGATATTGTAGAAATATTTTAAAACATTTTTTGTTATTGTTTAAAATTGGACTCACTCTCTCATGCATTATCAAATGCATTCATTCTTTTTTCTCGTCCTCCTCCTCCTCTTCCTCCTCTCTCTCTCTCTCTCCCTCCCTCACTTTCTTTCATCCATCTTAAAACGTTTTTTTTAATGGAAAAGAAAAACAGTTTCTCAAGTGAAAATATCATTATTTTAAGAAGAGAAATAATCGTTCCTCGTTAATTAAACATTAATTGCTAAAACAAATGAAATACAAAGTTGAGTTTTTTTACAAAATTCATCGATCTCTTCTCTATCCGCCCCTTTCTTACAATGATGCAATTAATTAAATTGCACTGGCAACTTTTATCTTTCATCCTTTGTTTTTATTGTTTTCGCTTCTTTAAGGAAAGCAAAATTAAAGTGAATGTGAAACATTCTTCAATTTTATTTATCAACAATTTCATTTGAAAGATTGAAAAAAAACAGTTTTAAATCTGTCAAAATGTAATTTTCGTATAAAAAAAACTTGGTTTGACAACATGAGCTAAGATGATTTTAGTGTCGCGGAAAAGAGATGAAAAAAGAAAAATGGAAAATAAGAAAGTTGCATGGAACGCGTGAAGTGGCAATTTCAACTGAAATTAAATTTAAGTTTTGAATACCACAACGGCTTATATACGCTATAGCAATCATTAATTATTTGTACTTAGTGTTTGAAGAAATTATTACTGTTTGATATTTGGTGCTGAATTTGGAAATGTCATACTTAAGTGTAAAAATTCAACTTTTGTTTTTCCGCCACTGAAAAAAGTCTCCAGGAAATGTTTGGAAAATGTGAAACGACATTTGTCCAATAAATGAGCAATTTCATTTCATAACAGTTGTTTAGTAAACGATTTGAAATTTCAGAAATGTACGGAAGGAATTGAATTACCAGTGTTAGAGGCGCTAATTTAACATTTAGCTCACTCTGTGTCATTTCAATTAGAAATGATTTACTAAAATTATCTGCTGATTGATAAGCCTTTCTAAGCTAAGCGATAATTTCAACTAATTAACCTTTTCATCACAACACACAATGTTGAATGCTTTTCAAGGCTTTATCTAACAACAACATATTCTTAAAAAAAAAATGTAAGAAAATGAACAACTGCAAGAATCATTTCAAAATATAAAAAAGATGTTAAATTATCTATCATTTAGCAATGATATCTGTTTTCCGAAAATATTTCAAATATTCCTAATGTGGAATTTTAGGTATTTCAGCAGTTGAAATAACAATAACAGATATCATTGCTAAATGGCAGAAGTGATAATTGAACGACTTACTTTTCAAATTTTGCACCACCACAAATTAGCCAATGCTTATTGATGAAGCGCAATGATGCAAGGACACTATTGCGCATTATAGCATTCCATTTGGGTACTTGCTGAATGCTTTCAATTGATGCATTCGGATAGTCCAGTTGCAATCGTACCACACGTACAGCCGGTACTGTTTCACGAATTGCGTCACCTTCACGTGCTGCTCCAATTAGCAACAAATAGCCACCAATAATAGAAGTGAAAAGGAATTGCCGATTAGAGATGAAGTGATAGATCATAGTTGTTACAGTAGGGAGGTTGTTGTAGTTTTATCAATTACTTTTATTCACTTACTACTACTCCTACTACTACAACAGTGATCGGTAGTAGTAGTAGTAGTAGTAGTAGTAGTAGTACTAGTGGTAGTTACGTGTACGTAACACTTCCGATACTGTTAGGTTAATGTCGCGACAACAACAACAGTAGCAACGCCAACAACTGCAACGACAACGACAATAATAACAGTAACAACTCCACCCATTTCTCACATTTTGCCCTATAAATTTTTACAAAATTAAATAAATTAATTGGGATAACAGAGCGAGAGAGAGAGAGAGAGAGAGAGAGAGAGGGAATAATGAAAGTGTGTGAAAATAAATCTTCCAATTCAAACATATTTCTCCCCTTCTTCTTTTCTCCCTTTCTTTCTCTCTCTTCCTCTCTCTGTCTCTCTCATCATCTCCTGAAACTCATTCATTCAACGACTAATGATAATTTACAATCTCTTCATGATCGTTGTTGGAAATTATTTGCAATTGCTCTTTCATGTTGAAGAGATATTGTGTTGACCTGAATATTACTTACTCTTTTCGTCTCAATGATTTTGGTCTTCTTTTTTTGCTTTTTTTTTCCATTTTTTACCTCTTCGCGTCCTAACAACGTTTCATCCTTCACTTCCGCCAACTCTTTAAGGAACATGGAAAATTGAGCAATTTTGAAAAGAGGGAAGAAAATGATTAATTTTGTGAACGATTAAAAAAAATACCACACACACGCACACCCACGCACCACACACACACACACACACACACACACACACACACACACACACACACACTTAAATTTGTTATTTTGCGCATTAGAAGTAATTTTAATTTGATACCATTATTGTTGAGCGGGCAGATAATTCAATTGATGGGCGCAAAAATTTTGCTCTAATGCAAATGAAGCTTTGTCGATGAATAATCGATTGCGCATGTGAGTTGGTTGAATTCATGAAATTTTACAAATGAATTTAAATATGAGAATTGTTTATTCATTTCATGCATTTAATTAATTAGTTAATTAATTAACTCATTCATTCATTCATTTACTATTTATTATTTGCTTATTTTTCGTTTTTGCTTTCTTTTTTTAAATTAATTAATTAATTGATGAATCTTTTCTGCTCGTTTACTTTTATTTTTTTACTTATATTTTTATTTCATTATTTGTTTTTTTTTTCAATAATTGTCCGAAATAAACAAAGTACATGCATAAATGAGGACAATTCAAATTGATGGATTTTATTTCTTCAACGTATAATAAAATTATAACTTCTTTCTAAATTACAACGACGGACATTAATTCCGCAAATGATGCAATTAATTAAAATTATCGTTTTAATCCATTTGCTCAAATGAAAGAACGTATACTTTAAAACTGGAAAAATACACAAAAAAAAAGTATCTGTGAGAAGAACGAAGAAGGAAGGAGCAGCAACAGTTAATATCAATTTAAAAATTGAGGACAAAAAAAAAATTGAAATTTCCAATTTTTCAACTTTTCATCGGTGAATTTCCATTGTGTAGAATAATTAATTGAAAATGTTGTAACGAAACAACTTTCAAAACATTCAGCTTATTTTTTGCTCATTAAATCAGTTGAATTTGTGAAAATTTTTTGCCGATTATTATTTATTATTATTATTTGTTAGTTTTATTATTTATTATTATCATTTTTGCGATTATTATTTATTATTATTATTTGTTAGCTTATCAGTGAGAAAATTACTGATCACTGAATTTATCAGCTTCGTTGATTACTTTTCGTCGAAAAGAAAATTGCTAATGAACTTTCTTTTTTCGGCTTTCATTCCTTTTTTTTTACATATTTTCCCCAAACTATTGCACTGTGCAACAATTTTCAGCAAACATTGAATTATTAAAATTTTTTGGAATCTTTTTTTAAAAATTTTACCGTTTGTTTTTTTCAATTTGTTTAGTCAAAAAAAATAATTAATTTGACAGAATTTTACTGCTTGCATACTTCGAAAAAAGTTGATGGTGTTAAAATTTTTTTAAATCCGTTTTGACAATTTCACCGTTTGGTTTTTTTTTAATTGTTTAATCAAGGAAAAAATGATTGGACAGAATTTTACTGCTTTTATACTTTGAAAAAAAAATTGATGCAACGAAGTATTTTGGCCAAACAGAAATGGAACTATTTACTTCCTAATCGAATAAAGCGTGAAAAAGAAATGGAAAAAAAATAAACGATTGTAAAATTAATTTCTAAAATTGTTGCTCGCCATTTTCAAAATAAATTTAAAAACATTCTTTGCCACAGCGACATCTTTTTTGCACAAAACAGGAGTATGACTCATGTACTCATTCATCAAAGTAAGATGAAGTAACTTTGTTCCAATTGGTATCCAATGATACAATTTGAAAAACCTGAAAAGGTGTAGCTAACTAAGTGATAGATCACAAAACTACCAAAACTGGTCAAACTATAAATTAACATAACTGTAGATGGAATTTTAATTTGTGATTAAAATGAAAATTAGAAATGATTTCAACGATGAGCAGATTGGATGTTATGATCATTCTCATTTCTTTTTTTATTTAATGAATTTTTTTTGGAATTGAACTGATGAATTTGAGTAGTTTTGATGTCTAGCTTTTTTTTTACTTTAAAATTTTTTGTCAAAAAAATTGGTGAAAGTGTTTTATTTCAGCTTTTTTTTCAGTTCTCTGTTTCACTCTCTACTCCGTTCTCCCTCTCTATTGCAGTGTTTCGTCGTAATTACAATTCTCTCTCTATATAGTAACAAAAATATTTTATGTATTTGTCTAAATCTCGAGAGAGGAAGTGAGAGAAAGAGAGAGAGGGAGAATAGGATGAGAAAAAATACGCCTTAAAGTAATGATTTTGTCGTGTCTAATGTAAGTTGAAGTAAGTTGGAAATTAAGTGAGTCCAGTAAGTTTCTCCTTTCTCTTTCCTTTCTTTTAAAATATTTCACTTCATTCCTTTCTCAATGATTTATATGAAATTACAGGAGTGTAATACAATTAGTAAATTATGATTAAAAAAAATATTTTTTCTCTTCCAACTGCGTGGGCAGCATTTGCGGCGTTGGACGGCTGATGTCTGATTTAGTAATTTGCGAAAAAAAAAATTAGCAATCGATTTCAGAATGCTATCATTTTAAGTTGCTGACACTTTGAAAATTTGGACTGTCTAATGGACCTAATTATATTGCGATAAATTTTGCGGATTTGAATTACTGAACACATTGAGATGATGTGAATTTTCGGATTTTAAAACTACACAGCTGAATGTATTGAAATAAATTGTCCAATTTGAATATAAAATTAGACATCGCATCGTAAATTATTGAAAATGTTAACTTTTGCTGTAAAATTTTAAATGAAATATGTTCAGGATGAGTGAGAAAATGGATCAGTGTGAAAAGGTGGATGAGGGATGACTCATTGAAGCGTTTCACTTTGATGAACTCAATTTTTCGCACAATTTATTGGGAATCTCTCAAACCTCTCTCTCTCTCTCTCTCTCATTTTCCAACTCTGTCACCTACTATTACTTCAATATTAATAAATAAAAGACTTTTAGGTTTAAATTTAACTAAAATTTCAATGATTGAATTTTACGATAAGACATGCCTTTTTGGAAATGATAATTTTCGCTACTCGTTGTCCTGAAATTTTGACATAAAATAAAAATATTTGCCACTTTAAAAGCGGTAATGGCGTGAAAGTAAATATGAATTGAATATTGGAAATGAAAATTCATTCGTCACATATTAGTGCAATTATAAATACAACTATTGGCTCGCTAATTTTTTTTTCGAAATTACATAATTTTTTTTTGCAATAAATTTAAAAATTTCATAATTTGAAATCAAACTTTACTTTGAACATTGTTAAAAATGTTTTAAAAGTAGGCTGTCATCGTACATATATGAGAAAGCGTTGCAAATTACTTCGTTTTAAATATATTTTCAAAAAAAAAAGCACTGAGAGTCAATGTTAACCAGAATTGAAATATTCCTAATATGCTCAACAATATAATTTAAATATTACAATAGTAAAAAAGAAATAGACCCACTCCCTTCTACTGTTGCATTAATTAAAAGACTAAAAATTATTAGTAAAACTTATTTCAGTTATTTTGGTAGCTCGCCCAAGTATTTATTTGGGTATTACTTAAAACAAGTGTTCCAAGCAAGCGCACGTTTACTATTGTAATTCTATTTGTTATGGAAAAAAAACAAATTGTTAATGAAGTGAATGACTATCTATTAAAAAGTGTGCTTTTAAAAAATTAAAAAAATATTCCTTTTGCAAAATTAAAACTTGGCAATGAATTTGTGGTATTTCAGTACAACTTCCTGCAATTTATACTTTTAATAAGTTTTTGGATGTTTGTTGCTGCTCGATTTACCAATAAGCGAACACAGAGTGTAGCGGATGATAAGGTAATGTGTTAAAATTCGACACAATTAATTAAATTAATTAAATTGCTGGTCTTAACTTATTCATTGCAAATATAACACCAAAATACTTGTCAGTGAAATGCTATCATAATTTTAAGGAAATGTTGTGAAATGCTTGCAATTTCATTGCAAGTCATTTAAAATTCCAACCCAAATATCAAATTATTGCTTAGAATTTCAGTGAATTACTTTTTGCCTTTACAGTTTTGATTAAAAATGCAATTCTACCTGTTTTTTTTAATAATTTAATAAAAAATTTGCTCAAATTTGCCATTTACATTGAACTAAGCTATCAATTGGTAGAGAAGAATGGGATTAATTTTTAAACTGTAATAGAAATCCAAAGTTGAATTTTTTGAAAAACATTCTTTTTTTTTTGTTCTTAGCAATTTAGTGGAAAAAAATGCAAATTGTTTACTCGGATAAAATTCATTTTATCCCATTACATTTAAATTTCATGCGAAAATTGAAATATTTTTAATATTTAAATGAAATTTCAAACATTTTCCATTGCTGTATTTCGCAGAAGAAATGTGGAAAGTCACGAAAGAACGAGAAAAAACGCTCAACATCACGTTGCACCACCACTACTGCGTCCACTACTACGTCCACTACGAAGCCAATGAATGATGAATTGATGTCGCTGAGCAAACGGCGCAGCAATCAGTTTTCCGTTTTCGCATTCCAGACGATTCATTACGGATCCATAACCAATCTTCATTACACTGGCGTATGCATGAATTTCTCACTTCTTTTCAAATAAATTGTCAATTCATAGGAGTGAAAAAGCTGTCATCTTTCAAGAAGGACAATAGAACAAAATGGCCAGATTGAAAATTTTGTTAAAATTTATTTTTCAGTTCAAAAGAGGTAATGCTAATGAAACACTGAATTAAATAATTTACTAAAATGAGTTTTTTAGTTCTCAATTTTTTTTTATTCATTGCTTTTTATTACGCCGTATTTTTAGACAAATAAATGGGGCTTAATTTATCAGCAAACATTTGCTGTAAAGGTAACATGGAAAAAATTGTGCGAAACTCCACATTCCACATGTCGCGGTATTAGTGCTATTATGGGAGAAGTTTTCAATCGTTTAAATCAGGTTTCATCACTCATACAGTAGTTGTTATACTGTTTCTTAAATTAAAGAAAATTTTAAAAATTTGCTAAAATTTTCAAATTTTCTTTTTTTTCGAATTATAAATTTTATTTTATTTTATTTTTTAGTTTTTTTTTTTTGCAGAAGAATAGAGCACTTCGTGATATCTTTTACAATGCAGCATTTGTTAGTGGCATGGCGGAGCGTCGTACGATTGTAACGCTCTACGATCACTCACATTTTTTCATTTCATTAATTGGTCAAATTATTCAATCGTTGGATTCAAATTCTGATGATATCTTCAAACACATTAGTAAAATTGGTTTGTACCTAGTCATTTGTAAAAAGTAAGTGAAGAAAAAAAGAAAGGAAATGGTTAAAAATTGAAAATTTCAATAATTAGTTGTGTTTATTCCATTTAGGCTCATATCATTTTCTCCTAACAAAGTATGGCTTTCGACGTAAGCTTTGGGATAAATTGGGTGAGGAATTGATCGATGCATTGGTTGTACAGGTATATTTAAATTTTTAACCTTTTACTCAAAGATAGTTCAATTAAAATGATTGACTTTTTTTTCATCTCATCGTTCTTTCTTTCGCAAAAAAAAAAAATTGAAATTGAAATGAACGTGTTAAATTGGCGAAAATAACGTCAAAAAAAAATGTTTGCTATAAATAAGAAAAGTGAAAATTGGTTGTCAGAGAAATGTCTGAAAAAATACAATGTGAATTTATTGCGCAAAGTTTTACTTTCTCATTTTTACTCATTTATTTCAAATTACATAGCTATTTGAAAGTTTTAAATGAATTACTCCTATTGTACATATAACAGATAAGATAAGATATTCATTTTAGCTTATCAGTGATAATGAATGCAAAAATTTCAGTGCAATTGCTCTTTTATTTCACAAAAATGTTTCCCACATTGCAAAAAAAAAATGAAATTCATTTTCTTTCGTCGTTTACCTCGAAATTTAAAAATGTTAAAAATGAATTTCTTTTAAACTTGAAATGCTTTGCAAGAATGCAATAACTTTCAGTTCACATTTTAGAATTGCGTTCGTAGCTTTCCTGGTTCATGTCGCGCATGGACGATCCTAATCTCCAAACTTATCGATCATCTTTGCGCCGCCACCAGAAGTTCATATTCGGTCGTCGTCGGTAATGACACCAAAGTACAGTGTTGTTCAAAACTCACTTCATCCCATCCTGTTTATCGCAGATGAGCGGTAAAGTTATGCACAAAGGCACAGTAAAAGAAAATTATGAAAAGTTGGTGAGATTGTGGAGTGACCGATGAAATGAGAGTTGAGAAATAATGACCGATGAAATGAGAGTTGAGAAATACGAGCGAAGGAAAGGAAGTAAATTTTAAATTATGATAATTCATTCCATCAGATAAAATATCAAACATCAGTCCTGCAATTCAATTGCCAATTTTGATCATTTTTATAAATCAGAAATAATTGATGGAGCCTGAGCATTATTTACTCGCAACCATCCAATCCCATAAACTGTGAATACAAAATAGAATTGTTTAATTTAAATTATTTTCATAGTTCCAAGAGTTCAATAATTGTTTCGGTGAACATTTTTTGTGAGAAATTATTTAAGCAGTAAGAACGAGAAATCTGATAAATTAAGCCTTAATATTCGGTCAGAAATAATCTCAAAAAAAAATTACAAAGCAATTGCAGCTGAAATTTGATAACCTTCCTATATCATCTATTTAAATTATAAATTTCGCCCTCTTAATTCAACATATTTCGCTTTTCTCTAAGTTTGCACTCTCTGTCTCTTTGTCTCTGTCTCTCTTAGTTCAACCTTTCAATGCTTTTTGTATTATAAAATGAGTTGAACTGCTGAACTCTAATTGTTATTTGCATTGCGCAATAATTTTAATTTTGCTTATTTTTTAATGTAAATAATACACGGCAGAATATTAGCTAGAATGGATGGACGGTGTTACACCAATAGATGACCGTTATCACTTTATTTCGAGTATTATCAATGGATGTTATCACTTTATTTTGATAGCACCATTAAAAATTTTTAAAAAAAAAATGTTAAATTCTTATTCTTCTCAAACATACAGTAAAATTCAATTGGATACATATCATCATATCATATACTTTATGAGCATACGAAAATGCATTTGAGCATTTTTAATAATTACACCAGAAGAAAAAATTTAATTTAAAATTAAAAAATTTCTCACTCATTTTTTAATAAATAAAAACTATCATTTCATAAAAGAGCAAAAAGAAAACAAGTAAAACAAATTATTACAATTATAATTAAATCAATGAAATGTTTTTCGTGCACATTTTAATACAAATTGATGTAAATTTGAAAATCCTGAAAAAATTTTATTCAGCAATTTATTACATAAATTATTCGTAATAACCAATCAATCAATCGATCAACTATATGCCTTAGCTGTCGATTAGTTAATTATCTAAAACAAGAAGAATTTATACATACAAAGCAGAAAAGGCAACAGTTGATATTTCAATCAGATATAAATTAAATATAAGAAATTTTCTAATCATCAAATTATGATTGCATTTCTGTGCGTGGCGGTGATGATGTTAGACCAAGAAACTGATATCTTTTCCGTCTAAAATATCACAGCTTTTATTAAGAATTAATTTTTAAAAAGAAAGTAAAAAGAAATTTAATTAAAAAAATTAGACTATTTAATAAAGTTGCTATTTCAACTCACTTTCGATTCGGAATCATCAGTAGTGATAACATTCAATGTAACATATGTTTTTATCACTAAACTAAAAAGTCGCATATTTCAATTTTTAATCAACACTGTTTAAGTTTAAAACTATACCTAAGAAACAAATTATTAAAAATTAAAATGAATGAAACTGTAGGTGATAATTAAATTAACTGAAATGAATAAAACTATAGATAAGAATTGAATTATCACAAATTGAAATGAATGATTAAATAACCTTAGGCTAAGTAAATGCCATTTAGCATCTTCCATAACTTGACTTCGTCCATCCGATGTTGTCGTCACTTCGATGCCATTATTTAGCAACTGTTTCTCACTCGTACATTTCTTCATTGCTCTCAGCGTCCCCTTCGTACTTCCCGTCTGCGCAACCATTTCAGGATGATTTTGCGCCAAATTTTTCCACATTGACTGAACAAACAGCACTTATGCAAACATTACTCCTTTAAAAAAATTTTCATCATCAAAATTTGGAAGCAAACACTGAACCTCATTCGTTGAGAACATTTCCTGACACACAGATCGCCTACGCCATCGTCGTTGTCGTCGCAATTCTTTCTCCTGATCACTATTACTGTTACTATTACTTGTAATACTTACCTAAAACTGCATAAATTAGTCCTCGTTTAAATTAGATTAAAATTTAAATTTTATTTAAAATAGATTTCTAAAAAAGAAATAATTTCAGTCAATAATTTTTGAATACGAATAATGCTATATGATTGAAGTGAATTGCAACCTTCGAATCACTTAATTTTGCCAACGTTTTACCATTCTTCTCGTTGCACGCACTGTGATCGGTGCTTAGCTGTGAAGCAAAACGCTGAAATTGCATTGAAATTGCATTGTTATCCAAGGAAAATCGTTTGAATAGGTGTGGACGATGTGAAATATTGGTGGACGATGATGTAACACTACCAGTGGTACCATTGCTATTCGCAAATGTCTGCAACAAATCAATTATTGGGCAACTTTGTGATCGATTACTGACTGGATCATCTGGATAATTTTGTAGAATAACGTGACAAATAAACGAACAGAGCATCTATCATCCCAAATTATGCTAATCAACTGATAACATGGTGATAAATCCTGAGTGACTGTTGACATTAATTTAATTTAATTTAATTGATGTCAATTGCAAACCTTTGAATCTATCTAGTAGTACGCATTTGTTACGTCTAAGTGCATCCATGATTCATCCCTCCCTTCTAGATGATATTCTCAAGTGTGTCAGTCGGAGAGCGTTGTAGAATGAAAAGGAAGAAAGAACAGATGGAAATTACTTATGCTAATAACAGAATAAGATGCCAACCACCACTGCTATTACTGTTACTATTGCTTGTGATACGTTTTTTCATTCGCTACTTCTAGATGGTACTAAAGCCTGAATTTCCTCAGGATTCTTTTGTGCACATCTTCACATATTTATGATTCGTCCGCTACTACTACTCCTAACTTACTCCATTCTGAACTTACGTGTACAAGATTCTTGAAGTGCATCATAAGTGACGCAGATGCTGATTGCACAGTTGAAGTTGCTGGTGCCATTGCATGTAGCAGTGGCTGAAAGGTTGCTTTGGTCGGTGAGACAGTCTGAGGAACGGTGAAAAACGTTCGAGCGACGGACTGAGTTTCGGCTATTCGTGGCGGTGCTGAAGATGTTGCCAAAGGTACCGACGATGATGTAGCTGATTCGGGCGTTGACGTCAGCAAACGAACGTTAAATGGCAGTAAGTTGGAAGTTGACGAAATCGATCCTTGCTTATCTTTCTTTCTATTATTCGTAGAAGCCGACGTTATAACAACAGCAGCAGCAGCAGCAGCAGTAGTAGTAGTAGCAGTAGTAGTAGTAACAGTAGTAGTACTAGCAGTATTAATAGTAGTAGTGGTAGTAGTAGTAGGAACAGCACTTACAGTATGTACATTAGATGCTAAAATAAAACATAAATTACAATTTTTAAATTTCCTCTAGAAAGCAAACGAGAATTTTCCGTCATTTTTGTTTCATACAGCTGTGAACAAAGTTGACAGCTGTCGCATTGTAAAAAAAATTAAAAATTTCATATATAAGGATAAATCTCAAAAATTTCAAATGTACGAAAGTAAAAAAAAAACACTAAAAATATGAGCATACAAAATGGTGGAACAGCTGTTAAACAACGCTTTTCAGCAATTGGTGAAAATTTCCTTTTAGTACTATCCGATTTTTCGACACGTAAACAGTCGACGTTTGTTGCTACTTCATCATCGCCGTAGGATTCGTCGAATGAGCCTGAAAAAAAGCAAAGAAAATAAAAATTTAATGGCAAAAAATTGTTTCGAAAAAATAAAACTTTAAATTTCAAACAATTTTCCATAGATAAAATCGCACTTTTTTGCTATATTTACTTATTACTTAATAGAGAACAAAAATGAATTCTCTGAGAGCATAACTATCAACTTATATTTGATGTTATTGAAAAACAAAAAAAAAATTTATAACTAACAAAGTTCAATTTTACCTTTATAATTTCTAGAATTAATTAACTTTTTCCACATCTCAGTTTTTGAAATTATTTATTTAATGACAGAATTATGCATACCGTGCCATCGACTGATAATTGTCGGCGCTTTCAAATGACTGCTAACACCAACTTCAGAATCCGCCTGCGCATATGTTTGCTCAATCATTGAGGCACCATCGCTCATTTTTTTGCCACACCGTTTCCCATTCGAAAGCTATAAAAATTTATATAAAATTTAAAAAAGAAAATTTCAATTAGTCGGATACAAGCACTGAAATAGGTATTATCTACTCTTTTTTTTAATGGTATAAAGATATTTTCAATTAAACTAATACATACGCTAAACATAGAATTGCTTGGCAAAAAGAAAAATTAATTAGAAGAAATAATAAGAGCAAATTATTTTCAAAAAACTACCTCGCTCTATTTTGTAAATTTTCTCCTAATTGTTAGCTAAAAATAGATGACGATGCGGAATAATCAGGTCAATTGATGGATGTGATTGATCTGAGATTACTGATCGAAATGGATGACTGGATCAGTGAATCAATAGATATTTGTGTCATTAAAGTATCAGTTTAATAAAAAAAAAAAACTAAATTTTTTTGCAAAAATTCATCTTACTATTCAATAATCTGTAGAAAACGTAGAAAAAAAAAAAGTGATCAACTATTATTTCATTAATGCGTACGAAAAAGTTACGTGTAGGGAGTGGAATATAGCTGACGTAAGTTATAAGCTAATGACAATTAGCATACACTGATCACATACCGCTAGATGGAAAAGAGAACGAAACACGATGCTAACCTTACTTCTGATGCTAATGAGATTCAAAATATAAAATAGAACTTTAATAAATGCATAAATTAAATAACATATATGATCTAAATGAAGGGATAAGACAACAACAAAAACTTATGCATATCTCATCTTCTTTGCACTTCCTAAACTGTTAATGTCTTCTATTTTTTTGGATCAAAAAGGCTTATCTTTATAATTTCAAAATTTCAACACTTTCGTTCATTTAAAAGTTAAAAATTTCCATTTTTTTTCATAAAAGCAAATAGTTGTGGGGAAAAAAATTAGCGCAAACAAAAAGAAAAAAAGAACAGACAAAACAAGCAACTTTGACGAACACATAAAATGCAGCTGAATTTGCTAGCCATAACGCTACCATTTTCAAAATTCATGCATAGAAAAATCAACAGAAATTTTTTCCATTTTAATAATAATCTGTTGAGGAAAGAGGAAAAAGAAATGAAATGAATTATATCGAATAAACGAAAAAGAAGAGGAAAGAAAGAGCAGAAAACGCACTCAAAAACTGAAAAAACCTTGCTGTGTCGAAGCGAACTGAACGATCGCTAGAAAGAATTTCAGGAATGCTTAATGGTATTTGTGTTAACTGAAAGTTTTTAAAACAGGGAAAAATGATCTAGGTGACTTCCGGATTCCGGAATGTATCTTTAGTGAAATTGGATTCTGCATTCCGGAATACATTATCAATATTTGACGCAATTAAATTTCGGATTTCGCAAATGTTATTAGTGAAATCAGATCGTGAATTTTGCAGTGGTAGTAATGTTAGTGCAGTTAGATTCAGGAATCCGGAATGCACCATCAATATTTGTTAATGTTAACATTTCGTATGATTAGATTCTGGAATCCCGAATACTATCGATATTTGACAAGATTCTGAATTTCGGAATGATATTATCATATTATAATTAGTAAAATAAAATAATTTTCAATTATTTTTACTTTCTTAATTAATTTTTTAAAATCGCTTTTTCTATTGAAGTCATTGGAATTATTAAGGATAAATAATACAAAGGCAAATTACCGTTAATGAACGATTGCCCTTCGGATTTCTCTCAGTGGTATTAGGCGGTACGGTCCTATGTCGTTTTTGATGTGTTTGTTGATTGGATCTCTTCTGGCAAGCGATTGTTTTTGAGGTATTTAATGGTAATTGAAATGTTACCTGTAAACAAATAACTTTTAACATTTGCAAAAATGAAACACAAAAATTTTCATTGCACATTTAATCAAAAAAAAATATTTGAAATTATTTTTTGAGAATATGCAAAGCTAAATTCAATCGTATCCTTTCAATCATCTGACAAACCTCAACATCACCGATTTTTTTTTCATCATTTTCAAGCGACGTTTCAATTCGTAAATTACTGAATATGTTAGCAGCATCACTAGTCGATGCTGCAGCAGCTAACCTGGCATTTACCGCATCGATCACGTCAAAATTCACAGCACCATACTTAGGCCTAAAAGATCAAACATTAAAAACACTGATGTTTCCATAACGGTAATTTAGATTGCAAAAAAGAAAAACGGATGAAACATGGGAAAGACAGTAAAAGACGCAATTACGTTAAAATAATAAATAAATAATAAGTAACAAATAATAAATGGGTAAATAAGGACAGAAATAAATAAGCAAACAAATAAACAAATAAGTAAGAGACGGTGAAAAATTGGCAATAGAATGATATGCTGAAACTGTTGAAAAACAAAATTGTTGACAATATCAGAAAGAGTTGTTTCACTTTTTCTTTTTATCAATTGAGAATTTTAATTTAAAATTTAACAACATACCTCATAAATTCTTGTCGTTTATATTTAGGTTTATCATGGGTGTCTTTGTCGGCACCGGACGAGTGCTTGATATGATGACCAGTATGATCGTGATCATCTTCCTCTTCACCCATCGTTAGCGGTGCTTGAGTGTCCAGTCCTCTGCAAATCAAAATATCAATTCATTTTTTCAATTTTTACAATAAAATGCTAAAATACAATTCAATTTATAATTGTTTCTAAAATTTACGAAAACTAATAAATTGGTATTTAATTTCAAGCACGATAAGTTACATAAGTTAGTACGAATCCGTCAACCTTTCTTAAAAAAATGAAATCTTTGGACATTTTAAATTGTTAGGGAAACGTAAGACTTCAATATCATGAAAATATGCAGAAAAAGTTAAAACGGAATAAATTAAAGTGTGTAAATTAAGTTAATTGCTAAACTACAAGCTAATTAATTGTACAATTCAATAAATTCACTTAAAACAAGGTAATTAATTATGCATCTCGGAATTTAATTAATTAATTAAGTAATAAAGAAGAGCTGAAAGTATTGCTCGTTTACTTATTCTTATCCTCAGCTAAACGATCTTTCAGTGCTGTTGTATGTGAACGATTTCGTGTTGAAATTGTACCTAAAAATGACATTAACAATTTAATTGTAAAATTAAAAACTTTCTAAAAATTCATAGATTAATTGTACTTATGCATGTGTTTACATTTAAAAACAATTATTCGATTAATTAAATCGCAAAAAGTTTTTTAATCATTTCAAATAACTTTTCTTTTCAAAAGTGAGCTAACATATTTTTTCTTCTTCGATAGCAAAATGAAGGAGCAAAATTCAAAAGAACTCTAACAACAAACCATTCAAACGAATTTTCGGGCCAAGATTTTCGTAATTAATTTCCCAATCATACGGTTCCTCGGTGCTAATACCATGCCTGAAATGAGCACTATTGATTGGTAACTTAAAAATTAATGATTAATTAATTGCTAATTTAATTTTAAATTCCGATAAATAACAACAGCAACAATAACAAGTACCGCTTCAAATATTAAATAAAATTATTAAAAAAAAATTGAATTTAAAGTGAGTGAAAAGTGTTAAATGCTTACCGAGTAATAATATTTCGTAAATTATTCTCTAGTAGTCCGTAACTCGGTTCATCCGGATAACCAAGCGTTTTTAGGTATGCGGCAAAATCGCGTAATTCCCTCGGACAACCGTCTAACAGTACATTTAAATTCATTTCCTCCTTCATTCGACCCACTTCATCCTTATCCTAAAATATGAATAATTATTAATTATTGCTGGAAATAAAATTCCAAATTCGATTAATTATCGCTTCAAATATAAAATGATTTATTGTGGCTAATTTTTAGGAAAATTTCACTTTGTACTGTTCGTTTTTATTTCATGTCTATCCCAGTGTTACTGTACATCAATATTATTCGCTTCATTTTTCTCCACTTTTCTTTGTTCATTTCATTAGTACGTGTAATTAAGGGGTCAGCAAAAAGGTCACGCATCTATTAAAACGTAAGTAATTCTGAAGAGCTCCTTAATTTTAATAAATTAAATTACTATTATCATTATTATTATCTGCAAATGGAATATTCCTCTTTCATCTCTCTTCATTAAAGACTTTCAATTTGAGCAAAAAGAAAGAGAAAGGAGGAAGAAGACAGGGAGAGAGAAAGGAAGAGAAGGAGAAATAACTGAAAAGAAAAAGGAAATATGATGCTTATAACAGTATGCAACGAACATCTGTTGACAGAGACTGTCTGCGAGCGTTCATTTTTCATTTCAATTTAATTAATCGTACTTTTTGCTTACTGTCAGTAGCAGGAAGTTTTATTAAAATTTGCAGCGAGGAATGCCCAGAAAGTGCTCAGCTAAATTACTACTATCATTGTCAGTCACTATTATCAGTCACTTGTCACTTTCATTAATTAATTATACCAGTTTAATCTATCAGTGTATCATTTTAATTATTCGGGAACAATGCTATCACATTGATTAATGAAATGGTGATAAATTTCGCCTACATTCTCTTTCAATTTACTATAACTAATATTATTTGAAATTGGAATGAAATAAATTTCAATTAATTAAAAAACGAGGAGAAAGAAGATGGGATAATTAAAAGATCAGTGATACGCTTTTCATCATAAAATGACATTTCAGATCTCTTAACCTTTTTCTCACCATTTATTCCTTCTTATCATATCATATCGTTTATCACAGAGAAGGAAAGGCAGAGAGAAAGAGAGAATGAAGGAGAGAGAGAGAGAGAGCGCGAGAGGGGTGATGATGGTAATGATAACTTGCTCCTTCTATTTTTTTACGATCAGATAATTTGTAGTATCATTGAGCTGATCCAAATCAAAGATCAATCGTGTAAACAGAAGAATTGTTGTGATCGGCATATCCTTTGTAAATTCTTAACTTGCAAACTGTTTCTCAATTAACTCTTCAATCAATTAACAACATTATCAATTTGTAATTAAAACTATCCGATAATTATTACGAAAAATGAGGTAAGAAAGTTTTGATTGAAAATTTCAAATTGCATTAAAAAAATACTTTATCAAAGAATGAAGTGGAAAAAAGGTGAGGAATTGATAAATGAAGAAATTGCGCAAGAAAACTGCCAGTAAAGTTGTACTCCGCCATTCAGCAAACATATTTCATTCAGAATTTTTTTCAACAAAAAAAAAAAGAGCGCAAATGGCACTCCAACATTTGGTCTAGAGGAAAGAGAAAAATTGCAGGAAGCAAAAAAAAAGATGACGGAGAGTTTTTATCGAAATTAGCCATAGCAAGAAATGCAAAAAAAATTTAAATGCTCTAAAAACTAATAAAATTTCAGGAAATTAATTAACAGAAAGAAAATTTCTGCAATTTTTTACTAAATCTCAAAATGAAAAAAAAAATAGAAAAAACTTTGAATGGGAAAAATTCCTCGTTTTTTAGAAAAAATTTCTTAGCTGCAAATATTTTTTTTGTGCTTGAAAATGAAAAATTTGATCGATCGTAGGCTTCACATTTACATATTATGCTGCATATATCAGCTCTGTTATATGTTTCAGCTATAATTTAACTGAATTTCAACTATTAATTAATTCATTCATTTATTCATTCATTCATTAACTATTAGTTACAATTGTTACACCAATTCATTACAATATCACAGTGGAATTCGTTTTTTTATTAATTAATAAAAATGAAGAAATAGTTTTTGTAATAGAAAATTTAATTGTTACCTTAATCTTCCTCCATGGCAAAGAACCTTGTAAAAATTCCACTAACATATAAAACAATGACCACAAATCGTCTTGTCGACCCATTTCCTAAATTTAAATTATTGAAGCAAAAAAAAAATATTGATTTAAATGTCAAAAACGCACATCCTAATATTGCACACATCTTGTAGACATTTCAAATTTGATTGCTACCATCTTTTTTTTTCGATTAACACCATTCAATTTGACTGACTGTTAACCATTAATTAATTATTAAATATTTTAAAGCAATTAAAAAGAAGCACTAAAATAGTGCGCCACTACCATTTACCTTATTTTTATGAGCTGAAACAGCCGCATATCGTATGGTACCACGAAAACCGGCCGCACTTCTTGGACTTCGAATTTCACCTTTTGCATTGAGAAATTGTCGTGCAAGACCAAAATCAAGCATGAAAACCATTTTGCACGTAGCACTTGTTCGACCCATTGCAAAATTTGACTGAAAAAATTCGACAAACAATTTAAGAAAACATCATAGCAATAGGAAAATTCATTTAAATTTCAAAGCACAGTACGCACACACACACACACGCACACACGCACACGCACACACACATACACACACACACACACACACACACACATATACACACATTATCCTTAAATATGCAAATATTAAATTAATATAAAATTAATTTTACAGCGAAAATTGGATAAATAAATATTGTTTCTAAAACTTTTTTTTTTACAAATTACCTTTAAAGATACAGGCATTAAATTAATTTTATAATAAAGAGACGACTTTAAAAAAAAAGACGAACAGGCTTGATATCACGATGCAGAAAACCGATGGAATGTATTTCTCGAATTGCATTCAAAATTTGCAAGCCAATGCGAATTGCTGTTGAGAGTGAGAATGACTGTTTGGGTGATTCACGGCGTAAATCAGCTAAATTCTTCCCTTGTAAACTCATTATTAAATAATTAAATTTATCATTTCGTCCACACCCGTAAAATTTGCATGCATGCTGCTTTCCTGCAAAAAAATTGAAAAAAATAGTTAAATTTAAATTTTAATAGTTTTTAGATTTCATATATTTAATTGTTAATTATAAATTTGGCGCTTGTTTCTTTTCTTTTTGTACCATTAACATTCATTCAAACGTTTAGTGTAATTCATTAATTGTAATATTTTAAAAACTTTACAACACCACTACCTACGCACACACACACACACACACCACAATAGGCTCCTTCATTAATTTATCCATTTTATCAAAATTTAAAATTAAAAAAAATTATTTCATTTATTTCAAATTACATTCAGAGAGATTTTGTATTTGATGAGGAGAGGAAAAGAAGGTATAAAAAGTGGGTGAAAGAAAAATTAGTAACCTTGAAGTCGTCGTAGCACGGCAACTTCCATCTTCAGTACCTGCTTGGTAGCTTTACTGGATTCCACTTTTACCGCTACCCTTTCATTATGATTTTGTAAATCAATCGCTTCATAAATTTCACCAAAGCCACCACCGCCAATTTTTATCTTCTAAAAATTACAAGAACATATGCATTCATACTTTTTCTTCTGTAAATTTCATCTTATTTATAATCGCTACTACTCTGTGCCGCTGCCTACTACAATTTTTTTTTTGTTACAAAGGTTGTTTTTCGTAATTAATAAATCATTAAACAAAGTGATTGCAAAAAGAAATTTCCATTGTATTACTGTTCAATGGAATAAAATGTCTTGAACAAGAAACAAAAATTAAAAGAATGAGAAGTGGAATTTTTAAACAAAGAAAAATTAATTTTAATAATAATAAATAAATTTTGAAAAAAGAAATTAAATGTTTAAATTTAATTTGTAAAAAAAGAGAAAAAAAGTCATTTGTTTTTTCACACTTACGATTTTCCATCGTTCACGTATAATTTGACTTGCGTGAAGTAATTCGCCTTCGCTGGAACTCGTCATAATTGTAGTACATTTGTCATACAGTGCGTTCGTCACTTTTTTTTCCTCTCCGTTTTTTTTTGTTTTTTGATTGTTTAAAACATTCAGCGGAATATAGCAGAAGGAAATGCAGTTAAATGAATGTGTAAGAGGGGAAGAGAGAGAGAGGGAAGGAGGAAGGGAGAGAGAGAGAGAGAAATAAAGAGGGAGGAAGGAAGTGAAGTGAGTGAATGAAATGAATGAATGAATGGATGAAAGTAAACCCGTACAAAAAGAAAAAAAAACACTTGAGGCACCTGAAAATAATAAACGATATTATTATTTTGCTTTTTTTTTTAATTAAAATTTTAAACGAATAGTAAAAATTCGAATGTTCAAAAAAATAAAAGTTATTATTCATTTATTCAAAATTACTTTTTTAAGTTTATTCTTCATTTTTTAAAATTACTTTTTTTTGAAAAAAAAAAGTTATTATTCAGTTTTTTTAATTTGCAAATATTTTTTCATTTAGCATAAGTTCAATTCATAGATTTATTTATTTCAATTCTTGTGCATTTACAAAGTGTAAAATTTTAGAAATCAGTTTGAATGAAATGAATTCTTTTCGGTAAAAATTTAATAAGAAAAATGGAAAAGTTATCCATTTCCGGTCCAGTCACTTTTCTCCATTTTCATTCGATGCAAAATTTTCATCACATTAATTTAATTTATGATTATTTTATCCTCCGAAAAATTTGAAATAGATTTAACACGTTAAATGGAAAATCGAAAAATTCAAATGAATTGTTTAGGAACTAAAAAAAAGTGAACTGTTGATGTGCATTAGGTTAAAACGAAAAATAAATTCATTTAAATGATTAAAGATTATTTTCATTTCATTCTATTTAAATGTATATCTTTATATCGAAACCAATTTGCTGGAATAAAAATTATCAGAATAATGAGAGAAATTTTTAATGAAATTTAGCTTTATAATTTTCTCCACCAAATTCACTATTACCCATTACGAGGCGTACAAAAGAAAGAAATGAAATTTAATTGGTGAAAAAGAATGTACAGATAATTCGTTAGTTAAAGAATGGTTAGGTAGAAGAGGCATTACACATTTACTATATTATTTAGGCCATTAATAGTTAACAGTAATCAATGGTATGGATTATAACACAACAATTAAATTAAATTGCACACGAAAAAAAAATTTCGATTGATGAAAGAATGAAATGATCGTTTGAGTGGGCAATTTTAATATTCAATTGCAACCACTCAATCGTTTAAAATTAGCCATTGTTTTGAATTATTTTAAAAAAAAAATCACAATTGTATTAAAATATTTGTTAGAGTTAAATTTGAAGTAATAAAAAAAAAACAGGAAAATGAATGACGCAAATTATGAGAGATATGTTTTTCAAAGTTAAAATGAAATGAAGTGGAACAGTTTACAGATGGAAATGCAGCATAAGGAAGAGAAGAGGAGGAAGAAAAGGAGGAAAGAAATGAAATTGGATTAAAAATTATTGAGCAAAAGGAGGAAGAAAAGGAAAAGGCAAAAGAAGTATTTCACGAACCTTTAATTTTCAAGTATTTCACTTTTTTTCACTTCCTTTCCACTCAACCAAAAGTGTACAATTTTTCAATTTCTTTAGGCTAATAAACAAAAGTGAAATAATTTCACTTAATTTCATTGCACTCCAATCGCGGTATATTTGAAAAAATTCTCATCTAATAAGTAATTTATTGCGCCATATATTATTAATGTAATTCTTAATTATTACTATTAGCAATATCATGTTATTATCATTAATATTACCATTGCCATTGATTGTTAATTACTAGAATTATCATTATTATCACTATTATTACTGTAAAAAAACGATTAATAATTGTGGTCAAAAAAGGGCAAAAAGGATCGCTAAAACAAATATAAAAAAATATCATGCAAAAATAAAAGGTACGAGAACGACAAAGGGCAAAGGAGAAAAAGAGAAGTAACTGGAAGAAGAGACTTAAAAATTTCTTTTTTCGCATTTCAATCCAGTGCCATCTAATCGTTGAAATAGGCTTTTGACAAATGACAACGAAAGGCTGGTTTTCAGCAAAAAAAAAAAAAAAATTATCCTTCTTTGTTTGCATTCCCCCAAAACTAGCAGTCATTCAAACCGCAACCTTTTTTTCCGTCCTCTTACTTTGTTCGCAATTTTTTTTCCCTTAAATTTTTTCAAATACATAAAACGAAAAATGTCAACATGGATTTTTTTACCTTTAAATGTTAAAAATAATTCACACTCTCAGGAAAGTTTTAGAAAGCATAAAACTCATATTTGTTTTTTTATGTAAAAAATTAATATCACAAAAATAGTTAATTAAAAAAAAACAAAATTTAAGAATAAAAAGCTAAACGAGCGAAAAAAACGAAAGAAAACGAAAAAAAACAAAAATTAATTTCAAGCTAAAAAATAAAACACTTAAAAAATGAATCATCGATCGATGTCTTCCGTGAAATTTGTGCAAAATATGTCATTTAGCCAATCAATCGATATGTCATTCATTTAAATAATTTGTTAAGAACAAAAAAAAAACATAATTAAGCGAGTTGAAAACAATGGTAAAACTATTCGGAAATATTTGCAAAAATGAAAATTTGGAGAAAATTCCAATAACTGTTTGAAATACTTTTTAAAATTAACATGTAATATTGCGAATTAAATATTTATGAGTTTTTTCAGTATTAAAAAATTTGTTGTAAAATTTTAACGTTAATAAAACTTTCCCTAACATATTACTGATCACATTGGCTGTAAAAATATGTTTCATCAAACTACTTGATAAATTTTTATTGTATTTAAAATTTTTTCCAATTAAGCTTCGTTACAATCTTTTCCATTTGAATTTTCCAATCGATGAATGCAACAAACAAAAGAACTGGTGATAATAATTTCCAACAAATTCATTTATATTTTTTCTTCTATAAAATAACAATTTTTGTAACAATTTGTCGAAAATTCAATATCTAATTGAGAAACTACT